>LR991101.1:28462072-29150654 GCA_905163515.2 Lymantria monacha
TTTAATATTTTAATTATATTTAAATATATCTTCCAAAACACACTTATAAGAAAATACCTAGCAAGGCTCGGTCTTCCAGATATTTATATATATATGTAAACCTTCCTCCTGAATAACTCTACTGACAACCACATTAACACACGTTGCGTAGTTTAAAGGATCAAACCGTATAGACAGGGGAGTCTTTATTTTATACTATGTAAATAATATGTATAATAATAATAAAGAATAAATTTCCATGTAATGACGGAGTAAGAATACTATTCATTATCCCATATCTTACCCGTGGGTGATCGTAAGAGACGACTGAGGGATATAAAACGCAAATAATATCTATGCGAGAAAAGGAAAACTCGAAACAAAATCCTATACCAACACGTCTGACCAGCGTGGTATAGTAAGTTAATTTCCCCCCCTTTATGGAGGAGGCCCGAGCCAACAGTGGGACGGTTATGGTCTGTGATGATGATGATGAAAGAATAATTTATTAGAAGATCAACAGTGATAGACCACTTGTATGGAACGTGGAACTGAACAAATCTATTAAGAAACTCAACGGGATTTATCTTTTTTTGAATAATTTATTTTTACAGAAAATTATAAAAGTAATATTTGCTCTAATATAATGCTATTCAATAAGAATTTAATTTCTGTTATAAATATAATGGCAGTATTATAGCTAAACGAAATTACACTAGCGGTAACCGGACTCAAGTTTAACCACTAGAGCATCCATCACCCAATCGTAATCCTATAATCACTTTTTCACTTTCCAAATGAGCTTCAAAGAAAGTTATTATTATAAGCTGCTTATATTTCGAAACATAAATAAATAAACAAAAAATCTAACATCGAAACCGTAGAAATAACAGTACCGTAGGTAGATCGCGCTTTCTCTTTGATGTTACAAAAATGATATCCTTGTATATTTTTATATCGCAAAAAAAAAAAATATTTTAATATTCCTCGTAAACTTGATCCGTCTGTTGTATTCATTTTAAAATATTATTTTTTCTCTCAATGTAAATTATTTGACCGCATTCCCGGGCCGACGTTTTGTCAATAAAGATCAACCTTCGACTGTCCCTGTATAAATGAGACATTACCCACGGTCCCAAATGACATAACTGTAAATATATTTCGTTTTAAACATATATTATTTATTTTAATAATACGATGGGCAATTGTATTCGTATTTGAAAATATGCTTCAAATATTAGTCAAAGACTGCCCAAATAATATTGCCAATAAATTATTTCATCGAAGATCAGAATTCTGTACGGTTGGTTCGCACAAATGGAGATAGAGATATAGTAAACTAGTCTATGGGGTTGCACTGATGGGTTATGACTCAATTTGTATCTGACGCAAAAAATGGGTATTTGTATTTAAATAAGCAGTTATTGGTGGAGACTCAGCACACCCTGGGTGACCGCCTGGATCGTCGCCTCTACACACTTCACTACGTTATTGTACGTGTATTAATAGCTCGCATATAATAATAAATTAACCAAGAATTATCACGAGGATAAAAGATATCAATCTAGTTATGTATTTATTACCACTAAGTGATATAGGCTTCCTTATAAGAGAGATAATATTGTAATCATCATGCCTCGTAAAGGTGGGTTAGAAATTGCAAATAGTGATGAATTGTCCAACAAATAGAAAACTTAAAATATACTCTAAAATATATGACTTATAGTGGATCTCTCATTGTGTAAACAAGAAGCTTTTATAATGCACATCAGAATAAAACTGTAATAAGAAAAAATAAAGTAAACAAGAGACTTCCACCAACAACAATATGAAGACTAATGTAGAGAAGAAGAGACAGAGAGACAAGAACATCGAAGCTCAACTTTTCAATTTTTAACCTTATATCTTAATGTAATAACGCCACTTCAAGAACAAAATTTAGTTATATAACATCAACATAACAATTAATAGATAAACATAAAAGGCACGGACAGAGGTCAATATACAATAACAAAAAAAAAATCAACAAATGCTTAACAATGGCATGTATATTTCTTAAAAATATGATGGGTCAAGCGTAGTAATGGGATTGCATAGGAGCTGACATAATAAATATCATCATCATTCTTCTACTCTTATCGCAATTACTTGGGGTCGATACAATATGTACTCTTATTTCATAGTACATATTTTAAAAGTTATTAGTAATAGTTTTACGACCGGTCGCCTGCCAGACGTCAACCCTCCTTGGGAATATTCCCAATTAACAATTATATAATTGTTGACCAAATAGCATCAGATAGAGTTAGCCCAGATCGTTATAAAGCTCTTAGTCGTCTTTACGACATCCACGAACAAAGTAAGGGTTGGTAGTATTCGTAGCCGCACCGCCGCTACCACACAGCTGATATATAAAATAGAATAATCATTTAGTATTTGCTGAATCATCGAGTAAAGTGAATCTAACAATAATTTTATCTTCAACCAATTCTTTATCTTAGTTTTCAATTAATGGAAGGTAAATAAAAATGGGCTGATAATTTTTAATCTGCGAGTTGTTTAAAGGATTTGGTCCGAGCTTTTACGTTCTTTATCTTCAATTTATTCACGGAGTTATAATGCCGAAGTCGTAATCGCTGATATATTAATTTATGTTTGAAATTATGAAAAAATTAATAATAATAATAATAATAATATATGTTTATTGACGTAAAATGTACATTATAATTAATAGGATTCCCTAACACCTGCGCTAGTAAAGACTGTGTTGCAGGTGTTAGTGTCTTCCCCCTTAAACATTGATATTATTGTTACATCAAAAATTAAATAAAATAGAAAGAAAACTTAACAATGATATTAAAAAAAAAAAGAAAAGTAATTATAAAGTTAAAAAAGTGTAGGTACGTGTATGCTTGTGTGTATGTGTATGTGTGTGTGCGTGCGTGCGTGTGTGTGTGTGTGTGTATGCGTGTGTGTTTGTGTGTGCGTGTGTATGTGTGCGTGTGTGTGCGTGTGCGCGCGTGCGTGTGTACGTGTGTAGTTATGTGTGCGTGTGTATGCGTATGCGCATGTGGATGTGTTAGCGTGTGTGTTTGTGCGTGGCTGAGTGTGTATGTATGAATATATTATTTTACATGCATATATAAGTGTGTGTATATTATAGAGATTCTATGGCACTTTTAAGAGGTTCTCTATAGCTTGAATATCTACAGACTTTAGCCAGGCAATTAATTCTCGTGATTCTTAGAGATTTTTTTGAGAAAGTCTCAAAATCCGCTTTGGAACTGATTTAATAGTTTTCTTGGAAAAAGACTCGCCTCCTATTACGTAGAATAAAAGCAAAATGTTGATATTTTTACACCTCCGCTTCCATCGTTGATAAATGGAATGTAATAAAAAAAATATCTTTTTATATTGGAGTTAAGACGATGTTATGACGTCACATATTATATTTTTTCTAGTCTCTTTAGGTATATCTGCTTTGGTTATATTTGCATTTTTGAAGCGATAACTTTCATAGGCGTGCTTTTCATTTTATTATTCTGGTATTGAATAAGACAGCTGTCACGCTTGGTTATGTAACGCTCATTCAAGTAAAGTCGACTCTCCTCGACTAGGAGACAATTTTTAGAGTATGATACGAAAGACGTGACGAGTGAGCAGCATACCACATGGTATGCTGCTCACTCGTTTATCACCATGAGCAATAAAAAAAATATGGCTATGATAACACTCATTCCTTTGTAACAGGCTGATGTCTGTCATAGATCAGTCAGTCTGTATCAGATCACCAGAACATTGAGATAAAAATAAATGTGGCACTCGGGGACTGCCACGGTAAAGCTATTGCATAGCATTTTTATCAACTTATGCAATTATAATTATTTATTTATTTTTTATTTATGCAGTATTTTTTTATATTAATTCAAGTTACACAATAAATAGTATTAAAACTACTAATTTATTAAAACATTAAAAGTACACGTTTTTAAACTGTTTTATTTATAATATTATTAAATTATTATAAATAAATTTTGCAAAAATAAATTGCAAAAAGAGTTTGACGGCGGTGAGATTCGAATCCACGCCTACGGTGCTTAAAACCAACGCCTTAGACCACTCGGTCACGCTGCCTGTGTATCAGTAGTCAGTGCAAAATTAACTGCTGCTTTTCAACCATACAATCTTAGGTTTTATTTTCGTTACGGAATTTCTTGATTCGGTCGCCGCGCTCAAAGTCCGCGATAAAAGCTATGCAATAGCTTAAAAATAATATTTACATTTATTTTTAGTGTAGTCTTAAACAAGCATCATTGTTTTTTAATAAGTAACAATTAACCTCTTTACGACTCTATAAACGATATTAGAGTGAGTGCATATGTAAACGTTTGAACCCTTAATGATAACCCAAAAGTTCCGTGTCAAGAATGTCAACTATAACAAAATAATATTATTATTCACAAACAAAACATTTACAAACAAGTACAAGACAAGTATCGAACAAGTTCTGACGTTACTTTAGTTCGGACACAATGTATGTTTGGGGCCACATTGAATTATTGATAGAATCAATTTGTTAATTATTACTGCCTTAATGTCGTGACGGAGTAAGAATACAATTCTCCTACCCTTATTTTTCTTTTTTTCTCTTGCCATAGTCCACCACTATGGATATGGTCGCGCCCCGCTAAATAGGTCCGGGGCGACGGAAGAGGTGGCGCGCAACCCCATAGACAAACCCTTTTTTTTTTCCCTTACAAGGTGGACCATGGATGTGGTCGCGCCCCGACAAATCGGTCCGGGGCGACAGAAGAGGCGGCGCGCAACCCCATGGGGGTCCATGGGGTTGCGCCACTGATACCCGATCTTTGTCTTCGGTGAACCCCATAGATCAACCCTGCAAGAACCCCTCTCTTCACCGTGCGAGCGGGCCACCGGTACCCGATCTTTGTCTTCGGTGGCCCAAAACTAGGGTAGGAACCCTACCATGAGTATCAGTAAAATATGACTAAGGAATATAATATGTATATAACGTCTATACAAGTGAAGGAAATTTCGAAATAAAACTTTGTTTCAATATGTCTGACCTGCGTGGTTTTGGTTTCTTTTTCTTGGTAAAGGAGACTCGAGTCCAAGAGTGGGACGTATATGGGTCGAGATGATGATAACCTTGATAATTATTTGACTTTCAATGTGAGGAAAAGTTAGAATACATTTCACCATCCCTGCCTATAGATGTTAAGAAGGCTAAAATGTAAGAAGTTATTTAATAAATGCATTAGTTTATTTTCATGCATCATATATTAAAATATATTATTGAAGGATATTATTTTTATGGGAGGCATTTGCAATTCTGATTTGGAAACTTTTTTGAGCAAAGTCTCGCTTTCATTCGGGTATTGGCGAAAAGTGAGACATACGTTTCACTCACTTTCATATTTTTACGTAAATAAATGAATGATAATGATAATACATATTATTTATAATATACACATTTTTTTTATAAAAAATTAATTTTACAAAAGAATACTTTAAAACAAAAAAATACATAAAAAAAATAAATTATAAAATAATGAAAAATAAGGTGAGAACATCATCGACCGAACATCAAATCATCACTAAATTCAAATGGGGGTTATATGAGAAGTAGCAGCTTTCGAATAAAAAAAATAATCTACAAAATCGATGTATTTACTATTTTATTTTGTATCGCCTATATTTTCATTCTTTACGTACCAGTTATATCTCAACTAATTATGAATATATAAATATGAATATTTACACCAAAACTTGTACCTCATATGTTTTAAAATACTTAGTCACTATTTTATAAAAATATGATGCTCACACAAGTACAAGGTCATTCTGGACTGAGAATAAGATAGAGATGGGACAATCGATAAACGTAAATCGATAACATTCTTATTAATTATTTATAAAACAAGTAAAACCAATACATTACCTATATAAACCACATGGTTACTCTATAAAATAAGTAAATTGCGTTAATTTAATTTTCGGACATCAGTTATAATATTAATTAGACAATTTCTATTATATTAAAAAGATAATTTCTTTTATAAAATAAACATGATTATTTATGAAATAATCTGTGACCAAGAACTCATCATCAACCTACAGGAATGCGCCAGCAATGATGATAATAGTGACGATGAACTTGGAATGTATTCCTTTCGAATAATAAAAATAATTAATTAACAGCTTTAGTTTAAATTAAATAAAATCCAATAATTTAAACTCAATAAGGTTTTCATGGATTGTTTTAAATTTATAATCAATTCATCCATCCATTTGATTGAAATTCAATAAGATTTTCATAGATTGTTTTTCAATTGCAGTAGCAAATAACTTTAAAAAATAAGGCATTGTATCGACAAAAATACGGACTGCATCGTAAGCGTGCGGGACTAGTGAGAACTGTCACAGAGATCATGTTATATTTTATAAACTATAGAAAAGAATTCGAGGCAACACACATAAAAAAATAGTTGAATTAAGAACGTTGTTCTTTATATCCTCTACATAATTTAGATATATCATAAACCTGATTTAAAAACGTCACAGACCATGTAATTATTATTCCTGAAAACTGTTGAGCAAAAGTAATGTTCCGGCAAATGCACCCGTTTCCGACGAATGTTGCCAAACGCCATACTCTCTCTTTTCTTTTTTTTAAACACATTGCCAACATAACACAAGTATCATATAATTACATTATATTTTTTATATCCTTAAGAGAGTATAAGTTTGTTTATATCACATAAAATGACAGCTTGTCTCAAGAGGCGATCGACGTTCGAAGGACGTAAACTCAAGCCCGGATTGAATAAATAATTCATGAGTAAGTAAGTGTTACGAGCTTGTAACGTTGCCTTTTACACTTGGCACTTAACTTACCCTGGACTTTTCTACCTCAAGTGTTTTCTTACTTTGTGATTATGCTTAAGTGGGCAAGCGGCTTAATGTATTGTATATACCTTTTCTTTTTAATTCAAATTTGATGAATAGCTACTGAGAATATAAATTATTATTTAATTAACCGGGTTTCTTATTTTTTTGTGGATTTGTTGTTTAGGTATATATTGGTAATATATTATTTTAATATCCACATAGTACCTTGAAATTTATAATAATAATAATATCCACAATACATCAATCATCATTATTGTTATCTGAACACTTGTTATGAAACGTCGACTGCATGGTTATTTTATGTTCCATGATTACCAAATTTTGCTAGATTTACTAACATTTATAGTCATTGCTCCGCTTCTATTTATTAGAGCGTTATATGTTTAACCTAAAATCTTTCTCGACAAATAATTTATCTACGTATTATTCTTTTTAAAATCCAAGGTATAATACATACAGTTAAAAAAAAATGCAAACTCTTCAGCCTTATAATACTTCATACGTAGTCAATTTTATTTAATAACTTTAGAGTATTTGAAAATATGATAAGCATTAATACGGTTCTAAATAAGTACAGCAGGTTTGAGTCTCATTTAAATATTAAACAGAAGTACGAGCATTTTTTTCTTTTTGCGGTGGACTATAGAGCTAGTCACGCCCCACCAAATCGGTCCGGGGCGACGGAAGAGGCGGTGCGCGAACACATAGACCCACCATGCAAACGCCTCTCTTCGCCATGCGAGCGGGCCACCGGTACCCGATCTTTGTCTTCGGTGGCCAAACAGAAGTACGACTTGCGTTATTTTAGTTAACATGTGTTTTTCGTTATAGTTACACGCCTTTATCTATTAAGCGGTAAGTGTAAGTCAACCTTCTGTCTTAGGTATAACTGGATGTCGAAGATTTTTAAACATCTACAGCCTCCACAAAAATTAATGATTTTTATTAATTGCTTACCCTCGAAAATTAAAGGTCAAGTCATGTCATTTTGTCTCCATTTAAAAAAAAAAAGATTACGATATTAAAAATCACCGATCTTCTGATACGTGAGTACACAGACGCACTAGTAGTTAAGATAATAAGCTGTCGTAATCTGGTTGTATTTTTTGTTCGTTA
This sequence comes from Lymantria monacha, assembly GCA_905163515.2. NCBI lineage: Eukaryota > Metazoa > Arthropoda > Insecta > Lepidoptera > Erebidae > Lymantria > Lymantria monacha. The sequence continues at coordinate 28,470,101 of LR991101.1, forward strand.
ATTAGATTTTTCTGAAGCCTTACATAATACAACAATGAAGATGAAAGCATATTGAAGGTATAAGCAATAATACGAACAGTGTAGTCCTTAATTCTAGCTAAGAAATATACAGTAAAAATATACTTATATTTTGGTCGACAGATAGAACTTTCTAAAGATGGTTTGGCATATACCATTTCCCTGCCTGAAGGTTATCCACACGAAACTTTTTGATGTGATAATAAAGTAATAAACTATATTTTATATCTTATGGGATGACTAAAAAGAAGACCCAGCTCTAAACCTTGAATGCAGCTAGTTAAGAATAAATTAAGTCCACAAAGTATTCAGGCATTCATTAAAATGAGAACGACAATCTAAATCTCACGGATGTTGTGCAAACTTTTAATTTATTTAAAAACACAATCAGAGTTAGTGCGACTTAATTAGTTCCATCCGAACTACTTCCAACTTTATAGTTTGGATAAACTAACAATATTGAAATAAGTAATCTAAATACGACGCCTGATTCTTTGTCATTTAGTCACTTTAAGTGTTCATTTTATGAGGTGGACTTTCTAGACTCGATAATTTCAAAATTGTTGTTTAAGCGAGTATTGCACATTTATTATTGCCATCTTATTATTGCCTATCGAAAGATGACGATTCTGAGAGTTGGCAGGATTGAAAGACAAGGCTTTGTTAACAACGATTTATGATTTTGACTGCAGCCTGCGCATCGGACAATCACGGTATCCAGGTATTGATGCGTTTACAAGACGGCAGGATGATATCACCTCTCGAAAGGTGGTGATTCCGTGAGTGTACACTCAAATCACTCACTCTGGCAACATTAGAGTTACGGTGGAGTGATTTTGTGGCAAACAACGGGTATACATACGTGTAGAAGGTGTTCGGTTGTGATATCTAATCTGTAGTAGAAAGCCTGTTAATAAATTATATGTAATTATGTAGATTTATTTTGTGTAATAAGTTATATCTATATCACTGGTTTGGTTTTCCTCTGATCTCTAAATGGTTATACCATTTGAAATAGAACTATTCTTACAGATTCAAATGTCTTAAATTTTCATATAGAATGTGAAGAAACTTTTCCCCCGACCTATTATATAATATTGGTCATCTCAGCTCATATACATCCCACTGCTGGGCTCGAGCTTCCTCCACAAGTAGAAGGAAATTGACATACTACACCATGCGAGTTTTTACCTTTTTTTGGATAGATGCTATATGAATATTATATCCCTAAGTCGTTTTTACGAGAACCATTGGCAAGGAGAGTGGTAGTGAATTGTATTCTTACTCGGTTATCACACGAATAGAGTATTACAATGTCTTTACAAGGTCTTTAAAAGTTTAAATATCTATTCCCAGTGGTCACGAACACGAACCAATTATACTCGGTGCAGCTAAAAGCCTCTCAAGTAACAATTAGTAAGCATTCGGCTCAGTGAGCTGGCGCGCGGCCAGCGCTACTGTGACTGACGCCCGCTTTGACTATGCACGGCTTGTACACAACTGTGACTATTTTTATCAAGGTGGGTAAAGGTGCCCTCAAAGCGTTGTCAAATAGAAATGAGTTTGAATTCTTTTAAGTACTAGTCAAATAGTATGGACTCCGCGAATGAGCTTTTTATGTTTCAGATGTGATTAAAGTAATTTTAGATTTGAGCAGTTATATTTTAATTTCAAAATGTGTGGAATATTTAAAGGATACAAACTGCTCCCTTTCTGGTCTACGGGTGTCATAAAAGACAACTACGGGATATGATAAACATATAACATCTATGAAAAAAAAAGACAGATTTACAATGTAACCCTATATCAACCCGTTTAACCCGCTTGGTACACTAAGTTAATTTTTCTCCTACAGCGAAAAAGGGTCGAACCCAGTAGTGAAGTTTATATTATGGTGATAATACAGGGTATCTAAGCAATTGCTGCTGAAGGATTAGCCTGCTAAAGTGGCAGTACGTAGGTCACATCGTTCAACCAGGGAAAACGGATTTTTGTGGCGCCCACGTATCGGACAACGCAGTGTAGTACCAGGTGGACTGACCACTTGGTGAAGTAGCAGTAGATAGCAAAAAGCTGAAAATGGCAGTACGAAATGTTAAACAAATTACTTTACTGAAATTTCTCTCTGATTTATTTAAGCATGAGCTTAGTGGTCGTTCGTGAGCTAACGTAAGTGTTCAGTGAAGGCTTAGCTAATTGACTTGGCGGCTGTACACAAATTGCCCGAAATAGCAGCCAATTAACACACCAGGTGTATATTTCAGACGCTCATGTATTTACAGACCATTCCCAATGGACTTTTGTTTTATTTATGTTCACGGAAAACCATTACAATATGTCGAGATTTTGTATTTTCGCTCGTGTATTTAGTACGTTGCTGTTTATAAAGCTTCGTTCACTAATTTCAGTTGGTGTTTCTACTATTATTGTTTTAGTTCTGGCACGCAACTCACACAACGCATTCGTCGTGATATTAATTTTATATTTGTGTTATTTAAAAAATATTGCGTCTAGAAAAGTTGTTTTAATTAGAATGATGGCCACGCTATTAGTGAGAACTCTGATTATTTCAGCAAACACGCTTAATGTGGATTCTATTTTTACTAAAAATGATAACTAATATTGCATTACATTATTTACTATATTTTGCTCACGAATAAAAATATATTCACCATGATATATTATTCGTCTCCTCAAAAAGTAGCATATTACCTTCGTCAGGGCAGCATCTATAACTGTACTATAATTCATCAATAACGGTTTAGACGTAAAAGCGTAGTAATCGAACAAACTTATTTCCGCAATTGTAATATTAGTAAAAATAAAGATAATTTTATAAATATATATTTATCAAAATAAAAAACAGCCAATAACAGAGATAAATAATCTATCTTTTTTATTCTGACCTCCGTGTGGTGACGGAGTAAGAATGCAATTCACCACCCCCCTATCTTACCCGTGGGTGATCGTAAGAACCGACTAAGGGATATAAAACTCATATAACATCTATGCAAGAGAAGCAAAACTCAAAAGAAAACCTTATACCAACACGTCTGACCAGCGTGGTATATAGTAGGCCAATTTCCCATCCATTATGGAAGAGGATCGAGCTCAATAGTGGGACATATATGAGCTGAGATGATGATGATGATGAACCAGACGACTATTTTTGACGAACTACACACTTCAGATAACGCCTAAGTTGATGATGTTTAAATAAACATCAATATATTTTTTCTTTTCTTTTTATATGGGCGCGCTCTTGGGTTTGCTGACAACCACCACATTCTACAGGACGCTACGGAAGAACAGTTATGGTTTTTCATGTGAGTTACCACAATATTATGCTGAGTAGTGGGCCTTTTTACTTGCTCGCGGGTGGGATTCCAGCTCTTATATGTTATGTTTTACATATCTCTCTTCTAATCTGTTATAAATCTTAATTATATTGTATGTGCGAGGGAGAAATAAATTATTTTTCTTTCTTTCTTTCTTATCTAACTACATGTTTAATAACACGTTAGTGTCATTAATTGCCTTAGGTGAGGAACTTTAGATGTTCTTGGTGAATACAGCCATCAATAAAATATCGGGCCTCACTACTCCGTTCCGCTCGTGTTTTCATTAAGCATTATCTTCCAAACTACTTAATCAATTAACGTGCTGTAAAGAAAATCTTGAAAATTACACCGAACTTCATGTTTTTTTTTAATTTCTAAAGTAGAAGCTATCTTTAGAGGCGAAATATTAAACTATGGAGTCACGGAGTTTTTAGTAAAGACAAATTTGACTAATATTTTTGTAGTTTGTTTTGTTTCTTTATCACAAACTGTTTATACAGAGCATGCCTCGATCTGACGGTGCCGACTATCACTAAGACGATGCTCGACAGCGTTTAGAACTGGGAGTGCAACACAGTTGTCCCGCGTTTAATGCTTTTTAACAGTTAAACAATTTGCAAAGAGAAATCAATATTTTCAGCGATACTCCTGACATCAAAACGTACAAACTCATACACTTTATACTATTAGTTTGATTTTTTATTGCTTTTGGTGGTAAACGTGCAAGCAGTACACCTGATGGTAAGTGTTACTGCCACACATGGACCTTTACAATACCATGGGTATAGGTAGACCGCTGCCTACCAATACTTATCCCAAACCCACCCAGTTGGGCTTTCGGCTCTCTCGCTCACTGAACGAAGCACAACAATATATTGCCATTGCTCAGACGTCAATCTTCTGCGAGAGGATGGTACTATAATAGTGATTTTTAAGTTTTAGACATTCATTCTCCTACTCTTATCCCAATTACTTGGGGTCGATACAATCTCTACTCTACTCTACTCTACTCTTCTTTCATAGTACATGTTGTAAAAGTTATTGGCAATAGTTTAATGACCGACCGCCTGCCAGACGTCAACCCTACTTGGGAATGTAATTGTTGACCAAACCGCATCAGATGGAGTTGGCCCAGGTCGTTATAAGGCTCTTAGTCGTCTTTTACGACATCCACGAGCAAAGTAAGGGTTGGTAGTATTCGTAGCCGCTACCGTAGCATAGTATTAAGTTTTAATATTTTTTTTTTGTTAATGTAACATACTTATAAATGAGCCGTAAGAAATTTTCTGGATGATAATGAAAACGACACAATTTCCGTAGTTTAGTATATATTATCACAAATAGGAACAGATAGCAAAATTAACTAAAAAGAACATACCGAGCTAAGCTCGTTCGTCCAGATATTTAATATAATATAATACGGCCCCATGATTTTTCATGTAACCGACAAAAACTCCAAGCAAGCATTTTACTATAATATTACCTCAGCTGAGCTGAGCTCTGTACAAGGACTCTTTATTATATAAGAGCGATCTTATCGTAAATGAGCTCAGTCTCGTTATATCATCCAACTTCATTTTAACCAGTGTCAGATCTAAAAAAATATCTTATATAGAATAGCTGTCTGATATAAATTGCGTTTATTATTCTCGAGAATACCTATCAACATTATTATAATAATTTATATAAGTCTATTTGTTATTCGGTCACATATGTCCCACTGCTGGGCTCGAGTCTCCACCACAATAGGAAGGGAATAGATCTACGCTAATCAGACTGACGTATAAGTTTTTATTTAGAGTTTTCCTTCTTATAGGTAGACAGAGACTAGGGATTGTCACAAATTGCGATCCTGGCATACTTCCATGTTCCATCGCTTCATTCATATATATATAAATACATATATATATATATATATATATATATATATATATATATATATATATATATATATACATATATATATATATATATATATATATATATATATATATATATATATATATATATATATATATATATATATATATATATATATATATATATATATATATATATATATATATATATATATATATATATATATATATATATATATATATATATATATATATATATATATATATCTATATATATATATATATATATATATATCTATATATATATATATATATATATATATATACATATATATTATATGCATTTTATATAAATGGTCGTCTTTTACAACACCCAAGGACTAGATAAGAGGTGGTTAATTGTATTCTTACTTCGTCACCACATGGAAAGAATTACTAATATATTTTTTTTGTAATATCACGCCTTTCTTCATCGATGAAGAATTTAGCTGAGGTCCAATCTACATGCATTAGCTTATCAACATGAGACATAAATCCACTCTAAGAATGTGTAATGTTATAATCGCCAAATTTATTACATTACTCTCCGGTCCTCAATCGTATTTGGTCTCATAAGTGAACCAGGACAATATTTCTTGATAATACTTTCAGAAACCTTTAGTCCCAATTCCATCTGTAGCCGTTTTATCAACAATTACATTCCCAAGGATGGTTGACGTCTGGCAGGCGGCCGGTCATAAAACTATTGCCAATAACTTTTACAATATGTACTATGAAAGAAGAATACATATTGTATCGACCCCAAGTAATTGGGATAAGAGTAGAAGCACAATGATGACTTTCAGAAACCTTTAGAAAGAAAAAAGCTATAAAGCTTTAGAAAAAATATTAACATTTATAATATAAAAAATAATATTTTATTATATCTGTGTGCGATAACGGAGTATGAATATAATTCAACATAATATACAACATAAAATCGGTGTAAGCTAGGTAAAGCTAGAAATAAAATCCCTTTTTTTTGGCAGAGACTATAATTAAGACAATCCGCGCCTAATCCCTCCGAGGCGATGAAAGGGACCGCCCTTTGCGACTCCATAAACCACCGTGTTCTGTCCTTATTGCTATTGGTTGGACCATTGGTACCGATTCCCTGTTATCCGTGGCAGGCCAGACGGATAAAATAAAACCCTATACCAACCGGTTTGACCAATTTGGTATAGTCAATCAATTTTCTTCCTATTGTGGGACAGGTTCAACCACACCACCAACCAACCCTACGATTGGCACTCCTATAATTACGCGTCAGTGATAAATTTTTGAATATGATTATAATTTAATTGAATATTTTTTTAATAAAAATGCAGTTTATAAATGATTTATATTAATATTATTTTTAATATTTTTTATTATAAAATAAATAACCGGTCAAGTGTGAATTGGACTCGCGCACGAAGGGTACCATTATCTATAACGAGCAAAAACGTTTGTTGTATGGGAGACCCCCTTAAATATTTACTTTATTCTTTTTTTTAGTATCTGCTGTTATAGCAACAGAAATACATCATCTGTAAAAATTTCACCCATCTAACTATCACGGTGCATGAGATACAGCCTGGTGACAGATAGACGGACGGACAGCGGAGTCTTATTAGTAGGATCCCGTTTTACCCTTTGGGTACGGAATCCTAAAAAACAATAATCTGTGTAAGGAATATTTTTTTATGTCGAGGGGTCTTTGCAATGATATAATTAATCGATAAAATAATAAGATTAAGAATTTCTGAAGTCCATAAATATTAATCGAACCCACAACATTCGGCAAACTACTTAATTCTTTCCACTATTAATGCAATCATAAATGTAACATCAATATTAGTTAAACCAAATCAAATTATAATATATTCCCACTGGGCCTTATATCAAAACTAAAACAAACTTTCATCGGTCATCATTAATCTTTTCCTAACAGTAAATAACAGAAAAATGCTAATACATGATATATCTAACTGAATTAATAAATATACGGACGAAAACTCTTCATCATTTCCATATCTTGTGAAGGCGAGATGACATACGAGTATATCACTAGGTGATTGATATTTTCAATGCAGCTGAGCTGACTTACATCCTATTAACATACGGAGGAACAAACATAAAGAAATTATTCTTATATTGCGGCGAGACTTATACTGTGTGGTAGCGGCTACGAATACTACCAACCCTTACTTTGCTCGTGGATTTCGTAAAAGACGACTCAGAGGCTAACTACCTAGGCCAACTCCACCTGATGCCGTTTGGTCAACAAATACATTCCCAAGAAGGATTGACGTCTGGCAGGCGGCTGGTCATAAAACTCTTGCCAATAACTTTTACAATATGTACTATGAAAGAAGAGTACACATTGTATCGACCCCAAGTAATTGAGATAAGAGTAGGAGAATGAAGATGATTGCGGGGGAGACTTTATAAATATATAATTAACGCAGACAAATTACATATGTAGATCGCACAAAGTATTGCCTTGCGCCAGAACCTACGATACTGAAATGGTAGGTTGGCATCTATTTACCATTACGCCATCTTAGCAGCATTTGGATAAAGACCTCCAAAATATTAAATTCAATTTTATAATCATTTATTCATTTATCCGTATGGTGACCGAGTAGGAATACAATTCACTACCCCCTATTTTACTCGTTGATGGACATAAGAGACGACGAAGGTTAACTTGAAACAAAACTCTATTCCAATACGTCTGACCAGCGTGGTATAATAGGCCAATTTCCCTCCCATTACGGAGGAGGCTCGAGCCCAACAGTGAGATTTATATGAGCTGAGATGATGGCGATGAATCACTTATTATGTATAAAGCCCAAGATAAAACTTGTATTTTGTCAATATTTATTTGAAATATGTCCAATAACTATTATTGCATTGGAACGCAGCCGCCACTAAGGAGGTTCGGCGGGCAGCTCAAAGGGATTGTCGAATTATACTGATTTTTGATATAAAATTGTATAAAATATGTTTAAGCTTCAGTATGATTTAATATGATCCACGATATATTTTTCAAATACAATACAAAAATGTGGCTTAACCAAATCTCTCAGCGACATCTGATTGCGAGTTCACTATTAGAGCAGCTATCGCTCTACTCAGTCGCAAAGGGGCATAATGTTATGATTGAAAAGTGAGTTGGCGGTCACATTTGGTGTTTAAATACATTTATATACAAATTACGTACATACTTAGAACAATAATTTGCTCTTATAAAATATTGTCCTACATGGAAATCAAACTCACGATATTTCGCTTGTTAGATCTTGTTAACCACTATGCAATCTGTATAGCATTTGCTTTCATATTGACATTTATAAACAGCTGCTATATATTTTCTATAATGTATTTCTAAGATAGTTATCCAAAATCCTTTAAAACAAAGGCTGAACCACAAATACAGTTTAATAATACTGTCGTTGAGTTGACACAGATTGTATTGGTCAAGTGTGTATCGTCTTATGCAAGGGTTCCGTATGGGGCAATTGACACTTTCATTTATTCATGACTAGCTGTGCTTGCCCACTTTGCGTAGAATATTATATAATGAAAATAACTATCATCATTATCATTCTCCTGCTTATATCCCAATTATTTGGGGTCGATGCAATATGTTCCTACTCCTCCTCCTACATTTGCAAATGTTTTCACATTACAAAAGTTATTGGCAATAGTTTTATGACCGGCCGCTTGCCTGACGTCAACCTTCCTTGGGAATGTAATTATTGATCAAACAGCATCAGATGGTGCTATCCCAGTTCAATAAAAGGCTCTTAGTCGTCATTTACGATATCCACGAGCAAAGTAAGGATTGGTGGTATTCGTAGCCGCTACCACACAGCAAATGATGAAAATAACCAATAGAAATAAAATATTTATTTTAAACAAAACGAATAAAATAAATTTAATTACAATAAAAAATCATTATTTCTAAGTCAAAAAAATTTAGCATCCGGATAATCATCAATATAAAATATACTAACCTTCACTGAAACACGCTGCATCTTATGGTATAAGTATTATTCCGATCAGATTAGTATTTTTTGGAGTATAACCAAACAAAAAAAAACAGTTTTCCATTTTTTAGTATAGATTGTTTTATTGGCATGTAAAGCATAGTCAGCTTACCTTGTAGTGACGGGGTAAGAAAACACTCAATCTCGCTCGTGGATATCATAAAAGACGAGTAAAGGATATATGTAGTTAAAATCAATACAAGAGTAGGAAAACTGAGAGCAGGTGATCAGAGCCCAGCAGTGGGACATAGGTAAATGGGTTGAGAAGGAAAGAATAGAAAAATATAGCAGCTTACATCAGACCAGAGGGGTGGACTATGATTTCACAATTTCTCATTCTGAGATCAGATTCTTAGCCATCGAATTTGTTAGACTACTCTTACAAATTTATAAGTTTTTGTTGGATTATTTTGCTACATTATTTTAATGTATATATCATAAGGTTCCCATTACGGTGACAAATTAAGAATACAAAGCTTCTCGCTACAAGTGGGTTCAGTCAAGATCGTAACTTAATTGAGCGGGTGTTATAACTCAACTAAGGAAGCGTTTTAAATAAATACAAAATTCGTTACATCGAATGCAATCACCCACCCAACTGCCAAGCAAGATGATTATCACATTATGTCCCTTCCAATTGACCTCCCTATATAGGCCTTTGTATCCGGTAATATACGTCAATATGGTTCTGATAACTAACTTGTAACAAACAAAATATATAAGCTTTTAAACTATCATATTCTTGAGAATTACATTATATATATAAATTTTTCAAAAAAAGCTTCTCATTTTATATTCCTTGTATAATGCTAATATTCATTGATCACTCCGAAAATGTTCACTGTAGGACATAAGCTTCCCTAAGTGAATACCAGTTAAATCTGTCCTCTGCCACTTGTATACAATGTCTATGCTTCTATAATTATATTTACCACGTGGATGTTGTAAAAGCTGACTAGAGGATATAATATGCAGAAGACATCTACGCAAGAGAAGGAAGATTCAAAATGAAATCCATTACCAACATGTCCAATGAGCATGAACTGTGGGTCGGTTCTCTACGATTTTAGAGGAGGCTCGAATTCGTATGGGACGTATATGAGCTTAAATTATGATAATCATGTTCCTGTATTAATAATAGCATTCCAAATACAATGGAATTATAAAAATGAACATTAAGAAGAACGTTAAAGGATCAATTATTGTTAAACGACTATTGAACCCTAAAAATAAACCTTCCATAGCAAATCTTCGTCTGAACCGCATTAGACAATTTGAGAGTAGGATTTGTAGCTTAACTAAGGGTCGTCCAAAAACAGTAATGTTTTGTTAATGTACCGTAGAAGTTTGTGAGCGCAACCCGGATTATTTGAGTGACAGTATTGGGATATACACGGACAAGATACCGGATCGTTGTAACGCTAACAAACGGACGAACTGAGCTTACGGCGCTTGTTATTTGGTAACATTCTGTTATTACTTTGGGGATCATTTTTAGCGTTCATACTATATACGAGTAAATACTCGTACTGGGTAGTGGTTTGAGAAGTAAATATGTCGTATATTTAGTAGGTGTTCATATGATTGTATATCACGGTGGTCAGACGGTTTTTTTTGTTTCAAGTTTTCCTTCTATTGCAGTGATTTTATCTACTTGCGTCTCTTAGTTGTCTTTTACAATCATCAACGAGAAGGAAAAAAGTGACTATTGTATTTTAACTCCGTCAAAACATTGCTAATAAGAATGTAAGAGCACTGTAATTCATCATCATCACCAGCCTATATGAAGACCACTATTGGAGAAAGGCTGGCAAATATAACTTAGTCCACACACTTGGTAGGTTTGAAGATCACATCGATATGTTTCCTGGAAGTGTGGTACTTCTCTGCTCGCTCTCATAGCCTCTCAACTCCCTCAGCCGATTTTAATCTGCGAGGGTTCGCAGATTGTATTTTTAATCGTTACCACGCGGGAAGTGTGTCATTAGTACTTTTTCTTTGGTATTGTAATACATAAGTTATAATTTTTTTATTGCTTATGGTGGCAAACGAGCAAAACGCTGTATGGCTACGAATACTACCAACCCTTACTTTGCTCGTGTACATCGTTAAAGACGACTAAGAGCCTTATAGCAACCTGGGCCAACTCCATCTGATGCCGTTTGGTCAACAATTACATTCCCAAGGAGGGTTGACGTCTGGCAGGTGGCCGGTCATAAAACTATTGCCAATAGCTTTTATAATATGTACTATGCAAGAGGAGTACATATTGTATCGATCCCAAGTAATTGGGATACGAGTAGGAGAATGATGATGATAGTGGAAACGAGCAAGAGGCACAATTGACGGTAAATGTCACTACCGCTCATAGACCTTTGCAATAGCAGGCGTACAGTTAGACCGTTGCCTACCAACCAAAATCAACCTAGAAACTTAGACTTCCAGCTCTCTCGCTAGTTAAATAAAACGCAATAGCACTATGCCACTACTGAAATGCCGATGTTCTGCGAAAGTGTACTGAGTAGTGGTCTGGGTGGATCAGCCCGCGGCTGTAGGATCGAGTTTTTAATCTATTTTAATCTGCTCAGTTATACGCGATAATAAATAGTAACATTATGTAGAAATATAATTTTATAAATTCTGCCTTAAAGACGAAGACAAAAGTATAAGGTAATCACTCAAAATGTTTTTTACAAATGGACAGAACAAATAAGTGCTTTGAATTGTGACTGCGCCGGACCCTTGTCCTAGATAATGTACTTCGTAAATTCCGAGCGCGTTGCTCGAAAATCCTCTGACTATTTCAGTAACAAACGACAAAGCCTGATGATCTTTTTAAAGGTCAAAGGTAAAAATAATGGAACATTATTTATTCCAGATCTAATTATATTAATTACAATTGTGAACAATACAATAAAAAATTACGTGTGGTGATGGAGTAAGGATACAATTCATCACCCCTTTAATGTCCATTGGGTTTGTATAAGATAGCCAAAGAATATCAGGTGATAATATCAGTGCATGAGAAGATGTTTGTTACTCAAACATGCGTAAACCGTTAAAGAGATTTTGATAAAAATACAGGCATACAGATTATTCATTTCCTGGATAATTTTATTCCGGTAATATATTCCCTTGGTATAATTTAGCGCTAAATATTTATACTGTAAAACTTACCTTTAACTCAAGCGAAGTCGTGGTCATAAACTACTATAAATCTCTCTGCCTACCCTGCAAGGGATAGGGCGTGAAGATATGTATGTATATATATATATATATATATATATATATATATATATATATATATATATATATAAAACTCCTAATTTAAGGTGGCAATTACATACTAGCAACAATTCAACCAAGGTAGGTGGAATCTGTTGACAATTCTCCAACTGCAGCTATAAAACGGCTTTCTTGCCAAGGGCTTACTTTGGGAGAAAATAGATTTCTGAGTAGTTGCAATTGCTGCTGCCCTTTGTTCAATAAGCGAGTGAACCAAAAAACCCTATCTTATAATAGTCAGTGACGCGGCTACTCTTTGAATTAAATGAGCTCATCGGTAGCAATTATCACTTACTATCAGGTGCATTACGGGTACAAAAAAAAACTGAAAAAGAATATTAATGCAATATAATCTTTGCACTCAATTGTAGTAAATATCCATTGACTCTTGTCACCGGTATAATGACCCATATGTATCCTAATTACTGAAATTTTTAGCATTTAATATGCTTAATTATTTATAAATACCCGATTACGAAACGAAAAATGATGTCACTCGTGTATCCTGTAATAAGAATGACACAAATATTTCCATAACGTTTTCGTTGCATCTCGTATCTTCGCCTATAATGTTTAGTTAACCCGCGTGTTATATCTAAAGAATTTGGAAGGAGGGAATTTACAAACATATAATTTAATAGACACAAATTAAATCTATATTCAGAAAAACTGTTTGTGGTTTGAGTAATATATCGTATCGGGTGACAAGTAAATCCGCGATATTTGGCACAACAGATGGCTCTCTTAACCAATAAGCCATCTGCCTAATCGATTTGATTTTAATTTTATTATATATCTATGTATTAAATTACATCTTATTCAATCGTATTTATGGTAAAGAAAAAGATTTTTTCTCCTCATATAAATACATAAAACTTTTTATGTAACTTGCAGATTGAGATTTCCAAGTATATTTGGCTGGAGGCACCCAAACCGTTTATAATTCCTTTGGTTATAACTTTTTATAACTTTTTTTTCTCATATTGAGCGTTTTACGTTCACGTTTATTGTCTTGTGGACTTTCATTTTTAATTTTATTATTGGCTTTTTTAATATCTTAATATATATATAATTTTTCTGTACGCATGTTTGTCATTTAAATCCTCTTAAACGGCTTAAGGATGATCGGTTGATTTTTGTGTGTATATATCAATGGGTTCCTGGAAGGTCTGAGAACACAATTGGACCCGGTAGATGGTTGCGTTGTTATGAGTCATCATTTACCTACTCTTATCTCAATTACTTGGGGTCGATACGATATGTACTCTTCTTTCATAGTAAATACTGTAAAACTTATTGGCAATAGTTTTATGACCAGCTGCCTGTCAGATGTTAACCCTCCTTGGGAATGTAATTGTTGACCAAACGGCATTACAGATAGTTGTAGGCTCAGGTCGTTATAAGGCTCTTAGTCGTCTTTTACGACATCCACGAGCAAAGTAAGGGTTGGTAGTATTCGTAGCCGCTACCACACATCATGCGTTGCTATGAGTATGTTTTATAAAATTTATTTAATGTGGTGCTGCCGACATATACTTAGTTTGGCCATAAATACTATTACAATTAAAAATAAACATAATAATACATTTGAATTTGAAATCTGTCACTTTTATATGATTGTTCATTGTGTTTTTTTCATTTTGGCGCCAATGTATTGTACAATATTTTGTGATATTAAAATGGAGTGGGGTGATAACGAGAATCGAATTGCTGTGATTGCATTACACAAAGTTGCTATGACACCAAATGCAAATTTTAAAACTCTCCATACGCTTGGTATTAGTAAAATGTTTGTGTACCGGGCTATTAATAGGTACAATGAGACCTCCTCTGTTTGTGACAGAAAAATCAGATAGATCAGATTATATCTCGGGAGATGAAGATAGCATCATACCATGTCGCATATTTTAAAAGATGACTTAGGACTTTGGATATAGACTATATGAGACGTACTAGTTATTTCTTAACTGATAATTTAAAAAGAAATAGGGTGGTAAAATCGAAATAACTACTGAAGCGGTATGCAAAGGGAGGTCACAGAAAAAAAATGTTTACGGATGAGAACTTTTTTACAATAGAGCAACATTTTAACAAACAAAATAACCGTATCTATGCCCAAAGCTCTAAGGAAGCTTCTCAATTAGTCGACAGAGTGCAACGTGGGCATTATCCTACTCCAGTGATGACCTGGTGGGGTACTAGCTATGAAGGAGTGATTGAGCCATATTCTTTTGTGAAAAAGGTATCACAACATCGGCACAAATGTATCAAGATACCATTCTTGAGAAGGTAGTGAAGCCCCTTAACACCATGTTCAATAATCAAGAGTGGTCGTTCCAGCAAGACTCGGCGCTGGGTTATAAAGCTCGGTCTACGCAGTCTTGGTTGGAAACCAACGTTTCGGACTTCATCAGAGCTGAACTGACTGGCCGTCGTCTAGTCCGATCTAAATCCGCTGGATTATGATTTATGGTCAATTTTAAAGAGTACGGCTTGCACTAAGCGCCATAATAATTTAGAGTCCCTAAAACAATCCATACGATTTGAAGTCAAGAATTTTTCCATGAAAAGAGTGCGTGCTTCTATGATAATTGGACTCAAAGTTTAAAGAACTGTATTGCAGCCAATGGAGACCACATTTTCATATTTTAAATTGTTTTATATTTATGTATTAAACTAACACACTGTAAAAGTAATAAATGTTATTTGCAATATATTTTTCTTTGTAACAGTATTTATATATATATTACTAATGAACCTAACCCTTTACACGGTAAGGCTTTATTTCTTAAAAAACATAACTTTATATTAACGAAAACAAAATGTTATAATTAAAACAAAGAATCTTTTAACTTTATAAAGTGCGTTGCGTTCAACCCTTAATTTATCTTTTAACTTGCAAAAAGATTTTACGCAATTTACGTCACTGGCGGATTAAACGTTAAGAAGCAACTAAGTGTTTACTTAACGACCTTTGTTTTAATGTCATATTTTGTTTACAGCCGACACGGATGTTAACATTGTTTTTAGAGATGCTACAAAGAAGACAAGTCTTTTATAGTTTTATTTATACTCGTATAAGCGCTTTGTTCGTAACGTATAAACATAGAATAACAATAAAGATATTTTGTTATCATTTCTACCTATTTGCTGCTTGGTGAAAGAGTAAAAATACAATTCATCGCTCTCACTCTTGTTAATGGGTGATGTAAAAAAACTACTAAGAGATGTAATACTGAGACAGACGATATGCTAGAGAAGGTAAATTAAACCAATATGTCTGACCAGCGTGGTATAGTAGGTCAATTTCTTTTTCGTAGTGAAAAAGGCCCAAACCTGACAACCTTCAGCTTTTAAAGAAAAGAATTACTTTTTTTTTATATTTTCTGTTTACTTGAATCACCGATTTATTCAGTAGTCTATTGAAATCAAGAAGGGTGTGCTGAGGGCGTAAATATAAGCCGGTATGTGGACGTCGGCCGCCGACATCCCCCGGGACAGCCGGCAAACGACCCTCAAGGCATATATTAATGTAGAATTATGTTTTCTTAATACAATTTTGCGGCGGTTTGTCGATTTGGAATGTACTTTAGAGGATTTATACAAGTTTGTGACTGTTAAGAAAATATGCCAAACATAGCATATAATATTTGATTAAAAATAGGGAAAACCAAAGATCGAGCCGGGTATGTCTGGATTAGACTGCTCGATCTCTCAACTGTGCTTATTTACATACGCTATTATTGATGACGGTAGCCAAATTTACCTTCATATTCTAATTATATTTTTTCGTTGGCTCAAAACACTGACAAAACGATATTTTCTATAAATGAAACCTAAGATCGATTTATCACCCCTAAAACCTCATGCATACTATATTTCACAGAAATCGCTGGTGCCGTTGCTGAGATTCTAAATATATAGAAACGTATAAATTTACGAGCGTGTATGAAGAGAATTATGAATGTTGAGGAAGCGAGTGAAGTATGCAGAGATAGAGTTCTCTAGCACTCTGTTCTCTCTGCCTACCCTGCAAGGGATATGGCGTGATGATATGTATGTATGTATAAATTTACAAGAGTTGCTTATTATCATCATCATAATTTTTGGCCTTTTGACCTACTATACTACAATGGGTTGGTATAGGGTTTTATTTCAAATTTTCCCTCCCTTAAATAGAAATCTTGTCACCATATTGTGTACCTCAGTCATTTTTTACGACTTCCAATGCAAGAAAGACAATGGTGAGCTATGTTCTTATACTTTCACGACATAGAGGATTAGCAAATAGTTTTTATTTAAAAAGAATACAAATATAATTTTTGATGTTTACGCGAATATTACACATATGAAATAAAATTATTTTTGCATATTCAATCTTGTCTGACCATGAATACTGTAAAGTTTTCGAGACGTTAGAATATTAAATAAATGGGTGCGTGTACTTATGTACGCGACTGAGAAGTCATACTTCTTTGGCATTATTAAAAAATACTTTTAATTGCATGCAAATAATTAATTACAATAAAATAATAAAAGGGCTGGAAAAGGATAGGATAATTTCTCACTAATATTTACGAATAGTAAATAATATTAATTATATATTCAATTTAAATCACTACTGAATATAATTTGTTAGCACATATATAATTCACAGTTGTATGAAACTAAAATACGAATTGTGATTGTAGAAACTACGAGACTTAATGAGCGGTTTTGCGCCCAACTTCAACCTGTTTTACAAAAGTAAAACAGGTTGAAGTTGGGCGCAAAACCGCGCACACAAAAGTGTTACAGTGATGCGCGCGCATCTTAAAATTTAACTCTCATCATGTTATCATAACTAAAGAAGTATAACTTCAAAAGCAAATACAAACGCAATATAACCCGTAATTTCTTATTTATTCCATTTTTTTTTATATAATATTATTATCATTTAATGTAATATTTCGAATATATTATTATTTAAATCTACTTATAACTATTGTGTCTAAGTTATTTAAATCTACTTATAACTCTACATAACTGAGCACTATATATGTGACTAGTCTATTAATTTCATATTACATTAGTATATCATGAGATCACGACAGTAATTCACTTCCTACATTGTAATCTGTTACATAAATATATTCATATATAATATAATTTTCAACTAAAAGGTTATTTTTAACTCATTGTCGTACCGTCCATTATGTCGTATTTATATTCTTTGAAATTTTACATTTACCCTCGTAATAAAATTTCTTTCCAAATTGGCTTTTACGAGCCCATTTTATTGGTAAAACAATTTACTTTGTGTATGTATATTTTAAATTATGTAACATTTTATTTACTTAGAAAGGTTTTTTAACTTGAAAAAGAAATCTTTTAATAGAATATGGATTGCATTCTTAGATCTCTAACGTCTTCATTAAGCATGTGCTTAGAGTATGTGCTCAGCCCGACTTTATCCATTGTTAGATGCGATTGTCCCAAAAATGAAAGTATACTATTTGTGAAGTTTAATTATTACACCACCTAGTGTTAGACCATTCTTCCATTGGGTCATCCAACATAATTATGCTCGAAAATCTAACACATTAGTTAATGAAATTTTAAAATGACATAATTGTCATACCAAGAGTCAAATGCAGAGACAGTCGTGACCCACGCATAATAAATAACTCATATTGTCTACGCGAGTAGTATGAGCAATAATAAAACTATTTACTGGTTTTATCATGGTTGCATTTGTATTTTTTTTCTTAACATTTTAAATTGTTTTTCAGCCTTAATAGTCACAGGAGGACTAAGGTGTTGCACGTCCAATAATCATCATTATTACAGACGCCTATACATTGCTTTGCAGATATTTTGGTTACAATCTACACAACATATACATTATGATTTCTTGATTTGAAATTTTTAATTATATTACTTATTCTAATTTCGTAAGAATACATCGCAAAAAAAAGAGAATATTTATTTATAGAATTTAGATATGCCAGATATCTAAATTCTATAAATAAACATACATATCATCACGCCATATCCCTTGCAGGGTAGACAGAGAGAACAGAGTACCAGAGAACTCTATCCTTGCATACTTCACTCGCTTCCTCAACATTCATAATTCTCTTCATACACGCTCGCCGGTTCCGGATACTGTTGACTCCACCTTCCTTCAGTACATGACAGATCTGGTCTAGGAAGGTTAGTCTCGGTCTCCCCCTGTACCTACATCCTTTCACTTTCGCATTGTATATCTTCTTAACCAGACGTTCGTTCGGCATTCTTTCCACATGTCCGAACCATCGGAGCATTCCCTTTTGCATCTTTACACCGATACTCTCTTTCATACCTACTTGCTCTCTTACGTCGTCGTTACGAATGCTTTTTTTTTTTTTTGGCAGCGGGCTACGGTACGTCAAACCCCGCTATTCCGTCCGGGGCGACAGGAAAACCGGCTCAAGACCCCGTAGACCCGCCCTACAATATACCTCTCGACGCCGTGCGGGTGGGTCACTGGTACGCGGTCTTTTTCTTCAGTAGCCCACCCAGCGGTCCACCCTCACGGGTATCCTCGCTGATGTCGACGCCCGAACAGTTTGCACCGTCGGGGCGTCGTCCTCACGCGGTGGCCTCGCTCCTAGGGTGACCAGACTAATCCCCGGTCTGGTCACCCGCTGCCTCGGCTAGGGCGGCATGAGGCGGAGGTATTCACGCCTCCGCCACCCCAGTCGCCGGTGGCGGCGCGAATCCTCGAAGAGAAGTTCCTCTCAGATTCGCTCCGCCACTTCCTTCTGCGAGATGACGTCCTCGCAGAAGGAGGCGACCGCGTCCCAATTCCTCTCGCTGTCGACCATCGCTTTCACGACGGCCGACAGCGATAAGTCGGCACCGATAGCAGCGACAAGGGCACGGCGCTGCTGATCCCAGGTCACGCAGACCTCGAGCGTATGCTGCACCGTATCCCGGTCGCTGCCGCAGTTCTCGTCGAGTACCAGACTCAAATGCTTCATATGGGCCTGGATACTGATGGGGACGGAGTTGACGACGATCGAGACGCCGACGGGCGGCCCCATGAGGCGCCCATGAAACAGGAGCGCCTCTGTCTTCTCCAGGGCCACCCTAAGCCCCAGTGCCTCGATACGCCTGACCATCTTCTCAGTGCCGAGAGTGGCCAGGCTCATCGCCTCGTCGTTACGAATGCTGTCGGTCAGCCTAACTCCACAGATTTTCCGTAAAGATCGCATTTCGACCGCATTAATTTTACTTTCATACTCTTTTCTGCATACCCAACTCTCGCTTCCATACAGTAATGTTGGCACAAGCTCTGCGTTATGTATTGCTACATGTGCCTTCTGGCTGAGGTGGTGGCTACCGAGAAGTTGCCCCAACGCCCCCCATTCACTCTATTTCCCGCATTCACTCTTCGCGCTATATCAGTGGTGTACCTTACATCTCGGCTAAATACACATCCGAGATATACAAATTCATCTACTTGCTCCAGTACATCATTAACTATTGTTACTCTTACATCGGTTCTGGCTTCATCTCTTTCAAAGACCATTATTTTGGTTTTGCTCACATTCACGCGTAGACCCCTTTTCTTACAATCTTCTGTCATTGTGTCGACTAGGGTCTGCAGGTCTGCAGGTGGCAGCAGGACTGCATCATCTGCATAGAGCAAAGCAGTGACCACTGAGTCGCCCATCTGGACTCCCACATTCATATCGTTCAACCTTTGGAGACATTTATCCAGATATATGATAAACAGTCTGGCTGATAGAACGCACCCCTGCTTAACGTCGATATTGACGTCAAACCAAGGCGACATTCCATCATCCAGCCACACACAGGCTCTACAGCCCATGTAACTGGACTGCACAGCCTGTAGCAGTTTACCGTTAATACCATACTCCGGTAAAATGTCCCAAGGTTCCATTCGTACAACCGTGTTAAATGCTCTCCAGATCCACAAAACTGCAGAAAACCCTCTGACCTAGAGCCAGATGCTTCTCCACAATGTTGCGCAGAGAGAACACTAGATCCATGCATCCCCTTCCACTCCTGAAACCTCCTTGTGTCTCACACAGTAAACCATCGGACACCATCCTCATTCTCCTTTCAATCTATAAATAAAGTTTCTCTAATATACGGAGCACGGAGAAAGTCTATGATACTCGTAGTTTATATACGGACGCAGTATTTTCAAATGTCCTGACATTCTAGATTATCAATACCTCTTTGAGTTGCGGCGGTCCGTCAATAAAATTATATTCTGCAGATACTGGCTAAAAAGGCAAAATCAATACAATTATTAATTGTAAGCTTAAAGGTTAATTTTAATTAAACATCATCATCCTTCCCTTATCTCAATTGCTTGGGTGATATCTACACTTCCTACATCGTACATATTGCAAATTTTTGGCAATAATTTTAGTCGTTAGGTAGGCGGGTTCCTCCTCCCTCCCTCCCACAGAAGTGGCGACCGCTGGCGCCCGCGCGAGCTGTGACGCCCTGGACATGGAGGCCCTGCAGGCCGAAAACGCCCGCCTAGGTGGCGAGGTGTCAGGCCTGCGGGCCCAGAATCGCCGCCTAGAATCGGAGCTGGGCGCGGTGAGGAGGGAAAACCGGATCCTCACCAAGGACGTGGCCGACCTAAAGGCGCAAATGGCGCGGCTCATGCCGCCTGCGCCACCTGCGTCGTCGGCCAATGCCGGCCGCCGAGACGTCGCCGCAGCCAAGCCGCCCCGAGGAGCTGGCAGGCCAGTGGTTCCCACCGCGCCGAAGAAGCCTCCGACCGCGGAGCGTGCGCCGCCGACCAACACCAGTGCCAGCACGCCAAATGTCGCCCTCGTGGAGCAGGCCCCGACAGAGGTCCAGCCGGCAACACCGATCCCACTGCCTGCAATGGGGGGCGTGTCGGACGAGGCCTTGCGCGCCATTATCGACACCGTCGGTAATATGGTCAATGCGCGCTTGGCCGTTCTGGAGGCAAGGCTGCCTCCGGAACCACGTGTTCGGCCGCCTCTCGCCGCGGACAAGCGGCCATATGCGGCACCAACCCCCGCCCCGCTACCCTGTCGGGGTGGCCGCGTGGGGGGGAGCTACGCCGCAGCCGCGGCTGGGCCCAAGCCCAAGGGGCCCGCTCCAAAGAGGAAGACGGCACCGGCTCCTGCCGGAACGCAGTCGTCGCCCGCACCGACACCGCCGGCGACGACCCGCGCACTCGCGACTGCGCCTTCCGCGCCTGGCACCCGCTGCGCCCGAACAGGGTTGGCAGGTGGCCGAGCGCGGCAGAAAGAGTCGCGGGCAGAGGAGGAGAGCGGCGGCCAAGCGCGCCGCTGAGGTCGTCGCCCCCCAGGCAGGAGCCGGAGGAGGCAGCAGCAGGTCGAAGAGGAAGAGGCCGCGCAAGGGGCTCCGGCCGCCGAAGACAGCCGCAGTGGTGATCACTGTGCTGCCTGAGGCGGCAGAAAGGGGCCTCAGCTATGAGGCCGTTCTGAGGAAAGCCCGGCAGGAGCTCGACGTCTCCGACATAGGAGGCGTCGAAGCCCGGACCCGCAAGGCCCGGACAGGGGCTCGGATTTTGGAGTTCCCTGGGGCCGAGGGCACCAGAACGGCCGATAGCGTGGCGTCGAAGCTGCGAGGTCTGTTCGCCGAGGAGGGTGGCGTCAAAATCGCCAGACCCGTAAAGTGCGCCGAAATGCGCATCGCGGGTTTGGATGACTCCGTGACGGTGGAAGACATCCGGGAGGCCATTGCCTCGAAAACCGGGTGTCCCATGGACACCGTCCGGGTTGGCGCCATCCGGCCCGGTCCGGGCGGCGTAGGTGCCGCCTGGGTGCAGTGCCCAGTGGAGTCGGTCAGGCAACTGGCCGACTCAGGCAGGCTCCTCGTGGGCTGGAGCTCAGCGCGAGTCACCGTGCTGGAGCACCGGCCTGCGAGGTGTTTCAAGTGCATGGCGGTCGGGCACACCCGGCCAACATGCACTAATTGCTTTGACTGCGGCGGACTCTGTTTCCGCTGCGGTCAGACTGTCAATCGTCACCTCCACGCAGCGGCACTTCCCGTCCTTATCCCTCTTGGATAGGGGCGAGGAATTTGTCGCGGCGGATTGGGGAGGGGTCACACTGTACAGCGTTTACCTCTCCCCTAACAGGAGAATGGACGATTTCGGGGCCTCCCTCACCACCTTGGAGGCTTCGATACGGCGACTGGCACCGGGCCTCGTCCTGGTCCTGGGGGACTTCAACGCCAAATCCACGGCGTGGGGGTCCCCGATGACGGACGATCGCGGGCGGGCGATCGTGGAGTGGGCGGCGTCACTGGGCCTCTGTGTCCTAAACAGAGGCTCAGTGAACACGTGTGTGCGACAGCAGGGTGGGTCGATAGTGGACTTGTCGTTCGCTAGCCCCGCTGTCGCACCACGAGTGAGGAACTGGCGTGTCCTGGAGGAGGCGGAGACCCTGTCGGATCACCGTTACATCCGGATGGAGGTCTCCCCTCTCCGGGACCCCAGCAGGGGTCACAGGGCGGACCGAGCGCCCGCATTTCCGCGGTGGGCTGTGGGGCGGCTGGATAGGGACCTACTGGCGGAGGCGGCCATCGTGAACACGTGGCTGTCCTCACCACCCCTAGCGGACGGAGTGGACGTTGAGGCTGTCCGCATCCGCAGTGCGTTAACGCAGGTCTGCGATGCGGCCATGCCCAGGGTGCGGCGTCTACCTCCGAGGCAGGGGGTCTACTGGTGGTCCCCAAGACTGGCGGACCTTCGTGCGGCGTGCATTAGTGCCCGAAGGTCCTACACCCGCAGTCGGCGGCGTCGCCGCGATGTTGAGCGGGAGGGCCAGCTGTACGAGGCGTACCGCAGTGCGCGTACCGCCTTTCGGCTGGCCATCCGGTCCGCCAAGGACGCGAGTTGGCAGGAGATGCTGGACGGTCTTGACCGTGACCCCTGGGGTCGCCCGTATCGCGCGGCGCTGAATAAGCTTCGCGCGCAGGGCCCCCCCCTCACCGAGACCCTCCAGCCCGACCTCCTTCGCAGAGTGGTCGAGGAGCTGTTCTCGCGGCAGTCGGAGCACACGCCCCCGGTCATGGCTTCGCCAGATCACGACCGGGAGGCCGTCGAGAGTGTTCCGCCCGTGACGGAGTCGGAAGTGGGGGCAGCCGTGGCGAAGATTCGTTCCGCCACCACGGCCCCCGGCCCGGACGGAATCCCAGTCCGGGTGTTGACGTTGCTCCTCGAGCATCTCGAACCTCGCCTCAGGCGACTGTTCAACGCCTGTCTGACGTCTGGACAGTTCCCTGAGTGCTGGAAGGAAGGGAGGTTGGTTCTCCTGCCAAAGCCGGGACGGCCCCCGGATTCGCCGTCGGCCTACAGGCCCATTGTGCT
Source organism: Lymantria monacha (assembly GCA_905163515.2). Taxonomy (NCBI): domain Eukaryota; kingdom Metazoa; phylum Arthropoda; class Insecta; order Lepidoptera; family Erebidae; genus Lymantria; species Lymantria monacha. Next base: position 28,494,060 of record LR991101.1, read on the forward strand.
TCTGGACGATGTGAGTAAGTTGCTGGAGCGTGTCCTCGCTGCCCGCATCGTCCAGCACCTGGAAGAGGTGGGGCCCGATCTGTCGGACGCTCAATTTGGGTTTCGAAGGGGGCGTTCGACCATCGGTGCCCTGCTACGCCTGAGGCAGACGGCCGCGGAGGCTGTCGCCGGCAAAGGAGTGCTGATGGCGGTGTCGTTGGACATCGCCAACGCCTTCAATAGTCTGCCATTCAGCTGCATCAGGGAGGCGCTCCGGTTCCACGGAGTGCCCCTGTACCTCAGGCGGCTGGTGGCAGACTATTTGGAGGGGCGCAGTGTTCTCTACGCGAGCCCCGCAGGGGACATTGTGCGGACGCCCATGTCGTGCGGTGTTCCGCAGGGGTCGGTTCTGGGGCCGACTCTGTGGGACATCGGTTACGACTGGGCGTTGAGAGGGAGTCTCCCCGTGTGAGGCTGCCCATCGGCGCCTCGTTAGTCGTCAACTCCATCCACATCAGTATCCAGGCCCATATAAGGTACTTGGGTCTGGTGCTTGACGGGCGATGCTGGTTCCGGGAGCATTTTCGTCAAATCGCTCCCCGGCTGGTCGGCGCGGCGTCCGCCCTTTCTCGGCTCATGCCGAACGTGGGCGGACCCAGTTTTCAGGGCCGACGGCTGTATGCGGGGGTGATCCGCTCAATGGCCATGTACGGCGCACCCGTGTGGGCGAGAGCTCTGAACGCCCAACTCAGGGCGGTTCTGTGGAGGCCACAGAGAGTCATGGCGGTCAGAGCCATTCGCGGGTACCGCACGGTGTCGACAGAGGCGGCGTGCCTATTGGCCGGGACACCCCCGTGGGACCTAGAGGCGGAGATGCTCTCCGACCTCTACCGGCGGGTTACCTCAATGCGCGAAGAGGGTGGCTCCCCATCGTTCAACGAGATAGCCACCTGGCGCGAGGACGCCCGCCGAGAAGTCATCGCCCGTTGGGCTACGCGGCTGGAGAGGCCTAGATACGGTGTTATTACCGCTGAGGCCCTCCGGCCCGTACTGATGGAGTGGATGGAGCGGCGGCACGGAGTCCTCTCTTTCCGGTTGGTGCAGGTTTTGTCGGGGCATGGTTGCTTCGGCAAGTACCTGCACACGGTCGTGCGGAGGGAGTGGACTCCGTCCTGCCACCATTGCAGTAGCGACGAGGACACGGCGCAACATACGCTCGAGGTATGTTCGGGCTGGGACGGGCAGCGCCGTGACCTCGTCGCTGTCATCGGTGCCGACCCGACGCTGCCGGCTGTTGCGCGAGCGATGGTCGACAGCGTCAGGAATTGGGACGCGGTCGCCGCCTTCTGCGAGGCTGTCATCTCGCAAAACGAGGCGGCGGAACGGGCCCGGGAGGATTCCCGTGACCCGGGCCGCCGCCCGCGGCCGGGGCGGCGCAGGCGCGAGTACCTGCGCCTGATGCCGCCCTAACCGAGGCTTGGGGTGATCGGACCGGGGAATTGTCCGGTTACCCGACGTGAGGCCACCGCGTGAGGACGACGCCTCGACGGCGAAAGCTGTCGGGGCGTCGACAGGAGAGGAGCCCAAGAGGGCATACCGCCGAGCGGGCCACCGAAGACAAAGATCGGGTACCGGTGGCCCGCTCGTACGGCGAAGAAGAGGTGCTTGCAGGGTGGGTCAATGGGGTTGCGCGCCGCCTCTTCCGTCACCCCGGACCGATTTGGCGGGGTGCGACATCCATAGCCCACCGTTTAAAAAAAAAAAAAAAAAAAAAGGTAGGCGGGTTGACTACCCGCCTACCGTCGTCGGTCGTGACGTCAATCTGCCCAGATAGCATAGTGACATGGATTCTGTATAATATCTAATACTCGAAACGGAACAGCAATAGTATCATCAAACCCGATTGCGCATTTAAATGCTAAATTTCAGTAATTTAAATGCTGGTTCTTTTTTCAAGTTTTCCATTTTTAATATAAATATTGTTTGTTCATTATATCCCTGAATCATTTTTATGACTTCCATGAGCGAGAAAGGGAGTAAGTAGTATTCATACACTATCAAATATTTAATGTATTAAAACTCTATAAAATGTGTAAGGTCAATTCTCTTTTATACAAATGGCTTGTTAATCTCAACTTATATATTCATACAATAATAATTTCAATTTCAAATGCGTAATAATAAGATCAAAAAGAAAATAACGTTCGCTCATTAGCTTCAACAAACTTTTGTAGAATATTCTTAGAAGTTTTGAACTTCCTCCAAAAGTAAAGAACAGTTATTACATTTAACTTAAACGCGTAACTTTACTTTGGCGACATCTTATTTTTTATTCTAATCATTTTGTCGTAAACTTGACAATACGGAATGTCACAAGAAAATATAAAAAAGTGAATGTTTACGTGAGAACGATGAGACGACGTGACGTCATTATATTTGAAATGGAAAAGTTTCAACCGAGCTTAGAGACGCCGCGCCGTTTGTCAAAAATATTTTGGACAATTTTTGTAAACAATTATAATGACATAATAATATATTTAGTTTAATTTTATAAATTTTCCATTTCAGGACAGGATAAGAAAACAAATATCACCACTATTTAGTTATCCATGGATGTGGTAAAAGACAACCAACCTGCCCGTAACCTCTCGTATATATGTATACATCTCTAACACTACTTAAGTAGACCATCAGTATCGAGATCTTTACTTCTATGTATGTCCACCACATATAAGCTCTACAATGCTAATATCAATCTAATATCATCTTTAGTATGTAAGTGTAGCAGCATAGAGTCTATTATACTAGCAAGGTCCAAAACCCAAGACCGTATTTTACAGGAAGACCCCACAAATCACAAATTAACCTTAGAGGCAATCACACTGGAGTTAATTCTTAAACTATAAACATATTAGGAAGGAAGATGGAATCAATAGTCTCCGAAACCGGCGAGCGTGAGATATGAAAAGAATTATGAATGTTGAGGAAGCGAGTGAAGTATGCAAGGATTTCTCTGAAGTTCTCTGGCACTCTGTTCTCTCTGCCTACCCTGCAAGGGATATGGCGTGATGATATGTATGTATGATATGATATGTATAAACATAGTAATTTTTTTTATATAAAAAATCAGTAAAGAAAAAAATATAGACAAACCCACTCAGTTTCTTGTCGGCTCTTCTCAATAGGTAGCGGTCTCGTGCCGATCCGGTGGTAGTTCATTGGATTAATTTAAAATGTTAAAATTGAAAATCCGTCGCAGGACAATATGTAGTATGTCGCAGGGTTTATATATAATAAATGACTTTGAATTTTAAAAGCATTTCTCTAAATAAAGTGATAACCATATGAAAAAAAAGCGATACGTTAATCTATCAATATCCACTGTTGGGAATATTCTTACACTCAATGTTCAAAAATAATACATATTATAGATTGAAGTACCTATTCGTATTTAGTTAATAATAATTTAATCTTTATAAACAAAATAATAATTGTATTTACTTAATCGTAATATTAATTCTTTACTACAGAGTTAGTCTTTTCAAAAAACAATTAAACCTCACCTGTCCAGGGTTGCCATTACGGTATTGCCTATTTTTCACAAAACCGCACTTTTATTGGTAGACTTCTTTACGCTGATGAATATTGAACTATATACACCAGCACTTTTCTGTTTATACTTTATCGCGGCTTCTAAAAATATAATCCGATATAATTTCCACATCAGTTAAAGTCCGCTTCGAGCATATAATATTATATATTTTACGAGCGCATTCGTTCAGTTACGCGCCATTTGCCCGACTATGACCATAAAGAGGCATTTAACAATAAAAACCAACCTCCATTTGAGCTCAAAATGTATACTTTACTTGCAGATTTGAATAACGGTCATTATATTTGTAAATGGTGGATATGTTTAAACATTTTATATGTTTACCTTTCATACAACGTAGTTATATGAAAATGTTATTCTTCTGAAAATATATATTCAATTATCGTATCAATTTTAGTGAATTTCAACGAAATATGAATTGAATTTGAAACCAATTAATGTTTAAAATTAGTGCCACATTATATTAATTATAAAATATAAATGCATGTGTCTTTTTTAAGCTGTGTGGTAACGAATACTGTCAACCCTTACTTTGCTTGTGGATGTCGTTAAAGGGTAAAATCTTTATATGGACCTGGGTAAGCTCGATCTGATGCCGTTTAGTCGACAATTATATTTCCAAGGAGAGTTGACGTCAGGCAGGCGGTCGGCCATATAACTATTGCCAATAACTTTTCCAATATGTACGAGTACATATTGCATCGGCCACAAGTAATTGAGACATGAGCAGGATAATAATGAAATACATATGTTTTAATAAAAATTATATGTTATATATTATGTTTTAATATTAATTATAAAAATTAATATTACATTATTCTGCTATTATCCCAAACATTTGGGTCTAAGCATTGTGTGCTTTTCTTGCATCATATTTATTACAAAAGGCTGTATAGGATTGTGAGGCACTTGGTCATATAATTGTTAACAAGACGGTATCAGATGAAGTTGGCCCAGCTTTGTGTTTAGTTTTTAATCATATTACAAAAACACCAACCAGCAATCTAAGGTCTATTAATATAGGCCTGGCGACTCTCGGCACCGAAGAGATCGTCAGGCGGATCGAGGCGCTGGGGTTGAGGGTGGCCCTGGACAAGACGGAGGCCCTCTTGTTCCATGGGCCCCGCATGGGCCCTCCCATCGGCGTTTCGATCACCGTCAATTCGGTTGACATCAGCATCCGGGCCCATATGAGGTATTTGGGCCTGGTGCTCGACGGGCATTGGTGGTTTCGGGAGCATTTCCGCAGGCTCGCTCCGCGGCTCGTCGGCGCGGCGTCCGCCCTTTCATGGCTAATGCCGAATGTGGGCGGACCGAGCGCTACGTGCCGACAGCTGTACACGGGGGTCGTCCGGTCGATGGCCCTGTACGGCGCACCGGTGTGGGCGGGGTCCCTGACCGTCCGACTCAGGGCTCTTCTGTGGCGACCACAGAGGGCCATGGCGGTCAGGGCTGTACGCGGGTACCGCACGGTGGCGACGGAGGCAGCGTGCCTGTTGGCCGGGAGTCCCCCGTGGGACCTGGAGGCGGAAATGCTCGCCGATTTGTATCGGCGGGTGTCGGGGGTGCGCGCGGAGGGCGGTGTGGTCTCTTTGAGGGAACTCACCGCCTGGCGCGTTGACGCCCGCCTAGATGTCATTGCCCGTTGGGCAGTCCGGCTGGAGAGGCCTCGGTTCGGTGTGCGGACCGTAGAGGCCTTCCGGCCGGTGCTGATGCAGTGGTTGGAACGGCGGCACGGGGTGCTCTCCTTCCGACTGGTGCAGGTTTTGACGGGGCATGGATGCTTCGCCAAATACCTGCACAAGGTCGTCAGGAGGGAGAGTACACCGTCCTGCCACCACTGCGATTGCGACGAAGACACGGCGCAGCATACGCTCGAGGTTTGTGCCGCTTGGGCAGAGCAGCGTCGTGAACTCGTCGCAATCATCGGTGCCGACCTGACGCTGCCGACCATCGCCAGGGCGATGCTCGACAGCGTCAGGAACTGGGACGCGGTCGCAACCTTCTGCGAGGCAGTAGTCTCGCGGAAGGAGGCGGCGGAGCGCGTGCGCGAGGAGCGTCTCCTCGACGGCGCGAGCCGCCGCCGGCGACTGGGGCGGCGCAGGCGCGATTACCTGCGCCTGATGCCGCCCTAGCCGAGGCCGCGGGTGACTGGATCGGGGAATTAGTCCGTCACCCGCCGAGAGGCCGACCGCGTGAGGAAAGACCGACATCCTACCCGAGGGGGGGATGTCGGTCGAGGAGAGGGTACTCCTCAGGGGTATTCCGTCGGGCCGACCACTGACGTCAAGTCACTCTGCTCCGGTGGTCGGCCCAACGACGAAGGCGACGTCACGGGTGGGTTACGGGTGTGCGCGCTTACGCCCCTCTGTCACCCCGGATGGAGTGGTGCGAGGAGTGCGCCGACCGTAACCCACCCCCCAAAAAAAAAAAAAAAAAAAAAAAAAGGTCTATTAATATTATTTAATATTAATAAATATTATTTTATCGAACTAAAATATTATAATAGTAATATATTTGAGATGGCGTAGAGGTTAAGATACCGGCCTTCCAATGCAATGTCACGTGTTCTATTCCTACGAGGACAACACATTGTGCGATCAACAAAGTGTTGTTTTGAGTCTGGATGTAATTTGTCTGCGTTAATTGCATGTTTGTAAACTCCCCCGCAATACAAGAAATACTGCATTAGTTTAGAGTGGGTTCTTTAAAAAAAATCTCATGCCTTTAATGCCGAACAGTCCATTTGTTTCGGCAGACTATGGTCTGGCCGTATTTTTTAGAGGCAGTTCGACATATTAATGGATTTTGTATATCCTATTCCACCTTACTTACTTCGTTAAGATATGCGATTTATTCATTAACCTTGTGAAAATGGCCTTCTTTGATCCATTAAAAAAACAAATTATTTAATTATTGAGGGTTTATATTGATGTCATCATATATGAATCCGTCCTGACAGCCATAATCAGTGCACTTAATTAAAATCCGTTCTGTCGTTTTGGAGGTGCTTGATCATATATACACGTACACAAGAATCAAGTCACGACTCTATTCTAGAAAGGATATGTAGAAATTTAAGCATATGCATATTTCTCTGTACAGTCCATCATTATTGTGACTAACAGGGCACAGTTCTAAACTGGGAGCTTGTTTCTGAAAATGTCAGCAAACCCAACCTCTTGCGATCAGCAGTACGATACTTACGCCAATTGATCAAAGTGGAAATTTATTGCAACCTGTTTTTATATTTAATGTTATCCCCTCTTGCCGACAGAACGGGATATAACCTAGGGCACGTCTGGAAATGCAGCTGTTTTCTTTGAAACAAAATAAAAAATGCACGAATACAAGATGCGGCAAGTAAGTTTTGCCTTGTACAAAATCGCAACAAACTCTTTGTAAACTGTGTGCAGTCGGGAGCCGTCGATGTTCAGTTGTAGTACGGGAGTAGACCTCCCCCCTCCGTCCCATATGTTCAGTGGTGCATATCCCCTTGTGACACAATCACGACCGTTCCTGTCTCCGTGTTCTTATATTTATTTCTTTTGAAACATTTTTCTAAGGCGCTTTCAGATACAAGCTTCTGCTTCGAAATATTGGACGACCTTCGCGATATTGTCAATTGAATAAAACGTGCTAAAAAGAAAATAATTTAGGAATGCGATTTTGTATAGTATTTAGATTTTTATTACATTACTAGCGGACCCGGCATACTTCGTTCCGCCTAACTGTTAATGAATGAGATGAGCAGATTTCGATAAATTTAATATTATTAAGTTTTTTTTTATGATAATAAATATGTATAATATATAAATTCAAAATATCAAGTATTTTAATAACGTGCCATCAAGATGAAGAAGTTCCGTGTGTTATACGACACTTTTCTTCATGCGTGTTGAAAATTATCTAATTGTTGTTCTCTGAGATTTGCTGGACGGTTTCGCATTGTCAACCGAGCGGTTTTACGGGCTAGTTCGAAAATGTGCAATATCTTGTTCTTCTGCCATGGTTACATTCGTGATGTTTCGAATTCTAATTGCGTTAGGACTTTATCGGGAAAGATTTGATCTTATTGGTCGTGGCATTGTTGATAACAATATAGACACAATATGATATATTATAATAATATTCGTAAAAATTTGTAACACTCGCACAAAACGAACTCTGACCGGTCAAATTTAATTTCAACTTTTCGCAGTATTTTCCAAAAAAACTATTAGACCACGTAATGACGTGAGCTGTCAGTTGCGTTTTGTTACATTATCAACAAATAAACGTTTAGAACTGCTGTTTTTTAATGTTTTTTTTTGTTTATTAATATCATATTTTAATATCCCATTCCCGACGACAACAAACTCAAAAACATAAAAATCATAAAAATTGGTCCAACTGTTCTCGGATTATAAGTATTGTAACTAACACAACCTTCTTTTATATATATATATATATATATATATATATATATATATATATATATATATATATATATATATATATATATATATATATATATATATATATAGATTTATATTAATTATTTTTATCTTCAAACTAATCTGAACACTTAAGGCTGGCATAAGTGACAAACTGTGACGTGTGTGTGTGTGCTCCGACGCATGTCTGGAGTTTAGTCCTTAAGTACGATTATCAAAACAGGCGCAAAAAAAGCTCATTTGACTAAAAATAATATATATATATATTTTTATTTACATTTATTAAAACTATTCAGTGAAGTATTATCTCACGTCAGAAAGTGAAAGGTGCGCAGAATAGGTTGCGCACCAAAACATAACGAGGTCATTCGATCACTAGATTTTACTCCTCAAATTTTTCTCATACCGGGCGCCTTATATGAAAATCGATTCTTAAGGAGCAAACTCCAAAAAAAAGTAGAACAACTTTTTAATTTATATTGTTTACTGTTTAAAAGCGATGATGGCATAATATCAAAATTGACTTTTCTATTGAAAAGTCTAACGTGTAGTTTCTATACAAATACTACAACATATTTATATAACTCCAACCAATTGGGCACCGCTTACAGGATTGCAACATTGTCAACACAATTAACCACTGTCTCATAATCCACAAACACGATACACAGAGTGCCATTATATTTATTAGACTTCCATATAATCCACCTTAGGGTGGGGATGTAATCTATGGTCATTGTTTACGGAAACAGACTTATTTGTGCGACTGACAATGGTCAAGCTTGTAAGTAGATCGATTTAGTACTCTGTTCCTCACCACCTTGCTCATTATTTTGTATACTATCTTATATTATCAGAAAAATTTATACATACATACATACATATCATCACGCCATATCCCTTGCAGGGTAGGCAGACGGAACAGAGTGCCAGAGAACTCTATCTTTGCATACTTCACTCGCTTCCTCAACATTCATAATTCTTTTCATACACGCTCGCCGGTTTCGGAGACTCTTGACTCCACCTTCCTTCAGTACAGTTTTATAACATTGTTAAAACTTTTATTATAATTATTTTCTTTGTCCTTCCGTGACTATGAACGCTGAAAATTTTTCGAAAGGTCGGTAAAGTAAAATCGATTATTTATATGATATGTATATCATATAAATAATCGATAAAATCCATAAAACTGTAATTTTTTTTAATTATTTTCATTTTGTGATACGTCTTATAAAATATTAAATTGAACATCTTCTCAGATCATATACGTTTTATCCTCGTCCATATTGAAAGCGAAAATGACCTACTACAGCACGATAATCCGATGGGTGGGCATAGACTTTTGTGTCAAGTTTGCCTTACCTTCGTCATCATCATCACAGCCCATATATGTTCCACTGTTGGGCTCGGGCTTCCTCCGTAATGGGAGGGATATTAACCTACTATACCACGCTGGTCAGACGTGTAGGTATAGAGTTTTGTTTCGAGTTTTCCTTCTCTTACATAGATGTTATATGCATTTTATAACCCTTAGTCGTCTCTTACGATCACCCACAGGTAAGATAGGGGGGTGGTGAATTGTATTCTTACTCCGTCACCACGCGGATAGCCTTACCTTACATAGATGATATCTACATATTATATTCTTTCTTCGTCATTTACGACATCTACGAGTAAGAATAGGTGATGAATTAATTCAAATGGTTGCACAGATCGCGTAGTAGTTAAGATACCGACCTTCCATGCCAGTACGTTGGATTCGATTCCCATGCAGGATAACACCTTGTGCGATCCACCAAGTGTTGTTCGGAGTCGGGGTATAATTGGTCTGCGTGATTTATATGTTTGTAAAGTCCCCCGCAATACAAGGATTATTTTCTCAGTGCAGGGTGATGTGAAAAATAAAAAAGAATAAAAAAAGAGATTTATACCTTTACTCAGTCAGCGCACAAAAATATATATTTAATTAAATTGTTGTTTTTAAAATGAAAATATACAGTGACAAATGTTAATAATAATTGTTATGTGCAGACGTGGAATGTCATCGGTAGGTGTCCCATCCCAATATTTTGATGAAATTTCTCCAAAGGCTCTGCGTGTTGAATCCATATCCCCATGTGAGCCCCCCAAAGGATCGGGCATCTTCCCTACGGAAGATTCCGTGAATAAAAAGGAGATTATAATACATAAAATGATTGCTGTGACCACACCTAGTAATATTTTATTCAAAAGCTTGTATTGATCGTCAGACTTAATTAAATATTGGATATGTTATAATTACAGTAAAGTAGTAAGGTAATTACCGGTATTTACAAAAGTTCTTTCAATGTGAAACAACTAAGTTTCTTGATTAATGAACTTAACGAGTGAAGTTATAACAAAGTGAAATAATTATTTAACTGTAACGAACTTTAGGTAAAACGTTCAAATGTTTATATAAAATATTAATTATAATTTACTCTTTATTTAAGATATTACAAGAGATCGTTTATTTATATAAAATACGAGTATTATCCAATTAAAAACTATTATATCTGATATACATTGAAGATAAATTTATTTAATTAAATACAGTATTCATTTAGTGTATATTTAATATGGTTAATAATAGCAAATAATTACTTTAAATTAAAAATAATATATTTGAAGGTATAAATAATAAGTGAATATTTAATATACATTCCTTGTGATGATGGAGTGAAAGTATAATTCATCACTTCTAATTTTAGCCGTGAATGATCCCAGGAGACGACTAAAGGATAAAATGTACATATAACATGAGCAACAAAAGGAAAGTTCGAAATAAAACTCTATACCGACAGGTCTGACCAGCGTGGTGTAGTAGGTCAATTTACCTCCCATTATGAGGGAGGCTCGAACTCAGCAATGAGACATACATATATGAGCTGAGATGACTATTAAAAAAGTATTTAGCATTAAAGATTTTTTTTTCTAATGACATCACCAGGCGTGAATACCCGTGAACGTAGCGTGGACTCGATAGTGGCACAATAGTTTAGTATTTTAATCACTATGTCATCTGTGCTGTCAAAATTCAGTCAGAAAACATTATATATTACTAGCAGACCCGGCCACGCGTTGCTGTGGCTAAGGTACCCTCAGTAATACGTGGTGGTTATGCTAATAAATTGTAGCTTATATGAAACGTTTGTATGTTTAACATAGCGCCATCTATTAAATACTTACTCAACCCAGTCAACAGATACTGCCATCTGTTAGAATCGTTTGGAGATAACAGATAACTGTGTTTATCAAATAATAGACAAATAATTTGCTATAAAATAATATGACGACTGTAAATTGAGATGGAAGCTATCCTATCTTCTAAGTTGGTCCAAATTACACATGCTGTGCAAATTTGATTAAAATCGGTTAAGTACTTTAAGAGTCCATCGCGGACAAACAACGTCACGCGTAATTTATATATATTAAGATATATTCAGTTAAATATTGCGGCGCTGTGTGGTAGCGGCTGCGAATACTACCAATCCTTACTTTGCTCGTGGATGTCGTAAAAGACGACTAAGAGCCTTATTTCGACCTGGGCCAACACCACCTGATGCCCTTTGGTCAGCAATTGCATTCCCAAGGAGGGTTGACGTCAGGCAGGCGGCCGGTCATAGAATTATTGCCAGTAACTCTTGCAATATGTAGTAAGAGGAGTACACATTGCGTCGACCCCAAGCAATTGGGATAAGAGCAGGAGAATGATGATGATTCAGTTAAATATTGCTATCTATTGAGTATAGTCTCTTATTTAAATAAATTTTATTATATACAAATTTATTTGGACACGGTGTTTAATGGCATCTCCATTAGCTTATAATTGAAGCAAAATTAAGTTCGTTAGTTGAAATTCAACTCGCCGAAGTTATCTGATCTTATAACTTTAAAGTTTCCTCTCAGCTGTATCGTTATAAAGTTTATTGTGTTAGTCTTTAAGACGTGGAGTCTTATTGTTAGTTCCTTTGAACAGATAAATCGCTTTTATATCTTGGAAATAAAAACGAAACCGGCAATAGAGCTTAAAAGTTGGGCGATACGTTCCTTTATTGGACAGATAGACAAACCTACTTTGTAAAGTTTACAGGAAAATAAACTTATAACTGGATATTTATTGTTGTATGTTGAGGTTGCTGTATGAATTCTCCGTTTTAGGTTAACGATGGTCAATCTAGTTGGCGATGGGCAGGTAATATAGTAAGCTATGTTAATGCATGTCCCTCTTGCACCGTCCCGGACGATTTCGGTGAGGTGTTTTAATACATGGAAGACATGTATGGAATCTGTCCGAGAGAGTACCACACTCTCGCAGAAAACCGACGTCTGAGTAATGGCAAGCTAAGTGCTTCGTTTGGTGAGCGAAAGAGCCGGGAGTCAAACTGTCTGGGTGGATTTGGGGTTGTCATTGGTGGGCCACGGCCTTGCTGTACCACTAGTATTGCAAACATCCATAGGCGGCAGTAACACTTACCATCAGGTATGCTGTTTCCTTGTTTGCCACCATAAGCAATAAAAAAACACAAAACAGTGACGAGGACTGCCGACAGAATTGAAAACTTAAACCTATGAAAATAATGAATATTATAAATTAAAATAGAACAAAAAGTACGTTATTCAGCTAATTTCACGACGCTCACACTGTTTACTTCGCTGCACGCGCATGTGCTTGGGATATACCGACTCACTCTCTTTCTCTCTCCTACTTTCTATCTTTGTGTATCTTTCTGTCTTTCTCCCTCTTGCGTCGGAATATTTGACGCTACTTGTTGCTAACGCTCGCGCTGGCCTGTAACAGGTATACTATGCGCATGCGTTGGAGTGCCATTGCGTTAAACGTTTAACGCAACCTTGTTGGAAGTCGTATTAGAAGTTTCACTTCAAAAATCACATACTTTAGTCGTCTTTAACTAATTAATTAACCCATAGGAAGAAAGTGGGTGGTGAATTATATTCTTATTCCCTTATAACAAGGAAAAAAATCTGTTGTTGATAACGTTTCATGTGTACAGAGCACAATTCCAATCTTAGCGCTTACTACGAAGGATTACTTGGCGTGAGAACTCCGTATTACATTTGCTAGACTCAAGTTTCAAATCTGTAAAGTCACGTACAATATTTGAAAGTCCTCGCTATCCGCAAGTTCACGCCAGTGGAATTTAAATTAAAATATGTAATTTCATTTGTAATAAGTGTTATTAAATTTTTATAACAATGTTAGAACCAAATTGTAATACTATTATTTTATCTAATCAAAACCCTTTATTATACAAGGTGGAAGTGAACTGCTCCCGAAAACAAAGACAGATGACCTTACTAGTTCTAGTTCTAATGATAGCATAGAAAAAAAATCGATTCGGATGAAATTTTTTTTTTTTTCACAATGAATTTTAAGTTTTTTTCACATTCCATCGTATTAGGACAGTGCCATGTAACGATAATTCCATAAAAATATGTAACTATACTCAGATGAGAAAAGACGCAATCTATTTAAAACTCACAATCATATGTTCAAGAGTTCAACGACCTCGCATGGGGAAAAAAAATTGTTTTTTCATCCGAATTGATTTTTTTTCTAGCATATCATTACAAGTAGTACTAGTAGGGTTACCTGTCTTTGTTTTCGGGAGCGGTCCACTTCCACCCTGTATATTGTTTGTGCAAGACGATATATCGCAGCGCCGCCTGGTGGCGAGTTACATCAATAAGGATATAACCCTCTCCGCATCAATCAGCATATTAAAATTCTCCGTGAAAAACTACATATACACCAATAGTTTCTGAGTTTGGCGATGTCATATATACAAACATCCTCTTTTATAGATATACATTTGGTGCCACTGTCCAGTTACATAATACACAACACCCAAGCATTTCTTCCGCATCACATTACATAAAATGTCATCAATATTATTTAATATAAAAAGTTAAAACACTAAAATAATGAATATAATACAAGACCGCCATATGACGCTTTCACATTTCTCCTAAAAATCCTTAAAACCATGTCATTAGTAAAGGAAGCTGGTGAGAGAAACTGCCACCCTTCCTATCCTTATGCCATTTCCTTCAATCCTGCACTTACGATAAGCAGCGATTTGACTGTACTCCTAGTGTTATTGAAGTTCACAATCGGATTTCCGTCATCTTCATTCAGCCTTTCGCTGTCCACTTCTATGGAGCGTGGTCATTCTTTGGTGGTTATTGTCATTATGGCTACATGTGATGAGCGGGTTATCGATTGCACTAAAATGTTCTACATTTGCCAGGCGAACGTTGCTATGTATTGTCCTGATGCAACTTCAAATGGTTTCTAGAACTTTCTCAGGCAAGCAAGGGATAGATTTTTTATTGCTTGTAGTGGCAAACGAGTAAACACTACGCCTGATAGTCAAAATTACTGCCACACTTGGACCTTTGCAATAAACATGGGTACAGTTAGACCGCCGCCTATTGATAAAAATCCCAAATGCACACAGAAAGCTGGGCTGCCGGCTCTTTTGCTCACTGAACGAAGTACAACAGCACATCGTCACTGCTCAGACGTCCATTTTCTACGAGAGTGTGGATGGACTGTCCCACGGCTGTAGATACAAAACTGCCAATAGTGTGGCCCTACGACCTATATACCATTTACCATTAAGTGGGGTTGCTATAAAAATAATACAAAAAAAATTATGCGTGCGTACAAAGTACACATATCAGAAATGAAACTTTGGCAAACTGTTTTTTAAATCTATTTTACATACATCAACCAACAGCGCGTACTCTCTCTCTCTCTCTCTCTCTCTATCTATGTCTCTAATGGTGGGTCGGGATACTACAAAGAGTCGCACAAAGAGGAGACCGCGAACGTCTAATGTGTTCTATCTCATTCTCTCGCCGGCTGAATTCTATATATTTATGTGTTTGTGTCTCTATGGACTTATTTTTTCGTTTTATCGAGTTTGAAATCACAACAATTTCATGTCAAAAAATATATATTTAATTAAATCTTCCATGTGATTGTCGTGACGAGCTCGAATTCGAGCCGTGAGACACTAAGAGGTCTAACGGTATTTGTCACTCCTGAACCGGCATAACGTCACGGGTAGGTGGCGTATCTAATGACGTCATTAGTGAGATAACGACACTAATTATATTGTCGGTGATAAGCCGCAGATTATAACAATTGTGGGTAACAAGCGCTTGAATATTTTATTACGTGTCACATTGTAACTTAATATTGTAAAGGTGATCTACTTTGGTAACTTATAGTATAGCTTCAACAGGATTATTTGTTAAATATCGTCACTGAGTCCATTGATAGGAACTCTTTGACATAGATCAGAAGAGCGGTGATGGGTTCTTTGTATGGTAATGAAGTAAGAATACATTTCATCACCCCCTATCTTACCTGTGGATGATCGTAATGAAGTGAAGTAAGTGATTTCTGATGCTTAAGCGAGTATTACATAACTATTTTTACGGATTCTATCGAATTTCTATTTGAATTTTAATTGCCCGACATTTCGAGGTCAACTTTCATGGTCACGGGAGGACAGGACTGTCCTGATCAAATAAATACGCGATAGAATCAGTAAAATTAGTTATATTTTAAACGACTAATGGAAATAAAACGCCTGTCACATCTATGCACGAGAAGAAAAGCTCGAATCAAAGCTCTATATCAACACGTCTGATCAGCATGGTATAGTAGGTCAATTTACCTCCCATTATTCAGGAGGCTCGTGTTCAGCAGCGGGACATATTATATTTATATGAGATTAGAAGTTATATGCTGGGAAAGTTTTAACACTGATTGCAATCATGAACTGTGTTGTGTGGTAGCGGCTACGATATCTATCGATCCTTGTTTTGTTCATGGAAGTTGTAAAAGAGGACTAAGAGCTTTATGTCCACCAGGACCTACTTCATATTATGCTGTTTGGTCAGCAATTATATTTCAGAGAAGAGTTGACGTCAGGCAGGCGACTGGTCATAAAACTATTACCAATAACTTTTGTAATATGTATGAATAGACACACTGCGATGATCCCAAGTGATTGAAATAAGAGCAGCAGAGCAGGAGAACGTGGTGCTTGTAGGGTTATCTCCATTTGGAGGAATCCGTATATGTACAACTGTAACATCAATAGGCTAATGGAAGGATGGAAAATGAAAAGCACATATGTTATCATCCTCATTATCATTCAGCCTTATAGCATCCACTGTTGGACGTTTCCCCCTCATACTTCACAGCAAAGTACTATCGCGTGCCGCCCACATCCAATGCTCTTTATAGTAGATAGTTAAAAAAAAGGTTTTCATTACGTGAATGACGGAATAAGAATACACTTCAACACCCCTTTCTTACATAAAAAAAACTAATTAAAAGAAGGCAAACTCGAAATAAAACCCTATACTAATTTATTTTTTGAAATAATCCTTGTATTGTCCCCCACTTTACAAACATGCAATTAACAAAGACAAATACACCCAGACTAAGTACAACACTTTTTAGATCACAAGTTGTATTGCCCTGCGTGGGAATCGAACCCGGAACCCGGCACGGGAGGTCGGTATTTTAATCACTACACCATCTGTGCAGTTAAATTCCTCTGATCATAGAAATA
This sequence comes from Lymantria monacha, assembly GCA_905163515.2. Taxonomy (NCBI): domain Eukaryota; kingdom Metazoa; phylum Arthropoda; class Insecta; order Lepidoptera; family Erebidae; genus Lymantria; species Lymantria monacha. The sequence goes on from LR991101.1 coordinate 28,510,724, forward strand.
TAATAGCAAAAAGCTTCTAATTTGCAATGCGTAAATATTAATCAGTTTAAATCTAATTTCATGATAGCGATATGTTAATAAACGTATAGGTAGCTTATGTATATCTAATACGCAATCAGCCTCAATGACTGTTTAGTAATTATACACGTTTGTTTGATACGTACATTGGTATTGCGGGCAACAATTATATGCTTTGTAGTTCGTTAATGCGGCATGCTCAATCAACCAATGGAATTATAGTTTCTAATTTTACTGCGATTATTTGATGCGTAAAGTAAATATTATTATAGACATTTTGTTGTTATTGCTCCAATATAGATACTCTACAGCTCTATCTGGCAACAGGATTCAATAGTTGGAAATGCAACACGTTTTTTTAGGTATAGGTAGGTATTAACCTGCGCTAAAATATTATCCTGGATTTGCGGGGACTTTATAAAAAAATAATTAAAACACGACAGAGAATAACGGACAAAGAATAATATATTTTTTTTATGAACTCGTTTACTTTTTGTATTTGCAATGAATTTGTATCAAAAAATATGTATTAAAATTCAATAATTAATACTTTAGCGGGTAGATCTAAATCTCTGTAATAACGATTACTTGTTGGACGGGAGAAACCTTAGTCCTCCCGTGACTATGAACACTGTAAAGTGTTCGAAACGTCGGCAAATGAAAAATAAAATACAAACGCAATAGAATCCCTAAAAATAGTTTTATTCTAACGGATTTATTCTAACGGATGCAAATAACACCCAAACTTGAAACAACAGTTTTTGCACAAAGTACTGTCGGTTTGTATTTTAATAACCGTGCAATATGTACAATCAAATTTTATAATGTTTTAATGTTTAAACAAAAATTAAAGTTAGCTAGTTAGCCAATAAATAAAAAGCTAACTTTCTGTTAATCCGCAAAGTTCCTATTCCCGTGGAAATTTCGAGATAAAAACCTTATATGTTAATCCTGGATGTCAGCTACCTCCATATGAAATTTATTAGATTTTAGATTAGAGCGAGAAAAGGTAACAAATAAATCTACACACACAAACTAACTTCTTTATAATATTAGTGTGATGTGATCAAATTTTATGATTGAATATTTGTTTTGGTGATACATACATCTATAATTGGCTCTATAGTCCGTTGTGTGGTTGATCGTAAGTGGTCAGGTTCAATACTTAATCGGGTATAACAGATTAAGTATAAAAGTAATCAATAAAAAGTAATAATAATGAAAATAACAGCTCAACGTTAAGTCTCGCTGAAGCAATAAATAACATTCGGTTTATCGCGCACCTAATATCAGGATTAGCCCGGGTATACCATTGAAGCGAAATAAAATATTATCCTATGTTAAGATAAAATTGGCATTATTATAAAAAAATACCTATCACGTAGACGGAAATGTTTTTATTTTATTAAATGAATTCTTGCTGTTATAGCTGAACTCAAGTTACTATATTAGATAAAATTTATTCGATAAGATTTGTCATTTCAGCTTATAAATATACGTCCCACAGCTGGGCCTTGTCCACACTTGTCAAGCGGGTTAGTATAAGGTTTTATTTGGTGTTATAGTTATGATCTGCTTGCGTTCTTTAGTAGTCTTTTACGATACCCAAAGGCAAGATATGAGGTGGTGATTGTATTCTTGCTCCGTCTGTACACAGGAATAAGATCGCTAAGATTGTACTTAGTAAATATAACACACAAGGAGTAGCTTCATCTTATATTTCGCATGCGAAGTTTTAATTGTTATCATAAATAATGATGGCTTACAATTTACGTAAATTAATCTGTGGTAAAATTTTCAATAAATGATGTAACATACAAATACATATTATAATAAACTGTCTTAACTTGAATCATTAATTGTTCATTAGAATTTACTTTAATATTTTCGCTAGATATGATTATCTCTTATTAACTTTATACCTTTCATCCGGTGATAGAATAAGCAAACAATTTACCGCCCTCTATCTTGCCCGTGGGTGTAAAAGTAAAAGACAACTAGAGTCTCTAATAAAACTCTATTTACGGGTTGAGAGCCCTCAGCGCTCACCCACAGTCCGGGTAAAGTTGTCATAGCCATCTGAGGCTAACAACTAAGACACACAAAAAAAAAAAAAAAAGAAAAAAAACTCTATTTCAAATTTTCTGACCAGTATAATTAGATCTGGATCACCTAAGATGATGGATTTTATGAATATATTTTCTTCTTCTTTTCAACTTAAATATATTCGACTTTTTAGTAAAAGCCTCTTCCATAGTAATTGGAAAATTAAACAAAAATGTAATTTAAACATAAATGTAACTTTTTGTCGTCTTAAACTATCTTGTTGGTTTAGTAACACAAATTAAGAAACTTTAGTTGTGAAGTCTGCGATTTAATCTAAATCTATTGGAAATACGTATCGACGGCCTCACCAAGTAGGCTACTGTGGGTTCAGGAGAAGTTTACATGTCATCTATATGTATATGTAAAATGTATGTCTTTAGTCGTCTTTAAGCCACTCATGGATAAGAAAGAGGGCTGGAAAATTGTATTCTTACTTCGTCACCATGCGCCAAATTACAATAGTTATATATAATATTTTTACATAGCTGTGTAGTAGCGACTACGAATACTAGCAACCCTTACTTTGCTCGTGGATGTCGTAAAAGACGACTAAGAGCCTTATGACGGACCTGGGCCAACACTATCTGATACCGTTTGGTCAACAATTACATTCCCAAGGAGGGTTGGCGTCAGGCAGGCGGCCGGTCATTCAACTATGGCCAATAACTTTTGCAATATGTGCTATGAAACAAGAGTTCATATTGTATCGACACCAAGTAGCTGGGATGGGAGCAGGAGAATCATGATGATGAAATGATAGATAATATTTTTACAATAGTAATGGACAGTATCTTTTACAATTATGTATTTTAAAGTAATTTTCCATAGTAATATAGAGTAAGTTTTACAATAGTAGTATACAGTATTTTCAACAATAGTAATATATATCCCACAAGTCGGTGTAATATCACATGTAGATAGCAATACGGTTAGTCAATAAGTTACCGATCCGAATATCAATCAGTGAACGTTCGCATGTGACCCCAATATCGATGCACCCACCGTAATATGTTAACGTCACTGAATTTCATCTGCTTACGTTGTGGATATATCTAGCTTTTATAGCTTTATTTTAGTTTAGAGAAATGAGATTGTCTTATATCTTAATATATATATAAATTACGCGTCCGCGATGGACACATAAAGTACTTAACCGATTTTACTCAAATTTGCACAGCATGTGTAGTTTGATCCAACTTAAAAGATAGGATAGCTTCCATCAATTTATAGTCTCAATATTATTTTATTGCAAATTATTTGTCTATTATTTGACAGTCACAATTATCTGTGATGATCGCTATGTTACGTTTAGATGGCGCTATGTTAAATGTACAAACTTTTCATATAAGCTACAATTTATTAGCATAACTACAAGGTGTTACTGAGTTACTGAGGCTACCTTAGCCACAGCAACGCGTGGCCGGGTCTGCTCGTATATATATATATATATATATATATATATATATATATATATATATATATATATATATCTGTAAACTTACTGCACAGATGGGCATAGTGGTTAAGATACTGATCTGTAGTGTTAGGTCATTCGATTCCCATAAAAGACAATATTTTGTGCGATTTAGATTTTTTTATTCTCAGTCTGGGTATAAGTTAAACTGCCCAGCTATACCCTTGGTATTGCAAAGGTCCATGAGCATCAGTAACATTTACCATCAAGTGTACTGCTTGCTCGTTTGCCGCCATAAGCAATAAAAACAAGACTTCCCCAAAGGACATAATGTTATAATTAATATGTTCGACCGAAGGTTTATCGTTCACAATTAATAGTCACCACACGGAAATACATAATGTTATGTATTTATTTAAAAATTAATCATTGAATACATAATTAGTTAACGTATTTAGCATATTCAATAGTCAACTCAACAGATGCTCGATATGTTTTGAGCATTTGGTTAATAGCTCTCGATATTCGACTATCATATTTCATCTCAACTCAAATATATCCCACTGGGCTCGAACTTCATTTTTATTGAAAAAAAATGACCTACCGTATTTGAAATAAAATTATTTTTACGGATTCTATCGTGTTCGTATTTGATTTTAAGTTGACCGACTTTTCAAACACTTAACAACGTTCATTGATTACGGGAGTCCTTCCCGTGAAATACAAACGCGATAGAATCCGTAAAACTAGTTTTATTTCAAATGTGTAATACTCGCGTAAACATTAGAAATCATTATTATGTCTACTCTATTTATCGATGAAATTTTTAGTGTATAGTTTTCTTGTTTTTGTATATCTGATATATGTTATCGTATTTTAACATAATCACAAACAAAAAGGGGGAGGGGTGATGGATTGTATTTATACTCGGTCACTATACGAAAAATACGCTACTATTTTTCGAATATTATTATAATTGGTGATCCATTAAATATTCTCCCCGCTATGTTTACAATTAAAATAGAAAGATATTTAGGGAACCTCTTAATTAAATAAAAATAACGTTAAATAATTCCCCCATCTCGGAGGTCTAATAGCCCCCGTTACGTTAAAATCCTTCGTATTTCGCAAACAAAATACATTTGGCGAATGAAATATTACGCCGTCGAGGTTTTACGTATTTTGATAAGCGCTAAACGTTACTCTTGGGAACTATTTAACGTTTAAAAAATAAAAGAGAAACATTTAACATTACGCACTCGTCTTCAAAATTGTTTTTATTTATTGTGATTAATTGGAACTGATATTATAATTATCAGATGTATTCTATTTATCAATCAATGCTTAGACTTACGCTCCTTAGATTTTATCATAATCTATACTAAGACATAGAGAGCTGGATTTTTGTTCGGTTATACTGCGAGAACTATTGAACCGATCTGAATAATACTTATACCATAAGATGCACTGTGTTTCGAAGAAGATATTAAGTATATGAAATTTTGGTGATTACATATCTAGCAAGCAGGGAAGCAGGCGGGAGAAAGTATTTAGTGTTAAATCAATAAAATTACATCCTATAACGATTTGTTTGTTTGGCCAAGGTAAAAGTAAAACACGTCTGAGAGATGTAATATACACTTATATGTAGATATTATTATCTATATAAACAAAGGAAAACTTGAAATAAATCCACCTCAACTGATAAACATGATTAGTAAGACGATAGGCGTCATATTACGTAGAAAGATCGAACTAAGCAGTGACACGGATACGAATTACCAAAGGAATATGCGTAGTATTTGAAAATCACCATATCAATCAGTGACCATGTGTAGGGTGCGTATGTGTAAACAGTCGAAGGCGACGCCGAAGAAAACTTCTTTTAGTGAGCTCTAGCACACAAATATCAAGCTTTTTTAACCGACTTCAAAAAAGGAGGAGGTTCTCAATTCGTCTGTATTTTTTTTTATATTTGTTACCTCATAACTTTCGACTGGGCGAAGCGATTTTAATTATTCTTTTTTTATTTGAAAGCTGGTGCTTCCCGTGTGGTCACATTTTAATTTAATCCAGTTCTGGCAATGGCACTAATGAGAAACCCATATAAGTTTAAAATTAGCATTAAGTATGTGTGCGACAGAGGGCGCTGCTGTGTTACAGTTCACATCGGTTCCGCGAAAAATATTAAGTAAAAACATATATAGTGACTTTCGTACAGTATAAACATGAAAGTGTAATAAACTAAGTGATTTGTGAAGTGCTTATGGTAAAAGACACTGTTAATAAACATTATAAAAACCTAAAAATTAAATAGAAACTAAGTGCTAATCGCTTACTGTTTTCTTAATCTACGGTCACCTTTTAGTGCTTCTCCAAGTTATAATATCGCTAACAGGACTTTGATAAGGGTGCAGAACACAAAATCGCAACATTGCACAAAACAAAAACAAATTCCAATAAATATAGTCTAATTTTGGCAACTGCGAACTGATTTTTTATTTAGGTACCTACATATAAAACCGCATCCTATTGGTACGCAGCACCATCTATTATACTACATCAATATCAATATCGGTATTTTGATACAAACAAGAGATCTGCAACTTACTAAGAGAAGAAGTAAAAAATTCACAGACGCACCACTAGAGGGCATTACCTGTATCAAAACTAATTAAATAAACCTCAAATCATGGATGAAATTCTTAATGCACTAAAAACAATACAAAAAGAACTGGACGATCAAAGACAGGAAATCCGGGCAACTGGAAATAATGTAACGGAGCAAGTCACCAACAATATTAGTAGGATATTCGAAGAAAAATTTTTAGCAATGGAAAAAAAACATGAAAATTTGAAAGAATTAGTGGAAAACCAAGAGAAAAGGATTTACTTTATGGAAAAACAGGCAAGGAAAAGAAATCTGGTTTTCTTCGGCATAGAAGAGACAGAAACATCATATGAGAGTCTAGAACGGAACATTATTAACTGGCTAGAAAAATATCTTTCTATAAAATTAAGTTACAGAGATATACAAGAAATAAAAAGAGTAGGAAAGAAAGAAGGAAGAGTACGCCCAATAGTAGTAACTTTCTCAACTCTAGGCTTAAAAATCAACATTTTGAAACAAAAAAGAACATTAAAAGATACACAGTACTATGTGAAGGAGGATTACCCAAAATACATATTGGAGAAGAGAAGAGAACTGCAGGAACAGCTTCAACAAGAGAGAGAGAAGGGAAACATAGCTATGATAAAATATGATAAATTGATAATTTCTAAAAGCAATACTAAACGGAAACTCCCTATTTCACCTGAAAACCATACTACGCCTATTATAGAAAGAAATACCCAAAATAATAAGAAAAATAAAATAAATAAATCCGATACATCAGTGAAGAGGTCAAATAGCATGTCCGAGGGACTTGTGAAACCGGGAATTCTTACTTACATAGTTAAAAATTCAACAAACACAAATAACACTCAAAACAAACAAGCATAGCAACCAGGCGCCTCCTCCTCACATATAGAACTCATAAACAAGCAAACAAAAGTAAGAAACATGGATCTTCCAACCCGGCTGGTCACCGTGGAAGAGTACGACCGTAACCCTCCAAAGAAAAAAATCACACTAAAAGGGAGTGAAAATAAAGTTTACATCGCAACATACAATGTCAGAACTCTGTCGTCCTACGACCGTTTATTAGAAATAAACGAAACATTAAAAGATATTAAGTACGACGTAGTAGGAATTTCGGAAATGAGACGTTTAGGCACCAGAATAGAAGAGCATGAAAACTTCATATTATGTTATATAGGCAATACACCAGGTAAATATGGGGTAGGGTTTATAGTAAAAAAGATACATAAAAATAGTATAGAAAGCTTCATTGGCTTAACGGAACGAGTTGCAGTTCTAAATATAAACATCCAAGGTTATATGTTCACTATTATACAAGTATATGCACCAACAGAAGCGGCAAGTGAACATGAAATAGACGAATTTTACAAAACAGTCGAAAAGGCCTTAGATAATACACATAAGATCACTATATTAATGGGAGATTTTAATGCAAAAATCGGCAACCCCAAAAAAGAAGAACACACGATCATGAAAAAATTTGGATACGGAAAAAGAAATGTTAGAGGACAGAGACTTGTGAATTTTGCATTAGAGCATAAACTGACAATAATAAATTCGTGTTTCAAAAAGAAGCCAAGCAAAAGATGGACTTGGAGATCTCCTAACGGAGAAACAAAAAACGAAATAGATTATATATTATCAAATCAAGAGAAAATATTCCAAGATATCAGTACCAAGAATTTAAACTACCCGTCTGACCATAGGCTAATCAGAGCAACAGTGAAACTACAAAACCAAAAGAAAAGTAGAGTGAAATTTACAAATAAACAAACAAACTCGCCAAGTAGTGAAGAAGAAATATCGAATTATAAGGAAAATTTGTCATCAATGCTATTTAAATTTCGTGATCACCAAGACAACATCTCTGTACAAGCCTATTACAATAACATTACAAACGCAATTATTAGTAGCCTAAAAATAGCCCGAGTAACAGGAACCGAACATAAACGCCTTAAAATACTATCGTCACGAACAATAGCCTTGTTACAAAAAAGAAGAAACCTTCAGAAAACTAAATTTAAATCTAAATCTATAAAAAATGAACTCGGCGCACTTTACAAACTAACTAATAAACAAATAAAAAAAGATTACGAAAAATACAGACAAGAAATTATAGAAAGACACCTCAATCTCACAGGAAGTACAAAAAAGGCATACAAGGACCTTCGAGTTAACAAGACTTGGGTAGAAGGATTAAAGAAGTCAGGCAAGGAACTAAGCAAACGTACGGATATTATTAGTACTGCAACCGATTTTTATAAAAATCTTTACAACGACGAGACCCAAAGCAATAGTACCAGCTCAATTGAACAAATACTAGTCTGTACCACTAGACGTGACCGCGAGGACTGCATTAAAATAATAGACGAAGCTGAAATCCTAGAAACAATAAAAAGTTTAAAATTAGAAAAGTCGCCCGGTTCAGACAATATCACGAACGAAGCATTAAAGATAGCGCAGGAAATAATTGCCTTACCACTAGCAGAATTATTTAATCTGATATTAAAAAAGTCTGAAACACCGATACAATGGTCCCAATCTAATATAATTTTAATATATAAGAAGGGAGACCCAAAAGATATAGGTAATTACAGACCAATAAGTCTACTACCGAGCCTATACAAGCTATTCTCCACTATCATAAACTCAAGAGTCAGTCCTGAAATCGAAGCCAAACAATCAGTTGAACAAGCAGGATTCAGGAAGGGATTCTCTACTATGGACCATATTCATACCTTAGAGCTTATTATAGAAAAATATAGAGAACAACAACAACCTCTTTATCTCGCATTCATTGACTACCAAAAGGCCTTTGATACGGTAACACATGATAGTATATGGGAAAGCTTAAAAGAGCAAGGAGTCAACGAAATATATATAGATGTCATCAGGAGCATTTACAACAACAACATGGGTAGAATAAAGTTAGAAACACTCGGTGCAAGCTTCCCCATAAAAAGGGGCGTAAGACAGGGTGATCCGCTTTCCCCAAAAATATTTATATCCATACTAGAAACTATCATCAAAAAACTAAACTGGAGCAAACAAGGAATCTATATACAAGGAGCCTTTTTAAGTCATCTAAGGTTCGCAGATGACATAGTAGTACTATCGGAGACAAGCTCACAGCTGCAGGGAATGGTAGAGTCTTTACAAGCAACTAGCTCAAAAGTAGGATTAGAAATCAATCTCAATAAAACAATGACCATGACAAATAGTTATAAAAAACCAATAACAGTAAATGGAAATCCTTTAGAATATGTAGACAAATATATATACTTAGGAAAAACAATCAGCTTTGATAATAAAAATAATGACGTAGAAATAGAAAGAAGAATACAAAAAACATGGAACAAATACTGGAGTTTAAAAGAAATCTTCAAAAGCAACATGCCGATTAGTTTGAAAACCAAAATCATGAATTCCAGCCTTTTACCGTGCTTGGTATATGGATGTCAGACTTGGAAATTTACAGCCAATGCTAAACACAAAATTACCACTTGTCAACGAGGAATCGAGCGAAGCATGCTCAATGTGAAGAAGCTAGATAAGATACGACATTCAATAATAAGATCAAAAACAAAAGCGACGAACGCATTGAGTTATGCATTAAAACTGAAGTGGAAATGGGCAGGTCATGTAGCGAGGCTAACAGACCAGAGATGGACCGTCAAAACTACCCTGTGGAGAGGCCCCAGGGGCTATAGAAGCAGAGGCAGACCACCGACACGATGGGAAGATGAAATTAGAAAAATCGCTGGCCCAAACTGGACTCAAATAGCCTTGAATCGAGAAAAATGGGCATCTTTGGAGGAGGCCTTCACCCAATCTGGGGTTCTTGCAGAATAGAGATATATAAATATAGATATTAAAGATATAAATATAGAAAGAAGAAATTATGTACATATACTTGGTATATATGTGGTATGTATGGTTATATATATATGTATACGTAACTGTGCATATATGCGTATGTGGGTCTATGGGCACGTGTACGTGTATTTGTGGGTGTATGTGTATATGTATGTGAATGTGTGTCTTTGCGTATGTATGTGCGTATGTATATGGATGGGTGTGTGTGTCTATGTGTATGCATATATGGTATATATATGAGTGTAAGAAAAATGTGTGTATATAAGAAAGAATAGTAAATGATGTTAAGAAAAACTAGTTGTTAGGTTAAGAAACTTTTACAGTTAAACATGTAAAAAAAAAAAAAAAAAAAATGTGTTATAATAATTAGGACTAAGTTTGTAAAAATAAGTTTATCTTCAAATGCAAGAAATAAAAGGCTTTTTATTTATTTATTTATTTTATTTATGTGTGCGACAAATGAACGAGTAACTCAAGCCCCGCTACTAATAGAACAACCTATGTGTGTCTGTAACACTAAAAAGTAAAAAATAAAAAGAACTACGTTTAAAAAAAAACATCGACTTCAAAAACTGAAAAGTACAAAATAACTTAAATTATTATCATTTGTATGTGCTATCTATTGATAGGTTTGAAGTCGGTGCCGGTGGCGGTATCTTTAGTGTAGGAATCATTACAATAAGTAAGCTGTTTATAATTTTGTTTAAGGCTTGGCACTGATTTCAAACCTATCAATAGATAGCACATCATCATCATCATCATCACAGCCCATAAATGTCCCACTGTTGGGCTCCGGCCTCCTCCGTAATGGGAGGGAAATTAACCTACTATACCACGCTGGTCAGACGTGTTGGAATAGGGTTTTGTTTCGAGTTTCCGTCTCTCGCATAGATGTTATATGCGTTTTATATCCCATAGTCGTCTTGTACGATCACCCACGGGTAAGATATGGGGTGATGAATAGTATTCTTACTCCGTCACCACACGGAAAGATAGCACAGCACATACAAATGATAGTATTTTAAGTTATTTTGTACTTTTCAGTTTTTGAAGTCGATTTTTTAATTGTATAACCAGGTTTTCTCAAATGAGTCAAAACTGTTTTGTGGTCAATTGCAATTCAGCTATATCGTAATTACTGATATACCCAAATTTCCCTACTTTTTCAAAAATGGCGGCCATTTTATCAATGACTGGGTGACCAGAGCGAGGTGAATCTTTGATATCAAAATTCCTGGATTGAAAACGTTTAAACCAACTTTGTGCTACTCTTACTGATACTGCATAAGGTCCATAAAGATCACAATATTTTTCGCAGTTTGTGTTGGAAGGGAATAAATTCCTTTTTTTGTAATAATATTTTAAAATGTATCAAATTTCTTCATTAGATTCACTCGTTTTGACAGAAAGAAAAACAAATGAAAAATGGCGGGAAACATTTTTTAATAAATTGTTTCTTTTTTTTTGAAATTTTTAATGGTATCAAAACCAACCACCAGATACAACTCGTACAGCCAAATACATTTTATTAAATGTTTCTACAGACTATGCGAAAAGACTTTTTCCCCGATCTATTATAATTAACCGATACAAATCACACCTCGACTCACAGCATCTCCAAGACACAGAACTAATCGCTAACTAATCTTGCATGTGGAATAAATTAACAACATTTAGCATAGTATATTGGTATTTTAACTATAAAAATTTAAATTTACTGAAATTTTAGCATTTAATATGCTTAATTTATAAAATCCGATTACGAAATGAAAAATTGATGTCGCAAGCGGGATTCGAACCCGCGCCTATTGGGATTCCGGCCCAATCGTGCTGCCACTACACTACCGCGACCAATTGTAGGACATGCAAATTTTCATCTCGTATTGTATTTACGTCTTAAGGTGACGGTGTGCTATCTACCCGACAATGTTTACACAATGTTATAGGCTTAATACTTCAAACTTTACAGTTAGAATTGTATTAAACGATGACACAACCTTGTTATTTAAATTTACTGAAATTTTAGCATTTAATATGCTTAATTTATAAAATCCGATTACGAAATGAAAAATTGATGTCGCAAGCGGGATTCGAACCCGCGCCTATTGGGATTCCGGCCCAATCGTGCTGCCACTACACTACCGCGACCAATTGTAGGACATGCAAATTTTCATCTCGTATTGTATTTACGTCTTAAGGTGACGGTGTGCTATCTACCCGACAATGTTTACACAATGTTATAGGCTTAATACTTCAAACTTTACAGTTAGAATTGTATTAAACGATGACACAACCTTGTTATTTAAATTTACTGAAATTTTAGCATTTAATATGCTTAATTTATAAAATCCGATTACGAAATGAAAAATTGATGTCGCAAGCGGGATTCGAACCCGCGCCTATTGGGATTCCGGCCCAATCGTGCTGCCACTACACTACCGCGACCAATTGTAGGACATGCAAATTTTCATCTCGTATTGTATTTACGTCTTAAGGTGACGGTGTGCTATCTACCCGACAATGTTTACACAATGTTATAGGCTTAATACTTCAAACTTTACAGTTAGAATTGTATTAAACGATGACACAACCTTGTTATTTAAATTTACTGAAATTTTAGCATTTAATATGCTTAATTTATAAAATCCGATTACGAAATGAAAAATTGATGTCGCAAGCGGGATTCGAACCCGCGCCTATTGGGATTCCGGCCCAATCGTGCTGCCACTACACTACCGCGACCAATTGTAGGACATGCAAATTTTCATCTCGTATTGTATTTACGTCTTAAGGTGACGGTGTGCTATCTACCCGACAATGTTTACACAATGTTATAGGCTTAATACTTCAAACTTTACAGTTAGAATTGTATTAAACGATGACACAACCTTGTTATTTAAATTTACTGAAATTTTAGCATTTAATATGCTTAATTTATAAAATCCGATTACGAAATGAAAAATTGATGTCGCAAGCGGGATTCGAACCCGCGCCTATTGGGATTCCGGCCCAATCGTGCTGCCACTACACTACCGCGACCAATTGTAGGACATGCAAATTTTCATCTCGTATTGTATTTACGTCTTAAGGTGACGGTGTGCTATCTACCCGACAATGTTTACACAATGTTATAGGCTTAATACTTCAAACTTTACAGTTAGAATTGTATTAAACGATGACACAACCTTGTTATTTAAATTTACTGAAATTTTAGCATTTAATATGCTTAATTTATAAAATCCGATTACGAAATGAAAAATTGATGTCGCAAGCGGGATTCGAACCCGCGCCTATTGGGATTCCGGCCCAATCGTGTAGAAGTGTAGTGGCAGCACGATTGGGCCGGAATCCCAATAGGCGCGGGTTCGAATCCCGCTTGCGACATCAATTTTTCATTTCGTAATCGGATTTTATAAAAATTTACTTTCAGTATTCTATTATACTGTATATATAATATTATAAACTGTTGGTTTGTGTTGAAATGTAAAGTGGTGTGTGTACAAGATATGAAATAAACATTTCCTCGTATATCTCACTATGTATTTTGCTCTTAAACAAAAGTATAACCGTCTCCACAATATTAATATTTGAGATGTAATACCGCAATATTCACGAGGACACAGATATGGTTACGTACTCGTACATACACACCGCGATACCAACGTGATAAACCGTTTGTTATACTGTTAGCGGTTAGCCTGATTATAATTTTTTTTCAAGATATGTTTTCTGGTCCGGTCGATGGCCCTATACGGCGCACCGGTGTGGGCGGGGTCCCTGACCGTCCGACTCAGAGCTTTTCTGTGGCGACCACAGAGGGCCATGGCCGTCAGGGCCATACGCGGGTACCGCACGGTGGCGACGGAGGCAGCTTGACTGTTGGCCGGGACTCCCCCATGGGACCTGGCGGCGGAAATGCTCGCCGATTTGTATCGGCGGGTGTCGGGGGTGCGAGCGGAGGGCGGTGTGATTTCATTTAGGGAGCTCACCGCCTGGCGTGTCGACGCCCGCCGAGACGTCATTGCCCGTTGGGCAGTCCGGCTGGAGAGGCCTCGGTTCGGTGTGCGGACTGTGGAGGCCCTCCGGCCGGTGCTGATGCGGTGGTTGGAACGGCGGCACAGGATGCTCTCCTTCCGACTGGTGCAGGTTTTGACGGGGCATGGATGCTTCGCCAAATACCTGCACACGGTCGTTAGGAGGGAGAGTACACCGTCCTGCCACCACTGCGACTGCGACGAGGATACGGCGCAGCATACGCTCGAGGCTTGTTCCGCTTGGGCAGAGCAGCGCCGTGAACTCGTCGCAATCATCGGTGCTGACCTGATACTGCCGACCATCACCAGGGCGATGCTCGACAGCCTCAGGAACTGGGACGCAGTCGCGGAGCGCGTGCGCGTGGAGCGTCTCCTCGAAGACGCGAGCCGTCGCCGGCGACTGGGGCGGCGTAGGCGCGATTACCTGCGCCTTATGCCGCCCTAGCCGAGGCTGCGGGTGACTGGACCCGGGAATTAGTCCGTCACCCGCCGAGAGGCTGACCGCGAGGAGAAGACCTACGTCCTCCGCCCCGGACAGAGTGGTGCGAGGAGCGCGACAACCGTAGCCCAACCCAAAAAAAAAAAGAAAAGGTTATGTTTTCTGGTTGGCATGATTTCCTTTTCTTTAATATTTTCTTTAGCTATAATTATAAAAAAAAATAAAATGACTTTATATTTTGGATTTATACAATCCAAAATAAAAAGTTATTTTATTTTTTGTGTTCCTAAGAAAATATAACATTAGGTATACAAAATTTTAACATATGTACTGTAAAAATATATAATATATCTATATTTTTTACTTGTTTTTTTGAAAATTATCACTTTAGTAACTATTGCTGAATCTCATTTTCTTTATATTAGATAGTCTGCTTTACAGAAGTGCTGTGTAGTAGCGGTTACAAATACTATAAACATTTATATTGCCGTAAAAGACAATAAAGAACTACCTACCAACCAACCACCTGGTTAACAATTACATCCTCAAGGAGAGTTGACGTCAGGCAGGCGGCTGGTCACTATTGGCATTAACTTTTGCAATATTTACTATAGAAGAGAAGTAGATATACATAGCATCGATAACAAGTAATTGGAATAAAAGCAGAATGACGATGAGTCGATTTTACGAGAAGGACCAACAAGAATTTGTTAATTCAATATAAGATATTTCGCTTCATGAATTCAATATTTAAAAATATAGAATTGTTGGCTTCTACGAAGCAAGTCTAAGGATCCATGGTTTTGTAATTAGCCCAATATCTCAAACGCTGAATCAACGTAAAGAATTATTACGTATGAATGATTATTAACGTAATGAATAAATAATTTAAATGATTGAATTATATTTACGCTTAATTCAATTATATCTGTAAAGTTTTAGTATTAAAACGGAATAACGTATAAATGTATCGCGATAGATAACATGCAAATCCTCTCCCATACAGACGAGAATCATCATCATTATCCTGGTTTTGTACTTATTACATGGGATCGATGCATTCATCATCCATCTCCCATCGTATATATTACAAATAGTTATTGGCAATGGTTTTTTAACTGGCCGCTGCCTAATATCAACCCTCTTTGGAAATGTAATTATTATCGACATCAGATGAAGTTGACCTTTTTTTTTATAGCTTATGGTGGCAATCGAGCAAGCAGCACACCTGATGGTAAGTGTCACTGTTGCCCATGGACCTTTGCTAAACCAGGGTATAGCAGGGCTAGGCCGCTGCCTACCATTACAATCCCCAAACACACCCAGTTGGGCTTCCGGCTCTCCCGCTCACCGAACGAAACGCAATAGCACGTTGCTATTGCTCAGACGTCGGTCTTCTGCGAGACTGTGGTACTACCCCGGACGGACTGGCCCGCGGCTGTAGACAGGGATCTGCCAACAGCGTGGTCCTACCACTATTGACCTAGACGATATAAAGCTCTTAGTAGTATTTTATGTCCCCACGAGCAATGTCAGGGTACATTCAGCTGACAATAATTTGATTCTCACACAAAGTTATCCACATTGGCTTACATTGTAAAGTGATTATAACGAATTTTTAATAGATGTGAAATTAAATTTCACGCGTAATAATGATTTTTCAATTGCAAATAAGTTTTCAATCACTCGCTAAAATAACTTAGATGGTATAAAGTTATATCTATGAATACGCTGCCATTATGACCAACGCTGAACGAGGTTAAAGCAGGCATTTACCTCTATTACTGCACTAAGGTTTAGATTTACGGTTGGATGGAAGAATGCCATTAGCGTCAACACAACTCGGCTCAGAATGCCCGCCATCCGTCGCCTACGTTCTGAACACAATTTTCTGCACCATTGAAGTAGCCGAGCTTGCAACCAAATGATTTAACTTTACGTTCAACCTGTCACTACTGATTTTGTATAGTTTGATATCTTAAAATATATTTTATATACATATATTCAATGAATACAATATCTTTTATTCCTTTATTTAATGTGAGACGAGAAAATAGTATTAATATTTTTTTAAATTGATTTTGGTGGCAAACGAGCAAGCAGCACAGCTGATGTTAAGTGCCACCCATGGACCTTTGCAATACCAAGGGTATAGCTAGGCCGCTGCCTACCAATATCAAACCCACCCAATTGAGCTTTCGTCTCTCTCGCTCACCGATGAAAGCACAACATCACATTGCCATTACTCAGACGTCGATCTTCTGCTCAGTGTGGTACTACCCCAGACGGACCGGCCCGCGGCTGTAGACAGAAAACTGTCAATAGCGTGGTCCTACCACTACTTAAAAATATAGTATTAATATATATAATTTAATTCATCTAATGGTCTTATTTTTTTTTTTTGGAGGTGAGCTACGGTAGGTCACGCCCCGCTATTCCGCCCGGGGCGACAGGAGAAGCGGCGCACGACCCCGTAGACACGCCCTACAACATACTTCTCGTGGGTCACTGAAACGCGGTCTTTTTTGTCAGTGGCCAGTGATAAAGGTTAATCACTATTCGTGGACTATTTGTAACAACTTGATTACGAACGAAAAATGAATGTCACACGTGGGACTCGAACCTACACCTATTGGAATACCGTTCCAATGGCTGCTATTCATGGACTTTTATAATACCAGGGACATAGTGAGGTTGCTGTCTAGCGCAAGATGGTTTCCTCCTATCCCTCGTCAATTTTAGTTGTGCTGTGTGGTGGTAATTTATAACTGCAGACAAATAAAATCAGGATTGTGGCTCTACCATATCAAATACGCACAGTATTTGATATGGTACCTATTAAATGCACAAATAGCTGAATAGTTTGAGTCACCTGCCATGTTCATTATTGTGCACGAGGAGTGGGCAACAGTTTTTTGCGCGATCCACAAATAAATTTCTTTTTAAAATAGTGAAAATAGAGGGGAGAGGGGGAGTAAGAAGACTTTCTTTTTTATATCCTATTCCACCATGATTCTATCCCATAACCTTTCTCTCTTATATTTTCTTAAGATGTGTGGTATATTGATTAATATTGAGCCCACGTAGAGTAGCACCGTAAACTTGGCACAATCATCGGTGCCGACCTGACGCTGCCAGGCGATGCTCGATAGTGTCAGGAACTGGAACGTAGACGCCGCCTTCTGCGAGACAGTCTTGCCGAAGAAGGCACCGGGGCGGGTCCGAGAAGAAATTCCTTTTGGTGACACGCTCCGTCGCCACCACATAGGGTGGCGTAGGCGCGAGTAGGTACCTACGTCTGATGGTGCCCTCTCAGAAGCCGTGGGTGTCTAGACCGGGGATTAGTCCATCACCCGCAGAGGTTGACTGCGTGAGGGTGACGCTCCGGCAGGTAACCCGCCGGTCTGACCACAGAGGCTACGGGGCGACGCTCCGCTCTTCCGATGCCTAGGATGGAATAGATGGCGTGTATCCAGACCATATCCTACCAAAAAAAATGTATCAATGACTGTTTTGAATTTGGATGTGTATTGGATTTGTGTTCCTTAATGGTGTGTTTATTGTTATATGACACAATAAAGTAAAATGAGAGAAGAATAACTTAACAAACAAATAATATATTTGTTAATTACTAAATTGATAATGGTGTGATATACCCACTGGTAATAATAGCACATGTGGACCGGGCCCAACCTTTTCGGGCAGTAAACGTTTTAATTATACTTGTAGCATTTGTTCAAGCAAACACCCTAACATTGAACCACCATGCAAATTAGGCAACCATAGCGATATTTCTCTGCGTCATATCTGTTAATATTTATTACGTCATATAACGCATATGAGAAATAATTTTATTACTAACTTTTTTATATGTTGCTACCTAATCTAATGGCGGTAAGTTTAATACTGGTATTATTAAATTTATTTGTTTTTTAAAATGTGTATTGCACGCCTTATAAGCGAAACGTTGAGGTGATGCTCTACTCTCGATATATGAAACTCAAGGACTTAACAAAACTAAAAATGACTATATTTTTCTCACACTGCACTTATAGGATAATATTATCATACATATGTCAAGAAAAAACATTCATTTAAATGTATTTGATATTTTTAAAAAGCATTTTTTTTTGTTCAAAGTAAGAAAATAGTTGATTAAAAAATATTCGAGGACGTCCGGATATTTATTCTGGATCTGGCACGATTACGACCGTAAAAATTCATTTATAAAAATAGTTCTTTTTTAAAAACGTCATATTGGCAACGCACTGTTTCCTTTCGAAAATGGCTTGGTAATTTTTTGTCGTTTAATATTTATTTAGCAATTAATATAAAACTAAACTGCTTAGTCATTAATGTATCAGCTCAGCCCACATATGTATCACTGCTGGGCTCGGGCCTCCTCCACAATGGGAGGGAAATTGACCTACTATAGTAGGTGATACTATAGTAGGTATAGTAGATTGACCCCTATACCAACACGTCTGACCAGCGTGGTATACCACGCTGGTCAGACGTGTTGGTATAGGGTTTTATTTCGAGTTTTCCTTCTCTAATTCTCATTAATGTATGTATACCTTATGAAAATTGGATTCGTTTACATTTTTTTGGTCGTCCATTCGAATAGGCAAAGAAAACAAATCCCATACAGCCTTTATATTATTGTAAACGAACAGCTATGTTTAGCACTACGTCGAGAATGGCACCAAATTTCAAAAGTATTATTTTTTCTTTCATTTTTAATTTATGTCATTGTCTAATAGTAAATGATAAATAATATAAAAATTATGAGGCGTGCACTTTTGGATTTTCCAAATTATTTATTATTCCGTGTAGTGATGAAGTAAGAATACAATTCATCGCTATCTTATCTATAGATTTAAAATACGACTATGCGATATAATATGCATTTAAAATTTATACCAGAGAACGCTCGATATCAAATCTTATATTAACTCATCTGACTAGTGTAATATAGTAGGCCTATTTCCCTCTTATTGCCTCGCATGTGGAGTTTACTCAGCGCCGCACTATAGGGGTGACCCCAGAGGTCACGCTCCAGACTGTCCAGCATCGCCTGCCGACTGACGTCCTTGGCTTGATGGGTGGCCAGCCTGAAGGCTAACCGCGCACTGCGGTAAGCTTTATAAAGCTCGTCCACCCGCTCAGCGTCGTGGTGACGCCGCCGACTGCGGGTGTAGCGGCAACTTAGATTATTTAAGCTAGTTGCCATGTAATGTAGTTCACACTTCTCAATAACTAAATTAAAACAAAACACAACAATAAGAGCCGCCATGATATTTGTTGACATTACAACCAACGCTAAACCACAAAAAAAGACGCCGACCATAGACATAATTAATGTTATAATTTCTTTATTTCCATCAGTTAAAATTATGCAGTGTTTTTAAAGTTATCGTTTATTTATTATATATGTTATTTTATACAAATAGTTAAGAAACAATATGGTAATTTTAACAAAGTGCAAGATAAATTGTTTGGTTGAAATGTTTGGCAAAAATCGAACGTGTAGTTCATATGGAACAGATCGCAACCTCGGCTCCGCTCGATAATGTTCGTGACAATTCTTGAACAGATGATCAGCATAAAAATCAAATTTTAACGCTATATTCACTTGTCAACATTCACTTTCGATTTTTCCCACACCTTTATCGCTTACCTTTCCTTGTTACGCTTCTATTTTATTGTTGTAAATTAATTGCAAGGTGGATCCCAGACACTAAGTAATAGTTTACATAATTACGGGTAGATAAAATATGAAGTTGTCTGATAAATACATATATTTAGTGAAGTATTCTTCGCGCGTATTTTTAGCATTTTTATTTGCCTGAGTATGAGATTTACGAGCACGTATGTACAAAGCTCGGAGATACACCAACTTTCGGGACCACCACAGAACTGCCCTCTTCGGGGGGAGAGTACACGGGGCATGACCGCTTCGCAGATCTGCGTTAACGCACTTGACGTGCCTGACGATTCGAACGCCACCCTCCTGGCCGAACAGCCCCTGTAGCTTCGTGGCCACGCTATCGGCCGCTTTAGAACTCTCGGCCCCAGGAAACTCGAGGATTCGAGTTCCTGTCCGGGCCTTGCGGATCCTAGTGGAGTGGTCTAGTACATGCCGAGGCCCTTCTCAGCTGCCTCAGGCAGAACAGTGATAACCACTGTTGCTGACTTCGGCGGCCGGAGCCTCCTACACGACCTCTGAGTGAAACATCCTACGTATGATAATCATATTACACTCATAAATAATTTTATGAATAAACTAGCAAATGCAAATAAAAATATGTTTATGATGCAACATTAATCACTAATATACAATATAATCTACCATATGCGTGTCTGTACACTGCCTACGTCATACGTTCTTTCCTCACTTCCACTCATTTGCTTGCAATTACAGAAACGAAAATGTACGACACACACTAATTGCTCATTAACGTCTCATTATTTCCAACGCTGTTGGTGAAACTACGAGCTGTAAAGAACAGTTACAGTATTAGTAGAATGCATCTTAAGAATATCTCGCTTAGAGACTGGCCCGTAAACGCTGTGTGGTAGTGCTTACGATTACTACCAATCCTTACTTTGCTCGTGGATGTCGTAAACGATTACTAAGAACTTTATAACGACTTAGGCCAACACCACCACCTGATGCCGTTTGGTCTAAAATTACTTTCCAAGGAGAGTTCACATCAGGTAGGCGGCCGATTATACAAATATTGCCAATAACTTTTACAATATGTAGGTATAGCAGTACATATGGTGTCGACCGCAAGTAATTGGGACAGGAGCAGGAGAATGAGAGACTTGCCGGTAAAAATTATCCAAACAGCCTCATTTGGGTAATTCGACTGCACAGGTAGTGTAGTGGTTAAGATACTGATCTATCAGTCCGGACAATGATTTGTGCGATATCACTAATTATGGTTCTGAATCTGAGTGTAATTTGTGTCTGTTGATTATATATTTGTAACGTCCCCCGCTATATAAGAATTGATTTTTTAGTTCCATAGTGGCTTTAAAGGAAATCCTCTGCAATCGCCATCCCGTCTTTCAAGTATCACTTATGACAATGGCTCCCCTCTTGTGTGGGGGGAGCTATATTGAATGCGTTGAACTTTGATAATATGAGATGTCACTATTAGTCTATTATATTTTATGGGTACTTTCTAAAATCATCTTGAAACTTTTTTTTTGTAGATAACACTTTGGCTGAATAATCCCTGTATTACGGGGGACTTTACAAACATATAGGTAATTTGATGGACAGAAATTACACCCAGACACAGAACAACAATTTATGGATCATACAAAGTACATATTATTCTGTATGGAAATCGAACCCGTAGCATTGGTACGGTATGTTAATATTTAAACCACCACGCCATCTGTGTAGTAATTTATATTAAGTGTTACTAACACTGTTACATGTGTCTTTAGATCAATAAAATGATACAATGTAACACTGCAAATTTGTCTCTGTACTAATTCCATCCATTCGCTTTTCCTCTATTAATCGTAGACTCCCAAAATTGGGAATAATATCATTTTTTTTTTTTTTTTTTTTATTTTATTTTACGGACTTTGTCGCATAGCGACCACATCGTCCTATAAGAATAACAATTTAATAATACATATATGAAGCAACTAATCATTATCTTAAGCCTAACTCTACTAACTTAACTAATACTTTCATCTTTTCAGATGTAGGATCTGATAATAAATTATTAAGAAGGCCAATATCACTGGATCTAATCGTTTCGATACATGTCTTCCTCCTATAACTTTCATTTCGAACACATTCCATCAGAACATGCTGAACATCCTCAATAGTTCCGCAGTCGTTACAGTTTGGAGATGGGACTTTTTTCATTAAAAATGCGAACTTGTTTGATGGAATGTGTCCGGAACGCAGTCTAAGGACTATCTTTAGGTATCCTCTATTGGCCTTTATATTGTCTATCCAAGGGTGTGACGATATTTGTGGTTGGATAGTTCTATACCAAATACCTTTCTCACATGATCTTTTATCAAAATATTCCTGCCACGCTTTCTTACATTGCAGCTTAACTAATTTAACTAGATCGGAGTACAGTGGTGACACATTCAACGGTATGCCGCCTTCTAGGGCTTGTTTGGCTAGTAGGTCTACCTCGTCGTTTTCTCTTAAATTAATATGTGATGGGATCCATTGGAGAACTACTTTTTTATTACATGAATTCAGTTCCAAAATTGATTCCAATATTTTATAGGCAATCGGTATACCTCTCCCAAGAGAGGTGCAACGAGCCAGATGTTGCAATGAGCTTTTGGAGTCAGTCAAAATGACAAATTTGCCAAAATTAATGGAATTGATGTACGACAAAGCTTCCGCTATGGCAATCAGTTCAATGTGCATTATTGAAATATTGGAATCAATTTTAACTCCTATACTGCATGTAAGGGTGGGATCGAAAAAGGCTGCTCCTCCCCCAGCTTTATCTTTAGACCCATCGGTAAAGATCTTATAATAATCGGCATACTCTAGGTTAATGAAATTAGAGGTATGTGAAAGCAGTTCTAGGTGACTGAACATACGTTTGGCACAATTAATAAGTGGAATCGAATCAAAAATCACTCCACTTAAGTTAATATCAGTAACCCAAGTGTCTAATGAATACATTCCTAATTGCTTACTACTGTGAATACATATAAATTGCAATACATTCTGGGTGGCGATTAATAAAGGGAGTTTTTTATTAACCCAATACCGTGAACTACTTAGCGAATCCAGCTCATGTAATAAATTAATTGTAATATTATCAGACAATGATCTTGATCTTAGCCAAAATTTGCCTGCTAGGAATTTTCTACGGAATTGTAATGGAGGTAGACTAAGTTCATTCTCCATTACATGGATAGGTGTACTTCGAATGTAACCACCAATAACACGCAAGGCCTGATTCTGTATACGATCTAACTTAAGCAAATTAGTATTGCAGCTATTATCATACAGAAAAGAAGCGTAATCTATCCTACTCCGGATTATAGAAATATATAAGCGTCTTAAGTGTTTTTGGTGAATACCCCATCCTGGCCCCGATAAAACTTTAATGAGATTGATAAATTTAGCAATTTTTTGGGTAATCTCCTTAACGTGTTTACCCCATCTAAGCGAGCTATCCAACCACAGCCCTAAGTATTTTACATGATTTACTCTCGGCAAAACATTGTTGTTTATATTAAAGTCTATAAAATCTCTACATATACCTTTTTTAAAAACACAGTATTTACTCTTTTTGAAAGATATTACTAATCCTAAGTTGTTTAACATAGTATTAAGATCCCTACAAGCTAATTCTAGCGTTCTGGTGGCGTGTTCGACTGATTTATTGGAGATATACAATACAAAGTCATCGGCATACTGAGAAATTTCTACACTTTCAATGTTTTTGCAAATATCTATAGTCGCTACATTAAAAAGGAGGGGGGATAACGGATCTCCTTGAGCAAGTCCACGACCAGTGGATCTTACCAAACCGTGACCATGAACAGAAATATTCAATTGCCTATTTTTTAAATAACACCACAAATATGTGCAAATTTTGGCACCAACCTCAAGTCTGTCTAGAATCGATAATAGGCAGCTGACATCGACGTTATTGTACGCGCTATCTATGTCAATAAAACATGCAGCTGTAGCAAAACCTTTAGAAAAACCTATCTGAATATGTGACACTAACCGTGTGAGGTTATCGAAACAAGATCTCCCTTTTCTAAAACCTACCATTCTGTTAGAAAAAAGCTGTCGTTTTTCAAAGTACCATTCCAATCTTTTGTTTAAAATGGAATGGAAAATTTTACATAGACAAGAAATTAATGAAATGGGTCGAAACGCGGAATATGAGTTCGAATCAGTGCTTGGTTTGGGTATAGGGATTATTTTAACCTGGCGCCATTGCCAAGGTACAAAACCTGAAATCAAGGATAAGTTATATAAATGAACTACTATAGATTTGCCCACTATTGGAAGGTGCTTAATCATTGAGAATGATATACCATCACAGCCTGGTGCTGTGTCTGACTTTTTAATACAATTTTCTAGCTCGTGTAATGTAATTGCTGATTCTAATCGTGCATTTATTGAATAGAACTGGGGATGAGGGGGGCAAGTGTAGTCGGGTGTCAGATCGGTAAGTAAACGCTCGGCTTTGTCCCTGTCTACGTATCGGTTAGGTGTATTTGAACGATGACCTTTCACCCATCTCATTTTACGCCACATAACTGTCGAAGACGTGGTTTCATTGATGGAAGTACAAAAACTTTGCCACGACCTACATTTACTAGTTCTTATCATTCTCTGCGTACTACTTATTTTGTTTTTTAATTTTTGTAAGTTAGCAGGGGATGGACAACGTCTTAAATTAGCTAATGCTAGACGACGTTCAGCAACCGCTTTCGATAACTCGGCATTCCAATAGGGTTTTGGATTAAATTTACTAGAGATATGCTGTGGATTTTTTTTAAATGGTATAAAAATATTAGCAGACGTATGTAAAATGTGTTCAAGCATGTCATAGAGTTCCTGTGGGTCCGTTGGTATACTATAACGATTCAAGGAGTTTTCTATGAATGACGTGTAAGCCTGCCAATCACTATTTCTAAAGTTTCTTTTTTTGTTAATATGTTGAGTAACATATACCATTGTGGATAACTTAATTATTAAGTGATCACTGCCGAGAGACTCATTACATACGTTCCAAGAAAATAAAGTTGCCAAATCCGTAGAAACAAATGAAATATCAGGACAGGACTGTTGCAATATTCCATTTACTAGGCGAATTCTTGTATGCTTACCATTGTTTAAATACATAAAATTATGTTCCAGCATAGAATCGAATATTTGCGACCCTCTTTGATCTATTTTATTAGACCATCCGATATAATGTGCGTTAAAATCGCCCAAGATTAAAGATTTATTATTTACTAAAGAAAATACGTAATCCCAATCGTTTTGAGTAGTGTGTATTGTCGAAGGACAATAGACAGAGATAACGTTCTCAATATGCGGACAATTAAATATTTTTATGTGTAAAAGTTCAATACCTACGTTAGGGCAGTTAGATATGGAAATACTACTATTAACTGATCGATGCGTTAAAACGGCCACGCCACCATACGAATCTAATCTATCTAGTCTATAAGTATTATAGCTGTTTATATTAAAATAACTGTCAGGTTCAAGCCAGGTCTCACTTAACACGGCGATGTGTACTTTTTCTTGCGTCAGTAATGCTTCAAAGGATGTGGACTTAGGGCGCAAGCTTTGACAGTTCCATTGTATAATATTAATATTAATGTTCTCAAAGTTGTGAACCATAATTGGTAAACATATTAATCAAAAAGGAGCTATCTGGTATAATGTTGACCACTTGAGATATTATCCACTCTGTACAAATGTTAACAATCTGTTTAATTTTAGTCTTCCATAGACCGCTGCTTGTTACTATTTTGAATAAACTTCTTAACAGGCAAATAAAGCTCTCACTTCTCTTCGGTGAATCTTTACCAACGTAAGTATAGTCATCTGAACGGTCAGAGTCTCTATTATTATCAGTTTCCATCGGTCGTGGAGCTGTTGACTGGTTCACCAACGGTCGTGGAGATTTGGTGGGAATTACCGTGGGCCGTGGGTCCTCAGAAGGGCCAGACGTAGGGGTTCCCGGTAGAATGGGCGTTGATTTTTGTAACCTTCTCTTTTTACGAGATGTACCGACTTTCAGCGAGTTGTCTTCTGCGTTGGTAAACAGCTCGGACATTAACCTCCCCTCACGGTTATTCGAGAATATCTGACTTTGACGTTCAGGTATCGGTTCGTGGCCCATCACTGGTGCGTCGGAGAGAGGGGGCCTAGGGGATAAATGTCTTTCATGTATTGGAGAAGGCGGAACGTACATAGTCAGTGCCATTCTATATGTACAATTGAACTCGGACATCAATTCCCTAATCCTCCTTTCCTTTTTAAAAATGGGACATATTCTTTGAAGGGCCATATGACTGCCATTACAATTAACGCATCGAAATGTCGTTGCTTCGCAGTTTTCATGGTTCTTAGTACACTTCGGGCATACTATCTTCTTAGATGGACACAATAAGCGAGTATGCCCAAATTTCCAGCATCGGGAACACTGAGTCACCGGGAAGATATAGGGGTCAACGCGCACCCTCAAACTGTGTAATAATACGTAGGCAGGCAGCGAAGCACCTCTAAAAGCTAGACGTATAGCTTCACATTTCACCCACCTACCATCGGTGTCATCAACACAACCTCTTTTATTCAATCTTTTAGCAGATATCATTTCTACGTCACACGTTAAGTTGTTAATAATATCTTCTTCAGCAATATCCAACTCAATGTCTCTGATTACTCCGTACGAAACACCTACTTCAGAAGTCTTCTGGCACCGCCACCCAAGTTCGGTGAATGCTTTACATTGAGTAAATCGATCAGCATCAGTCTCCTTGTCGAATGATACAATTATTTTGTATTGATGTATGAACTTCACTCGGCTGATCCCGTTAACTTGATGATCCTTGAACAGCCTGGCCAATGCAAATTGCTTCGGAAGACCAGTGCTACATGTCACACACACTTGTATCGATTCTTTAATTTCCGTGTTCGAAGTACGGACTACTTTACGCCGCCGTGATATTGTTTGCCATCCTTCTTCCGACGAATTTTCTTCATACGTACGCTTTCTTGATGTCTCCTCTAGCTGCTCGATGTGTATAATATCACTACCTTGTAGGTCACCTTCAACACTAACCACATCATTTCTGTGCGATAAGTCCTCATGAAACACTCCGACTTCAATCCTATCATCTACTGCATAACGCTCACTTTCCATCGCGCGCGGATCGCAATCCGTCGGGATTGCGATCGCGTTTTATGCAGGTACACGTAATTATTATTGTGAATATTATTGATTCGCGCAACACGGCTTATCAGTTCGGGATGCAACTATCAACTGAATAATATCATAATTGCTCCACTTAGAAAGTGGGTTTATCATCACAGTTGGTTTTATGAGTTTTCCATGAGAACTTTGTTCCAAACTCCTTTGACGTTCTCTTATGATTTTACGGCCCTCATAAGAAATTTTCCGTCTGGTAATAAAGTAAAAATATAATTCACTGTTTTCTTGTCCGTGAATGTATTAAAAGATGATTAAGGGATACAATAAACATATAAGCTCTGCGCAAGAAAAAAAAATTGGACATAAAATCACATACCATCCCGTTTGCACCTGCATGGTATAATACTCGAGATCAATAGTAGGTCGTATATGAGCTAAGATGATGATGATAATAGGAAACTAAGGTGTCCTATTGTATTCTCAACTCGTCCCTACACGGGAAGTAATTTATCCCCTCTCTAACAATTAGTGGGTAAGCATTATGTCAGTCCTCATTAAGAACGTTATTTTTATACTTAGCTCCGCTCGTGCAGTGGGGGTTTTACCTCTTTGTGTAGAGCCTTCTTTTGTGTAAAATCTTTGTGACTCTGACTTGAAAGTCATCTTCATTAATCATGATTAAGTTGAAAGCTTTGTATTAAAATGCCTTTTGTGAGGCCTCCAAGTATTCCGGCTGGCTGTAGTGAAACTGTTTTTGTACGTTGAATGTATATATATATATAGAAAATCTATTTATAATACCGGTAACGGTCAACTAAAGGGACGTTCTCAAGTAGATCTATTCATCTTTACAATTGATAAAGACGGATAAATACAGATTATTATTCTTAGCTTTCTATTCAATAATCTATTGATGTGGCTGTGTTCTAATTTAATGAATAAATATCTATATTCTCGACCCTGAGCTCTATATGGTATATTTTTTTATTAATTGTATTTATTTTTTAAAATAAATTTAAATGTTAAAGGTCGTGAAGAAATGATTTTTGATGTTTACACGAGTATTACACATTTGAAATACAACTATTTTTACAGCGTCCTCCCGTGACCATGATCACTTTACAGTGTCCTCCTGTGACCACGATCACTGTACAGTGTTCGAAACGTTGGGAAATTATAAAACAAATATAAACGCGATAGAATCCGTAAAAATAGTTTTATTTCAAAAAGGTTGTGACGCAGTTTTTTGGTGTATTTAGATACAAATACGTATTGACGATATATAAATATCTTTGTATTCTATCGATATAATATGGATTTGAAATGGTTCATCATCATCATCATCTCAGCTCATAATATGTGTCACTGTTGGGCTCGAGCCTCCTCCGTAATGGGAGGGAAATTGCCCTACTATACCACGTGTCATTATACATTTTTGGTTCGAGTTTTCCTTCTCTTGCGTAGATGTTATATGCGTTTTATATCCCTTAGTCGTCTCTTATGATCGCCCACTGTTAAGATAGGGAGTGGTGAATTGTATTCTTACTCATTCGTCACACGGATGATAAATGATTATTTAAATTTAAAAAAAAAATAATTTATAACATAATGAAAATTAAATAAGGACAAAGTAATAAAAAGTGGAAATCAAATATTGAACTGGGGTTCTCTGGATTAAGCGACAGCACCATATCACAACTGAGCTATTTTTATTTTTAATAGCATTAGCTAAATATACCTTCATGTTCTAATTTAATTTTTCCACTGCTTGATAACACTGAGATCGAGACTTTTTATAAATAAAACTTAGCTAGATTGAATTACGCCCCCGAAACCTCTCGTATAGTAAGTTTCATGGATCGTTACTGTTTGTGAGGTTTTGAATATACAGGCTGTATCAGAGAATGGAGCAGCTGGTCAGAAGGGTGGTAGGTAATGATGATAGGAACCCATAACAAAAATTTGAAGGGAAAATTTCAAGGTCATTGACTCGTCAGCTGTTTGTAAAGGTGACGTTTGTTATACTGTAGCAAACGTAATCATTGATTTATTTAGGTACTAATGAATATTTAAGAAAGTATGAGTATGTAGCAGACTATTTATCATTTACTTGGTACATTTCATTCAGTTTTAAAGAAAAAGCGATGACAAAATTGAAAACTTTAAATGCTTGTAATTTATTAACGAATCGACATTTTCCCTTCAAATTTTTGTTATGGGTTCCTATCATCATTACCTACCATTCTTTTGACCAGCTGCTCCATTCTCTGATACACCCTGTATATAAATCCTCGTTAAAAGAAGTTACATTTTTAAGATATTCTTTCTTGTTAAATTACTATTTATAAGTTAGTATTCGTAAAGGCTATCTTCATTATTACTTTCAAATATTTTGACATTTGATATAGTCATATGCTTGTGGTGAAGACGTTAGAATACTATGAGCGCAAGTTCTTCCCTTTCCGTGGCTATGGTAAATAATGGGTGAAAAATATGTAAAAATACTATAAAATTACAAAATATATTTTTTTAAACACCACCCTGCACTAAGGAAATGATCCTTGTATTGCGGGGGACTTCACAAACATACAATTAACTCAGACAAATTACACCCAGACTCATAACAACACTTTGTGGATCGCACAACATATAATTCTACGTAGAAATCGAACCCACAGAACTGGCACGGAAGGTCGGTATCTTAACCACTACGCCATTTATGCAGTCATCAGCATTAAACTTATGAAATATAAGATCTTTACGTCTTAATAAAACAATCTGTTGACACAAATTCAAATACTTATAAATTAAGAAATAATGATGTTTATTTATTTTAACTCTGTGCTAAATAATTACTCATTATATTGCGGGGGATTTTACAAACAAAGCTAACAGATACAAATTACAATCAAATCAAAGAAAACCATTTTTGGATCGCGCAAGTTATTTTCTTGAATGAGAATCGAACCCGTAACAATCATATCGCTGTTCCACCTAATTGTTACATATTTATATTAATTATCCTAAAGCTGTCCTACGAGATATATCCACCCTCGCTAAAGAACTCGCAGTATGATCAAACTTTTAATTCTGAAACACGATGGGAAATTAACTGTCATTTATATTTTCCCGGAGGAAAAATTATTTTAACTTTAATTATTTAGGCTTCCTCAATCAAAAACTCGGCTCTTTATATTAAATTAAGGATATTTTTTCGTGTCATTTTTTTATTGTAATCTTGAAAGTATTATTTACGGAGTAGGTAGAAGTTTTTTTTTTCAATGCGAAAGTGGAAGGATGTAGGTACCGGGGGAGATCGAGACTAACCTAACTGGACTAGATTGGTCACATACTGAAGGAAGGTGGAGTCAAGAGTCTCCGAAACCGGCGAGCGTGTATGAAGAGAATTATGAATGTTGAGGAAGCGAATGAAGTATGCAAGCATAGAGTTCTCTGGCACTCTGTTCTCTCTGCCTACCCTGCAAGGGATATGGCGTGATGATATGTATGTATGTAGGTTAAAGTTTAATGTACCTACTGTTATATTATTATCGGTCACACATAATAAGAACGAGATTATTAACGTTATTATTTTAAACTTCGAGCTCCATACTTATCTATCAAAGAGTATGTTTGTATATATATAACATCGCTAAACTCAAAAACTATTTGACCGATGTTTATGAAAATTGGGTACGTAGTAAAGTTAAATGTTAAGTTTATATGCTATTCTCATTGATGTAACTTGCGCTGTGATATATCGACTTTTACAAACAAACCGACGGGCTGGGTGTGCTACTAATTTATAAAGAAAATTGAGAAAATCCAATTACAAGTTTTTCTTTCTAAATTTTATTAATATATTTAAGATTAGTTCATAAATACATATTGTGTATTTTACATTGAATTAAATTGTCTTGTTAATATTTTAGGTCTTAACTGATTTTCAAAATCTTAAAGAGCTCTGCGGTTGCATCTACAAATATCATCAATCCTTATTTTACTGGTGAATGTAACAGATGGCTGAGAGTTTTACATGGACCTGGATCAATTCTAACTGATGATGTTTGGTCAATAATTATATTTCTGGGGGTTTGACGACAGACAAGCGGCTGACAACTATTGCAAAAACGTTTACAATATAGAAGATGGAGTAAGTTGTATACAGAGAATATAGCTTTGTATTTAATATTTTAATAATTTCTTAAATACCAAGCTATAGGTATTTTTCTATATAAAACTTTAAATTTTCGTAAAGATCTTTCATTTGACTACATAACATTCCGTGGCAGTGCCGTAGGTTCGATTCCTACGTAGGACTTTGTGCGATCTACAAGTGTTATTCTGAGTCTGGGTGTAATTTTTCTGTGTTAATTATATGTTCGTAAAGTCTCTCGCAATACGAGGATTATTTTCTTAGTGCAGGGTTGATAGGTCCGGTCACGAGCGGGCCACCGAAGACAAAGATCGGGTACCGGTAGCCCGCTCGAACGGCGAAGAGAGGCGCTTTGCAGGGTGGGTCTATGGGGTCGCGCCCTGCCTCTTCTGTCGCCCCGGACCGATTTGGCGAGGCGTGCCCACAGCATAGTCCACCTCAAAAAAGGGTGGTATCCCAAAAAAAAAAAAAAAAGAAATTTAGGTAAATATACAAGTTACAATATGTGTGAAGTGCGTTAACAAATTTCCATACATTAATTTATCTATTCAATATCTCAAAGATTCATCTCGTAATATATTAGAAGTTAATGAATTTTTCATTGTGTATTACGATTTAACCTAATATTGTCACAAGTATACTCGACTTCAAGTTTAATAAATGTAAATAAATTTTGCATTGATTTGTTACGACGTCAACTCACTCGCGTAACTCAAGTGTTCTTGTATTGTTACAATGTTTAGCGTGTTATTATTGTATTTGAACAAATAATATGTGATGAGAAGTAAGTATCGAAACAATATTATTGAATGAGTTTTATACATTAGAAATAAAACTGTTTTTACGTTATAGTAAGGATCTCCCGTGACCAAGAACACTGTAAAGTATTTTAAATGTCTATTAAAAACTTAATACCAACACGATAGAATCCGTAAAAATAGTTTTATTTTAAGTATTATTCAATCTTGGTCTTGATACACATATTCCTTCCTAAGTCTAAGTGTTTTTGTGTCTGTTAATTATATATTTGTAAAGTCCTCCATAATACAAATATTGTGACTATAGTGGAAGATATTGTCTTTTTAAATATATATATACATATATATATATATATATATATATATATATGAAAGAAAAGAAAAATGAATGAAACAGCACCATGCGATCCGTAAAAGTATTATTATTTCATGCAGATCCTTGAAATGTATTCAGTGAATAGCATTTACTTTCTCGTGTAAGATATTTTGAAGTAGAGTTACAATAAAGTAAAATATAGATACGAGCTATCTTTCTTTCTTTTCTAAATAAGTTTTTTTTAATTAATACAGAATATTTTTTTAATAACAATAAACTGTACTAAGAAAAATAGTCCATGTAAGGGGACTTTACAAATAGAATTAACGTAAAAATACATCCAGGTTAAGAATGTCAATTTATTGACTGTGTGAGAATCGAACCTACGACACTTGGCAGGGTAGGTCGGTATGTGAACTAGTACGCTATCTGTGCAGTAAACTTGTCATTCATCTGTAGATAGGGTTTTAATTTTGACATTACATTACAATTTAGAAAATTAGTTTCTTAGTTGTTTTGAATATTAATAAAAAACTAAATCAATATTAATTTAACTATACGTTATAAAAATATCATTAGTAACATAAGAAAACTAAGATATAATGTAGCTTAGTATAATTTAATTAGTAAGATCATTTGTTCACATTAGATGTTATAAGAATGACGATCAACAAAAACAAACTGTTCATATATCTCGCTCTATTTAATGGATATCGTCGTGTCAGCGATATAAGTCGGAGCTAATACACACGATATAATAACGCAAATAACGTAATAACTAGGTTATATTAATAGAAATTAATGCTTCGTGTAGTCTAATACTATATATTATATAATAAAAGTATTTATATGAATTGCCTTTCACCACTCTCTATTATGACCGTAAATTGACATTCACGGCATATTAAAAGGCACCTAAAGGATTATAATATGCAGATTATATCCGTGAAAGACAACAAGCTTGAAACAAAACCCTATATAAACCCATCTGACAAGCGTGGTATTATCTCATCTCAGCTTATATATCCCACTTATAGGCTCGAGACTCCTCCATAATGGGAAGGAAATTGACCTACTGTACCACGCTGGCCAGACGTATTGGTATAGGATTTTGTTTCGAATTTGCCTTTTTTGCATGTTCACTCTTGGGTAAGGCAGGTGGTGAATTGTATTCTTACTCCGTCACCACATGGAAAGCGTGGTATAGTAGGCTCGAGCCCAGCAGTAGGACTTATATGAGCTGAGATAATGATGATAGACGATGAGTAAAACTTGGATAAACATCAGACATCATTATACTGAGAGGTTGAGAGGAAATTATTGATAAAATCAACATTTTTTTAAGTGCTGGTATCGTACATGTTTTAGCTGCGGAAATAGTGTAGTACCAATCTCTTGTATCGAGTATCGTTGGTTCGTTTCGCGCGCAATATTTTCTATGATACATGAATAATTCTTTCAAATTTAAATATAATTTGTGTCTGTTAATTGTAAATTTGTAACGTCCTCCAATTTATAAGGATTTATTTGTCTGTAGAAAAGCGGCAAAAGGCAAGCATATATTCTAATGTAGGTTTTCTTTATTCATATATTCTTAAAATATAAACAATTATACTTCTCTTACAATGGTATTGATTACCTGCTAGTCATATTATAAACCTGTTCTTATTTCAATTACTTGGAAACGACGAACTATCTAGGTATTCTTCACCATGCACTAATCCTTTTATTTCGGAGGACTTCACAAATATATAATTAATGGACACAAATTACAACTCAGAACAACATCTTATTGATCTCACAAAGTATTGTCCTACATAGGCATCGAATCCATGGCATTGGCACGAAAGGTCGGTATCTTAACTACTACAACATCTGTGCAGTCGTAAATAGTTTTATGACAAACGGCCAGCCTGACAAAAACCCTTCTTGTAATATAATTGATAACCAAACGTTATTAGATGGATTTGGCTCAGGTTGATATATAGCTCTTAGTCGTCTTTTATCATTCACTTACGAACAGTGTAAGGGCTGGTAGTATTCGTAGCTACCACGACACAGCAATAGTACCTGCTTGCGTCCATTAATAATTTGATAACGGCGGCAGTTAATATATCTTAATAATAAAGTTATAAAGCCAAGCAAAGTAGTATTATATAAAAGTTTTATATCTTCCGTATTTATACAATAATCTCGTAAAATATCATTATGTTGTGTTGCTATTGTAAATATTTGTGGCAAGCAATATATCAAGTTTATCGCTAATTGGATATAGCGCCTTACCCCCCGATGTTAATTGCTGATCCGAGCTGAAATATGGCGTTGATTGACAAGGGTTTATAGAGGGAGCTGTCAGTGCTGTACGTCAATAGAACTTATTTTGTTATCAACAAAGGGTGCATTAATGATTGCTTAGCGGTATACCAGCTGATTCCACTGACACTGTTATATTTATATATAAAAGAAATGGAATCCCTTGAAATCAATTGCAACACTACCTACCGAATTCAAATATTAATCTTATTTTTTAAAAAACATCACTCTTTACTAAGGATGTAATCCTTGTACTGCAGGGGACTTTACAAATATCTAATTAATGGACACAAATTACGCTCAGATTCGGAACTGTAAAATTGCGAATAGCACAAAATATTGTCCAGCGTGATCATCAAACCCACTATACTTTAAAAACTGGTGATATCAGCATCCGGGCCCATATGAGGTATTTGGGCCTGGTGCTCGACGGGCGATGGTGGTTCCGGGAGCATTTCCGCAGACTCGCTCCACGGCTCGTCGGCGCGGCGTCCGCCCTATCATGGCTTATGCCGAATGTGGGCGGACCGAGCGCTACCTGCCGACAGCTGTACGCAGGGGTCATCCGGTCGATGGCCCTATACGGTGCACCGGTGTGGGCGAGGTCCCTGACCGTCCGACTCAGGGCTCTTCTGTGGCGATCACAGAGGGCCATGGCGGTCAGGGCCATACGCGGGTACCGCACGGTGTCGTATGTAGATTCAATTCTTATAATAATAATAATAATTCCATCAAGATGGAATTTGGTGTAGATAAGTGTGCGGTCATGCATGTCAAGCGAGGAAGGATAGTACAATCCCAGAGTGTACTCTCTGACACATTTCACCTTAGACCACTTCTCGTAACGGATACCTACAGGTACTTGGGTATGTCACAGTCGTTAAACATTACGGATGCGGATATGAAACAGGCGTTGCAGGAGCGTTTCTTTGGCCGCTTAAAAAAGGTCTTCAACAGCCTTTTATCAGGTGGCAATAAGGTGCGTGCCTGCAACGCTTGGGCTATGCCAATCCTAATGTACTCCTTTGGCATACTCAAGTGGACTCAAACTAAGTTAGACACTATAGATAGAAGAGTCCGCACACTAATGACAACATACAGAATGCATCACCCGCGTTCGTCTGTGATGAGGTTGTACATCCCGCGAAAGTGTGGGGGACGAGGCTTTCTAAATGCTAAGTCCCTCCATAATCGCGAGGTGTGCAACCTTAGAAATTATTTTTTACGGATGACAAAGGTGGTGCATCGTGATGTGGTCGCAGTAGATAGTGGACTCACCCCGCTGCGGTTGGCTAAGGAGAATTGGTGCAGTCCTATAGTACTAAGTACCAACGACCGCAAGGATGTATGGCAGAGCAAGGAGCTGCATGGCAGATTCTACAGGGCCCTAAATGGTCCCGAAGTAGACAGTTTAGCCTCGGTAGCCTGGCTACGTTTCGGCAATCTTTTCGGAGAGACTGAGGGTTTTGTCTGTGCAATTGCGGACGAAGTTATAATGACCAAGAACTACCGGAAATATATCTTGAGGGATGGCACGGCCGACATCTGTCGTGCATGCCACCGACCAGGTGAGTCCCTCAGGCATATCGTTTCCGGCTGTTCTAGTCTTTCTAACGGCGAGTACTTGCACAGACATAATCAAGTAGCCAGGATAATCCACCAGCAACTTGCTTTGCGGTACAAACTTGTCAACGTAGAAGTGCCGTACTATAGGTATGTACCAGAAGTAGTTCTCGAAAATAGTCATGTCACATTGTACTGGGATCGATCTATCATCACTGATAGGACTGTTGTAGCCAACAAGCCTGATATCGTGGTGATAGATCGTCTAGAGCGTCGTGCAATGATAGTCGACGTTACCGTTCCACATGACGAGAATCTCGTGAAGGCTGAAAAAGATAAACAAGTTAAATATCTGGACTTGGCTCACGAGATTGTCGACATGTGGGATGTGGACTCGGCGATCATTGTACCGATAGTTGTTTCGGTCAATGGCTTAATGGCCAAGAGCCTCGACCAACATCTCTCGAGGCTCGCGTTAGGTGGTTGGGTCAAGGGTCAGATGCAGAAGGCAGTTCTCCTCGACACGGCACGAATTGTGAGGAGGTTTCTCTCTCTGGATCCCTAACCACCGGTAGTTTAGTCCTTACACCCGCTGCCGGTGCTACACTATTTTTACTCTTTTAAATAGATTGTGTGTTTGTAGATTTTTTGTTTTTTTTTTTACTGTATGCGTGTTTGTTTACCCCTCTAATCTATTTAAAAATGTACAAATATGAAATGAAGAAATAAACGAGGATAATAATAATAATAAATCTTTATTTGTTCAAACATGTGTACACATACAAAGCATGCAAGATGTAATTATTTTAGAGTCCAATCATGTTTGGCCATTTGTATCGGCGTACAAATATTTCATTAATAAAGTCCACATTAATCAAGAAATGTCATTATCATCAAATTAATAATATTTCTCAACAAATTAAAGTAAAAATTAGAAGATATTATACATGTCAAAGTCATATATCATATTAAAAGTCAAATATCAAATATTTATAAAATTCATGTCAAAAATTATATTTTCTATTAAGTTAATACAAAGTAAAACAATATCGAATTAAGTAAATTTACAAATATGTCTAGCATCTTATTATCAATAGCTAATTCAATTCTGTCCAGTCTTTTTCTTCTAGATAATCAACAAGATTGTAGTATGCTTTATGGATTAAGAAATTAACTAATACACGTTTGAATGTCTTGTTGTTCAATTCCCTCCAATGTTTAGGGAGTTTATTATATATATTCGGAGCCATACATATGACACTTTTGCGCATGAGTGCAGTTCTTGCTGGATGTTCACAGATTCTATTAGCATCACGTCTATTGCGCGGGACGGCGTTTTGTAGTCGAGGAAATAAATTAGGGTTATTCTTCACGAACATTGCAGTTTCCAAGATATAAATACAGGGCAGAGTCAATAATTTAAATTTTTTAAAATATGGTTTACACGTTTCTATTATTTTCAACCCGAACATAGATCTAATGCACCTTTTTTGGGATTTAAATGCGATGTTAAAATCTGTAGAATTACCCCAAAAAACGATGCCGTACCTTAAGTGTGTTACAGCTAGTCCGTGATACGCCATGATTAAGCTGTCTATATTGACAGTTCCACTGAGAGAGTGTAACGCAAAAGCTGACTTACTAACTCTTTTACTAAGGGTCTCTATATGTGATTTCCAGTTGAGTTTCTTGTCAATTACTAAACCAAGGAATTTATTGTTATCTACATTCTCAATACTTTTGTTATTTATATTAATTTCTATATTATTTGTCATTGAACGTTGGTTAAAGTGCATTATTTGAGTTTTATTCAAATTGATTTTTAAATTATTATTATTTAGCCATAGTACTATCGTATTTATGCAATCGTGAATGTCAGTTTTATATTGTGTTATATTTTTATCGTCATTTGAAATAGTCACAGTACTATCGTCTGCGAATAGCGTCATAGGATATTTAGTTGATTTTGGTAGATCATTAATATATAAATTAAATAAAAGGGGGCCTAACACACTACCTTGAGGTACGCCAAATAGTACAGGACATTCGTTCGACAAATATATCTCCTCCTTTTTTGTAGCTGTATTAATCCTAGTAATTGATGTCATTTGTACTCTGTTGGTTAGATATGACTTCATTAAATTCAGTACATTACCTCTTATACCATATGCGTCAAGTTTATTAGTTAGAATGTCGTGTTTTACGTAATCAAACGCCTGCGTCATGTCACAAAATATGGCACAAACAGGCGTTCTTTTGTCCATTTTTACTAACACTGTATGGAGAAAATCATAAATAGCCATGTTTATGGTTCTATTTTCACGAAATCCTTTTTGCTCCTGACATAATATATTTTTTTTTTTAATGTAATTATTTAAATTATGTTGTATGAACTTTTCAAATACTTTGGAAATAACAGGAATAAGGGAGATTGGTCTATAATATTCCATCATCTCTTTATTCTCTCTTTTAAAAATAGGTTTGACAATTGCCACTTTTAATGCATCAGGGAATTTACCACTAATAACAGATATATTAATAATATGACATAAATGGTGGCAAACTTCGTGTGCTACAGCTTTGAGCACTTTTGTGCATATACCGTCATACCCGACACTGTTCGTATTCTTCAGAGCCATAATGATGTCAAAGACCTGTTGTGGTGTACAAGGAGCCATAAACATAGAATTTTTTTGATTTAAAATAGTTAATGTGGTTTTGTTACCAGAATGGATTATCGGCTGTATTTTATTTACGAAATAACTATTGAATTCATTAGCAATCTGTTGTGGATCCGTGATAATAGTACTGTTAGTTTGAATTTTTAATATATAGTTTCTAGGAGTATTCAATTTTGCTTTATTTATTATTTGCCACGCAGTTTTACATTTATCGCGAGATGTCTTTACTTTAAAGTTATTTTGAGAACGCTGTGTCAAGATCATTATTTTTTTGAATAATTTTGAGTAATTCTTGAGGCGAGTTTTGTTCAATTCATTTGGCTTTAGTCTATATGCCCACAAGAGTTTTCTTTTATTTCTACTACAGGCTCTAATACCCTTTGATATCCACTTTGGCTTTGTAATTATTTTTATCATAGCCTTGACTTTAGAAAAACACATATCATAGAATAGCTTAAACAGATCGATAAATTTATTATAAGCAATATTAGAGTCTTCTGTTTCATATATTTCAGAGAAACAGAGTTTGCTCATACAGTGTTTAAACTTTCCTTATTATAATTGCATCTAATTGCATAATATTTATCAATCATACATATCTTATTCACTGGGAATTTTAGTAACTGTGCCGTATGATCGGAGAGGGCAAACTCCAATATTTCTACTTTACATTGTTTAACATAATCATGCGCAAAATTATCAATACAGCTCTGGCTTATTGTTCTAGTTGGTTTGTTTATTACTAGCTTTAGATTGTAGTTTAGTAGAAGACATTCAAACTCTAAAGACTGATAGTTTCTTATTAGCCTATCTATATTAAAATCTCCAGCTAGAATTATATTTTTATAATGCATAGTTTTTAATGCATGTAGTACAATTTCAAGTTTATGGAAGAAGTCATTAAGATTTCCTATATTAGGTACTCTATATACACATACAAACGCAATATTAAATTTAGTCAGTTCAACTGCACAGCATTCAAATGTCGACATTGTTGATATTTTTGCAATGTTAGTCAATTCTTTCCATTCGTGTCCATTTTTTATAAGAATACATGCTCCACCTCTCTTAACATTCTTACGACTATAGTGGGCAGCTAGAGAATAATTAGGTATATTCAAATGGTTTTCGTAACCTTCCATCATAAAATGTTCTGTAATTGCTATTAAGTCTACCTGTATGCTATTTTCAGAAAGTTCATTTAAGCATATTGTGAGCGCTTTATTTAATAACCCTGCAATATTTTGATGCATTACATAGACATGTTCAGTAACGAAAAAGATTGTCGTGTTTTATATTTGCCGTATTACGTTCATCGTTTGTCGATATTAAATTTGTCAGGTTGTTGTTATATTTAATGTCACTTATTAATTTAACTACATCAGCAAAAATTATTCGTAAGCCAGCATTATTTATTGCGCCAGTCCATTTGTTATATAGTGAGTAATCGTAGGTAAGATTTTTATTACTGTCCAAAAGGTATCCATATTCATGCGTCAATATATCAAGATAAAGTAGATTATTAAATGTTTCTATTCTTGAATTGTACAGATTTTTATAGTGTTTACATACATATGTTGGTGTGCATATAATTAGGTTAGTGTGCTTAATTTCTTGTAGGATTTCTCTAATATGTATAATAGTGTCTTAATAGTTATTTGTTGACTTAAAATCTTCTTCGCCCAATAGAATTATGCAGTAGTCATTTAAAGTGTAGTTAGCCAATTTTTCTTTTATGTCTTTTAATAATACACGAGTATTTCCATGAGGTGTTATATAATGACAGAGTTCGGTATTGTTAAGGGAGTTTTCAGCAATATTTAGAATTTTATTCTTATTATCAGTACTCAAAATACATATTTTACATTTTTGGTTGTGATTTCGGTGCATAACCTTAGCGTCTATGTTTTTGTTAGAATTTCTTCGGTTTGCATTTAGATTCTCTCCAATATCGTGTACCTCTGGTTGGGTTTCTCTAGGTGCTCGCTGTTTGTTTAAATGCTTTTTTGTACATGTCGACTTTATCTTAACTGGGCTGATGGTTACTTTCTTATATAATTCATTTTTCTTAATCAATTCTTCGTTTAATAATTTAAGTTCATTATTCTGTATTGTCAAGGTATCAATTTCTGAATGAGCACCTTGAAGTTCCAGCGTTAGCCTTGTAATTTGTGCTCGTAATTTTCGTAGTTCGTCATCTTCATCCTCTGATAAGTCAGGCACACTAGTGACAGAGTCGTTTAGTGTATATTTGGTTGTAGCGTTACTGTTATTTAAGATAGAGTCTGAATTAGAGCGTGCCCGTCGAAAAGTAATATTTTCTAAAAAGTTCATCTTCTCTTCAATAATTACGAGGATTAATTAAGAGAAATAATATAATTTATCCAAAAAATATAATAGAAAATGTTAAAAAATAATTATTAAAGTTCAAAAGAATCAAAATGAAAAATTAAAAAGAACTTCAAAAAGTAACTTTTCGAAGCGAGGTCCGAACCTCCGTCGCAAATTCTCAGTCCAATGTTCTACCAATACACCACGACACTATTAATATTGTTGTTAAATTTTAATATCAGTAGTTAATAGTTTAGAAAAATTGCTAATATCTTTGTTTGTTGACATTTATTTTTTGCAGTTCAAATAAAATTAACGAACCCACTTTGTCATACAAATGTGATATCACTTATTTAGGTGTTCCAAAATGTTTGGCACTGTTTACTTATGCGTTATTTAACTGTAATTGAAGTTTATAATGCTATTAGGTATAGTTTTGGTTTGTTATTGTTTGAAAACACTGCTTTTACGTTATGATTGATTTAACACATATATCTATATTTGCACTGTATATAAAGTTTCACAAACATTAGTGGCTGAGAAATAGATAAAGGGCAATATATATTTGCTATCAAAGCAAGTTATTAGGACTAATAAATATTTTTAAAGATTTAAAATCGCGGAGCTAATGTTTATATGGTGACTAGCGCCACCTACCTATAAATGGGTATGTTTAGATTTGACAGCGTTTCATATTTTATTGCGCTCAACGATGCCCCGGTATCGAGTAACCATCTATATTTGGTGTTACCTACCGCGAGCTCGATTGAATTACTAAATTCACAATTACAAATACTATTCGCCTTGAAAAAACTCATGATGTCATTCGACTCGTCAGTTGTACTAGTAAGGATAGAATTTATGAAATTAATTCTGTTATTATTATCCTGAAATTTGCAACGACGATTATAGTTATTACTTCTAATAAAAGTCCGCGTATTTTGTGGATGTTCCCTTGGCGAATAAGAACTGCGCGCTGCGCGTGATAGTTTGTTGTGTACCGGGTTATGTTGCTGCGCATATCCGGATCGCCCTGCGCGATAGGCTTTAAATCTACCACGGGGATTGTTGTACGTACTTGCATGATTTTGATTCCCAAGGTAAACAAACTCCTCCTTATTCCGGCGCCTACAAGAAACCTCTTCATCTTTTGCACCCCTGATGGCATCCTTTAACGTTGTATAATTACGCGCTGTTAAAATAGTACTTAATTGTCGATTTTTCAACCCACTAACGAAACTTTTGACGGCAATTTTTTCATTTAATGGACGTAATATTTTAAGAGCACTTTGATCGCCATCAGCTTGTGAAATCGTCAAATCTACGAATAGTTGTTCTATTTTACTGCCATAATCGTCTAGTGAAGTACCGTTTTGTTTTATTTGAATTAACTCATTATGAATCACCGTATCTGATTTCTTCGTCAATAAATGGTTTTGTATGTCGCTCAATAGTTCATCGTATGAGTCATATGATTGTAAAAGTCTCAACTTAGCATTTTGTGTTAAACGTGTTTTCAATACAAATTTTATTAACATACTCTTACCTTGGTCATCCAGCGCGGTACTGTATAACTCGATTGCATCTATCAGGCTTCGGGTGACGTTCTCATCACCCGTCATCATAGGGAGCATGGACACAGCTGTTTTAAAATTAAATTTTTCCATGCTGGCGCTTGTTGAACCTAAATCTATCTTAGAACTCGATTGGGAACTGTAATCTCTAGAACAGATCGTTTCAATTTGCAAATACAGATCCTTTATCGAATCATAATACGATTGTACCTCACATAATGCTTGTCATTTAATATGTTTCTCTTCAATTTGTTTCTCTAAGAGATCCGAACATACATAAAAGTCTTGCTTTAATTCATGAGCTTCTTTTAATTTTTTTTTTGTAAAGTGTCCTTAGTTCTCTCAGAATACCCTAAGTTAACTAAATTGTCTTTAAGTTGCTTAAGGCTTTCATATATGTTTTTTTTAAGTCACTAGCCATTACACATTCAAAGTGATCCGTAACAATAAACTTACAGCATAATTATATAAAATAGTTATATTCTTAAATCTAATATAATATGTATGATATAAAATCGATTACCTCGATTCCTTATACCGTTATTCCTTGTGGCATTGCATTACTTTCTCAGCATCTCAACTTCTGTCTCCTCTCGATGACCTCCGTAGTGTGCGCGAGGGTCCCGATGTCCTGTACTCGAACGTCTAAAGGAGCGCCTTAAATTTTGGACGGTTGGCTCTTCTCTAATCCACTCCATATGGCATCTTTTGTAAATCTTGCAAGCTATATATAGTAGTCCAACGCCCAGGATAGTGCAGATAATGATAAGCGCAACGCTTATAGCCGAGAGGTGATATTTTAGCTTTTGGACAGTAGCCGTGTTAGAACCCAGTGAGGTTATAAAAACGTCCTCTTTTTCAACCGTTGATCGACACATGTTTTGCTTTTCTTTGTGTATGTCGAATATATGTAGTTTGAATATAATTTGAAATTAATTTAATAGTTCGTATACTATACGCGATGCCTCAACGAACCCGAGCCAGATCGCCGTACATGGCAGGGTCGCCATATAAGGTTGGGCGTTCGGGATGATAGAATAAAACAGCTCACTTGATGAGTAAACATTTAATACTACTTATAATCTAATTGGATACATTCTTATATACTTATTACAACACACACACACACACACGTATACATGTATAGGATACACTACAGCAGCGTGTCTGTTGGCCGGGACCCCTCCATGGGACCTGGAAGCGGAAATGC
Organism: Lymantria monacha; assembly: GCA_905163515.2. NCBI lineage: Eukaryota > Metazoa > Arthropoda > Insecta > Lepidoptera > Erebidae > Lymantria > Lymantria monacha. Next base: position 28,555,074 of record LR991101.1, read on the forward strand.
TCGCCGGTTTGTATCGGCGGATGTTGGGGATGCGAGCAGAGGGCAGTGTGGTCTCGTTGAGGGAGCACACTGCCTGGCGCGTCGACGACCGCCGAGACGTCATTGCCCGTTGGGCAGTCCGGCTGGAGAGGCCTCGGTTCGGTGTGCGGACCGTGGAGGCCTTCCGGCCGGTGTTGATGCAGTGGCTAAAACGGCGGCACGGGGTGCTCTCCTTTCGACTGGTGCGGGTTTTGACGGGACATGGATGCTTCGCCAAATACCTGCACACGGTCGTCGGGAGGGAGAGTACACCGTCCTGCCACCACTGCGATTGCGACGAGGACACGGCGCAGCATACGCTCGAGGTTTGTGCTGCTTGGGCAGAGCAGCGTCGTGAACTCGTCGCAATCATTGGTGCTGACCTGACGCTGCCGACCATCGCCAAGGCGATGTTCGACAGCGTCACGAACTGGGACGCGGTCGCAACCTTCTGCGGACTTCGGAGGTCTCGCGGAAGGAGGCGGCGGAGCGCGTGCGCGAGGAGCGTCTCCTCGACGACGCAAGCTGGCCCCGGCGACTGGGGCGGCGCAGGCGCGATTACCTGCGCCTGATGCCGCCCTAGCCCAGTCCGTGGATGACTGGATCGGGGAATTAGTCCGTCACCCGCCAAAAAGCCGACCGCGAAAGACCGACATCCTACCCGAGGGGGAGACGTCGGTCGAGGAGAGGGTACTCCTCAGGGGTATTCCGTGGGCCGACCACTGACGTCAAGTCACTCTGCTCCGGTGGTCGGCCCAACGACGAAGGCGACGTCACGGGTGGGTTACAGGTGTACGTGCCTACGCCCCTCTGTCGTCCCGGACGGAGTGGTGCGAGGAGTGCGCCGACCGTAACTCACCCAAAAAAAAAAGCATTCTACTTTTGATTTTTGAAGAAAGTTTTACTACATAGTGCTATATATATCTTATTGTGGTAGGACCACGCTGTGGACAGTTCTCTGTCTACAGCCGCGGGCCGGTCCGTCCGGGGTAGTACCACACTCTCGCAGAAGATCGGCGTCTGAGTAATAGCAATGTGCTATTGCGCTTCGTTCGGTGAGCGAGAGAGCCGGAAGCCTAACTGGGGTGGGTTCAGGGTTGTATTGGTAGGCAGCGGCCTAGCTATACCATTGGCAAAGGTCCATGGGCGGCAGTGACACTTACCATCAGGTGTGCTGTCTGCTCGTTTGCCGCCAAAAGCAATAAAAAAAAAAAATAATAATAAATATATATATATATATATATATATATACAGGGTGTCCCAAAATTCAACGATAAGCCGGCACCAGCAGGTGGACCTACATATGACTACTCGAGAACAAAAAAGAAAAAAATTCTACCTTGTTTTTTTTTTTCATTACGACAAAAAAACCGATTTCTTTAAAAATCGTCATCTTTTATTATATTATTAAGTGCCATTGCTACAACTTTACAAGTAATTCTGTGATTTTTTTTGTATTGGCAAGGTAAGTAGCACTACTATCGATCACAACCATTAAAAATTCCAGAATATCTATAGTTTTTTACACAAAAATCAACCAAAACTATGTTTTTTTCATAAATTATGTAAGATTTTGACTTTCAGCTCACTTTCACTCATCACAGTGAAAAAAAAAAGTATGGACACTTCTGTGGCAAATAGTATTAAAAATTGGCGCAACTAACTGCAATTCTAAAATGGTATAACATTCTAGGCAAACTAGCCACAAAAATATACTTAGGTGTACTATTTCAAAATAACAACCATATTTCGAAAATTGTTAGTGTTGATAGTAATCACTTCTACTATGTAGCCAAAATGTTTTTGTTGCAAGTTCTCAGAATTTGAATGAGACATGTGCGTAGTCCATAAGATAACATAAGTTAGACAGAGATAGATATAGAGAAATTAGAATTTACTATATTATTAAAATTACAATAAACGTTCGAATTGTTTGCCATTGACAGTAATGCAGGCACGACATCGCCTTAAAAATGAACGTTTTATTTTTCTTGCATATCTGATTCTGTTCATGTGATCCACAGCCTGAATTATTTTTTGGCGAAGCTCGTCCAAGGTTGCAATGGGTTTTGAGTAGACTCTTGCCTTTAGACAACCCCAATAGAAAAAGTCCAGGGGATTTAGATCGGGTGAACGGGGTGGCCATAAGATAGGACCAAGTCGCCCGATCCAACGCCCTGGGTACTCTTGGTCTAAGTACTCTCGCACAGGGCGGGCATAGTGAGCTGGGCAACCATCGTTTTGAAACCACATGTTTTGGAAATCACTTAAGGGCACGTCTTCTAATACTCCTGGTAACTCATTTTGTAAGAAGTTCAAATAGCTATTGCCATCTATGTTTCCTTGTAACTCAAAGGGTCCTATCACTTTTCCATTTATTATGCCCGTCCATAGGTTAACCTTAAATTGATATTGGGATTTGTCTTCTCTCACCAGGTGCGGATTTTCATTGTTCCAGCTATGAAGATTGTGAAGATTTAAATAGCCATCTTTCTTGCAGGTTGTTTCATCCGACCATAAAACTTTGTCTAAGAATTGGGGATCTTCCCTGTGTTTTTGCAGCATTACACGGCAAAATGCGACCCGCAGTGGATAGTCCCGCGGTAATAACGCCTGCACGCGCCTGTAATGATATGGATGAAGCTGGTGACGTTTTAAAATTCTATGTGCAGTACTTTTTGGAATTCCCGTTGCTGTTTGTATGGCACGTACAGAGGTAGTTGTATCGCTTTCTATTTCATTGAGAACTTCTTCATCGTGTTCCGATCTAGGTCTTCCAGCGTTTCTCCTGTCAGATGGTATACGAACCTCCGAAAATGCTTGATGCACGTTAATAAATACGCGATAATCCGGATACCTTTGAAGAGTAGGGTACCTTGCTCGATATAATCTGCTAGCAGCGTTGGCATTGCATCGGCATTCTCCATAAATTAGGTGCATATTAGCGTATTCTAACGCTGTATATGGTAGCGGCATAATGAATGCTAAACACTTGAAAATAAGGCAAAACTTCTTTAAAAAAACACAAAATCACAGTCTAAAATAATGCCAAGTCAGGTCAATTGCCAGGTCACTTAATTCAATCCAAAGTCGTTAGTACCAGAGCCACTTTAATTAAAACAGAACGGTGTGCAGTAAACAAAGAAGTAGAGCGTACTGACTTGCTCTGTGCTGCTGAGGACATTAATTACTTCTCTACCTGCATTAATGTTACTAAACAATTAGCATCTATCTATCTCCCTCTAACGTATAATCTCTCTATCTCTGTCTAACTTATGTTATCTTATGGACTACGCACATGTCTCATTCAAATTCTGAGAACTTGCAACAAAAACATTTGGGCTACATAGTAAAAGTGATTACTATCAACACTAACAATTTTCGAAATATGGTTGTTATTTTGAAATTGTACACCTAAGTATATTTTGGTGGCTAGTTTGCCTAGAATGTTATACCATTTTAGAATTGTAGTTAGTTGCGCCAATTTTTAATACTATTTGCCACAGTAGTGTCCATACTTTTTTTTTTCACTGTGATGAGTGAAAGTGAGGTGAAAGTCAAAATCTTACATAATTTATGGAAAAAACATAGTTTTGGTTGATTTTTGTGTAAAAACTATAGATATTCTGGAATTTTTAATGGTTGTGATCGATAGTAGTGCTACTTACCTTGCCAATACAAAAAAAATCACAGAATTACTTGTAAAATTGTAGCAATGGCACTTAATAATATAATAAAAGATGACGATTTTTAAAGAAATCGGTTTTTTTGTCGTAATGAAAAAAAAAATCAAGGTAGAATTTTTTTCTTTTTTGTTCTCGAGTAGTCATATGTAGGTCCACCTGCTGGTGCCGGCTTATCGTTGAATTTTGGGACACCCTGTATATATATATATATATATATATATATATTTTGGGACACCCTGTATATATATATATATATATATATATATATATATATATATATATATATAGCACTACTATATATATATATATATATAATGATCTCTCATGCGAATCATCAATCACCACCAAGAAAACTTATTCAACAGCTGATGCAACGTGTTACCTCTACTGCGGCTCTAGAGTAACATGGATAGCTTTATCCGATTATTGGTAGTTGGATATGGTCTCAAGCCTTTTAAGAAGGCTCGCTCCACGGATTGTCGGCGCGGCGTCCACCCTATTGTGGCTTATGCCGAATGGGGGCGGACCGAGCGCTACGTGCCGACAGCTGTACGCGGGGGTCGTCCAGTCGATGGCCCTGTATGGCGCACCGGTGTAGGCGGTGTCCCTGACCGTCCGATTCAGGGCTCTTCTGTGGCGACCACAGAGGGCCATGACGGTCAGGGCTATACGCGGGTACCGCACGGTGTCAACGGAGTCTGCGTGCCTGTTGGCCTGAACTCCTCGTGGGGCCTGGAGGCAGAAATGCTCGCCAGTTTGTATCGGCGGGTGTTGGGGGTGCGAGCGGAGGGCGGTGTGGTCTCGTTGAGGGAGCTCACCGCCTAACGCGTTGACGCCCGGCGAGACGTCATTGCACCGCCCGTCACGATGACGTCCGTTATGCAGTACGGCTGGGGAGGTCTCGGTTCGGTGTGCGGACCGTGAAAACCTTCCGACCAGTGCTGATGCAGTGGCTAAAACGCTGGCACGGGGTGATCTCCTTCCTACTAGTGCAGGTTTTGCCGGGTTATGTATGCTTCGCCAAATACCTGCACGCGGTCGTCAGGAGGGAGAGTGTACCATCCTGCCACCACTGCGATTGCGACGAGGATATGGCGCAGCATAACCTCGAAGTTTGTGCCGCTTGGGCAGAGCAGCGTCGTGAACTCTTCGCAATCATCGGTGCCGACCTGACGCTGCCGACGCATCGCCCCTGCGAGCCAGTAGTCTCGCGGAAGGAGGTGGCGAAGCGCGTGCGCGAAGAGCGTCTCCTCGACGACGCGTACCGCCGCCGGCGACTGGGGCAGGCGCGATTACCTGCGCCTGATGCCGCCCTAGCCGAGGCCGCGGGTGACTGTATCGGGGATAATTCCCCGATCGCCGACGGACTAATGTCCGTCACCCGCCGAGAGGCCAACCGCGTGAGGAAAGACCGACGTCCTCCCCGAGACGAAAGACGTCAGTCGAGGAGACGTCAATTCACTCTGCTCCGGTGGTCGGCTCAACGGCGAAGGCGACGTGCCACGGGTGGGTTACAGGTGTGCGTGCTTACGCCCCTCTGTTGCCCCGGACTGAGTGGTGCGAGGAGTGCGCCGACCGTAACCAACCCCCAAAAAAAAATTCGTTTTAAGAAACACGGAGCTTCTTTATAGCTTACGATAGTAGTCGAGCAAGCCACACACTTGATTGTGAGTGTTACTGCCGCTCATGGATCTGCAATACCTATTACAGGTACAGCTACGACGCTACCCAGCATGCAAAACTCACATAAAAGTTTGGGCTTCCAGCTCGCTCGTTCACCGAACGACGCGCAACAGCACATTATCACTGCACAAATGTCGATTTTCTGCGAGAGTGTGCTACTACCCCAGACGGGCGACTATAGAGAGAAAACTATCAGCAGTGTGGACTTATCACTACACATTAATAAAAGTCTATTACTGATTGCTTGTCGCGGGCTCTCATTTATTGAATCTCTGCTTAGTTACTCTAAGCCTATATGTGCTCTACACTACTGGATCCTCTACGAACTGAAGAATAGAAATGTATGATAGACCGCAAGGCTCGCTATAAATAAACTCTTTAAAGAGTACTCACACGCAGTTCGATCCGCCCTTGACATTGATGATAATGAAAACGACTATCTTCTATTGGAACGAAGTTCCTTATCGCGCGTTGTGAAAGGGGGCTAGACGGAAAAAAATCTTACGAAAAGTTGTCACGACACTTTTTGCTATAGTAAGCTATTGTAAGCTGTGCGGCGTCGCTCGTCGGCTCTCTTATAGAAAGCAAGCCAGATATTTTCATTTCTATTTCGCATTGAACAGTGTGGTGTCGCGACGATATTTTTTATAGATAGAGTGATTCAAGAGGAAGGTTTATATGTATAATATATGCATAATGTACTATTTATAGAGAAACACTGATAATTTTAGAGGTTTCTAATGTGATGTCGTAAATAAACACATTATTTTGCGCTTACATTGCAAACGCTGGCTGAACCCTACGAAATAGATCAAAATAAAGTACTACAGTATTATACAGCTTAAAAAGGCCTACAAAAAAGTCCGCGATGGTATATATCTATCTCTTAAGGATAACATACTATATCCATTTTAATACTTTAAAAAATGTTCTATTATAAAACGGTAATTGAAAAGCTATTTACACAAATACTGTATTAATCCTTATCATTTTAAATACATTAGTTGGCTTGAGCATTTCATGAAGATATTTTTTTTCCTTCAGACCATGCAAATTAAATCAATACCTTAAGAGATATAGCAAAATCAAAATAATGCGCAACGAAATTATTTTCGCCCGTGACCGGGCCGCGTGGCCGGCTCGCGTTCGAGCTCGGGGCCGAAAAGTTTTGGTAGTCTAGTGGAATTGTATATCCTATTATTAATATTATAAACGTGAAAGTTTGTAATAATGTATGGATGTGAACATGTTTGTTGCTCTTTCACGTAAAATCTACTGAATGGATTTTGATGAAATTTATAGTAATATAGCTTGCACATCAGAATAACACATAGGCTATAATTTATAAAGATATTTTGCAAATTGGCTAAAATATAACGATAAAAATCGCTTAAGGCAGAAAAAAATTATATAATTAAAATAGAACTTCGTTCCATCCGGGTGTCCCTTGACACCTCCGGTTATTGTTCTGTTTCACCTATTTCATAACAGTTACAAGTTTATACTAATAAATACAAATCTATTATTGTCTTCTTGTTTTTCAGTTGGTATAACCCCTGATAACTTTGAATAAACAAAGTTTGCTATATATTCACAATACATAAAGCGGCCCAAACAGTCGAGCAATATGCGTAACGTAACGATAGTAGTTATGGTGGTCATCATGCTTTACTTTTACTTAACACGGAACTACAAATATTGGAAAAAGAGAGGCATTAAACATGATAAGCCAATACCAATTTTCGGTAACAATCTTCGTAGCTATTTATTCAGAGTCAGCATGACGCAGCTGGCTGAAGAACTTTACTGGAAGTATCCCAATGAGAAGGTAGTCGGTTTCTACCGATTCACTAGGCCTGAAATCCTCATCAGAGATCCCGAACTCATCAAAAGGATATTAATCACTGATTTTGCATCCTTCTACGAGAGAGGTTTCATGCCTAATAAGACAGTTTTTGAACCGCTGATGCAGAACCTATTCTTCGCAGAAGGAGATCTTTGGAAGCTGCTCAGACAAAGAATCACTCCAGCTTTTACAACTGGGAAGTTAAAAGCTATGTTTCCTTTGATCGTTGAGCGTGCAGAACGGTTACAATCGTGTGCTAAGGATGCCGCAGCTGCAGATAAAGCCATTGATGCTAAAGAACTCATGGCGAGGTACACCACTGATTTCATAGGAGCTTGTGGGTTTGGATTAGATGCTGATTCTCTAAACGATGAGAACTCAGCATTCAGGCAACTGGTTCGAAAGATATTCAAGGTTCATCTAAGGGATATTACTGTGGCAATCTCGAAAGAACTGTTCCCCAACACATTTAAAAATGTAAAAAAAATTTTTACTCGATTAGAAGCAGATTTTAAAGAACTCGTTGAAGAAATTCTTAGAAAGAGAAATTATAAGCCTTGTGGAAGAAACGATTTCATAGACTTAATGCTGGAGTGTAAAGAGAAAGGCACGATTGTTGGGGATTCTCTGACCAAGTTCAAGTCCGATGGGACACCGGAGGAGGCCACACTAGAGTTCAATGATGGTTTGATCGCAGCGCAGGTATTCGTTTTCTTTGCGGCTGGCTTCGAGACTTCCTCATCAGCCACAAGCTTCACACTTCACCAGTTAGCGTACAATCAAGATGTGCAAAAAAAAGCGCAAGTAAATATATTTATATTACATTAATATTATATAGGTATAATAAATAAAACTAATAATTTAGTGATACAACTAGAAAATGTATGCAAGTATTCAAGTCCATAGCAGAATATACTGATTTGGCAACGAACCGATCGCCATATTCCGATTTATAAAAAAATGACAAATTATTAATCATTGATCAGTTTTCATTGCGCAGTTCCCAACGTGGGATACGTTTCATAGAGTTGGCACTTCGTTGAACATTAGTGCCCGCTACAACTCCAGCAACATAATTTCAAACCACTGAACTTGGTACTAACTTAATAAATATTTTTTGAGAGCGCAATAACTGGTCCTGTTTAAAGTTATGTAAAGTGTAGTGCGTGTAAGGCCTATGTTAATTTAAGCGTGTTAAAAATATCAAGTTACATTTAAATGCTGTATAATAAACTTGTACTTATTTCCAGATGGAAGTAGACAAAGTACTGGTAAAATACAGCGGCAAGTTATGCTACGAGGCTATCAAAGAAATGACATATCTAGAATGGGCGTTCAAAGAGGGAATGCGAATGTTTCCATCACTGGGTTTCCTTATGAGACAATGCACCAAACCTTACACATTTCCTGACCTGAACTTAACTATAGATGAGAATGTAAGGATCATGATCCCACTCCAGGCTATCCACAATGATCCCAAGTATTTCGACAGCCCTCAAGAGTTCCGGCCAGAAAGATTCGATACCGACGAGTTTGACTCCAGTAACAAATATGTTTATTTGCCGTTTGGAACTGGACCAAGAGCTTGTATAGGTAAGCTTTGAAATCATTAACATGTTTTATTGGATTTTTTAATGGTCTTAATATCGAACGTATATTTAACGACAAGAACCTATATTTTCATATTAAAGACGCTTCTTTGTTTTAGTAATTTTACCATAACCTTTTTGAACTCTAGTAGTTTTAGAATTGAAGTTCCAAAAAAAATATCGTTATGTTTTATGGTCACGATTTGAATGTTTTGACAATATCATAAATGAAAGTATTGTTACGAATGCAGGTGAGCGTTTAGGCCTGATGCAGTCCCTGGCAGGTCTGGCGGCTGTCCTCTCATGCTTTACGGTGCACCCAGCTCCTGAATCTAAGCGACATCCGACCGTGGACCGCAAGTCCAGTATAGTACAAAGTATTGAAGGTGGACTACCGCTCCTGTTTCGTCAGCGATGACCTAAGATGCACTAAGATGTAGATGTTTAAATAGTTTTTATTAAAATATTTTTTCTATCTATATACACATAAAGATCTCCATTTCTCTCTCCAGCCAAGTGTGTTTGTAAAGAACATTACATAATTCCCATCCACTTTTTATAATGAAAATTGAATGTTAATGTAGTTTAAAAAGGTTACTCAGAACACTTTATGCTGTTATTTAAGTATTCGATCTGTCAAACTAATAAACATTGATAAATTTACAAACCAAACTCAAATACTAGTTAAAACACCAAATGTAAAACTTTATAATTTAAACATCGTCATAGAGTCCCGTGACTATGAGTGCTACGCACGTATGAACGCTGGGAAATTAAAAATCAAATACAAACGCGACAGAATTTGTAAAATAGTTTTATTTCAAATGTGCAAGACTTGCGTAAACATCACAACTCATTAGATTACAGTGTTGGCCATCGGAATGAAAACATCATCATAGTTTTAACAATTATATTTGATCAATTACATTATGACGCTGATGGTAATGTTAGATATAAGTGCCACAAACTTATCTGACCCGGTGACAGCGTCGCTGTTACCGCATTTAGTGCTGCCAGTAAAATTCCATTTGCAATAAAATCGGTAAGTACTTCCCCATGTGGTAACGGGCTTAGAAAACAATATTCAACTCCTTTGCAGAATTTTCTGTGGAAGTCATCAAAATTGGAATTATAGCATACTCACCCGTGGGCTCACGGATGGGAAGTAGATAAATGTGTTACAAGTATTAATGCTTATGAACACATTATATTATGCTTACTAGAGAAACAAAAATGTAGTTTTTATAAATAATTATATTTTAACACAATAATTATGATCTACAAATATAGGGCAAATTATTTGTAATTAACATATTCCAGGTATAGTCATTTGAATCGTCAGTCACTTCATCATATGAATCATCACTTTCAGTCTCACTGTCACTGTCTAAAGTCATAATGGAAGGCTCCTCTAAACATGTATCCCTTTAGTATTCGTTTTCAAATTTTTTCACGTGATTTCAGTGATTTTTCCATTCGTTTATAGTTATTTTATTAATAGCCTCTGCAATTAATTTAGGCGTTGTTGAATTAGAGTTTTTAATATTCTGCTCTATTATGTTTCGTTTCATTGAGCTCCAAATCATTTCAATTGGATTTAATCGCAAGGGTATGGTAGAATGCATTTCGTCAATTTCATAACTTCGCTTAGGCTTGTGTCTTAATTATTTCATAAAGCTGCGCCTTTGTAAGCCGTTGATTCCATTTAAAATCTATCTCCTCTTGAAGTACATCATTAACTTTGGAATTGTGGGAATTATTTTTTGCACACTGTAAAATTGATGTATTTTTCGTCTATTGACAGCGAGATCAAAATCACCAACTTCAATTTTACTTTTCGTCCTCTTCAGTCTTTTTTTTTGGTGTAGAAATTTTTACTCCACTCTCATCGGCCTGTCCTTTTTTCCTTTACAAGTTTTCTTACAAATCGTTCTCCAACCCTTAAAAAAATATTTTTTACATTAAATACACATATATTTTCTGATCATAAACAGATAGATGTATACACAGAGATACATATATATACTAACTATGTACTTACAAGAAAATTATGTTACAGTTAATAACAATCAAGTACATTCATTACAATTAAATTTACATAAATAGAATACTATTGTATTATTTGTATAAATATATAATAATTATATTCAAAATATAATTAGACTCTAAGAACAAATTAATTCATTATATTTAACACAACAAATTATACATAATGTTTATTAATAGTGTTCTTTTTATTTCAAAAACTAGCAACACTAACCTGTGGCTGTTTATATAATTTTTCAAAAGGTATTAATGATGCCTGAAGATGTTTTTCTTCCTTCATATAACTTAAAACTTGTAATATAACATTTACTGCATCACATTTCGCATTTTAAAACCACAAAAAGTAAATAAACATGGAGTAAACAACCAACAACTGAAATATCAGCATATATACTAATCACAAAATAAAAGGCCCGTTTTGACAGTTCACACCCAAGAAGTTCTCTATTTTTTATCGATCGAAATGTTCTAAGGTAATTACATTTTTCATTGATGGGTACCGCCCACTCGGCTAAGTGCCGTGCATAACGATTTTTTCATATTCTCCACAGACTATTAATAATCGGTTAAAGAAAAAATAAATCGATCAAAATATTTTCTTTTAAGGTGGACTCGCAGTTGTCCGGTTTTATTAATTTTAATACTAGTGTTTAGAATAACTGAATTTCACCAGCTGTGTATTGATCTTTACTGAAAGTTGTGTTTGGAGCTAACAAAGTCACAAATTGGGACAATGTCATATTTGTCGAAGAGATTTGGCTGAACTCGAATCATACCGTGCCACATTCGTGGATGGACGATACCAAGGCATCTTGCTCAAAAGTGCCAATGGGAAAAGGTGGACGCTTAATAATCTGCCACGCTGAATCAGCTGGGGGAATTTTTTTTTTTAATGATGCCTTGCTTGCAATGGAGTCTAAAAGTACAAAAAAATATCACGAAGAAAAGGACGCAAATAAATTCACAGAGTGGTGAACCACTCTGTGAATTTATTTGCGACATTTTGTGTCCAAGCTGAAGCATGGACACAAAATGATAAGAACGCCACCATACCATTGTCAGTACAATACTTTGATCTGGGCTCAAATGAAAGGATACGCAGCACGCCACAATACAAAGCCGCCATTCTCCACTAAGAAAATTATGACATTGTTGAATGAAGCTTGTGCCAAAATTACTAAAGAAGACTGGACAAAAGTGGTAGAAAACTCAAAAAATAATTAAGGAAGACTATGATAGAGACATCAATATTGACAATATAATTGAAAATGAAATAATTATAGATGCGGGTGAAAATAGCTCATCTGGCAATTTTGGCTCATCATTTGAAGAAAATGAAAAAATTAAATGAAGAAATTGAAGATTCACTTTTTCTCGATTTTTTATTTTGTGATTGAGTGAATGTTATTGTAACACAAATATATAATGATAGAAAATTGACCTTTCATAACATTGTGTCATTTCAAAATACCTATAATATCAAATTTTAACTTAAATTTTCAAATCAGAACTTTAATACAATGCACTTTACAATACATATTCAAATCGATTAAATACTCACGCAAACTTGAATCGATATATCGTGAGTATCGAGTACCGAGTCGTATGGTTATATCACTATATCCATCAATAAGACAAATGTCAAAACGGGCCTTTTATTTTGTGACGACTATAGGGAGGACGATTGACGATTGATGACATTTCAAAATAGCGTCATCTGACCCGGTGGGAAATTGATGAACAATTTCCCACCGGGTCAGATAAGTTGGTGGCACTCATGGAAGTAATAAGTACTCTGTACAACAGGAATGAGCTGTTGTCGCAAAATTGAAGCCGAGCGAGAGCTCAGATAAAATTACGATAAGGTGGTGTGTGGTATATTTAATTAAGAAAAAACAGTTAAGTTTACATTTAAGTTTAATTCTAAATCAGACATTGCTAAATAAGACAGTCTTGTGAAGTTTCTGCCGCAAACCCAGCTTATTCCTTATATGTTTCATTGGTTCTAATTTTGCATTGAGTTAAACGTAAATTGAGATATGAATTCGCTAACGCCTTCATCAATAGAATATCATGTGGATCTTCAAATATAGATTGAGGAGGATGTGCTGCTGATTCTAACGATGTATGTAGTTTGCTATAAAATTCTCGGACGACATACCTACATGATAATTTTATTTTTGTTTACGTTTTTTAACGATTGATTTAATAATGTAATAAACAGTGTTCTATGGTGTTGTGATCCAATAACACCACACAATTTGAACAAGAAATTTTGTGAATCATCCCATTCACAATATATCCAGCAATATAAAAAATAATGTTCAGTTTAAAATCTGAAACACAAGCGTTATCTACGAGATCTAACAAATCATCTATTGATGTCGATCATGTCGACTGATCTTTATTACATTCTTCCACAATAGCTTCCTTTTTGTTCCTAAATTTTCTAAAGAACTTAATGTTAGGGACATTGAGATATTTAGGAAATTTGAAATCTAAGTCGGGGAGATAGGCCTCGTTAGCATTGGTCTGCAATCTATCTAGGAGAAGGAAAACTCCGAAATATAACCCGAGGAGATAGGCCTCGTTAGCATTGGGCTGCTACCTATCTAGGAGAAGGAAAACTCCGAAATATAACCTGGGGAGATGGGCCTCGTAAGCATTGCGCTGCAACTCATCTAGGAGAAGGAAAACTCCGAAATATAACCCCCGATCTAAGGTGTAAACCGACCCGTGCTGAGGGATTCGCGGCCAGAGGGTAAGCTGGTCAAAAACGGAGGGTGCATGTGTTGGTGGTCACAGGGCACAGCGGTGATTCCACCTTGCCTCCACACAAGGGCTCTGTGGGGGTGGATCGTTTAATACCCTACTACTCGTGGGAACGCTATGGATTATATGAAAAGAAATAAAATTCCAAATGACGGCGATGCGGCTCGCAACCCTTCACGTCTCGATCCCAATGAGGGCGAAAAGCGGTCTACGGAGTGCCGCTTTGCCACGCTAAATGTAGGAGGAGGAATGAAAGACAAATTGAATGAGGTATGTCAAATGATGGATGATAAAAAGATTGACATTCTTTGTATGAATGAGACAAAGCGAAAGGGATGTGAGGTAACTAGTCATGGACCTTACACGGCATACTGGTCTGGAGTATCAATGACTACTAGAGCCTGCCAAGGAGTTGGTCTCCTTCTCTCTGCTCGAATGGCTCAATGTGTTAAAGAGTATGATTGTGTGAATGCTAGATTAGTATGGTTAAGAATGAAAGTGGGTCTGACCCGTATTTTTGTTGTAGGAGTATATGCTCCAGTAAACACGGGTTTGACTAAAAATAAATCTGAACAGGATGCGAGAGAGAAATTTTGGGAAGAACTAAGAGATGTTTTGAGATTATGTCAGTTGAATGAAAGGTTGATTTTGCTAGGTGATTTTAATGGATGGGTAGGAATAGGTCGAAAAGGATTTGAAAAGGTTTTAGGAAGGTTTGGTGATGAAAGTGTGAATGAAAATGGTCAAAGTTTACTAGAGGTGTGCTTGGAATGGAATCTTTGTATTACAAATACTATGTTTGAACACAAAAAGATCCATATGTATACACGTGAAGCAAAGAATGTAAGAAAGAGTATGATTGACTTTATAATAGTAGATGAAAGACTCAGAAGCAAAGTTCTAGACACTAGGGTGTATCGCGGTGTTGGTATCCATACAGACCACTTTCTAGTAATGACTAGAATAAGTGGTCTCGTAAAAATGTGGCGAAACCGGATACATAACCCGACAAGTGTACTAGAAAGAATAAAAGTAGAAAATTTGCAAGATGAGATTGTTAGAGAGAAGTACAAAAGTAAACTGACAGAAAAGTTGTATGATTCGGTTAATATTAGTGATATGGAAGAATTATGGAAGACTTTTAAAGAGAATGTGATAAATACTGCTATAGAACTATGTGGCGTGACCAGAAGAAGGAAAGTAAATGAGATGAAGAATGTATGGTGGGATAAAGATGTGCAGAGTGCAGTTTGTGAGAAGAAGAAAGCCTGGATAGATTGGCTTGCTAGCAGAGCCAATGAGAGAATGGAAAAGGCAACGAATGATGATATAGATATAGCTAAAGAAGAGTACAAGAGAAGAAAAAGAGTAGTGAAAGAAATTGTCAGAAGAAAGAAAGAGGATCAAAAAGACGAGTATGATAGAAGATTATCGCAGGATTATCAATCCAACTTAAAGATTTTCTGGAAGTCGATAAGATCAGCTCGAGGTAAAGCTCAAAGTACAGAGCTTGCCTCGATCATGGATAAGTATGGAAGGATAGTGAATAGAGAAGAATGTGTACTAAAGAGATGGAAGGAATACTTTGAAAGCTTATTTGAAAGAGAAGAGTCACAAGACCTGTCATCTGAGAGTGAAAGAGATCTTGAGGATAAAGAAGGTATAACTATGATGGAAATTATGAACGCACTGAAAGGTATGAAAGTTGGTAAATCTGCAGGATACGATAGGATTACAGTTGAAATGCTGACGGCTGGACAAGATATCATAGCTAACATGCTATACCAGCTCTTCAATCTCTGTTGGACTAATGGCCAAGTACCTGACGACTGGTGTAAGGCAGTTATTGTACCTCTGTACAAAGGGAAAGGTTCCCAGCAAGATTGTGCAAACTACAGGGGCATAAGCCTCCTTAGCATTGTCGGCAAACTGTATGCGAAAGTATTGATTGAAAGAGTAGTGAAAGTAACTGACAAGAAAATATGGGATGCACAAGCAGGTTTTCGAAAAGGTATGAGTTGTACGGATCAAGTTTTCTCCTTAACATGCATGACGCAGAAATTTTTGGCTAAAGGTCAGAAAATCTTTTGCGCATTTATTGATTTGGAGAAGGCTTATGACAAAGTGAGGAGGAATGAACTGTGGTCGGTACTGTCTATGTATGGGGTGGACAGCCATCTTATTCACGCTCTGAAATCCATTTATAAGGACTCCAGGGCGTGCGTAAGAATAAACGGATCCTACACGGAATGGTTTAATATTGATAAAGGTGTTAGACAGCGATGTGTAGCATCACCGTGGCTGTTTAACCTATTCATGGATAGTTGTCTGAAAGATCTGAAAGATAATGATTGTGGTTTAAGAATGAATGAGTTACTTATCAAATGTCTTCTTTATGCCGATGATCAGGTGTTACTTGCATCGTCGGCTGAGGAGTTACAGGCGATGGTAACTACTATGCATGAAGCTTTTGAAAGAAAAGGCATGAAAGTAAATGTACGTAAGACGAAAATAATGGTTTTTGAAAAGGATAAATGTATGACGGAATGTAAAATTAGTATAAATGGTGAGGAATTGGAACAGGTGAAAGAATTTTTGTATTTGGGTGTATTATTCACTCGAGATGGTAAAAATGATAATGATGTTGAAAGAAGAGTAAATGCTGGTAATAGGGTGAATGGGGCACTGTACACCTTTATGAGAAGCAGAAATGTGTCCAAAAAGGCACGTCTAGCTGTGCATAAGGGAGTATTAGTACCTACCCTCATGTATGGTAGTGAAAGTTGGATTTGGCAGAGAAGACATGAAAGTAGAATAAATGCTGTAGAGATGAGAGCTCTTCGTAGTATGTGTGATGTGAGCCTGAAAGATAAAATTAGGAATAGTGTTATAAGAGAGCGCTGTGGTGTGAATGAAGAAGTAGTGACAAAGATCAAAAAGAGTATGCTGAGGTGGTTTGGACACTTAGAAAGAATGAGTGAAGAGAGGTTGACGAAGAAAATATATAAAGCAAGCGTGAGTGGGACGAATACAAGGGGAAGACCTCGTCATAATTTTCTGGATCAAATTAGCGATGTATTGACGAGAGGTCATATTAAGAGTATGCGTAATCGTAGAGTATGCATGAAGACTGTTATGAGTGTGAATGAAGCGATGGAAGTATGCCAGGATCGTGGTTTGTGGCAATCCGTAGTCTCTGCCTACCCCTCTGGGAAACAGGCGTGAAGCTATGTATGTATGTATGTATGAAATCTAAACAAAGTTATTTTCATAAAAAAATAAAAAATACATAGGTATTTAAGTTATTTGTTCTTGAACTAAGATTGAATAGTCATGCATGGTCACCGTAATTCTTCACTAACAAATTATGTTATTATTATTATTTACGATTTCATGTGGGGTTGTCAGGTCAGGTGTCCGTATTTCATACATATAAAAGAAAACCTATACCCCAATCGCAAAATGTTTGCGTTAATAAGGTTTTACACTTAGCAACAAATAATATTGCTTTAATATGTCGGTAATAAATTATTATTTATATTTAAAAACATTTTAGAAGTAAATGTTTTTACTTCATTACATTACATCAATCGCATATTTTTCTACCAACAAGGAAAGGATTGAAATCAACTTAACTCTGGCAATTCTAAGTCCACTGTTAGAACGGGACACAGGGTACACTGGTTGCACTCTCACTCGGCTTCATTTTTATTTTGCGCGCAACAAGACTCTTACTACCTTAGCATAAGGTTTTATTTTCTTTATTTTTGCTGCAAGATGCACAGATAGAGCTCATTCCTGTTGTACAGAGTACTTATTACTTCCATGTTAGCACTATACATTGATTTATTATTCCCATTATTCACACACGTTTGCATGACATCTTGTCACAGATTAATAATCCCGAGCACATTATTGACAGATGTGGATATGGTATCCACAGACTATCTATAAGATGATGATGAGCCATAAGCTTGACCAGTTTGGCAGCAAAAGTGTATGGAAAAGTTATTGAAAGGAGAATGAGGATGGTGTCCGATGGTTTACTGTGTGAGACACAAGGAGGTTTCAGGAGTGGAAGGGGATGCATGGATCAAGTGTTCTCTCTGCGCAACATTGTGGAGAAGCATCTGGCTCTAGGTCAGAGGGTTTTCTGCAGTTTTGTGGATCTGGAGAGAGCATTTGACACGGTTGTACGAAAGGAACTTTGGGACATTTTACCGGAGTATGGTATAAACGGTAAACTGCTACAGGCTGTGCAGTCCAGTTACATGGGCTGTAGAGCCTGTGTGCGGCTGGATGATGGAATGTCGCCTTGGTTTGACGTCAATATCGGCGTTAAGCAGGGGTGCGTTCTGTCAGCCAGGCTGTTTATCATATATCTGGATAAATGTCTCCAAAGGTTGAACGATATGAATGTGGGAGTCCAGATGGGCGACTCAGTGGTCACTGCTCTGCTTTATGCAGATGATGCAGTCCTGCTGGCACAGTCAGCGACTGACCTGCAGACCCTAGTCGACACAATGACAGAAGATTGTAAGAAAAGGGGTCTACGCGTGAATGTGAGCAAAACCAAAATAATGGTCTTTGAAAGAGGTAAAACCAGAACAGATGTAAGAGTAACAATAGGTAATGATGTACTAGAGCAAGTGGATGAATTTGTATATCTTGGATGTGGATTTAGCCGAGATGGAAGGTACACCACTGATATAGAGCGAAGAGTGAATGCGGGAAATAGAGTGAACGGAGCGTTGGGGCAACTTTTCGGCAGCCACCACCTCAGCCAGAAGGCACGTGTAGCAATACATAACGCAGTGCTTGTCCCAACATTACTGTATGGAAGCGAGAGTTGGGTATGCAGAAAAGAGTATGATAGTAAAATTAATGCGGTCGAAATGCGATCTCTGCGAAAAATCTGTGGAGTTAGGCTGACCGACCGCATTCGTAACGACGACGTAAGAGAGCGAGTAGGTATGAAAGAGAGTATTGGTGTAAAGGGAATGCTCCGATGGTTCGGACATGTGGAAAGAATGCCGAACGAACGCCTGGTTAAGAAGATATACAATGCGAAAGTGGAAGGATGTAGGTACCGAGGGAGACCGAGACTAACCTACCTAGACCAGATCGGTCATGTACTGAAGGAAGGTGGAGTCAAGAGTCTCCGAAACCGGCGAGCGTGTATGAAGAGAATTATGAATGTTGAGGAAGCGAGTGAAGTATGCAGAGATAGAGTTCTCTGGCACTCTGTTCTCTCTGCCTACCCTGCAAGGGATATGGCGTGATGATATGTATGTATGTATGTATCTATAAGATGCAAACGTGTGTACAAATATAATTAACTATGTATAGATACTTAGAATAAGTAAGTTTAACGAATAAAAGCTAACAACAGTAACCAATGAAAAGATATAAATGAAGATCATTTTGAAATAATATTCTTTTTTATCAATCCTATGAAGATATTTTTTTTGTGATTCTTACAAAAATAGTTTGTGGCTGAGGAAAAAACCATGTGCTTTGTAACCATACTGATCTTAAGTCATATACGTCCTACTACTAAAGATCTTCTAAAGGACAATCTACGCCAACGTGGCTTACCGGGGCTGAGAGAGCATTATTAAAGAATAATGATCGAAAAAGTAAATATGACCTTATAGTCAAAGAAATTGAACTTATTGAAACTTTATATTCTCATGTACAGCTACAGAATGGACGAGAACTAGTAGTTTCGAATCGACATTTGGCAACTACAGGAGGCTCGTCATCTGATGGTGAAATAGAATCCGATTTAAGCTGGGCCCCTGCTGATTTTAATGTATCAGAAGTGCATGAGAATATAGTTCCTGATCGTGTCGATACAGAAAGTCCTCCTCTGCCTCGTCATTCAACACGTGTGCATCAGCCACTCAGGTGAGAATGTCATGATATGTAACTGGTCACTTTATTTAGGTACCCTTTAATATCAGAATTGTATTCATTTATTATACGTCCAGTGGCATAGCTAGCATTGGTGGCACCCGGGGCGGATATTTTAGGTGACACCCAAAGAGTAAAATTATATTAACTGAAAAAGAGTGGCAACTCGATGGTAAAATATGCATGTATGGAAAGTGCTGCTATCTGGACACTAGGTGATGAACTAAAGTTGAAGTAATATACATATATACCTATGTATCTATATGTGTGTATTTAATTATATAGGATCTTTTTTACTATGAGACCTACCCTTAAAAATATAAAAAAGCCATATCAGCCGTTAACGAAACGGCAATAGTATAAACTTAACAATGAAAATTGAGATAATTTCCAGAAAGAACATGAATAACCGAAAATAGATTATTGACAATAAGTACATACGTAAGAAACAAAAAATAACAATTCTCAGTTGTCAAACTTTTGACAATCAGGACAAAAGGGCAGCTATGTTTGTACAAACAATATGTATGGTATGGTATAATATATATGGAATATGGTCGGAAACAAAAGAAATTCGCCAAACCCACAAGTGATCAGCAATCTCTATTTCCAGAGAATCCCCTGACTTCTGACTAGCAGCAGTTATGCGCGAATGGGATATTACATTTTAGGGGATTCCCTGATCGAATAATAGAGTGTACTCTGAAAAAATATGTTTATCATATTTGTGACACTGAGCCAAAGAGTAAAGTTATTAAATTGAAAAAGAGTGGCAACTCGATGATAAAATATGCATGTATGGAAAGTGCTGCCACCCAGAGTTTAGGTGGTGAACTAAAGTTGTAGTAATATATATACATATCTACATGTGTATGTGTAATTACATAGAATTTTCTTTTACTATGAAAGCAACCCTGAAATATAAAAAAAAAACATATCAGCTGATAATTAAACAATAATAATATCAGCCTAACATTGAAACTTGAGATAATTTTCAGAAAAATATCAATAACCGAAAATAGATCGATGACAATAAGTACCTACGCTAGGAACAAAAAATAACAATTCTCAGTTGTCAAACGTTTGACAGGCAGGACAAAATGGCAGCACTTAAGTTTGTACAACCAATCTGTAGGCGGCGCGACGGTCAGTAAAAATAAGTAATGTTTTAAGTGTGCCCCCCCAGCACTGAGCTCACTGTGAAACAATGATCCTGATTGAAAAAAACTTACTAGGCAAGTAGGCATCTAGATAATTATTGTTATATAAATTATTTTATTACCGGTGGTTATGCAAATTGCCACAGTATTACGAATTTTTACGTAACTGATGTTCACCCTCTTAGGGGTGACACCCGGTGCGGAAGGGTCTACAGATAAAGGTGGTTTACATTGCGTATTTTATATTATTATGAAGAAAAATGGAATTTTGTTGGTTATGTGAAGATGTTGATTACATACGGTGTGCCGATCTTAAAGTGATTTCATAAAGATATGGCATAAAAGTCTTTGTAACCGTAATATGAAATTTTATTTCTTAAAAAGGCTAACTCTACAAATTATTTGACAACTACCGTCACATCACAAGTAAACATTTCAAATATTTAACTCTGTTTAAATTTTCAAACTATAATGGCGGTACATATGTATCATACTTTTGAAATTGAATAGTTCAATGGATTGTGTATAAATACGTGTATATCTAAATTCTCGAGTAACATAACTCATTTCGTGTTTACAGTCACAGTGTGTTCATTAATAAATTAATTTTAATATCAAATATCTTCCAAATTATAAGCGTATATAAAAATTAAACAAACTAAAAGTGCTGACTTTGTAACTTTCCAACATAAGGATTTGAGAAGGAATTGAATAATATGGCTTCAGGACATTATAAATATAATAAACCTGATCTTAAAGCTTTATATAGTTTAGAGTTCTATAAAAAGAAGAAGAAATGGAAGCTTAGCAGTGACAAAGTGAGCCCTCAGCCACAAACTATAAATGATGATCCGAAAATAGTGAGGTGAGTCATTAACTACATATTATTTTCATTGTACATAAGTATAGATTCAACATAAATTTTATTTGACACGTAGAAATTTACATGGTAGAAGAAATACGGATGTTTCAGTCTACAAGAGGTAGATAAGAAAGAACAAGACTTAAACAAAATAGTATTGAAAGAAAGAAAGAAAATCATTTATTTCGGCTTCCAAAATAATACAAATTGATAATTACAAATTCAAATAGGTACATAGGATACCGAAGAAGGTCTCACCTTAGCATAAGCTGCATCACAAACGTGACACAGCGCTATTGTTCAGGTAAAACCTTTGAGAGAATGAGTAAGAGTATGTTTTCTTACAACATAAAAAAAAATATATACAGGTGCAATATATAGATCTAAACACAGTGCCAAAATCATTTGTAACTTACAATATACATACACATACACGTTGCACACACATACACTTAAACATAATGCATACATACATATACACATACATGCTAATAACATATTCACTTATTTTCTTTATTAGAAATGAAGATATAAAAAGATTGCTGCAGCATTGGAAAGAGAATAGAAAATTAATAAATTTTGGTTACCTGCCTAACAAATAATAATGTTGGAGGCGACATGCCTTCAACAATATTAAGTAACAATACGATAATTACATAGATATTAATTATTGCCCTGTTTCTTTTCTATCCATCAGCATAATGATTTATACTATACATATGTATATATCTTGTCAATTTATTTCAGAAGTGACATTTGCAATGAGACTTATGATGTGGACACGAAATTCAAGCATGAGGAAGAGAAACCATCCATCTTAGATGCTGCCTTCATTGATGACATACCAAGTAATTATCAAACCAATTTTTCATTGTAATTTCTGTTGGCACCATTGCTGTTGGGTTACAGTACTAAGTATTGCATGAGTGCACTCAATTGTTGCTGAAGTCTAAACGAAAATGGTTATTGTGAAATATTCTTGTATATAATGTTATTACCTTACAGGGGTCGAGGATATATATGGATATATATCAAGATGGCTTCCACAATATATATCAATTTTTTTTTTTATAAATATCCTAACACAAAAAGTGTTTTAAAAAATATATATTATTAAAAATATTTTTTACGTTTGTAACTATTTTACTAACTAAATCTAGATGGTGTGGGAAGTGGTAAGTTCTAATGAATAGATGGCATCAATTGTTTTTTGTTAATTTTGCTTAATATAAAAGATGTTAGATTTTTAGTAGAATTTGCCTTATTTAGAAGAAGATTTTATGTTTTGATTTATTCAACTGATATTAAGTAAATAACTCAATAAATAGAACATATAGAAAATGATTTATTTTTATAATTTAAGCATGTTCATGTAACACATAAACAAGTAGTAATCATAAATAATGCAATAAAATAATGATATGGCCTTCATACAAAATTGAGATATATCAAACTTGATATGTATATCCAATATTTTGATATTTATTATATCAGATATTTTCGAACCCTGTTAGCTAGACTATTTTTAAAATTGGCTGCCCCTTGGCACTTATCAAAGTCTTGTGGTCCCTAATGAAGTTGGTATTTTGTTGGTTTTTGCATTTGGCAATAAATTAGCAATCAGATCAATTGTTGGCCCTACTCTTGTCAATGAACTGTTACTTTCACTTCAGGCCTGGCTACTTCATGGCTTTTTTAAACTGCTTGTATTTCAACTTCATTTATAAATATATGTAAACCTTACAAGGACACTTAGATATTGTCCATTTTAAAATTTTAAATTCATACAATAAACTACCACCAGATTGGAATGTAACTGCTACTGAGAAGATCTAGCAAGAAACAAAGTAGATTTGCCTGTTAGTACTATTTTTTAATGACTAATTATATGAAATTGGTTACAACATAATCATGTATATGTATACTAATCAGTAAAAGTAAAAATTAGCTCAATGTGATGCCATTCAACTCACAATATACCTAATATAAAATTAAAAAATAATGCAAAAGCCATAATGCCATAAAGGCTGGACCAGATCCACAAGCAGCACCTGAGTGAATGTCACTTGCTAACTACTAAGTAGCCCTCACTCTCCACAACTACCTTAGACAGAAGCGAGGCACCCACTTCACACAGCTACTGCCAGCAGACTTTTCATTGGGCCTCCAGCACCATGTGCTACAAACATAAACCACATTCAAATTTGTTACACAAAACAAACTACACTTTAAATTACAATTATAAATAGTTATTACAAAAATTAACAGTTTAGCTAATATAAAGATGAAATTGCTGAATGAGGAGGTGGTCTGTATTATTGTTTATGTAATACAATATTTTTATTTATTTGTAACACAATGCTGGCTACCTTTTGGGCTTTTAGCTAACATATAACTTACCTCTGTGTTGCTAAATTGTTTATGTAATACAATATTTTTATTTATTTGTAACACAATGCTGGCTAACTTTGGGCTTTTAGCTAACATATAACTTACCTCTGTGTTGCTAAATTGTTTATGTAATACAATATTTTTATTTATTTGTAACACAATGCTGGCTAACTTTGGGCTTTTAGCTAACATATAACTTACCTCTGTGTTGCTAAATTGCTTATGATAAAATTTTGTTTAGACATTTGAGAATAACCAATCTTATTGTGCCACTAAACTGCTTATGATCCAGCTCTGCATTTTCCCATGAGAAAATTACCCATTTCATTGCCTGTATACACTGCCTGTCATGTAATTTTGTTAAACTGTTTGAGAATTATCAACCTGTTTGTTTATGAGGCTGTTCCTCCAAATCTTTTTAGTTGCTGACCTATTAGGAATAACTCCCTTCTTGGTTGGGGTACCTCATGTAAGTTACATTTTTCGATGTGAAAAGCATATTTGATTGTATACTTATGAGGATAAAGATAAAAACTTTTACTTGAGATTATTTTTCACAGTTGATAAAATTCCATCTCCACAAGTGACACTAGAAGTTCAAGCTACCTCATCACAGCCTTTTGAAGATATTCATATAGACCAGTCTTCAGTATTAGCACCTGAGCCTCTGAATGGCAGATGTTGGATTAAGCAAGACTCACTGTTAAGGATAACATAAGGGAGTTCTATACAATACAATAAAACTCCAGCGTTGCTATTCTAATTTTTACTTTGCTCAAAGAGACGGTTACAATTATGTGTTGACTGTTTGGAGATGCGAGAAAGAGTGGTTATACAATTATAAGAGAGGGGTAATTTGCGTATCACTGGTGAAAGTGCCTAAATAAAAAATGATAGCAACTAGTCGTATTAACAATGATGTAAATTGTTTAGGAGTCATATATTTAAAAAATGAGATTAAGACAATATTAAGGCTGAGCCTGAACATCTTCCCCCTCCAAGGAACAAACATTATAAATTAAATCAGTCATTCTAACATTCGATTATATCACAAAATTACAATATTAAATTAAATTATTTTAGTTTTCTTACAAGTTATGGAATTTATGCAGGTACCTAGTTAAAATTTATAAAATTATATAGGTATTAAATATTTAGACACCCATCACTAAATAGTAAGTAGGTATGTTAATCTAAGTCTGCACTCGTAGGTAGCGGACACAATTTCGTAAGCGGTCGGCGCAAACGTCCTCTCGCTGTCGTGAGGTCTGCAACTCTGGAGACCCCATCAGGTCCAGGGAAAAGTCGCGACACTCTTCCAAGGCGCCAACATAGAGGAGGCATGTTGTCCTCCTGAAGAAGAACCAAATCGCCGAGTTTCAATTTGCCAGTGCTCGTCTTCCATTTGGTTCTCTGCTGTAATTCAGCGACGTACTCCCTTTGCCACCTACTCCAAAAGTGCTGTCAAAGCTGCTCAAGGCGGACGTAGCGTTGAAGAGAGATTTCTTGCCGGTCATTTAATGCAGGAGACGGCATCGCTGTGAGTGGTCTTCCGATGAGAAAGTGCCCTGGGGAAAGGGAAAGGAGGTCATCAGGTGAGGAGGACCATGGGCACAAAGGTCGGCTATTCAGTATAGCCTCCACTTGCGCAAACAAGGTTGTCAACTCTTCAAAAGTTAAGTGACCATTGCCTAAAACGCGTCGCAAGTGGTGTTTCGCGGACTTAATACCAGCCTCCCAAATTCCGCCGAAATTAGGAGCGTAGCAAGGTGAGAAAAAGAATTTGATGCCTTCCTGATTTGCAAATTCAGATAGAGGTTCTTCAGTGGACCTTAAAAAATCGCCTATTTCCTTCGCCGCCGCTACGAAATTACGGCCATTATCGCAAAATATTTCCGCTGGCTTGCCACGACGCGCAATAAATCTACGAAGGGTCATTATAAAAGAGATTTTACTTAAATCACCCACTGCTTCTAAGTGAACACACTTGTAACGTAGACAGACAAATAAACACAAATAACATTTAATTAGACGGCTGCCACGTCCTTTTCGGTTCAATATAAGAAATGGACCACCCATATCAACACCAACGGATGTAAATAGATGATCCGGTGTACAGCGCTGGGATGGTAAATCTCCTAACTTGGGTACCAGTGTTCTACCGCGCAAACGCCTACAACGCACACATCTGTTTACGGTGCGTCGCGCTAGATACCTACCGTTGACAGGCCAAACATACTCGCGGACAGTAGCTAATAACAGCTGTGGGCCAGCATGCATATGACGCAAGTGTTCTCTGTCGAATATAAGCTTTGTTAAGGTATGCGACGCGTGCAACAAAATCGGATGTTTTTTCTCATAGGGATAGTCTGAAGCGTCTATGCGCCCCCCTACGCGAATTAATCCTTCGTTATCAATAAACGGAGATAACGATAATATTTTAGATTTAGTGTGTAAAGCCTTGTTTTTCTTTAAACAGTCGTATTCGACAGTAAATGATTCTCGTTGTGCCATAATGCAAAGCGAGTGAAATGACTTATTCAATTCATCGACAGTGAGGCATCCTATGGTTCTATTATTTTTATTTTTTAAATTATAAATAAATCTCCTGACGTAGGCAAAAGATCGTTGAAGTCTTACTAATTTAGAATAATTTTCAAAATTAATTAAATTTTCTGTAACAATAACAGTATTTGACTTTACTTCAGGTAAAGTTTCGTAAGTGTTAGCATTCAACAAAGGCCAGTGTGAATCATCTTTGGTCAAAAAAGAAGGTCCAGTCCACCATAGATGTGTGGACCGTAATTGACTGGCATCAATTCCCCGAGATATTAAATCAGCAGGATTAGCCGCCGTGGGGACATAACGCCAAGATGATTTGTCTGTAAATTCAATAATTTCGCTAATGCGATTTGCTACAAATGCCTTTAATTTACTTAGATCGCTATTTATCCAAGCAAGTACTATACTAGAATCACACCAATGAATAACGCGCGCAGGCGCATTACGAAGCGCGTCGGTAACCGATCTACTCAGTCGGGCGGCGAGCAACGCAGCGCACAGTTCTAACCGCGGTACTGTAGTCGGCTTTAACGGCGCGACCTTTGATTTCGCAGTTAACAAATGGCTGGTAATATGACCGTTCGCCTGTATGGAAACCATGTAAATACACGCCCCGTAAGCCTTTTGAGAAGCATCACTAAAAACGTGCATTTCTATTTTTGTAGGAGAATCGCAAAGTACCCTCCTAGGAATTTGTATATCTTTAAGAAATAACATATTTTTTAAAAAACGATCCCATTCCATGTGGATCTCTGGTGGTACAACCTCGTCCCATTCCAAATTGTGTTTCCATAGTTTTTGCAATAACATTTTAGGTAGAATAATACATGGACTCAACAAACCCAAAGGATCAAATACCTATTTTAAAAGAATTTGACATTATAATACGTTTTGTTATTAATATTGAGTTATCTATATTTTTTATAGGAAAATTAAACGTGTCACTGTTCGGACACCATCCCAACCCTAGTGTACTTGATGATTCACTTAATGTTAAATTTTGCTGAGTATTCACATTAGAATTTTGGAAGAGGTTAATTAAATTACTTTTGAATTTTCGTAAATTGAAACAACCTGATTTTAATGTACGTGATATTTCATTCAAAATGTATCGTAATTGGTTTTCGTCGTCTGCACCGCTGATAAGATCATCGACGTAGAAGTCGTTCTTTATAATGGTTTTTATTAGTGGATCACTGTGTTCTTCACCTAATTGATTTATACAACGCGTGCTAAGATAGCTTGCGCTCGCGGTGCCGTATGTTAGTGTATTTAATCGTAAAGTTTTTATAGGATCCATTTCACTATCCCTCCATACGATAAGCTGCAAGTCACGATCGCTTTCGGCTACCTGAACTTGCCTGTACATTTTCTCAATGTCGCCAGTTAATATATATATATACTGACGCGCTCTAATGAGTATATTAAAAAGGGAATCTTGTACGTTCGGCCCGACCATCATGAGGTCGTTTAGCGAGTAACCCGACGACGATCGCTCTGAGCCGCTGAAAACAACGCGAAGCTTAGTTGATTCACTGTCTTGTTTTAGAATTGCGTGGTGGCAGAAGAAATAGGAGGGGTGAGGTTTTAACACAGGCGACTTGGATAAATGCCCAAGTTTAGCATATTCTGCAATGAATTCTTTGTACTCTAATTTTAATTCATAATTTCGTCTGAATCTTTTCTCGAGATTGAACAATCGCCTCTTTGCTAAACTAAATGACTCACCTAATCGATCCGGCGATTCGATTAAAGGCAACCTTACGCAAAATCGACCATCAGCCAATCTCGTAGTATTTTGTAAAAAATGTTTTTCGCATAACATATCCCTTTCACTTAAAGTATGTTTATTAGGAATTTCTTCCAATTGCCAAAACCTTTGTAATGACGAATTTATATCGTCTGATGATTTATTATTTATCACAGCGCCATGATTACATGGAATGTGATGAGTAGATTGACCTTGCATACGGATCGGACCCGACAATAACCACCCGAGCGTGGAACTATGCAACTTAGGACCGTTATGTCCAAGATTTTGCTGCTCACTACCTAATATGTCCCAGAATACATCAGCACCGATTAATATGTCTACAGGCGCCGGTTGGTGAAACGTAGGGTCGGCCAACCTTATGTTTTTAGGTATATTTAATGCATTTATGTTTACGCGTGTTCTAGGTAAATTACTAGTTAGCTCGTTTAGTACGAAGCATGACAGTATTACACGGAATGGTGTATGGAGTGACTTTAATTGAACGTCACTTCGTTCTACTACTCTATCTGAACAATTATTGCCAATCCCAATGACCTTTAGAGTGTCAATGGGACATGAATTGAGCGATAGTTTTTGTTGTAGTCTTTTGGTAATAAATGTAGATTGACTACCACAGTCGAGTAGCGCCCGAACCTTTTGCCTTTCTTTGGTGACGGGATTCACCACTTCAATTAGCGCAGTAGACAAGAGAACTTCTGAAAAATGTTGCTTAGAAAAATTCACAGCAGTTGTCACCAACTCACTATCACCTTCAGCAGAGGCGTGGTTTACTAACGGCTGCTCTGTATTGTGTAATAGCGAGTTGTGTTTACCACTGCAAATACGACAGGGACCCATACGACACTCGCTATTAGGGTGACCTTGTCTTAAACAATTGGAGCATAGTTTATATAACTTAACGTCACGTAACCGCTCGTTGATGTTTTTATTTTTAAATACCGTACAATCGTATATTCTGTGATTTTTACCGCAAATAATACAAATGTAAATAGTCTTATGATTTTCGTTTAAATTAGTAAATGATTTAGTATAATTGAATTTTTCTTGTTTATTTTTATTTATATTAGAATTAGTATTTTGATTTTTAAAATTAGTATTAGAATTAGTATTATGATGATTTTTATTTATACTAGTCATTTCCGAGACCCGCTGAGTGAACGATGAATTTTTATTAGTTTTATTGCGATTAAGTGCCTCTAAGACGCCCGCGCGGTCGGAAAGGAATTTCAAGAACATATTTAAGGTGGGATAATCGTCAATTGTATTACGAAACTCTTCCCACTTGGCCAGAGTTTTACTATCCAGCTTTGACGTCATCATAAATATTATTATACTGTCCCATTTATCCGTTGGTTGACCAAGACTGCGTAAGGCACGTAAATTTTTGTTAACTGTGTCTACTAGATACCGAAGAGACTTCTCTGTTTCATTTGTAGCCGGTTGAATATTAAACAAGGCGTTTAAATGATGATCGGTTAACAATCTTTTGTTATTATAGCGGTCACAAATTAACTGCCAGGCCTCATCGTACGTATCTGACGACACCTCCAGATTTGAAACGATTCTTGCAGCCTCCCCTTCTAAATATGAGACTAAATAATGATATTTTTGAATTGGGGAAATTTTATCATTGTCGTGTATTAGATTCTTATACGTATCGTGGAATTCAAGCCAGTGAAAATACGAACCATCAAATTTAGAAATATTCAGTTGGGGTAGTTTCACACCCACCACCTTTTGTTCGTGAGAACACTGAGGAACATGAATAGACTCTCGCCTATGCTCATTCTCTGCCTTTAGGAACTTATCGACGATGCCCTTCGCTGTGGCAATATTCAAAATAAATTCATGCTCAATATTCTCACGCAGTTCCAACTCTTCATTTAAGTTCGCGTGATTAAGAACCTCAATCTCCTCCTGCAAGCTGTCAAAACGTAGCGATAATGTCTCAATTTTTTGGATTTTTAATTGTAATTCTGTCAATTCAATAGTAGTAAATTCAAACTTTTGTATTTGAGATAATAAATAATTTTTAAACTTTGTTACCTGCCCTTTTATGGAACTACGCTTTCGGTATAGCTCCTCTAAAACTGAAACATTACCCACGTCCTTAGTGGAAGACATCATTAATTCTAATAAAAATTAGTAAATCTCACGCTCCTTGCCACGGTGAACCCCCAGTAAGTCCGCTCAACACCAGATCGCAGCCGCGCACCACACGGTGAAACACTCAACGGATGACGTAACGCCTAACTCGCGCCGCACAGCTAACGTCTATAGTGCACCTGTAACGCGTCAGTAAAACATATAAGCGCCGAAATTAAATGTAAGGAACGTAGATTAAAGTTAATGTTTAATTTTGTTTAACAATTTGTCTTATTGATCATGTAATGATTATGTAGATGTAGGTAGTAATTGATTAATGAATGTTCTAGATTTTATGAAAAAATATATATTTATTTTCTATGCCATTATCATTTAACTTTATTTTCTTTAAACCTACTTGTTTGGCGCAAGTAAGACTATTTAGAAGGAAACTTAGAGATGAAGTTAGGAAGAACAAAGGAAAGGGCACTTATCTTTTCGTAGACAGCGGCTCCTGGCGTGAATCTTCACTGATTCACTTGACCACACGCAACCTTGCCTTGATAAGTTGGACTCCTCGTCACTCGCTAGAACTTTGGATTCTTCAACGACCTTTGCTGCCCTTCGAGTGACCCTTGTCAACCGTATATTCTCTTATAGAGTTTTAATTTCTTCTCATAATTCCCCTCATGGGCCACCAATTTATGTTAAGGATAACATAAGGGAGTTCTATACAATACAATAAAACTCCAGCGTTGCTATTCTAATTTTTACTTTGCTCAAAGAGACGGTTACAATTATGTGTTGACTGTTTGGAGATGCGAGAAAGAGTGGTTATACAATTATAAGAGAGGGGTAATTTGCGTATCACTGGTGAAAGTGCCTAAATAAAAAATGATAGCAACTAGTCGTATTAACAATGATGTAAATTGTTTAGGAGTCATATATTTAAAAAATGAGATTAAGACAATATTAAGGCTGAGCCTGAACACTCACAGCAGGTACTTTCACAATATCTCAATACATATTAAATGTACTTATTTATATTAATGTTTTGTAATTGCTACAAATACTATCAACCCTTATATTGCTCATGGGTGTCCTGAAAGATGACTCAAAACTTAACATAGACCTGACCCATCATCTGGTACCATATGGTCAACAATTACACTTTTAAGGAGAGTTGTCATCCATTAGCCTATGGATATCCACTCTTGGATGTTGGCTTCCCCATGAGAATGCCGCTCAGAATAGCTTTGTGCCACCTGTGAATTAGCACCAGCTATTTTCTGAAATAATTACAAGATCAACTACGAGCGCCAATTTGATGGCGCTTACGCCATTTTTTATTGTCCATTGGTGGCAGATTAGCAAAGAGTACATCTGATGGTGAGAGTAACTACTGCTTAGTCATGCTCTGCAAAATATAATACACACTATGAGCATATTTATAAATTTGGTAATTGATATTATACTACAAGTATTATATTAGGTATAGCACAAGTAATGTAACTAAATGGTATATTTTAACACTTATGTTAAAATATAAAGAGGATTAATCAAATTGCTACTGACTCCAGGTTCAACATTGTTATCCAGTTTTACATGAAATGCCTTCAAATTGTCTTCAAAAGCTATTATGTCCAAGAAAATGGCCGAGCCCAACAGCAGACGATCTTCAAAATACACAAGAAATCCAGATATCAGACTTCCAGGAGACAAATGCAAATTGGAACAGAGATGAATTGTCAGAAGTAATTATTTGTAAAGATTATCCCAATACACATGAGCATTCAGATAATTGGAGGAATTTAAGATCACCTAATGCATTTAGTGAGCCAGTTTCTACTCTGAATTTCTCCAGCAGAGAAAAGTTAGAAAAGTATATGGAGAACTATGATCATCATGTAGACAATTGGGTAACAACAGAAATCCAGGAGATTCCATCTGCAGATGTGTATATGGACTTGAATCAAGTTAACAGTTGTTACAACCAAGTATCAGAGTCCTATTTAACGGCACTAGATAATGCATACAATGTATTAGAAACTTGGAACAATTTAAGATCAAAGTCAGATCCAAGCTTAGAGCAAGCTTGGCAGTATCAACAAGTCCTATGGCATAATCGTAAACAGGTAAGTGTTAGCAGTTTTATTTCCATATTATCGGATATCTATTCGTTTTTCGCAGTTATATAAAAGGACTGGATTGTCACAACTTAATTGGAGGAAGCTAGATTGTAATGAAGATAATTCCATGTTTTGACGAAAGACTTTTTATTTCAAATCACTGAAATTTAGCATTTAATATGCTTAATTATTTATAAAAACCCGATAACGAAGCGAAAAAATAATTAAGCATATTAAATGCTAAATTTCAGTAATTTGAATAATAAAGTTATGTATGTCATCGTTTAATACAATTCTAACTGCAAAGTTTGAAGTATTAAGCCCATACAATGTGTAAACATTGTCGGGTAGATGGCACACGTCTCCTTAAAGACGTAAATATGATACGAGGCGAGATTTGAATGTCCTACAATAGTTCATGGAGGTTTAAGTGGCAGCACGATTTGGCCGGACTCCCAATAGGTGTGGGTTCGAATTCCACTTGTGACATCAATTTTTGCTTCGTAATCAGGTTTTTATAAATAATTAGGCTTTTTATTTTTTAATCGTCATCATAAATATGAATATATTTACATTTACCATCCTTTCTGTTTGTAGTGTTACTATATATTCATGGGGAACAAGGTAGGATCAAGAACATTACCCTGAGGTACAATTTACTTTTCAACATCGTTAAAACATTTAGGTTAACCGTTATAAACACTGCTTGTCTATCTGGTTGAATGAAAATCGATTTAAATCAATTTCTTTAATACTTGTATGCATATTATGTTAATATTCTAATAAGAATTGAGTTGCACAACTGTATCAAAAGCTTTCCCTTGATTAAAGAAAGAACTAAGCAATTTACATATGTTGTTCGTTAGGCCTCGGCGCTGACAAATTATGCTGCAGCTAGTTGCGCTCGTGATGATTTGTTTGTGCGGGCAAATGAAGCAACACCTATCAGAGCAGCAGGTAAGAAAACAAAAACGAAATTTCAAATACTAGTCTAGTCTTTTATTTTATTTACTAAGAATATGTTTTTTTTTTATACCCGATTACGAAGCGAAAAAACCGCTTGTGACATCATTTTTCGCTTCGTAATCGGGTTTTATAAATAATTAAGCATATTAAATGCTAAATTTCAGTAATTTAAATAACAAGGTTGTGTCATCGTTTAATACAATTCTAACTGCAAAGTTTGAAGTATTAAGTCTATAACAATGTGTAAACATTGTCGGGTAGATGACATACCGTCACCTTAGACGTAAATATGATACGAAGCGAAATTTGCATGTCCTACAATAAGTTACGGTGGTGTAGTGGCAGCACGATTGGGCCGGAATCCCAATAGGCGCGGGTTCGAATCCCGCTTGTGACATCATTTTTCGCTTCGTAATCGGGTTTTATAAATAATTAAGCATATTTAATGCTAAATTTCAGTAATTTAAAGAATATGTTTATCTATTACTACGGTCAGGCAAGTTGTTTGAATAAAATCAGGTATTTTGTCTAACCAACTGAGATGATTTATCATTGAACCTGGTACAATATCCAGCATCGCTCAATACCACGTTTTACCACCGATGTGTTCCTGTTATATGACTGACTACACACAAAAGACGTAGTGATATATGTAGCCGCTGAGTATCGTTGGTTCGAATCCCACGCAAGATAATTCTTGATGCGATCCTCAAATAATTGTTCGAGTCTGCTGTTGTATGAATTTAGATTACAATTAAATTTGTGCGTTCGGTCTAACTATTCTAAAATAACTAACTAGTCTAAAATTTATGTCGAATCGAAATATTTCTCATTGTATCACTGTTTTCTCTTCATCTTATGTATTACTTTATGCAGCACACAACACATTTGTGAAATATAAATATACTGTAATAATAATATGGCAATAAAAGCGAGACTACCTTTAGATTGACAGCCACTCACGTTTCACACGCTTCGCTAGCCAGCATGACAAAGTTCTGTCATTTCATCTTCTTGTTTATACGCATATTTTTTTTTTTATTGCTAATGGTGGCAAACGAGCAAGCAGCACACCTGATGGTAAGTGTCACTTGCCAGAGGTACAGCTAGGCTGCTGCCTACCAATATAAACACCAAACCCACCCAATTGGGCTGCCGGCTCTCTCGCTCACCGGACGAAGCGCAATAGCACATTGTCATTACTCATAGGCTAGCCGCACACACACAATAATATTGTCAATTTTTTTTTTTTTATTTTTTTTATTTTATTTTACGGACTTTGTCGCATAGCGACCACATCGTCCTATAAGAATAACAATTTAATAATACATATATGAAGCAACTAATCATTATCTTAAGCCTAACTCTACTAACTTAACTAATACTTTCATCTTTTCAGATGTAGGATCTGATAATAAATTATTAAGAAGGCCAATATCACTGGATCTAATCGTTTCGATACATGTCTTCCTCCTATAACTTTCATTTCGAACACATTCCATCAGAACATGCTGAACATCCTCAATAGTTCCGCAGTCGTTACAGTTTGGAGATGGGACTTTTTTCATTAAAAATGCGAACTTGTTTGATGGAATGTGTCCGGAACGCAGTCTAAGGACTATCTTTAGGTATCCTCTATTGGCCTTTATATTGTCTATCCAAGGGTGTGACGATATTTGTGGTTGGATAGTTCTATACCAAATACCTTTCTCACATGATCTTTTATCAAAATATTCCTGCCACGCTTTCTTACATTGCAGCTTAACTAATTTAACTAGATCGGAGTACAGTGGTGACACATTCAACGGTATGCCGCCTTCTAGGGCTTGTTTGGCTAGTAGGTCTACCTCGTCGTTTTCTCTTAAATTAATATGTGATGGGATCCATTGGAGAACTACTTTTTTATTACATGAATTCAGTTCCAAAATTGATTCCAATATTTTATAGGCAATCGGTATACCTCTCCCAAGAGAGGTGCAACGAGCCAGATGTTGCAATGAGCTTTTGGAGTCAGTCAAAATGACAAATTTGCCAAAATTAATGGAATTGATGTACGACAAAGCTTCCGCTATGGCAATCAGTTCAATGTGCATTATTGAAATATTGGAATCAATTTTAACTCCTATACTGCATGTAAGGGTGGGATCGAAAAAGGCTGCTCCTCCCCCAGCTTTATCTTTAGACCCATCGGTAAAGATCTTATAATAATCGGCATACTCTAGGTTAATGAAATTAGAGGTATGTGAAAGCAGTTCTAGGTGACTGAACATACGTTTGGCACAATTAATAAGTGGAATCGAATCAAAAATCACTCCACTTAAGTTAATATCAGTAACCCAAGTGTCTAATGAATACATTCCTAATTGCTTACTACTGTGAATACATATAAATTGCAATACATTCTGGGTGGCGATTAATAAAGGGAGTTTTTTATTAACCCAATACCGTGAACTACTTAGCGAATCCAGCTCATGTAATAAATTAATTGTAATATTATCAGACAATGATCTTGATCTTAGCCAAAATTTGCCTGCTAGGAATTTTCTACGGAATTGTAATGGAGGTAGACTAAGTTCATTCTCCATTACATGGATAGGTGTACTTCGAATGTAACCACCAATAACACGCAAGGCCTGATTCTGTATACGATCTAACTTAAGCAAATTAGTATTGCAGCTATTATCATACAGAAAAGAAGCGTAATCTATCCTACTCCGGATTATAGAAATATATAAGCGTCTTAAGTGTTTTTGGTGAATACCCCATCCTGGCCCCGATAAAACTTTAATGAGATTGATAAATTTAGCAATTTTTTGGGTAATCTCCTTAACGTGTTTACCCCATCTAAGCGAGCTATCCAACCACAGCCCTAAGTATTTTACATGATTTACTCTCGGCAAAACATTGTTGTTTATATTAAAGTCTATAAAATCTCTACATATACCTTTTTTAAAAACACAGTATTTACTCTTTTTGAAAGATATTACTAATCCTAAGTTGTTTAACATAGTATTAAGATCCCTACAAGCTAATTCTAGCGTTCTGGTGGCGTGTTCGACTGATTTATTGGAGATATACAATACAAAGTCATCGGCATACTGAGAAATTTCTACACTTTCAATGTTTTTGCAAATATCTATAGTCGCTACATTAAAAAGGAGGGGGGATAACGGATCTCCTTGAGCAAGTCCACGACCAGTGGATCTTACCAAACCGTGACCATGAACAGAAATATTCAATTGCCTATTTTTTAAATAACACCACAAATATGTGCAAATTTTGGCACCAACCTCAAGTCTGTCTAGAATCGATAATAGGCAGCTGACATCGACGTTATTGTACGCGCTATCTATGTCAATAAAACATGCAGCTGTAGCAAAACCTTTAGAAAAACCTATCTGAATATGTGACACTAACCGTGTGAGGTTATCGAAACAAGATCTCCCTTTTCTAAAACCTACCATTCTGTTAGAAAAAAGCTGTCGTTTTTCAAAGTACCATTCCAATCTTTTGTTTAAAATGGAATGGAAAATTTTACATAGACAAGAAATTAATGAAATGGGTCGAAACGCGGAATATGAGTTCGAATCAGTGCTTGGTTTGGGTATAGGGATTATTTTAACCTGGCGCCATTGCCAAGGTACAAAACCTGAAATCAAGGATAAGTTATATAAATGAACTACTATAGATTTGCCCACTATTGGAAGGTGCTTAATCATTGAGAATGATATACCATCACAGCCTGGTGCTGTGTCTGACTTTTTAATACAATTTTCTAGCTCGTGTAATGTAATTGCTGATTCTAATCGTGCATTTATTGAATAGAACTGGGGATGAGGGGGGCAAGTGTAGTCGGGTGTCAGATCGGTAAGTAAACGCTCGGCTTTGTCCCTGTCTACGTATCGG
Source organism: Lymantria monacha (assembly GCA_905163515.2). Lineage (NCBI taxonomy): Eukaryota > Metazoa > Arthropoda > Insecta > Lepidoptera > Erebidae > Lymantria > Lymantria monacha. The sequence goes on from LR991101.1 coordinate 28,592,465, forward strand.
TTAGGTGTATTTGAACGATGACCTTTCACCCATCTCATTTTACGCCACATAACTGTCGAAGACGTGGTTTCATTGATGGAAGTACAAAAACTTTGCCACGACCTACATTTACTAGTTCTTATCATTCTCTGCGTACTACTTATTTTGTTTTTTAATTTTTGTAAGTTAGCAGGGGATGGACAACGTCTTAAATTAGCTAATGCTAGACGACGTTCAGCAACCGCTTTCGATAACTCGGCATTCCAATAGGGTTTTGGATTAAATTTACTAGAGATATGCTGTGGATTTTTTTTAAATGGTATAAAAATATTAGCAGACGTATGTAAAATGTGTTCAAGCATGTCATAGAGTTCCTGTGGGTCCGTTGGTATACTATAACGATTCAAGGAGTTTTCTATGAATGACGTGTAAGCCTGCCAATCACTATTTCTAAAGTTTCTTTTTTTGTTAATATGTTGAGTAACATATACCATTGTGGATAACTTAATTATTAAGTGATCACTGCCGAGAGACTCATTACATACGTTCCAAGAAAATAAAGTTGCCAAATCCGTAGAAACAAATGAAATATCAGGACAGGACTGTTGCAATATTCCATTTACTAGGCGAATTCTTGTATGCTTACCATTGTTTAAATACATAAAATTATGTTCCAGCATAGAATCGAATATTTGCGACCCTCTTTGATCTATTTTATTAGACCATCCGATATAATGTGCGTTAAAATCGCCCAAGATTAAAGATTTATTATTTACTAAAGAAAATACGTAATCCCAATCGTTTTGAGTAGTGTGTATTGTCGAAGGACAATAGACAGAGATAACGTTCTCAATATGCGGACAATTAAATATTTTTATGTGTAAAAGTTCAATACCTACGTTAGGGCAGTTAGATATGGAAATACTACTATTAACTGATCGATGCGTTAAAACGGCCACGCCACCATACGAATCTAATCTATCTAGTCTATAAGTATTATAGCTGTTTATATTAAAATAACTGTCAGGTTCAAGCCAGGTCTCACTTAACACGGCGATGTGTACTTTTTCTTGCGTCAGTAATGCTTCAAAGGATGTGGACTTAGGGCGCAAGCTTTGACAGTTCCATTGTATAATATTAATATTAATGTTCTCAAAGTTGTGAACCATAATTGGTAAACATATTAATCAAAAAGGAGCTATCTGGTATAATGTTGACCACTTGAGATATTATCCACTCTGTACAAATGTTAACAATCTGTTTAATTTTAGTCTTCCATAGACCGCTGCTTGTTACTATTTTGAATAAACTTCTTAACAGGCAAATAAAGCTCTCACTTCTCTTCGGTGAATCTTTACCAACGTAAGTATAGTCATCTGAACGGTCAGAGTCTCTATTATTATCAGTTTCCATCGGTCGTGGAGCTGTTGACTGGTTCACCAACGGTCGTGGAGATTTGGTGGGAATTACCGTGGGCCGTGGGTCCTCAGAAGGGCCAGACGTAGGGGTTCCCGGTAGAATGGGCGTTGATTTTTGTAACCTTCTCTTTTTACGAGATGTACCGACTTTCAGCGAGTTGTCTTCTGCGTTGGTAAACAGCTCGGACATTAACCTCCCCTCACGGTTATTCGAGAATATCTGACTTTGACGTTCAGGTATCGGTTCGTGGCCCATCACTGGTGCGTCGGAGAGAGGGGGCCTAGGGGATAAATGTCTTTCATGTATTGGAGAAGGCGGAACGTACATAGTCAGTGCCATTCTATATGTACAATTGAACTCGGACATCAATTCCCTAATCCTCCTTTCCTTTTTAAAAATGGGACATATTCTTTGAAGGGCCATATGACTGCCATTACAATTAACGCATCGAAATGTCGTTGCTTCGCAGTTTTCATGGTTCTTAGTACACTTCGGGCATACTATCTTCTTAGATGGACACAATAAGCGAGTATGCCCAAATTTCCAGCATCGGGAACACTGAGTCACCGGGAAGATATAGGGGTCAACGCGCACCCTCAAACTGTGTAATAATACGTAGGCAGGCAGCGAAGCACCTCTAAAAGCTAGACGTATAGCTTCACATTTCACCCACCTACCATCGGTGTCATCAACACAACCTCTTTTATTCAATCTTTTAGCAGATATCATTTCTACGTCACACGTTAAGTTGTTAATAATATCTTCTTCAGCAATATCCAACTCAATGTCTCTGATTACTCCGTACGAAACACCTACTTCAGAAGTCTTCTGGCACCGCCACCCAAGTTCGGTGAATGCTTTACATTGAGTAAATCGATCAGCATCAGTCTCCTTGTCGAATGATACAATTATTTTGTATTGATGTATGAACTTCACTCGGCTGATCCCGTTAACTTGATGATCCTTGAACAGCCTGGCCAATGCAAATTGCTTCGGAAGACCAGTGCTACATGTCACACACACTTGTATCGATTCTTTAATTTCCGTGTTCGAAGTACGGACTACTTTACGCCGCCGTGATATTGTTTGCCATCCTTCTTCCGACGAATTTTCTTCATACGTACGCTTTCTTGATGTCTCCTCTAGCTGCTCGATGTGTATAATATCACTACCTTGTAGGTCACCTTCAACACTAACCACATCATTTCTGTGCGATAAGTCCTCATGAAACACTCCGACTTCAATCCTATCATCTACTGCATAACGCTCACTTTCCATCGCGCGCGGATCGCAATCCGTCGGGATTGCGATCGCGTTTTATGCAGGTACACGTAATTATTATTGTGAATATTATTGATTCGCGCAACACGGCTTATCAGTTCGGGATGCAACTATCAACTGAATAATATCATAATTGCTCCACTTAGAAAGTGGGTTTATCATCACAGTTGGTTTTATGAGTTTTCCATGAGAACTTTGTTCCAAACTCCTTTGACGTTCTCTTATGATTTTACGGCCCTCATAAGAAATTTTCCGTCTGGTAATAAAGTAAAAATATAATTCACTGTTTTCTTGTCCGTGAATGTATTAAAAGATGATTAAGGGATACAATAAACATATAAGCTCTGCGCAAGAAAAAAAAATTGGACATAAAATCACATACCATCCCGTTTGCACCTGCATGGTATAATACTCGAGATCAATAGTAGGTCGTATATGAGCTAAGATGATGATGATAATAGGAAACTAAGGTGTCCTATTGTATTCTCAACTCGTCCCTACACGGGAAGTAATTTATCCCCTCTCTAACAATTAGTGGGTAAGCATTATGTCAGTCCTCATTAAGAACGTTATTTTTATACTTAGCTCCGCTCGTGCAGTGGGGGTTTTACCTCTTTGTGTAGAGCCTTCTTTTGTGTAAAATCTTTGTGACTCTGACTTGAAAGTCATCTTCATTAATCATGATTAAGTTGAAAGCTTTGTATTAAAATGCCTTTTGTGAGGCCTCCAAGTATTCCGGCTGGCTGTAGTGAAACTGTTTTTGTACGTTGAATGTATATATATATATAGAAAATCTATTTATAATACCGGTAACGGTCAACTAAAGGGACGTTCTCAAGTAGATCTATTCATCTTTACAATTGATAAAGACGGATAAATACAGATTATTATTCTTAGCTTTCTATTCAATAATCTATTGATGTGGCTGTGTTCTAATTTAATGAATAAATATCTATATTCTCGACCCTGAGCTCTATATGGTATATTTTTTTATTAATTGTATTTATTTTTTAAAATAAATTTAAATGTTAAAGGTCGTGAAGAAATGATTTTTGATGTTTACACGAGTATTACACATTTGAAATACAACTATTTTTACAGCGTCCTCCCGTGACCATGATCACTTTACAGTGTCCTCCTGTGACCACGATCACTGTACAGTGTTCGAAACGTTGGGAAATTATAAAACAAATATAAACGCGATAGAATCCGTAAAAATAGTTTTATTTCAAAAAGGTTGTGACGCAGTTTTTTGGTGTATTTAGATACAAATACGTATTGACGATATATAAATATCTTTGTATTCTATCGATATAATATGGATTTGAAATGGTTCATCATCATCATCATCTCAGCTCATAATATGTGTCACTGTTGGGCTCGAGCCTCCTCCGTAATGGGAGGGAAATTGCCCTACTATACCACGTGTCATTATACATTTTTGGTTCGAGTTTTCCTTCTCTTGCGTAGATGTTATATGCGTTTTATATCCCTTAGTCGTCTCTTATGATCGCCCACTGTTAAGATAGGGAGTGGTGAATTGTATTCTTACTCATTCGTCACACGGATGATAAATGATTATTTAAATTTAAAAAAAAAATAATTTATAACATAATGAAAATTAAATAAGGACAAAGTAATAAAAAGTGGAAATCAAATATTGAACTGGGGTTCTCTGGATTAAGCGACAGCACCATATCACAACTGAGCTATTTTTATTTTTAATAGCATTAGCTAAATATACCTTCATGTTCTAATTTAATTTTTCCACTGCTTGATAACACTGAGATCGAGACTTTTTATAAATAAAACTTAGCTAGATTGAATTACGCCCCCGAAACCTCTCGTATAGTAAGTTTCATGGATCGTTACTGTTTGTGAGGTTTTGAATATACAGGCTGTATCAGAGAATGGAGCAGCTGGTCAGAAGGGTGGTAGGTAATGATGATAGGAACCCATAACAAAAATTTGAAGGGAAAATTTCAAGGTCATTGACTCGTCAGCTGTTTGTAAAGGTGACGTTTGTTATACTGTAGCAAACGTAATCATTGATTTATTTAGGTACTAATGAATATTTAAGAAAGTATGAGTATGTAGCAGACTATTTATCATTTACTTGGTACATTTCATTCAGTTTTAAAGAAAAAGCGATGACAAAATTGAAAACTTTAAATGCTTGTAATTTATTAACGAATCGACATTTTCCCTTCAAATTTTTGTTATGGGTTCCTATCATCATTACCTACCATTCTTTTGACCAGCTGCTCCATTCTCTGATACACCCTGTATATAAATCCTCGTTAAAAGAAGTTACATTTTTAAGATATTCTTTCTTGTTAAATTACTATTTATAAGTTAGTATTCGTAAAGGCTATCTTCATTATTACTTTCAAATATTTTGACATTTGATATAGTCATATGCTTGTGGTGAAGACGTTAGAATACTATGAGCGCAAGTTCTTCCCTTTCCGTGGCTATGGTAAATAATGGGTGAAAAATATGTAAAAATACTATAAAATTACAAAATATATTTTTTTAAACACCACCCTGCACTAAGGAAATGATCCTTGTATTGCGGGGGACTTCACAAACATACAATTAACTCAGACAAATTACACCCAGACTCATAACAACACTTTGTGGATCGCACAACATATAATTCTACGTAGAAATCGAACCCACAGAACTGGCACGGAAGGTCGGTATCTTAACCACTACGCCATTTATGCAGTCATCAGCATTAAACTTATGAAATATAAGATCTTTACGTCTTAATAAAACAATCTGTTGACACAAATTCAAATACTTATAAATTAAGAAATAATGATGTTTATTTATTTTAACTCTGTGCTAAATAATTACTCATTATATTGCGGGGGATTTTACAAACAAAGCTAACAGATACAAATTACAATCAAATCAAAGAAAACCATTTTTGGATCGCGCAAGTTATTTTCTTGAATGAGAATCGAACCCGTAACAATCATATCGCTGTTCCACCTAATTGTTACATATTTATATTAATTATCCTAAAGCTGTCCTACGAGATATATCCACCCTCGCTAAAGAACTCGCAGTATGATCAAACTTTTAATTCTGAAACACGATGGGAAATTAACTGTCATTTATATTTTCCCGGAGGAAAAATTATTTTAACTTTAATTATTTAGGCTTCCTCAATCAAAAACTCGGCTCTTTATATTAAATTAAGGATATTTTTTCGTGTCATTTTTTTATTGTAATCTTGAAAGTATTATTTACGGAGTAGGTAGAAGTTTTTTTTTTCAATGCGAAAGTGGAAGGATGTAGGTACCGGGGGAGATCGAGACTAACCTAACTGGACTAGATTGGTCACATACTGAAGGAAGGTGGAGTCAAGAGTCTCCGAAACCGGCGAGCGTGTATGAAGAGAATTATGAATGTTGAGGAAGCGAATGAAGTATGCAAGCATAGAGTTCTCTGGCACTCTGTTCTCTCTGCCTACCCTGCAAGGGATATGGCGTGATGATATGTATGTATGTAGGTTAAAGTTTAATGTACCTACTGTTATATTATTATCGGTCACACATAATAAGAACGAGATTATTAACGTTATTATTTTAAACTTCGAGCTCCATACTTATCTATCAAAGAGTATGTTTGTATATATATAACATCGCTAAACTCAAAAACTATTTGACCGATGTTTATGAAAATTGGGTACGTAGTAAAGTTAAATGTTAAGTTTATATGCTATTCTCATTGATGTAACTTGCGCTGTGATATATCGACTTTTACAAACAAACCGACGGGCTGGGTGTGCTACTAATTTATAAAGAAAATTGAGAAAATCCAATTACAAGTTTTTCTTTCTAAATTTTATTAATATATTTAAGATTAGTTCATAAATACATATTGTGTATTTTACATTGAATTAAATTGTCTTGTTAATATTTTAGGTCTTAACTGATTTTCAAAATCTTAAAGAGCTCTGCGGTTGCATCTACAAATATCATCAATCCTTATTTTACTGGTGAATGTAACAGATGGCTGAGAGTTTTACATGGACCTGGATCAATTCTAACTGATGATGTTTGGTCAATAATTATATTTCTGGGGGTTTGACGACAGACAAGCGGCTGACAACTATTGCAAAAACGTTTACAATATAGAAGATGGAGTAAGTTGTATACAGAGAATATAGCTTTGTATTTAATATTTTAATAATTTCTTAAATACCAAGCTATAGGTATTTTTCTATATAAAACTTTAAATTTTCGTAAAGATCTTTCATTTGACTACATAACATTCCGTGGCAGTGCCGTAGGTTCGATTCCTACGTAGGACTTTGTGCGATCTACAAGTGTTATTCTGAGTCTGGGTGTAATTTTTCTGTGTTAATTATATGTTCGTAAAGTCTCTCGCAATACGAGGATTATTTTCTTAGTGCAGGGTTGATAGGTCCGGTCACGAGCGGGCCACCGAAGACAAAGATCGGGTACCGGTAGCCCGCTCGAACGGCGAAGAGAGGCGCTTTGCAGGGTGGGTCTATGGGGTCGCGCCCTGCCTCTTCTGTCGCCCCGGACCGATTTGGCGAGGCGTGCCCACAGCATAGTCCACCTCAAAAAAGGGTGGTATCCAAAAAAAAAAAAAAAAAGAAATTTAGGTAAATATACAAGTTACAATATGTGTGAAGTGCGTTAACAAATTTCCATACATTAATTTATCTATTCAATATCTCAAAGATTCATCTCGTAATATATTAGAAGTTAATGAATTTTTCATTGTGTATTACGATTTAACCTAATATTGTCACAAGTATACTCGACTTCAAGTTTAATAAATGTAAATAAATTTTGCATTGATTTGTTACGACGTCAACTCACTCGCGTAACTCAAGTGTTCTTGTATTGTTACAATGTTTAGCGTGTTATTATTGTATTTGAACAAATAATATGTGATGAGAAGTAAGTATCGAAACAATATTATTGAATGAGTTTTATACATTAGAAATAAAACTGTTTTTACGTTATAGTAAGGATCTCCCGTGACCAAGAACACTGTAAAGTATTTTAAATGTCTATTAAAAACTTAATACCAACACGATAGAATCCGTAAAAATAGTTTTATTTTAAGTATTATTCAATCTTGGTCTTGATACACATATTCCTTCCTAAGTCTAAGTGTTTTTGTGTCTGTTAATTATATATTTGTAAAGTCCTCCATAATACAAATATTGTGACTATAGTGGAAGATATTGTCTTTTTAAATATATATATACATATATATATATATATATATATATATATATATGAAAGAAAAGAAAAATGAATGAAACAGCACCATGCGATCCGTAAAAGTATTATTATTTCATGCAGATCCTTGAAATGTATTCAGTGAATAGCATTTACTTTCTCGTGTAAGATATTTTGAAGTAGAGTTACAATAAAGTAAAATATAGATACGAGCTATCTTTCTTTCTTTTCTAAATAAGTTTTTTTTAATTAATACAGAATATTTTTTTAATAACAATAAACTGTACTAAGAAAAATAGTCCATGTAAGGGGACTTTACAAATAGAATTAACGTAAAAATACATCCAGGTTAAGAATGTCAATTTATTGACTGTGTGAGAATCGAACCTACGACACTTGGCAGGGTAGGTCGGTATGTGAACTAGTACGCTATCTGTGCAGTAAACTTGTCATTCATCTGTAGATAGGGTTTTAATTTTGACATTACATTACAATTTAGAAAATTAGTTTCTTAGTTGTTTTGAATATTAATAAAAAACTAAATCAATATTAATTTAACTATACGTTATAAAAATATCATTAGTAACATAAGAAAACTAAGATATAATGTAGCTTAGTATAATTTAATTAGTAAGATCATTTGTTCACATTAGATGTTATAAGAATGACGATCAACAAAAACAAACTGTTCATATATCTCGCTCTATTTAATGGATATCGTCGTGTCAGCGATATAAGTCGGAGCTAATACACACGATATAATAACGCAAATAACGTAATAACTAGGTTATATTAACTATGTTAATAGAAATTAATGCTTCGTGTAGTCTAATACTATATATTATATAATAAAAGTATTTATATGAATTGCCTTTCACCACTCTCTATTATGACCGTAAATTGACATTCACGGCATATTAAAAGGCACCTAAAGGATTATAATATGCAGATTATATCCGTGAAAGACAACAAGCTTGAAACAAAACCCTATATAAACCCATCTGACAAGCGTGGTATTATCTCATCTCAGCTTATATATCCCACTTATAGGCTCGAGACTCCTCCATAATGGGAAGGAAATTGACCTACTGTACCACGCTGGCCAGACGTATTGGTATAGGATTTTGTTTCGAATTTGCCTTTTTTGCATGTTCACTCTTGGGTAAGGCAGGTGGTGAATTGTATTCTTACTCCGTCACCACATGGAAAGCGTGGTATAGTAGGCTCGAGCCCAGCAGTAGGACTTATATGAGCTGAGATAATGATGATAGACGATGAGTAAAACTTGGATAAACATCAGACATCATTATACTGAGAGGTTGAGAGGAAATTATTGATAAAATCAACATTTTTTTAAGTGCTGGTATCGTACATGTTTTAGCTGCGGAAATAGTGTAGTACCAATCTCTTGTATCGAGTATCGTTGGTTCGTTTCGCGCGCAATATTTTCTATGATACATGAATAATTCTTTCAAATTTAAATATAATTTGTGTCTGTTAATTGTAAATTTGTAACGTCCTCCAATTTATAAGGATTTATTTGTCTGTAGAAAAGCGGCAAAAGGCAAGCATATATTCTAATGTAGGTTTTCTTTATTCATATATTCTTAAAATATAAACAATTATACTTCTCTTACAATGGTATTGATTACCTGCTAGTCATATTATAAACCTGTTCTTATTTCAATTACTTGGAAACGACGAACTATCTAGGTATTCTTCACCATGCACTAATCCTTTTATTTCGGAGGACTTCACAAATATATAATTAATGGACACAAATTACAACTCAGAACAACATCTTATGGATCGCACAAAGTATTGTCCTACATAGGCATCGAATCCATGGCATTGGCACGAAAGGTCGGTATCTTAACTACTACAACATCTGTGCAGTCGTAAATAGTTTTATGACAAACGGCCAGCCTGACAAAAACCCTTCTTGTAATATAATTGATAACCAAACGTTATTAGATGGATTTGGCTCAGGTTGATATATAGCTCTTAGTCGTCTTTTATCATTCACTTACGAACAGTGTAAGGGCTGGTAGTATTCGTAGCTACCACGACACAGCAATAGTACCTGCTTGCGTCCATTAATAATTTGATAACGGCGGCAGTTAATATATCTTAATAATAAAGTTATAAAGCCAAGCAAAGTAGTATTATATAAAAGTTTTATATCTTCCGTATTTATACAATAATCTCGTAAAATATCATTATGTTGTGTTGCTATTGTAAATATTTGTGGCAAGCAATATATCAAGTTTATCGCTAATTGGATATAGCGCCTTACCCCCCGATGTTAATTGCTGATCCGAGCTGAAATATGGCGTTGATTGACAAGGGTTTATAGAGGGAGCTGTCAGTGCTGTACGTCAATAGAACTTATTTTGTTATCAACAAAGGGTGCATTAATGATTGCTTAGCGGTATACCAGCTGATTCCACTGACACTGTTATATTTATATATAAAAGAAATGGAATCCCTTGAAATCAATTGCAACACTACCTACCGAATTCAAATATTAATCTTATTTTTTAAAAAACATCACTCTTTACTAAGGATGTAATCCTTGTACTGCAGGGGACTTTACAAATATCTAATTAATGGACACAAATTACGCTCAGATTCGGAACTGTAAAATTGCGAATAGCACAAAATATTGTCCAGCGTGATCATCAAACCCACCATACTTTAAAAATATGAGGTAAAATGAATATCTATATCAGAGTAGTTAACGTAGATATATAATTCAGTTATTAATAAACTCTTACTAAACCTACAAAAACGGAAAACGACGACGTAATGGAATTTTAAATGTTCATAGTAATGAAATAATTTGATATCTGATCTAACTTTTGAAGGCAAAACAGTAGCTCCTTGTAAAATAATAATTTATTAAATCTATTAAGATTATAGGGCAAGTAATATAATTAGGGTTAATAGAGGCGAGAATCGTGGATGAGGTCGAGCGTATTACCTATCTAATACAAAATACCTAAAAAGTATTTTCCGTGTGATGACGGAGTAAGAATTCAATTCACCCCATCTTACCCGTGGGTACGAGAAGACTAAGAGATATAAAATGCATATAACATCTATGCAAGAGAAGGAAAACTGGAAACAAAATTCTATACCAACACGTCTGACCAGCGTAGTATAGTAGGTCAATTTCCCTCATATTATGGAGGAGGCTCGCGCTTTTTCTATCATTTAAATTCACTTTTTTTTGGCGGTGGGCTATGGTGTGGTCACACCCATCATATACTTACACCCCACATATTCACTTGGGACAAATACATTTGAACAGCGTAGTAAAAAATATAAAAAGTAAATTTTCACCCATTATAAAATTGACTGAAGCCTAAAATTAAGACATATAATGCTGTTTGGTAGCGGCTATGAATACTATCAACCCTTTCTATGCTCGTGGATGTCATAAAAGACGACTAAGAGCCTTATAACGACCTGGACCAACTCCATCTGAGGCCGTTTGGTGAACAATTACATTCCCAAGGAGGGTTGACGTCTGGCAGGCGGCCGGTCATAAAACTATTACTAATAACTTTTGCAATATGTACTATGAAAGAAGAGTATGTATTGTATCGACCACAAGTAATTGGGATCAGAGTAGAAAAATGATGATGAAATGATGTTGAGCTGAAGAAAAAGAAGAATCGAACAATGCTAGTGTCATGCATGAAATTTTTAGGTCTGGTGGTCTTATATAAAAATATAGTTTACATAAGTAAGAAGTGATAACATTACGGAGACTGTGTCTAAGATGTCTGCCTTGACTATAGGTATATTTATAATCTCATCATGACTAAAACATTATTCAGTAATGTGTTCGTGCCTTTTTTTATATCAGATCAAACTAGTTCGTGACTAAATACTATTTAACTGTGAGTAATGACTATTGTCTGAATTATAATACTCAACTTTTGTTTTAGTAATTATAATAAAGATATCTTCTCAGCTCGTGTACGTTTCATTAACAGAGTCAAGCCATCGCCATATTAAGTAAGATATTAACTGTTTAGGAAAATTGGTATAGGAATTAACTCAAGTTTTTCTTCTCTTGCATAGGTGTTATCTGCATTATACCTTTAGCCATCTTTTATAACTCGAGGACAAAAGATAGGGTGGGGATTTGTATTCTTAGTGAACTAAGAATACAAAAACATCTTCATAATTTTCCATATAATGATTCATCATTATATGGAAAATTATGAAGATGTTTTTGTTAAAATAAAAGATGAGTAGTAAATGTATTGCAAATTGCACAAAATACAAGAGAACTTACAAGACTCTTGAAGCAGATGGTAATAAGAAATAAAATGTTAGTAAGCTAAATAATTTGATTAACTGCAGAGATTTTTTTTCATAATTATAGAGGTGGTTCTTGTTTAATACTGGGATGTGTATAAGTTATATTTTTTATTTTATGGCTTGGTTGCTACGACCTTTAAGCTAAATATTTATTTATTATACTTCATTTCAAGTAATTATTTATCTGTAAGTCCAATCGTGGCATTCAACAGTGCCATGGCAACATTATTAATGCTATCTTATTGAAATTTGGGTGGGAAACGTAAATATATGTAAAAGACTGTAATATAATATTCAACACACCCCAGCTGTTCCTTCGCATTACATTACATAAAATGCTATCAAAATTATCTAAACACGTTAAAACGATGTTGAATATAATATCACTACATGACAGTTTTACGTATTCGCCAAAACTCATCTATATAATTGCATTAGAACATGCACAGAGTAATAAAATAATTTCAGTGCTATATTAAAATATATTCATAACATAATTACTTAATATAAAACATAAAAATTTTCATCATCCGTTCTGTCGCCGTTAAACCTTTATTCCTATGGCGGGGTATATTAATAACGGTAAAGAGAAGCTTGTAAAATATTTACGTGGCAATAGAATTATCTTCAACTCCTTTTTACCTTAACTTCGAAACCGCTTTTTATATTTTACTGGCTAAGTCACGAGTACAAAGTTATTATAATTATATCTAAGTATTAAAACTATTGAAGTTATAATTACAGTATGATAGGGGTTTATAAATGATTTGATACCGAGCACGCGTAGGGGTGTTATCTAGAATTGTGAACTTTGAAGTCAGAAGTGCCTCGAGGGAATTTTCACTTATCGATAATAACCTTTGACAATAGTTTTACTCAACTTTTAGCGTAACAGGAACAGGAATTTCCACCACCAACTTGTATTCGTAATATTTTGAAATCTGATCTACCTTTACTTTCAAGTTGTTAATTTGAGAAATTTTTCCGTTTTTCATATAATTAGATACTATGAAAAAAAAATAAGTAGATAAAAATGTTATTCATTTTTAGGGTTCCGTATTCAAAAGGTAAAATCGGGACCCTATTACTGAGACTTCGCTATCTGTCCGTCCGTATGTCTGTCACCAGGCTGTATCTCAAGAACGGTGATAGCTAGACAGTTGAAATTTTCAGATAATGTATTTCTATTGCCGCTATAACAACAAATACTAAAAATGAAATAAAATAGTTATCACAGCCCTTTATGGGTACAATTCCGAATTGAGTAAGTATAGGGTATTTTGCATCCAAACGTACCTACGTACCCAGCTCAATCGGACACTGCGAAAAGTGTCTGTAACTTGCAAGTTTAGGTTACAGATAATGGTACGGAACTCTTCGTGCGTGAGTCTCACTCGCACTTGGCCGGTTTCTTTATTTATTTGTATTTAGTCACCGTTCCAACGAAATCAAGTCATTTAATAAAGACTATATACATCTCCTTTTTTATTCATTTTAAAAAGGATTATCACCTTTTTCAAACTATTCATTTTTTTTTAAAGAAGTTTCTACTTTTTTTATTAAAAAGGCATTTTATTTATTAGTTTTTAATATATTACTAGTTAAGTTACAAGTTGGATTAAAAACGATCAATTAAAAAGAACATCTCTAAAATCAATATTTTAGCCGGAAATTGTGAAAACCCACTTTACATCCCTTTTTAAGCCAAGAGTAACCCTTTTCGACTAAATTCAATTGTTTTAATTATTTTCCCAGAGTTACATAAATTTTTTACTACATGTAAAGCTGGGTCCAGTACTAAAAATAAATTTCTAAGTACAATTCATTATAGAGTTATTTATTCTGGACTTGGACATAATTTGAGCTCTTTATTTTACTACATGAATTTATATGTAAAGTAGTACTATTCGTAAGTAAATTTACCATCGTATAGTTAACGTAAAAGAGCCTGTGGTCATACTTAGTTACTCAGTGAAATATATATCAGACCTATAATTAAATGAATATATAACGAACATTAAAACTTATGAATGTGGACAATTAGCTATCATTTGTTGATCATTTGTTGCAGCTCGTGTTATTTTACATTTCTCACTTACTTTGTACAATATCTATGTTACCTTTGATCATTTCACCGCATACTTTATAGAACTTTGCTCATAAATTGCAGCGAATAAGACAAATATTATTCGAACCGATGAATGTTGGTTTATTTTAAAAATAATATAACGGCGATTTTTATGGTTTCAGATTATGTAGTTGGTGTTTTGATTTTATAAAATCTTTATTCAACTAGAATATAATTTGCCATTATTCAGTGTGGGGATGACCCCGGACGGACCGGCCCGCGGCTGTGGACAGCGACATGTCAACAGCGTGCTCCTACCACTGCAGTTTGTATTAGTTAATTATATATTTGTAAAATACCCCATAATACAAAGATTATTCCTCTAGTGCTAGTCTTGCCGTGTGGTGAGTAAGAATACAATAATCATCATCTTGATTCTTCACGTAGGTGACCGTAAAAGACGACCAAAGAACGCAATTATATATAAAATAAAATATAAAATTAACTGCCAGACTCGGTAAACTAAAAGTTAAGTCCTATAACAACCCATCACACCATGAATAGGAAAATTTTCTTCCCAATGTGTAGTAGAGTTGTCTTGAACCAACCAGTGAGACGTAATTGAGTTTAAATGATAAAGACTTCGTCTTGATCGAGATTTCTACTGAAATTTTGTTACATTGTGTATGCGAGGCATTCACAAACATTAAATAAAAATGCTGTAATAACTGTGTGAGCATAATGATCTTGTTCAACATGGCCGCGTATCCATTCAGAGTAATTTTTTTGTTCGTAATATAATAATTTCCATACAAGAATGTATGTATTAACACTCTTATATTAACTTGGTATGTAATGAAATGTTTGAACGTGATTTTCAGCCCCTTTTAAATATCAGATTAATTTGAAACTTTGCACACTTATCAAGGACCGATGAAAATGCAATAATTTAAATAGTTTGTCTCATAATTCTTAGAAATTTTTTTTATATTCGTGACAGATATTTTGGGTTAACTCGATAGATGTCACTATTCCTATTTTTTCATTGCATTTTTTAGTTTGATTATCTGTAAAAGCGTGTTTTATTTTTCAAATAACCTATTTTATTGCATATTATTTTCGATGCTCATCTTATCATTATCTCAGATCATATATGTCCAGCTGATGGGCTAAAGGCTCCTCCACACTAGAAGGGAAATTGACCTACTATACCACGCTGGTCAGACGTATTGGTATAGGGTTTTGTTTCAATTTTTCCTTCTCTTTGCATAGATGTTATATTCTTTAGTCGTCTCTTACGATCACCCACGTATATATATATATATATATATATATATATATATATATATATATATATAGGGGGAGGATAGGGGATGGTGAAATGTATTCTTAGTCCGTCATCACATAGATTTTTTTTTATTTTTTCTAGATAGAATTATTTTTCTATATCTATATCAAATTTAAATATGCATCAAATTAGTTAGGGTAAACATCTCTACTTTAACGATCTATGGTTGTAAATGTCAAACGTATTGGTCCTCCAGTGACAGATGTTGCAAAGTATCCAAAAGTTCGGCTATACAATTAAAACTCAATAAAAATTCAAATTACTGAAATTTAGCATTTAACATGCTTAATTATTTATAAAAACTTGATTACGAGCGAAAAATAATTGTCACACATGGGATTCGAACCCATCTATTGAAAATCCGTTCCAATCGTGCTACCACTTACACCAATGTAAACTGTTGTATGACATTCAGTGTTCGCCTCGTATTATATTTTATCTTTAGAGGAGACGTGTGCCATCTACCCGACATTGATTTTTGCTCGTAATCAATAAAATTTGTTTCAAAAAGTTTTATATTTATATTATAGGCCTATATACTATTACATTGGTTGGTTGTTGCGAATACCATCAACCAACTTCAACTGACGTCGTCACGCTAATAATTACATTATTAAGGAGTGTTGAGGTCAGACAGGTGGCCGGTCATAAAACTATTGCTATATGGACTATGGAGGGAGAGTATATGTTGCGTCAATGCCGCATAAAAATAGGATAAGGGTAGAAGAATGATGATGATAAACTATAAAAGGGTATAAAACTTCACACCTTCAATAAAATTGTTGGATGAATTTTTAATTCATAGGTATTTTCCATCATATTTGCTTATTTAAACTATCTGGAAAACCAAGCCTGGCTCGGTCATTGTGTTTTTTTTTTGAGCAAATATATTTAGATATTAAAGGGTTGTTATGGAGATTTTTTAATATTAATCCATATTTAATCATGAAATATGATTATTTTTATATATAGGGATAAAATATATTAACAGATTATTTACACAAATTAAATGAAACATAATTGAAGAGATAATAAAAATGGAAATTAAAGTAGTTTCCGAGCTTCTGAGTACATAGAAATAAATAGCTCGTGTCAAGATATTACATTTATTTTAAAACAATAAAAAACGTTTTCTGAAGGTCACTTAACTCAGCTCCATCTCCTCTACAATTTATAAAAGATTTTTTACAATAGAAAAACATATTCCATTTTACAAGATTTTTCATTTCACCTGTCCCGGTGTTCGCCTGCTCGTATCTGTCTCTAATCAAATCTTTCACGCTAAATCTTATCTATTTCTTGATTAATGTATCATCATCATCATCGTTATAGCCCACACATGTCCCACTGCTGGGCTCGAGCCTCCTCCGTAATGGGAGGGTAATTAAACTACTATACCACGCTGGTCAGACGTGTTGGTATAGGGTTTAGTTTCGAGTTTTCCTTCTCCCGCAAAAATGTTATATGTGTTTTATACTCCTTGGTCGTCTCATACGATCACCCATGGGTAAGATAGGGGGTGGTGAATTGTATTCTTACTCCGTCACCACACGGATAATTAGTTAATTCATTTTATAATATTACGTTAGCTTCATCAATTTTACAATAACATGTACGTGTTTCTGTTTGTTTAGACATATCAAAATACATTTAATTAGACTATATTATCACAATAATAATCTAGGCACGATGCTTCAATCAACATATGTCATATCAGATCCACAACGGTATAATAGAATCCCTTTGGTATTCAATATACAGCGAGTACTAAGCCGATCTGACAATATGTACGAGTAGTTCACGAGCTCAACCGATATGGCTCCAAATCAAATCGTTCGAATCAAATCCGACACCAATTTGTTTGTTCATTCGCGTGACAAACTGCGAATTGCGTGCGCTGAACATACTCGTATACGAACAATTGTAATACTCTGTTATAACGATTGTGTACAATACGGCGATGTCAATTTGTCCCAATGGATATGATATACGGGTTTGAATACGGTACAAATGTTATCATCGCTTTGTCTGTAGGACGGTTTCAAATTTAGCAAAATAAAAGTTGTCAACAGAGTTTTTTAGTATTCTACAGGCTTTATTGCTCAGCTGGTTGTTAAACTTGTCATCTAAGTGTCACCCCACACGGGCTACACGCGACAGCTACAAACGCCGCCACGAGAAGCTAGAAGTGGCTACAAATGCGCGCGACAGTTACTTGTGGGCGGTGGTTGACACTTACCGTCGATGGCTGCTACTCTTTTTAACACATGCGCCCTGTACTTTTTCGCCCTTATTATTATAACTATCACTTTTTGAATCCCAAAACGGGATTGAATCTCTGAAATAAATAATTCAATATCCATATTTATTTCAATCAAAAACAGACTACGTACGTGTGGCAGCGTTTTGTATCAGTGAATCAGTGGCCGGTGCGGGCCACAAGACGCGAGCAACGACGATTTGTAGCGGGTGGCGGCCACCGGCGTCAACCGTGTGCGGCGAGTCCATATAAAATGTATGAAAACTACAAGAAATATGCCGTTGGCGGCGTTTTGCGGTTGTGGCCAGTGGCCCGTGTGCGGTGACCCTAAGTAAGCTTAGAGAATACTATTGGAAACGATGTATGAAATATTGATTTAAATCATAAGACTAGTTATATATACTATAGTTTAATATCAGTGTTCAGCTAAATAGTTAGTGGGTACATTGTCCGTGTGATAAATTGAGACTACAACACATCACCTCCATACTTATTCTTATGGATCTGAAAAGACGGAACGTGTGATGCAGATAATATCAGTGCAATGAAAAAGGAACATTGAAGTAAAATAAGTTGACAATCCATATAGCCAGCGGCAGCGTGGCCGAAAGGCTAAAATTCGTGAATGCAAGAAAAAAAGAGAACAAAGACAGAAAAACATTCTGCTATTATAAATCCACAAGAGTGTCAAAATTCAACACTAAATAATGAACCCGATTACGAACAAAAAATGACTGTAACAAGTGGGATTCGAACCCACACCTATTGGAAATCCGTTCCAATCGTGCTACCATTTACATCATCGTGAACTATTGTAGGACATTTAACAACAACAACACCCAAGTATCACCCTCATATAATCCATTTCTCTGTGGATGCCATCCTTTATGAAACACACATAGGAAAAATAAGTGATGATAACTTCTATTCTTACTCGTTTACGTTCAATTGTTTATTTTTTTGTTTGTTTCTATTTCATGCCTTAATTACTAAACAGATTTAAAAAATTTGTTCACTAATAGAAAGTTACATTATCAGCGAGTAGCATAAACTATATATTTTATCCCCACCATATTCTTAAGAGAACGAGAACTATGGGGGTGAATTTGATAGTATATAATATAATACTATTCTATTCATTTATCTTATAGACACAAGTAAAACAAATATCTTCAAATATTAGCGAAGTCGGTTTAGAACTAAACAACAAGCTTCACATTCAAGTTGTGCGAAAGTAAATACGCGAATATCGTGAACTGAAGTAATGTGCGAGCCGAATGAGTTGAAGGCGCTTCACTCGCCGCGAATAAACTTGCGCTGATAACGCGCTCTGTTCTTTAAGTGTGTACATTTCCTCTTATGTTACAAGTTACTATACTTATTCAGTGTACAGAATGATTGTATTCAAATCTGTATTTGTGTATATTTTTTTATTATCTTCAGCAGATATGTAAATAATGCTGTTTGGTAGCGGCTACGAATATTGTCAACCCTTACTTTGCTCGTGGATGTCGTAAAAGATGACTAAAAGCTTTATATAGATCTGAGTTAGTTCCGCTTGATGCTGTTTGGTCAGCAATTACATTCCCAAGGAGGGTTGACGTCAAGCAAGTGGTCAGTCATAAAACTATTGCCAATAACTTTTACAATATGTACGAGTATAAATTGCGTCAACCACAAGTAATTGGGATATGAGTAGGAATATGAAATGAGTAGACGTGTTAGTAGCATACCTGATGGTAAATGGTAACTGCCGTTCATGGACTTCTGCAATACCAGTTTCATGTTGGTCCAGATCTATATGAAGCTCTTAGTAATCTTTTAAGACACTTGTGAGTAATGTAAGGGTTGGAAGTATTCGTAGCCGCAGATAGCGTAGTGGTTAAGATACCGACCTTCCATGCCAGTACCATGGGTTCGATTCCTACGCAGGATAATACTTTGTGCAATCAACAAACTATTGTTCTGAGTCTGGGTGTAATTGGTCTGCGTTAATTGTATGTTTGTAAAGTCCCCCACAATACGAGGATTATTTTCTTAGTCCATGGTTTTTTAGAAAATAAAAAAAAAATCTCATACCATCATCATTTTTTACAACCCATTCAATTATGACTCCATCATTATTCGCAAAACAAAATAAACAATAAATCTCAAAACAATAAGTAAGTAAACAATATCAAATATTTATAAATTTAACTGTTACGTACATTAACCCGAGCGTTTATACAAATATTTGCAATCGTGTTGATATTTACACGTATTTGACTCGGTGGATAATGTTACAACGGTTTGTGACGTCAACCATGTCAACTAAACATACATTGTATTGTTTGATTTTAATATACTGGGTATAAGGCATATATTTAAACATTACAATTTGACAATACACAACATTATTAGAAGTGTATTTGTTTTATTTATATAGCATTGATATGCTTAATTATTATATAAATTTCTCTACGTGATAAAATTATGAATACGGAAATCCGTAGAAGAATAGATGTAACCGACATAGCACAAATAACTAGCACCTTGAAATGGCAATGGCCAGGACACATCGCTTGTCAAACCGACAATCGTTGGGGAAGAAAAGTTCTCGAGTAGCGACCACAAAACGGAGAACACAGCAAAGGATGAGTAGGTGGATTAAAAACATCTTAAAAGTCGCAGGAAGCCATTCAATTTAAGTGGCATGGGACCGTTCCGAGCAGCATTTTCATGGAGAGGCCATATATATCCATATGTTTAACAGTGGACGTCTACAGACTGATTGTTGGATGGAAATTGAAATAACGTATCTTGAAAAATTCAATTTATTACTAACTTCAGTTAGGTTAGTAAAAAATAATTTTAACTGCAATAGAAGGTAAACTCTAAATAAATTTTTATAGTAGTAGAACCTCACTGTTGACAGTTCTCTGTCTACAGTCCGCGGGCCGGTCCGTCCGGAGTAGTACCACACTGAGCAGAAGATCGACGTCTGTGTAATGCAATACACTATTGTGCTTCGTTCCGTGAGCAAGAGAGCCGAAAGCTCAACTGGGGTAGGTTTGGGGTTTTTATTGATAGGCAGCGGCCTAATTGTACCTTTGGTATTAAAAGGTCCATGAGCGGCAGTGACACTTACCATCTGGTGTACTGTTTGCTCGTTGGCCACCATAAGTAATAAAAAAAAATTTCGCATTAGAGTGGTCTTAATATAAAAACATGTTTTGGCCAGTAGTGGAAGGTATATAAGCTCTATAGCTTATATACCTTCTATATTCATGATACTATTATCATGATATATCATGATGGGGATATCGATATTGGTTTATCAGCCAGAGTCACCAATTATTATTAGGGAAATTGTTTGCTCTTCTACTACTAAAGACAATAATCACTATTCATTGACACATTTACATCTATTTATTCGTAGAAAAATTGTCTCATGTCCGTCTAACCAACAATTACAATTTCAAGGTTCATCTCAGGTAGGCGGACGATCATAAAAATATTAAAAAGAGTAAGTATTACATCGACCACAAGTAATTGAGTTAAATGCAGAATGATAATAATGATTCGTAGACAATATTTATAATAGTAACAAATCTGGTCAGTAAAGTATTGTCCTGCGTGGAAATCGAACACGACGTGACATTACTGCCACAGATCTACTACGCCATGTGCACCACCAGTCAAATTTATTCTATTTCAGCAACTTCTACACATCCATTTCCATTGTGTAAACTATAAAGGACTACAATTGCATTTTAAAGTGTGAAAGCCGTCAAATCAGCATTTGGTACACGTTGAGGCCACGTTATGTATACAGTGGGATGTTTGCTGTGAGCTAACAGCATGACTCACCTCAGTATTATACAGCTCAAATGTATTTCAAAGCTTTGTTGGGAAAAATCAGCACATATAATTCTGTAAAATATAAAAAAATCTCTACACACGTGGTGGCCATCACCGCTAACAATCTGTATCTGTACCAATTCAAATCACTAACCTTCTTTTGTTTCTCGTGAAAGTCTATTATGTCATTATTTTCATTAAATCATTCCAACAGTCCATGTCCATAGCTCATCCCAGTTTATATCTGTCCCACTAATAAACTAGAGCTGTCTCTATGTGAAAGAAACTGTTTTACTATACAAAGCTGAACAGACGAGTCGGTATAGGATTTAATTATCAGTCACTTTCAGTGATGTTATCTGCTTACGTCCCTTAGTCGTCCATCGCGATCGTTCTCGGGTAAGGAAGGGGTGATGATCATTATTTTTTTAATCAGGAAAATATTACAGCTTCTCTTTTTCGATCTCAAGTTGTATTAAAAGTAAATAACTAATATTAGTTACTGTGATATCTTAAATACTAATCGCGAAGCAGATATTTTTGAGTGACGAAATGAAATCTAGGATTGCGTCTGAAAAACGACAAGGTTATTGTAATTTATGTAATATTAAAGACGCAAAAAAAGTGATTTATGAATATATTTTAATCCAAAATAATCATGTATAATATTTTTATAAAAGGCAGGTAAGAATAACTGCATAAAATATTAACTTTAGGTGTATAAAACAACGTAGTGAAACAATATAAACAAACAAAACCCAGTAACTTTGTTACTAAGAAAGTTAATAAGCGTTAGTTGAAACCGCACCCAGAGTCTCTCTTTTTCGCATTAAAATTAGCTTTATCAAAAGCCTAGCATGTTAAATGTTAAATCAACATAAATAATCAATAATTATTACTATTTCGTAATAATATTTCAAATAAAATATAAATGGATTATATTTTCTTTCGAACGTGAGACATAAAAACGAGTTTTAATCAACGCGTAGGGGATTGTCACGTAACCCGTAGGAGCAGCTACGCCTCGTAGCAATCTCGTGTAGACCTCGTAGCGGATTACTGTACGCAATAAGCAGAATACGCTAACTTAGCATTAACGGAATACGCTCAGTTTATTATCAAAATGAAAAGATTTTTATATATCCGATTAGGTGAATACATATCCTTATTTCAATAATAGTATTTCATTTTTTACGTTTATAAAAGATGAAGATTATAAGATGAAGATTATAAAAGATGTGATTTTTATTTTTGAAATTAACAAGTTCACATTTATAATATTAGTAAAGATTTAATTTAAAGACTTTATAAGAAATGTAAAGACTTTATAAAATTTGATTGAAAATATTGTGTTATATATATATATATATATATTAATGTGTTATAATATTTGAAGTACCCAAATTAATGCATATTTTACGATTCTTTTTTCATCGATTGAGTAACACATAGTGAAAATGTACGTCAGTAATAATTATTACTAGTTTTAAACTTAGGTTATCGATCTAAAGAGATAAGTAGAGCTATATAGAATTGTCATCTATGTTATGATGTACTACGAAATTAACCTCAAATTAAATCATCATCATCATTATCATCACAGCCCATATTATATATTCCACTGTTGGGCTCGGGCCTCTTCCGTAATGGGAGTGGAATCAACCTACTATACTGGGCTGGTCAAACGTGTTGATATAGGGTTTTGTTTCGAGTTTACCTTCTCTTACATATATGTTATATGCGTTTTATATCCCTTAGTCGTCTCTTACGATCACCCACTGATAAGATAGAGGGTGGTGAATTGTATTCTTACTCCGTCACCACACGGATACTAATTAAATATTTTAATTTTATATTTTGAAAACCCTGTATTAATCTGTAATCAAAGGCGTGCTTTTACTATATTTAATCTAGCGCCATAAAGAAGTAATCACTAATTCCAGAATGGAATACAATAGAATAAAAGTGGGCAAAGTGGCGAATGATTAATATTTTTAATTATAATTACATCCTTACAAATAAAAAATAAGCTCAGGTTCTGGAGGTGCCAGAATCTGAACTTATTTTTTATTTCGTTTGAAATCTCGACAAATTGTGAAAATAAAAAGTTTTAAAACATGTACAAATACAAAATTAAAAACATTTTTTTTTGCTTAAATCCAAAATCACGAATTATAACACGTAGAAGGCCCCCCCATCGGTATCGGCGAACAACCATTTCGTAAACTTTGTTCCACTTGAATTTTGTTGGATATAACTTTTAGCGTGAAAATAAATCCAAGTTGAAATTACTTATGAACTTGTTGAAGTTCAGTGGCTCAGTAATTGGCCGTGACATAAGCTTCTCACCAACTTTTACTACCTCATATATTTTATGTATAAACAGCTGTTACGTACGAGATTTGCATGAATCAACCGTATCTAATGACCGTAATAATATACTTTTACCTATAAAAACTCGATTACGAGCGAAAACTGATTGTCACAATTGGGATTTGAACCTAAACCTCTTGGAAATCCGTCCCAATCGTGCTGCCACTCACACCACCGTGAAATATTGTAGCACATTCAATTCTAAAGTATTATGTTTACGTATTTAAGGAGACGTATGCTATCTACCCGACAATGTTTACACATTGTTATAGGCTTAATACTTGAAACTTTGCAGTTAGAATTGTATTAACCGATGACACATTTTTCGCTCGTAATCCGGTTTTTGTAAATGATCAAGCATACTAAATGTTAAATTTAAGTAATTTGAATACTTTTACCTGTAAATATATAATAATAAGTATAATTATAGAAACAAGAAATCTAATATAAGAAAGAAACAAGATAAAAAGCTGAAAAACAATTAAATTTTTATACCAGGTTAATATCAGGCAATAATATACTATCTAATTTACAAGAAATTACGGAGTAAGAATACAACTCACCACCCCTATCTTACCCGTGGGTGATCATAAGAGATATAAAACGCATATAATATCTATCTGAGAGAAGAAAAATTCGAAACAAAAGCCTATGGCTTTTAATTATCAACACGTTTACCAACACGTCTGACAAGCGCGGACAATTGCCCTCCCGTTATGAAGGAGGCTCGAGCCCAACAGTGGGACATATATGAGCTGAGATGATTATGAGATGAATTTACTTATTTCAAAAGAAAAGAAACAGGATAATGGAATTATATTACTTATTTCATTAATTGCAATAATTGATTTCCGAGGTTAACTAAATTAACTTAAGCCTTACAAAATATTCCAAACATACCAAGCAGTCATCATCATTTCTGTTCACATATATCCCACTGTAGGCTTGAGTTTCCTTTTTTTTTTTTTAAAGAGACCATCCTGCTGTAAATAAAATAATTCTTGTATCTTTACAAACATGCAATTAACGCAGACAAATGACACCCAGAGCCCAGGACAACACTTTGTGGGTCGCACAAAGTGTTGTCTTGCGTGGAAATCGAACCCGTGGTATTGGTACGGAAGGTCGGTATCTTTAACACTACACCATCTGTGAAGTCATAATGAGAGGGAAACTAATGTTCTACACCACGCTGGTCAGGGATGTTGGTATAGGGTTCAATGTCGAGTTTTCCTTCTCTTGCATAGATGTTATACGAGTTTTATATCCCTTAGTTGTCTCTAACGCCCCACGGGTAAGATTTAAGGGGTTGCCACCGAAGACAAAGAGAGCAGTTTGCATGATGGGTCTATGAGGTCACGCGCCGCCTCTTCCGTCACCCCGCACCGATTTGGCGGGGCGAGACGCATCCATAGCCCACCGCAAAAAAAAGAGGGTAAGATTTAAGGGGTGGTGAACTGTAGTTTTACTCCGTCACTATACGGACAATGAAGTCAAGTCAATCATATCAAGCAGTAATGTATTCTGATTATAACCGTTTGTTCCTAATTATATACCAAATATGTATACTTATAGTTCTTATATAAGTTTTGTTTCTGTCGAATGTGTTAGGTATGCACTGGATACTGATGCGATATGAGCAGTATTACATATTGGACACTGAACATTAGTTCGCTCCCAAATATGTTTTATACATTATCATCATCATTATTATCTCAGCCCATAAATGTCCCACTGTGGGGTTCAAACCTCCTTCATAATGGGTGGGCAATTAACCTATTACACCACCGCTGGACGTGTTGGTATAGACGTTATATGCGCTTTATATCTCTTGGTCGTCTCTTACGATCACTTACGGGTAAAATATGGGGTAGTGAATTGTAGTCTTACTCCGTCACCACACGGAAAATCCTTACTAATATTATAAAAGCTAAAGTAACTCTGTCTGTCTATCGCTCTTCCACGCCAAAACTACGGAACCGATCTAAATGAAATTTGGTACACAGATAGTATAGAGCCTGATAAAGGACATAGGGTACTTTTTAATGCCAAAAAAAGTTGTAATAGGGGGTGAAAATTTGTAAGAAATTATAGTAAAAATAAAGCCAGAGACTTGAAACTTATTTTTAAGCTATTGGTTAAATATAAATAAATATGACATTAATTACCCTTAAGGGTTAAAATAAAAATAAGGGGATGAACAACTTTAGGAAAGTAACCTTTTACGCGGGCGAAGCCGCGGGCAGAAGCTAGTATTTTTTATAAAATCCGATTACGAAATGAAAAATGATGTCGCAAGCGGGATTCGAACCCGCGCCTATTGGGATTCCGGCCCAATCGTGCTGCCACTACACCACCGCGACTAATTGTAGGACATGCAAATTTCATTTCGTATTATATTTACGTCTTAAGGTGACGGTATGCTATCTACCCGACAATGTTTACACATTGTTATAGGCTTAATACTTCAAACTTTACAGTTAGAATTGTATTAAACGATGACACAACCTTGTTATTTAAATTACTGAAATTTAGCATTTAATATGCTTAATTATTTATAAAATCCGATTACGAAATGAAAAATGATGTCGCAAGCGGGATTCGAACCCGCGCCTATTGGGATTCCGGCCCAATCGTGCTGCCACTACACCACCGCGACTAATTGTAGGACATGCAAATTTCATTTCGTATTGTATTTACTAGCTAGTATTTTATATATAGAATCAGTAAAATATCATCAAAATTTATAAAATGATGTCATATTTCAAACTTCTATATACTTATGAAAGTGAACCAATAAATAAATATAAAATACTTCAGTTTGGTTCAAAATGTTTTCTATAACATGTTCATTTCACAAACGTTTTGTATTAAAAAGTTAGTCTCTGTGAGTGTCTGTAATATTAGGTGAACTACTTTGAGCAAACTCAATTAAAACTTGTACTGTCGGTGGCTGAGGAGTGGAGGATAGAGGGGGGTTAATCATAACAAGGGCTCAGTGACAACTAAACACGTACTTGAATGTCACGTGCCAGTAACATTAGGGAGATAGCGGTGTAACTTGTAATTATGGTTGACAATCTTTTGTCAGCCAAAGTATATTCATCAACGAGTTAGCGCGTACATTTAAAATGAGTTATCTCTCGCGTCTACATCATCAAGAGATAAACTTATGTAGTTTTTACGTAAACTATAACAATTTTAAGGTCTGATAAAGTTATTGTGTGAAATTATTTATTGTTTGCTCATGAAACTTTTCTAAACTTATATGAGACTCATTGCCAAACGCGAGCCTTCTTCAAAAAATTACTAAGTATTAATCCACAATATTAGCCTGGCCAAATGGATTATCATAGAATTTCATTTCCTTGCAAAAGTCAGGTCTATTTACATCCCTTAATAGACTATTGGCTCCAGGAAAAGAAGGGGTGGTCATTATACTCTATTACAATCCGCAAATATTTACATTCACCTGGTGAATCCTCAGCCGATTTTATCAAATTCCCGCGGGTAAATATAAAATGATAATATTTTTATTCTTATTATATCGTAACGTAGGGATTAAGTTAATGCTAAATATCTATATGTATACAACTTTTTAATGCAAAAATCAAGTTTTTAAATTATTGTTAAATTTTTACGATGGTATTCAAACTAGTTTTTATACGCAACTTAATTATTAAAGAGATTACCGTGAGTAGGACCTATCCTTATTGGAAATTCATTCCAACTGTTCTACTGTTAAAGCTACTGCAGTTTATACGTGTCAACCCATATATGTTTATTATATATCTGGATAAATGTCTCCAAAGGTTGAACGATATGCATGTGGGAGTCCAGATGGGCGACTCAGTGGTCACTGCTCTGCTATATGCAGATGATGCAGTCCTGCTGGCACAGTCAGCGACTGACCTGCAGACCCTAGTCGACACAATGACAGAAGATTGTAAGAAAAGGGGTCTACGCGTGAATGTAAGCAAAATCAAAATAATGGTCTTTGAAAGAATTGAAGCCAGAACAGATGTAAGAGTAAAAATAGGTAATGATGTACTAGAGCAAGTGGATGAATTTGTATATCTTGGATGTGAAATTGTATATTTAGCCGAGATGGAAGGTACACTACTGATATAGAGCGAAGAGTGAATGCGGGAATTAGAGTGAACGGAGCGTTGGGACAACTTCTCAGTAGCCACCACCTCAGCTAGAAGGCACGTGTAGTAATACATAACGCAGTGCTTGTCCCAACATTACTGTATGGAAGCGAGAGTTGGGTATGAAGAAAAGAGTATGAAAGTAAAATTAATGCGGTCGATATGCGATCTCTACGGAAAATCTGTGGAGTTAGGCTGATCGATCGCATTCGTAACGACGACGTAAGAGAGCGAGTAGGTATGAAAGAGAGTATTGGTGTAAAGATGTCAAAGGGAATGCTGCGATGGTTTGGACATGTGGAAAGAATGCCGAACGAACGTCTGGTTAAGAAGATATACAATGTGAAAGTGGAAGGATGTAGGTACCGGGGGAGACCGAGACTAACCTACCTAGACCAGATAGGTCATGTACTGAAGGAAGGTGGAGTCAAGAGTCTCTGAAACCGGCGAGCGTGTATGAAGAGAATTATGAATGTTGAGGAAGCGAGTGAAGTATGAAAGGATAGAGTTCTCTAGCAATCTGTTCACTCTGCCTACCCTGTAAAGGACATGGCGTGACGGTATGTATGTATGTATGTAATTCATATATGTTGCACTGATGGCCTTTAGCCTCAATCGCAATAGGCGTGTGATTGACCCTAGTGGGTGGATAGTATAGTTATACTATGCTGATGATCCAGCGTATTCATATGATGATAATAAATTTTCCGTCCTCCTTATCGTCATTATTTTTAATCACACCATATATCAAATATTTGGATATTTTAAGTAGCTAGTAAGCAATAATAATATGTAATAATCTTTTTGGAAGTTAATTCTATTTCGTAGCTTTTATTTTACGGTATTTCTTCTATTATAGAGAGTCGCGGAGTAACAAACGCCATTAATCATTTCCAGAAATATAAAATACCATATAGCCAGCCAGCAACATGTAAATAATATAATTTATTCCTAAAGACATAATCAGAACCGTAACGTACCCACATACTGCTATGAAATATTATTATTACATAATAACGGGCGAGCCTAATGTCTCCTACGGCTCATAATTCCAGACTTCTGAATATATCCTGGATAAAAATCCTACTACATTTAAGCCATAGACACTTATTTATATTGGCAAACGAAAGAGACAAACTTAAACTCGCAACTTAAATTATTACAGATATGAGAGGATATGATTTTTTTATAATTTTTATTTTTAGTTGTCACTTAAATAAGAATATACATTAAAATTTATTATGAGTGAATGTGAGACATGACTGCCAGCCCTGGTTGTAATATAACTTTGTTCCTACACATGATTTCACGCTTCTCTTCTAAATGGTTGTTATACTTGACAGGCGTCGGTTCCGTGCTTCAAGGAGTTTCCAAGTTAATTTAAACGAGTTCAATGCAAGGAATTAACACTTTTAGTAATTTTATTGTTTCAAGAAATTGCATTTAGACCACATTATCTATTGCTAGGTTTAGATGCTGAACGGAAGTTCAGGAATAAGTATCCAAAAATTTCAAAATTAAAATATAAACGCGATAGAATTCGTAAAAATAATTTTATTTTGAACAAGAATTTCAAGTTTGGACACTTGAGAATTTTCTAATTTTTGGCTTGTTTAGAGAAAATATTATAGAACATTTTTCGTACTTATTCTTTTTATTCACTACCCTTGATAGCAGACTACCAAGAGGTTAGCTGATAACAATTTGTTACCATTTGTGTGGCAGTTATACCACTCACAGACTTCTCCAATGTGGGTGCAGCCAGATCGCTACCTACCATAAAATGTGGATTCTCGCTCACCGACCGAAGCGCAGTAGTTAATTACTACTATTTACACCTCGATATTATACGAGAGTGTGGTGCTGACCCATTCATAGCTGCACTCTATCCATGATCCTACCACCAGAAGTATGCTCATTTGTTATTTCCTGTGGTGATGAGTTAATTATATCACTAGTAATTTTCTTTTGTAAAAATCAGCTACTATAGCACCGAGGTGTGCAGTAATGCTCTTCTAGGAAGGTCATAAACTGCTATTGCCAAGGGAGGTGATTATTGCACTAATACCATTGGGGAGGCCTTCAACTAACAGTAGACGATGATAAGCTGATGAGTGGATATAACTTGCTATCTATTGAATTGAAACACACGTTGGTTTGGAAGGTAACCAGCGTAGATGCATTTGCCAAAGAAGCTGCTTTCCACCCAAAACTGGGATTAATTACAGCAAATGTGTGGTGTAATTCATAAAACGAAAAATGTGCAAGGAGCTGCTTAATGAATAGAATTGAGAGTATAGGATAGTGATTCTGGCAACATTAGTTATTATTGAACGTTACGGTTGAGTGGTTTCATGACGAAAATTTAGTATAAACAGCGGAGCTGAACCCGCAGACGGCATTCATTTGTAATATGTTAGCTGTGGTAGAGTTTAATTATTATATTTGATGGGTAGAGAGTCTGGTAATAAGTTATATTTTTGTTATGTCGATTTCGCTGGGTTGGTGTTTCTCTTACAGGTAAGCAATAAAAGCAATAGAAGCCTATCCGATAACAATCCGGAATCCGGAACATAGAAATGGAAGTCGATCACGAAAGCAAAAACATTAAGCGGGCATATTGAAAAATAAATATGGCAGACAAATATTTATCACATATTCTAATCGGGTAATATAATAATTAGAAATAAAAATAAGTAATTAGTAAATAATAATTACAAAAAAAATGAGCCTTATGTAAAAGACAAAATGTAATTATGAATATTAGATATAAAGAAAATAGTACGTTATAAAGTACATTCCAAATAAAGAAAATTGGCAAAAAGTCCATTGAAAAACTTATTAACGTTAAATATTAAACAGATTTAAAAAAAGTTGTTCTGGTTCGTAACATTTTAGACAAAAAAAATATTTATAATTATGTGAGTGAAGTTCTAACCAAGAATGAAACTATAATTGTCACCATTTATATGGCTTATTATGTCACAAGGATAAGAAATTATATTTGTATTAGTATCAATAAAAACCCTACACCCCCGAGATAGTTGGGTTAGTTTAGATTAGCTGGTTCTCTCGCTCACCGAACGAAGCGCACACGCAACAGAATATTGCCACTGCTCAGACGTTGAGTTTTCTGAGAGAATGTGGCAGGTACTATCGCGGATGGACCTGCACGCAGCTGTAGATCGAAAACTATCAATAGTATGGGCCTACCACTATAGAAGTTCCTTATAAAAGCAATAAATGTATCACTTAAGTTTACCGCAACGTTTTGATATACCATCTATTTAATATAATATATTACACACACACATTCATCAGAATAGAATTGTTTAACTAAAATTCGAGTCCTAAGCAGTTTTCACACACTGTTTAAATAGTTTTAATGACTAATATTAAAATAACTAGTTTTATTATCTGTTATGTTTAATTTTAAATATTATCTGTACAATTTGAGGGCGCCTCACACCTGCCATCTCACAATAAATCATGGTCTGAACTTAATCTCGGTGATTTGTATTAAACGTGGGGAATAGAATAAATCAACAGTAATATATACCGCCGCGGATCAACGATTTATTATTGCTATGTATTGTATTTATATTATAAACTTATCTTCAGCTATGTGTCACAATTAAGTATCCTGGGAAGGAAATTGACCTAAAATATCAATTTCATCAAAAGGTTTTAATATAGAATGATGTATCATATTTTAACAGTGATAATTTCAGACTTATTTTACTGTTCTGTGGTAGTGGCTACGAATACTACCAGCCATTATTTAGTTCGTAGATGTCGTAAAAGATGACTGAGTGCTTTACATCGATCTGGGCCAACTTCATCTGATGCCGTTTGGTCAACAATTACATTCCCAAGGAGGGTTGACGTCAGTCAGGCGGCCGGTCATAAAACTATTGTCAATAACTTTTACAATAACTACAAAAAAATTCGAGGTCACCATTCTACTCCGCCTTTTTGCACTTGATCTCCTACTTATAAGAATATTATGGAATAATCATCATCGTCTCAGCTCATATACGTCCCACTGCTGGGCTCGAGCCTCCTCTACAGCAAGAGCGGAACTGACCTCCTATACCACGCTGATGAAACAAGTTTTCATTGGGTGTTATTTCGAATTTTCCTTCTCTCGCAGTGTTGTCATAAAAGATCAACGGGAGAGTGGACATCATAACTGGTAAAATTATTACCCCTAACAACAATTGTACACGACTGCCATGCGTGACCATAATGTATTTTTCTTGAGGGAGGTCTATGTATAAAGTGAACCAAGATAGTTTGACTAGACGGGTGAAGATGAAAAACTTTGTTGCAAAATATAATGTTACCTTGACTTATCTAGTCAGGTATCTCGTATCTTACCTGAACGGATAAGTAGTGTGACTATAAAAATACAAAGACAACGTGTGGCTTAAAGATGTATATATAATGTAGTAATCTATATGTACGATAGAAGTGAAGCTTCAGTATTACAGCGGAATAATTGAACTATTACATCAATCACATTTGTATAGTATACAACTGGTTTTACTGGTTTTATTTACATAATTATGAAAACGTGAAAAGTATCCCACTCTTTTCTGATATTCGAGACATTGCTCCCACTCTATCCACCATAGTGTACACCCCTACTACTTATTGTTACACAAAAAGAAGCTTATTTGTAATAATTTCAAAGCCCATCAAAAGTTTTATTTCAAAAACTGTCTACAAAAGTAATACTAATAAAAAAAATCATATTAAATATTTTTGGAGGCAGGGCAGTATAGTTAAAAATTGTCAGTATTACGCTCGGTCGGTTAACTTCTAAAAACTATCAATAATGAAAGTGCACCATTTTTGGTGCTTTTTTTATTTTTATTCGAGCTACATGCTCCGGGCCGTCATTCAGTTACTTTATTTCTCTACTCGCTGTGGCTGCGATAGTGTATCAACAAAAGAACACAATCCTTTGTTATTCACTAAAACCACTACTTTATTAATGAAGTTCAATTTTACAACTACTAAAGATTTTTCCCTGTGTGGTGATTAGATTAGGAACACAATTGTCTGTGCCCTCGAGGCAGTGTGTGATGCGGCGATGCCGAGGGCTCGGCGGAGGCCGCTGCGTCGTCAAGTGTATTGGTGGTCACCCGAAATTGCGAATCTTCGGGTGGCCTCCAACCGGGCGCGGCGTGCCTACGTCCGATGCCGTCAAAGAGTCGATCGGGACGAAGTTCATGAGGGCCAGCTGCGTGATGAATATAAAACAAGGAAGAAGACCCTGCAGCTGGCCATCAGCCAGGCGAAGGAGAGGGCTCGTGAGGAGCTGCTTGCGGGCCTCGACGGGGATCCATGGGGGCGCCCATATCAACGAGCGCGGAATAAACTCCGCGCCTGTGGCGTCCCCATCATCGAATCCATGGACTCGGATCTTCTGTCGGGGCTTATGGGGGAGCTGTTCCCGCGTTCCATGGGACATGCTCCCCCCAGTATGGCTCCTCGGTCGGTGGTAGAGGTGGAGATCTCAGCCCCACTCATCACCGACCGGGAGATGGAAGTGGCCCTCTCCCGACTTCGTGGAAAAAGGAAGGCGCCTGGTCCAGACGGTGTCCCGGGACTCGTGCTCGGCGTCGCCGCTGAGTACCTCGGGGGTGAACTCCGGGAGCTGCTCAATGCATGTTTGAGGTCCGGGCAGTTCCCGGAGCAATAGAGGTGTGGAAGATTGTGTTTGCTGCGGAAGGAGGGTCGCCCAATCGACTCCCCTTCCGCATACAGGCCACTGGTGCTGCTGGACGAGACGGCCAAACTGTTCGAGAAGGTGCTCGCGGACCGTCTCGTCCAGCACCTCGAGGAGGTTGGGCCGGGACTGTCAGAAAGTCAATATGGGTTCAGGGGTGGCCGGTCGACAATTGACGCATTGGCTGCCCTGAAGTCCCTGGTCACCGAAGCAGTGGCCCATAAGGAAGTACTTCTGGCAGTCTCGCTCGACATCAAGAACGCCTTCAATAGTCTCCCACATGAGACGCTGAAGGAGGCGCTCCGCTTTCATGGAGTGCCCCCGTATCTCCGGAGGCTATTGGAGGCGTACCTCGAGGGAAGGCATGTGCTCTGGGAGGGGGGCGACGGGCGCATACATCGCCATCGGGTGGAGTGCGGCGTTCCGCAGGGATCGGTCCTCGGTCCGGTTCTGTGGAACGTCGGATTCGACTGGCTCCTGCGGGGTCGGCTTCTTTCCGGGATGGGGGTTATCTGCTACGCGGATGATACCCTCGTCACGGCGAGGAGGCCCAACTTCCTGGGGGCTGCCCGATTGGCACGGGAAGGAGCCGCGCTCGTCGTGGGCCGGATTGGCATGTTGGGCCTGAGGGTCTCGGCGGAGAAAACCGAGGCCCTCCTATTTCATGGTCCAGGTCGAGGTCCCCCCCGAGGAGCACACATCAGTGTGTCTGGGGTTGCCGTGCCAGTGCGGGCCCAGATGAAATATCTGGGTCCGCACCTTGATTCAAAATGGAATTTCGGGCCACACTTTTCCCAGCTCGTCCCGCGGCTTGTCAAATCGGCCGCGGTGCTAAGTAGGCTTCTGCCGATTACTGGAGGTCCAGGGTCGTCCTGCCGGCGATTGTACACCGGAGTCGTGCGGTCCATGGCGCTGTATGGCGCCCCTATTTGGTCGGAGTCCCTCACTGCCCGCAATAGGGCCCTCCTGCGACGTCCGCAGAGGGTCATGGCGGTGAGGGCTATTAGGGGCTACCGTACGGTGTCGTGGACTGCAGCGACATTGCTGGCGGGGGACCCGCCTTGGCCACTTATAGCTAAGGCCTTGGCAGAGGCCTACCGGCTGCGCGTTGTGGCGCGGGCCGGCGGCGAGCAAGTCTCCGCGAGGAGACTGGGCAGAGATTTGGAAGTGGCCCGAAGAGGAGTCATCCGGCGGTGGAGAGAGGATCTGGAGTCCCCTGTAGCAGGGCGGGGGACTGTGGAGGCGGTCGCGCCACATCTCCACCGCTGAATCAGAAGAAGGCACGGCAGCCTTAGCTTCAGGATGGTGCAGGTGCTTACCGGACACGGGGTCTTCGGTAAGTACCTGCATAAAATTGGAAGAGAAGGGGCCCCTGGATGTCACGAGTGTGGCGCGCCAGTGGATGACGCGCGTCACACTCTGGAGGTTTGCCCCGCCTGGGGGCCCCAACGCCACGTCCTGTCGGCGGTCGTTGGAAGAGACCTGTCGCTGTCGACCATCATCTCCAAGATGCTCGACAGCGATAGGTGCTGGACGTCGATGGCCTCGTATTGCGAGGCCGTCATGAAGAAGAAGGAGGCTGCGGAGCGGGAACGTGAGGCGCATGCGTCCGCTGACTCGCTCCGTCGCCGGCGTCCGGGGAGGAGGAGGCGCCGTTATGCGCATCTCCTCCCACCGCCTTGAGGATCGACAGGGCGTGGCCAGAAGGCCAAGCGTTGGGGCGTCGGGGATCGAATGTCAGTAGACGATCTCTCCGGCGCCCCGTAAAAGCGCGGAAGGGGGCCGCTGTGGTTTTAGTGGGTATTCCGGTTGGACTAGCTGGCCGGCGAGTCCCACACTCCCTCCCGTCTTGACATCGGCGGGCAGGGGTTAGCGCGCAAAAGCGTTTCCCAGCGTCAACAAAAAAAAAAAAAAAAAAAGGAACACAATTGTCGCCACCACTTAGTTTTCCGTGGGGGTAGTAAAAATCTGCTGAGGATCTCACCAGAAGAGTGAACACCAATTGTTACGTAGAAAATATATATACCTTCCATAATATGTCACTGCGATGACAAAACCCGCCTGCGTGGCGATTACTCTTCCTATACTACTCCTCTCTTAGGAGTGACAAAAACACCCTCAGTCACGGTAACTCCACTGCTCTATTAGCTCACATTAAATTCCGCTGGGAGTCGTTCGATGCGGACGAAACATGACCACGCTATACAGTGTTCTATAGGAGAGGACTACATCCAGCAGTGGACGGCAAAAGGATGAATAAAGATAATGATATGAAATATTTTAATTTCTATGTAAAATTACAACAAAATTATATTCACTACTTTTATTTCACCGAAAAAATGTCAGTACGTACTCCTTTTTTTTTTTTTTTTTTGATGGACTATGGATTTGTCTCGCCCCGCCAAATCGGTCCGGGGTGACGGAGAAGGCGGCGCGTGACCCCATAGACCCACCGTAAAAACTCCTCTTCGCCGTGCGAGTGGGTCACCGGGACCCGATTTTTAACTTCAGTGGCCGTCAGTACGTACTCCTGGGAAAACAACGACTAAAATCGTAGATCATGATTAAAATCACCGCGCACACAAACAGATCATTAATATAATGACAATTACCGTATTAACTCATCATCTTATTGCTCTTATACCAATCAGTTATGGTCCATGTAATATGTACTCATCATCCATCATACATATTCCATCCATCCATCCATCAGCCCGCAAACGTCCACTGTTGGACATAGACCTCCCCACGAGAATACCATCTGTAATGGTCCTGTGCAACCTGCATCCAACAGTTTCCTGCGACCTTGATGAGGTCATCAGTCCACCGAGTGGGGGTTCGTCTTACGCTGCGTCGTCCGATTCGTGGTCGCCACTCGAGAACCTTTTTTTCCCAACGGTTGTCGGTTCGTCGAGCGATGTAGCATGCCCATTGCCACTTCAACGTGCCAATTCTTCGGGCTATGTCGGTTACACTCGTTCTTCTACGGATTTCCGGATTCCGGATTTTATCACGTAGAGAAATACCGATACATATTGCAAAAAGTTATTGGTAATATTTTTATGACTGGCCGCTTGTCTCATCAACTCTCCTTGGTAATGTAATTATTAACTAGACGGCATCAGATAGAGATGACCCAGGTCAATATAAAGCTTAAAGTTGTCTTTTACGACATCCATAAACAATGTCAGGTTTGGTAGTATCCGTAGCCACGACCACACAAGTAATTACTATAACATTAAGTGATGAACAGTAATGAATACGTTCCCAATAATGTAAGTTTCAAAATGTTAGGGACAAAGTTAAAATAATGTTTAGTATCCTTTGACCCTTGAAATCCCAGCATTTATTACTATTTGTGTGACAATTAACACAGCGGCACTCCAGTCGGGGCCCGTCGTCGGCGGCCCGGCGGCCCGGGGGACGACCGCAGATTACTCCATAAAGATTGTTTTAACTGTTACATATAGTGCCATCTAGTACTTCATTACTTTACCATTCCACTTATTTTAATCTAGGGTTAGAAATGTCACACGAAAATAGTGCTATAGAAAGCACACAGTTTTTATTTTCGTAGGCTTTGAGGCTGGTCCGTCACGCTCTGAGGTGAAAGGCTCGTCTGGGTGATCCCGGAACTGCCGAGTGTACCCGAGCGAGAAAGATACAGTCAGCTGCTCTTCTCTGTTGTATCGCTGTGTTTACTATATTCAATTTACATGTAATAATTGTTATTATTAATTCATCATCATCATCATCATCTTAGCTCGAGCCTCCTCCATAGCGGGAGGAAAATTTATCTACTATACCACGCTGGTCAGACCTGTTGGTATTGGGTTTAGTTTCAAGATTTCCTTCTCTTGCATAGATGTTATATGCGTTTTAATATCCCTTAGTCGTATTTTACGATCACCTACGGGTAAGATAGGGGGGGGTGGTGAATTGTATTCTTACTCCGTCACCACACGGAAAATTGTTATTAATAATTATTACCAATTATTCAATAGTTTCTTTTTCATAGGTTTAAGTTTTCACTTCTGTCGGCAGTCCTCATGATTGCTTTGTATTTTTTCTTTCTTTAAATAAAACAGTTTTACTGGAAAATTTTGTTTCATAAAGCACTTTATATTATCTTTGCACCACAAGGCACCGAGTAGGCATCATCAATCTCAATCAATCAATCAAGTATCTTCTTCCATCAACTTAATCATATCTATTGAGAGATATGGATCTCTCTAAGTTCTAAGACTGTTATTTTTTCAAGGAGTTCGAATATCATCTAAAGCTGAAAAAAAAATTACCTAATATACCTACTTCCCTGGTCAAATAGTTGAATATAATTAATATATTTTATAACACCGTAGTTAACCATAATTAAAAAATTCTATATCTCATTAATTTTAATAATATTTTAGTTTTATTTAACAATGACTTGTTATGTGATGGAAATGTTGCTACCGACTCGAAACAATGTGATATAAATATTATGATTATAAGTGCTGTGTGGCACGGCACGTCTATCAATATTTTGCAAACTTTTATTTAGTTTCACCTGTCTCAGTGTCTGTCTTCCTCTATGTCTGCAATCACATCTTACACTTTAAGTTTGGTACACTGAAATATTCCACTGAGCTGAAATTTTTTATGCACTAAATGTTTTATAAATGTTTTTAATAAAATTCTAAGTGCAAAGTTGAAGTATTAAGCCTATACAATGTGTGAACATTGTCGGGGTAGATGGCACACGTCACCTTAAAGACGTAAATATGATACGAAGCCAGATTTGAATGTCCTACAATACGGTGGTGTAAGTGACAGCACGATTGGGCCAGATTCCCAATAGATGTGGGTTCGAACCCCACTTGTGACATCATTTTTCGCTTCGTAATCGGGTTTTTATTAATAATTAAGCATATTAAATGCTAAATATCAGTAATTTCACTGTTTTGATTACAATATATACATACATACATATCATCACGCCATATCCCTTGCAGGGTAGGCAGAGAGAACAGAGTGCCAGAGAACTCTATCTCTGCATACTTCACTCGCTTCCTCAACATTCATAATTCTCTTCATACACGCTCGCCGGTTTCGGAGACTCTTGACTCCACCTTCCTTCAGTACATGACCGATCTGGTCTAGGTAGGTTAGTCTCGGTCTCCTCTACAATATATATATATATATATATATATATATATATATATATATATATATATATATATATATATATATAATACTAAATATGATAATAATAACAATATGGACGATAATATTAATGAAATTGCACTGAATTTAATATGACTGCTGTTTTTTCATTACATCCCTCTTAATACGGGTTTTAAGGATGTAGGTACCGGGGGAGACCGAGACTCAACTACCTAGACCAGATTGGTCACGTACTGAATGAAGGTGGAGTCAAGAGTCTCCGAAACCGGCGAGCGTGTATGAAGAGAATTATGAATGTTGAGCAAGCGCGTGAAGTATGCAAGGATAGAGTTCTCTAGCACTCTGTTCTTTCTGCCTACCCTGCAAGGGATATGGCGTAATGATATGTATGTATGTATGTAAATGAAGTGGCATGAAAAGTAAAAAATGGTGATTAAATGAAGGGTCATGAAAAGTAAAAGTTAGTGATTACGATCACACTGAATTCAAAGTATTTCATTTAACAGCAATACAAAGAAAACTGTTTAACACTTTTAATTCTATAAGAGATTCTTTTATAACATTTTAGTTTTTTTTCCAAATTAATGATCCTATAATAAATAAATAAATAAAAGATATATATCTTATATAAATAATATTCGCAAATTAATACAACACATCATATATTTATGTAATAATATCTGGTTATGAGTTAGAAATATATACAAAAATAAACAACTACAACGTGTAATGTGACGGGCGAATCAATCACAGAATGTTTGTATATGAATAATGTATTTGTATACAAGTCGTATATCGGACAGGGGTCAGCTACAACATACAATTACTTATATACTATGTAAACTTATACAACGTTGTAGCGGTTGGAATGGTGACCCACCCTAATGTACACTACCGTAAGCACTAATAGCTCCCCGACCCTAACTATTAGTGTTAAACGTTAGACATTTACAACACAAGAACTTGTGTGTTATATAGATGACATATAAGACCTCGCCTTTATTCATAATTAATTTTTTAATTATTCATAATCATCACAGCTCATATATGTCCCACTGTTGGGCTCAAGCTTCCTCCGTAATGGGAGGGAAATTGACCTACTATACCACGCTGGTCAGATGTGTTGGTATAGGGTTTTGTTTCGAGTTTTCCTTCTCTCCATATATAATATACTCTGTTATAACCCGTATTATTAAAAAGGAAGACCAATTTCTTTCATATTGTGGATGAGACTTAATCGTAATAGAGAGACCTAATTAGGCTGTGAAGAGAAAGTAATGTTATGACATTTATCTTCTGTTGACGGAGTAACAATACAATTCATTATATACTTTTAAACACGATTATCATTAAAAACAATTAAGAAATGTGAGCAGGATATCGGTTGAAAAATATTCAAATGGTTATGAAAGCTGCACGTCATCCTTTTGTCACCCAGATATATCTATAGCCCGTCAAAAACAGCTACTCTAAAACAAAAGTAAAAACTATAGTTTCTAATGTCGAATTAAGACTCTTTTCTTTGATATCTGTCAACGCGATATTATTTTCATAGAAAGTTTCTTGTCCTTCTATCCACCATTTTTTTTTACTGCTTTTGGTGGCAAACGAGCAAGCAGTACAACTGATGGTAAGTGTTACTGCCGCCCATGGAACTTTGTAATACCAAGGGTATAGCTTAGGCCGCTGCCTACCAATAAAATCGCAAAATCCTCCCAGTTGGGCTGCCGGCTCTCTCGCTCACCGAACAAAGCGCAATAGCACATTGCCATTACTCAAACGTCGATTTTCTGCGAGAGTGTGGTACTACACCGGACGAATCGGCCCGCGACTGTAGACAAAGAACTGTCCACAGCGTGGTTCTACCACCATCAAAATATAAAACGAAAGTAAAAATTATAGTTTCTAATGTCGAATTAAGACTATTTTCTTTTCACAGAAAATTTCTTTTATCTGCTAATTGGATATGTTAGGATTACAAAGAGAGACAGTTAATCTACAAAATGAGTAACAAGTATAATATTACAGATAAAGTATAAAATAAGGCAACTGTAACAATGTCAGATGTAACAATGTTAGAGACGGTTGTATGTACTCGCCACGTGTATACCGATCACGTTCTACGTACATCAGGGAAACCACATCGGCAACTTTAAAGTACATTTTTAGACTTTAGCTAAAGTTTTATGTGTTACATTTTATTTTATTATTTCTCTTTAAGATAAATGATTAAATGTGTTTATTTTATTGTCAACTAGATTTGATATTTTCGATACTAGTTTACGTTATGATGAAGTTGTAATAATGATAAATCAAAGATCAAAAAAATTAATTTTCAAAATATATGTTTCATCTCATTCATCTCTGGTGTCATTTTAAAAATAGGTATATGCTTCACCATCTCAGGTTAAGTATTCATGCCGCCTTCTGCGAGGCTGTCATCTCGCAGAAGGAGGCGGCGGAACGGGCCCGGGAGGATTCCCGTGACCCGGGCCGCCGCCCGCGGCCGGGGCGGCGCAGGCGCGAGTACCTGCGCCTGATGCCGCCCTAACCGAGGCTTCGGGTGATCGGAACGGGGAATTGTTCGGTCACCCGACGTGAGGCCAGCGCGTGAGGACGACGCCTCGACGGCGAAAGCTGTCGGGGCGTCGACAGGAGAGGAGCCTAAGAGGGCATACCGCCGAGCGGGCCACTGAAGACAAAGATCGGGTACCGGTGGCCCACTCGTACGGCGAAAAAGAGGTGCTTGCAGGGTGGGTCAATGGGGTTGCGCGCCGCCTCTTCCGTCACCCCGGACCGATTTGGCGGGGTGCGACGTCCATAGCCCACCGCAAAAAAAATAAAAAGGTTAAGTATTCAT
Organism: Lymantria monacha; assembly: GCA_905163515.2. Lineage (NCBI taxonomy): Eukaryota > Metazoa > Arthropoda > Insecta > Lepidoptera > Erebidae > Lymantria > Lymantria monacha. The sequence goes on from LR991101.1 coordinate 28,634,516, forward strand.
TATTGGCCTCAAGCCTCCTTTTCAATTGGATGAAAGTGAAATGAACGTGTGTGTGGAGTGCGTGCGTGTACTAATTGCAATACACACGTGTTGCAATTAGTAGCTTTTTACTATACTATGAAGGGATGGGGTGGTAATATAATTATATTATTGTATTCTTCATACTTAACCACACAAATAAGTGCATTCAATAACAATATTATTTATATCGACCTAAGTCAACTTAACCTGATGACGTTTGATTAACGATTACAATCCCAAGGAAGGTTGAAGTCAGACGGCGGGACATAGAACTATTACCAATAACTTTTACAATATGTACTATGAAAGAGGAGTATATCGATCATAAGTAATTGATATAAAATCAAGTAAATGATAAAAATAATAATGACATATAATTGTATTAAATCAGTTAATTCGTTATCAGTTGCATTAATGTCAAATCATGTTATTGATGCGACCGCGCGCGCCCGTCTCTACAGTCATCGATTTGTCACAGCGAGAGAGCTCCCATTAGCGCTATTTGTCGCTGAATGAATATTAATGGTACATGTAATTATCTATATTTGTGTGACGCACACACATACACACATACAAACGCATTGATAAATCGTTCATTTATACATATCAATGACATTTTATTGATATACTGAATGCTCTATAACTTATTTGGTAACGAATTAATTTACTGTTTAAGTTGCTTTATTGGATTAATGACTTGTGCCTTTTTTAACTGGCTATGATTTAGCTACTCTCTGTTAATACCGTCCGGGGGAGACCGAAACTCACCTAGCTAGACCAGATTGGTCACGTACTGAAGGAAGGTGGGGTCAAGAGTCTCCGAAACCGGCGAGCGTGTATGAAGAGAATTATGAATGTTTAGGCAGCGAGTGAAGTATGCAAGGATAGATCACTCTGGCACTCTGTTCTCTCTGCCTACCTTGCAAGGGATATGGCGTGATGATATGTATGTATGTAACAAAAGAAATGACGTATAGCACGTTAGGCTGACTATTGGTGATAAGTCCTTGTCTTCGGTGGTTTTATTGAGTTATGATATTAAGATTTTGAGGTCTTGGTTTCTAATCTGATACGAGCTCAAGTAATTGTCTTAGACTTTGCTATTTTCTAGGAAATTTATGACAGTAACAGTAATGACCAAGCCGTTGGTATTTAGATTTCTGATGTAGTCACTTAATTCCTACTTCTATTCAGTAAAGGGTCAACCTAATTTTGGCTGAACGTAGTTTCAAATGTTCAGTTTTTTATCGATAATTCCGAAAAAAAGCCTGGAAAAGTGAGATAATGTCTGTTGGACTTAAGAATTGAACACAGGAGTTAACCAATTGAAGAAAAAAAATGACAATATCAATTAGCTTTTTTTCAAATTTTAAAGGAAATTAAAAGACGATAGTCGAGTAAAAGTGCTATATCTATCCGCTAGGATTCTTTCCTTTTGTACTGCGTTTGAATAAATAGAAATCTCTGAAAAGTAAACATGTGACCATGAATACTATTAATGTTTGAAACTTCAGTAAAGTAAAAATAAAATACAAATCGTAAAGGTTTCTGATGTGTCCGCGAGTATTACACACTTGAAATAAAAGTACGTTATTACGTGTAATAACGATAACTTTTGGACGTGAAACACCTTTTTCTTGTTTTTTTTTCTATACGGTGGACTATGGATGCGTCTTGCCCCGCCAAATCAGTCCGGGGTGGCGGAAGAGGTGGCACGTGACCCCATAGACCCACTGTGCAACACCTCTCTTCGACGTGCGAGCGGGCCACCGGTACCCGATCTTTATCTTCGGTGGCGTGGACGTAAGACACCTTAGTCCTTTCGTGATCATGATCACTGTAAAGTGTTCAAAACGTCGGGCAATTAAAATTCAAATACAAACGCTACAGAATTCGTAAAAGTAGTTTTATGTCAAACAAACCATAAAATAAATAAAAACAGTTTTATTTTATACTACTAGTACAGTTACGTTATATTGCGTAAACATCAAAAATTGTTATAGAACAATATAAAATAATATAAAACTAAATCGACATGATTCACATCTCACTAGACATTTAGTTGTCTACATTTAACCACTAAACCACTTTGGCAGAAATATCCTCTGTATTATGAATACGGGTCCCCAATAGAAAGCATACTGTATTCATTATATTACATATACCCAGAGTAATTCTGATGCTTTCAACGGAATACAAAGTATTTTTATTACTCTGTTAGAGTTCCGTATGTTATACAATAAAAAGAAATGATACTTGTTATATATGTACTGTTACATACATACATACATACATACACATACATATCATCACGCCATATCCCTTGCAGGGTAGGCAGAGAGAACAGAGTGCCAGAGAACTCTATCCTTGCATACTTCACTCGCTTCTTCAACATTCATAATTGTCTTCATACACGCTCACCGGTTTCGGAGACTCTTGACTCACCTTCCTTCAGTACGTCATCAATCTGGTCTAGGTAGGTTAGTCTCGGTCTCCCTCGGTACCTACATCCTTCCACTTTCGCGTTGTATATCTTCTTAACCAGACGTTCGTTCGGCATTCTTTTCACATGTCCGAACCATCGGAGCATGTATGCATTGTTAAGTACTCGAAATTAAGAAACAAATATTTGTATAGTGGAGGACTTTACAAACATATCTTCATCTCATCTCATCTCAATTCATAAACATACTACTGGTGGGCTCTACCATCTTTCAGTATGAGAAGGAATAATAGATCATACAACAACCCTTGATTAATTAGTATAAGGTTTTATTTCGAGTTTTCCTTCTCTTGCATAAACGTTTTATGCCTTTAGTTGTTTTTGTATGACAATAACGGACACAGAATAATAAATTATTTCACATGGAAAAAAAGAAAATAAGTCTAAACAGATACAAATTATATAAAGGACCAGAACTCATATTCTTAGAAAAATTGTCCTGTATTGGAATCAAACGTAACGTCACGAGCATCGAGCACAAGTAGATATTTAGATTACTAAACCATTTTGTGTAGCGTTTTTGAATGCTATTCTGTACTAACCCAAAAGCCTAATTCTTTATATGCTATCATCATCGTCATCACAGCCCATAAATGTTCCACTGTTGGGCTCGGGCCTTCTCCATAATGGGAGGGAAATTAACCTACTATATCTCGCTGGTCAATCGAGTTGGTATAGGGTTTTGTTTCGAATTTTCCTTTTCTTGCATAGATGTTATATGCGTTTTATATCCCTTCGTCGTCTCTTACGATCACCCACGAGTAAAATAGAGGAAGATTAATTTTATTCTTACTCCGTCACCACACGGAAGTTCAATAGTAATTATCTTGTCTTCTCTTGGCGGGTTACCCTATGGGGTATCCTCTCCAGTCGATACCTAGACCTAAGATTCGTCGTCTGGGCGTCGTCTGTCTCGAGACTAGACTGTAGTATGTGTACGGAACCATTGTGCGAGCACGTACTTGCGCTTGACAAATTCTGTTATTTAATAGCGACAACATGCGGGTATTATTACGCACCTTTTTTGGTTTTCTGTTGAAAGCTACACGTGATACGCTTACTGATATATATATTTAATGTGAATCATTATAATACTGCGGATGTTAAAATCAATTGTACACGCGGACACAGACTGCAGGTAAATAAAATATTTTTTTACTTATCATCTTAATTCTATGATTTGCTGTTTAGTGGACGTTACGAATACTATCAACCTTTACATTGCACGTGAGTATTGTAAGAGATGACTAAGATGCACTAAAATACCGTATACAATAATTAATATTTTTTTTTCTATATTACCAAATTGCCCTATTTACACGAGAATAATATATGAAAATTTTCCGTGTGGTGACCGAGTAAGAATACAATTCGCCACCCCCTATCTTACCCGTGTGTGATCGTAAGAGACGACTAAGGGATTTAAAACGCATTGAACATCTATGCAAGAGAAGGAAAACTCGAAACAAAACCCTATACCAAAACGTCTGACCAGCGTGGTGTAGTAGGTCATTTTCCTTCCCATTAAAGAGGAGGCTTGAGCCCAGTAGTGGGACATATATGAGCTGAAATGAAATTATATGAAAATAAACATTACTTACATAGTCTTTGTGACTTACTTTGATCTTAAATCATCAATATCAGTATATAAGCTGAGATGATAGATGCCCACGTCCGCAGGTAGCCCTGAAAAGACTTATCTGAGCAGAGCAATCTTACCAAAATGAGGAGACAGCGTAAAATAACATTGGAAGTAACTACGTCAGAAACTGCAGCTGCATTACTTCTTGGTGGTGAAAGAGCTTTGTTTAAAAAGCCGATAGATTTATGCTCATTGTTTATAAACCCGATAGATTTATAAAGCAATGAAACACCGAGATGTTCAATAACACGAAACTGCGACACATTCAAAGTGTTTTTTGGTTTAATATGTACGGTGGTAAACGAGCAAGCAGCATGCATTTATATTTTGGCAGGCCATGGTCTGGACACACGCCTTGCATTCCGTCCGCGTGGCCCCATAACCCACCGTTTGCCGGTGGAAGGAAAACGGTGGGTTATGCCCACCGTTTTCCCTCCTCATCACAATTGGGTATTTCGAGTACCATCACCGATGACGCCCCGGGCCATCAGGCTTCACCCTCACGTGGTCAGCCTCTCCGCGGGTGAAGTATTATTCCCCGTTCCAGTTACCCGCGACTTCGACTAAGGCAAGTAGACGCAGGTAATCGCACCTGCCCCGTCCCGCCGCCTCTTACAAATGAAGCGGAAATAACACATTGCTACTGTTCAGACGTTGCTTTTCTGCAATAGTGGGGTACTAGGTCCGACTGGGGGTCGGACCGGCCCGTGGCTGTAGAAAGAATACTATAAACTGTGGCTTTACCACTATTAGTGTTTTTATTAAGGATTCCTGTCTAATCGTTTGCGTTGATTGGACAATGATAAATAAAAAAAAAGTAGAGGTCGTAGATCGAGCACTACAAGATCGTAATGAAAAGTCAATGGTGCTTTCCTTTGGAGATCTTCGGCAAATCCTTCCTGTTAAAACTCGAGGAAATAGAACTGATGAGATTAATGGTTCACTAAAGTATTCTTATCTGTGGCCCCAAGTAGGAAAGCTGACCCTAACCAACAACATGCAAGCAAAGCCAAGGTTTCTTCACATTAGTGTTGCCTAAATGCAAGACCAAGACTAGCTGCAAGAGTTTCGCAGTGCTCCCTTAGACATGATTTTACGATTTTCTTAGCAAAGAAAGGATTGTCAACATTTCTTATTCTTACGAGTAATACCAGTACACGGAAGAATAATAGCCGTACTTCCGTTTAGTGGTATGTACCTAATTATTGATAGTTGTACAGTTACTGCCACTAGATGAATAAAATTTAATTAATTTAGTTGGATTTTTAATGTCTATGAAGATTTTTTATAACTACCAAAACAAGTGACTTTGTGTTATTCTAAAAGCAAAAGTTGCAAGATTTGCTAGCCTCGCAAGAGTCTTGCATTTGGGCAAACACTAATTCACATGCTTAAGAATTTGCCGGTGTTTTAAAGAAAATTTGAGAAAGCGTCCTCCTTGATGAAAATGGTCAAGTGGCTGCCGGAAATACTTGGTCGAGTTTGAATTTTTAAGTTTCAAATAGGGGTGCGTAGTTAAACTGAATGTCACGCGGACGAAGTCGCGGGCATCAGCTAGTCTTAAATAAAAAATTAAATTCCACCGTCTTGACATCAGCCCTATTTCAAACATAAGTATATCACCTCAGTCCACGTACATCCCACTGCTGGGCTCGAGCCTCTTGCAAAACAGGAGAGAAAATGACCTCCTATACCACACTGGTAAGACGAGTTGTTTTACAAATTTATTACGAGTTTTCCTTCTCTTGCATATATGTTATAAGCATATTATATTTCCGTTATCATTACAAACTAAACCAGCCAGGACATAAATTGAATAGATACAATTTTAAATGTGATTGATAAGCATTAAAGTCAAAATTAATGTTTCCCAATTCATTAATATATTTTATATCCGTGACAAAACTTTGCTTTCGGAGTTAAAACGGATTCAAATCGAGTTCCCGTGTCACTTCAATAATTTAGAATCGGAAATGGAGTAGCAAGACGCTTTCAACTTTATCGATGTCGCCGAATCGTTCCGAAGTTACACCAAGTATTTACATAGATTTACCGGCTTTTTATATATAAAGCTTCCATACTTTCTAAAGTCAGATAAAGTTTAGATGATTTTATTATATCTCTAGAGGTTAATATATCTATGGGGGAATATATAAGCGATACGTTATTACCTAAATATCAGCTCGATCCACTTGATTCTGCAAAGACGTGCTGCTCGAATTGTCAACGATTTTTCGAACGGATTAGAGTTGGCGGCGATACTGTGACTCTCTGTGTACTCTATCAACTCTTTAATAGAGAGTATTCCATCATATTTGATTCCAACGTCCCTTTTCTATCATAGTAGATAGATTCACCTATACCACCTAGAAACGATATCAAACTTAACTGTAGATTTTCATCGTTAATTTCTCCTCTGCACGTGTAGGCTCTGGAATGAACTAATGCCTACGGTATTTTTCGAACATTTTTCTCACCATTGACAGCATGTCGGCTGTACCTCTGGTATTGCGGAGGTCCATATACTGCAGTCACCACTTACCATCAGGTGGGCTTGCTAGTCAGCACACAAAAAGGTAATAAACAAATCTCTTTAGAATGAATCACGTTTTATAAGACTATACTAAGGAGGACCATGTAGACTTATGTATAATCGTCGATCAAATCAAATAAGTTTAAATAAAATTACGGAGAAAGTCACTTCCACTAAATTTTTACCACATAACACTCGACAAGTAGGCAGGGTTCATCTATTTGTCACGCTGCTCCAGTGGCCGGTCCAACGACGTAGGCGAGAGTCATGGGTGGGTTACGGATATGCGTGCATACGCCCCTCTGACGCCCCGGGCGGAGTGGTGCGAGAAGAGCGCCGACCATAACCCACCCCTAAAAAAAACACAAAAAAAAAAAAAACAAAAGGGCTTCATCTATTCGACCGACGTCCTCTCCGAGTGAGGGACGTCGGTCGGGGGAGGAGAGGGTACTCTTCAAGGAGTATTCCGTTCTGCTCCGGTGGTCGGTCCAACAGCGAAGGCGACGTGACACGGGTGGGTTACGGTTGTGCGTGCTTACGTCCCTCTGTCGCCTCGGACGGAGTGGTGCGAGGAGAGCGCCGACCGCAACACGAGGTGTCCCCCCCATAAAAATAAAGGTTTCATCTATTCGACCTTGAAACGCTATGATCTTCAATTGTACATTTTCAACGATAACCCGCGTACGTGCAGGATTTGGAATAAACAGCTCCTGGATGTACCCCTGATATTGTTAAGATCCATTTGCATTATTATCAGGTGTGCCACTCACTCGTACCGTAGGCAAAAAAGAAACTTAAAACAATGAAATAACATTAAAGACTTGATTTTCCTTATTTATTTTTTTACCTCGTATTCATCATTCTCCTGTTTATATTTCAATTACTTGTGGTTGACGAAATTAGTAGTAGTGAGACCACGCTGATGACAGTTTTCTGTCTACAGCCGCGGACCGGTCCGCCCGGGGTAGTACCACACTCTTGTACAAGATCGACGTCTCAGTAATGGTAATGTACTATTGTACTTCGTTAGGTGAGCGAGAGAGCTGGAAGCCCAACTGAGTAGATTTGGGGTTTGTATTGGTAGACAGCGGCCTGGCTATACCCTTGGTATTGTAAAGGCCCATGGGCGGCAGTGACACTTACCATCAGGTGTGTTGCTTGCTAGTTTGCTACCTACTACTACTACTAAGCAATAAATAAATGTACAAATTGCTAAAGATATTGACAGTAGTCTTATAAACGACCGCTTGTCTGACGTCAACTCTCCTTGGGAATGTAATTGTTGACCAAACGACATCAGATGGAGTTGGCCCAGGTCGTTATAAGACTCTTAGTCGTCTTTTACGACATCCACGAGCAAAGTAAGGATTACATATATTAGTGACAAAAATAGAAGGATATAAAAAAATCCAAATGTTTGCGTGGTTTTTAACGAACTGTAATTTCGAGGGAAATGATTGTACAGCAAAATAAAAAAGCAAATTGTAGCTCCAAGTGTCTAGTTTTAAAATATAACCATTTTTATCGTGTTTGGGTCTGGGGAAATCCTAAGAAAACTACCAAGAAAAAAATTTCAAATTTTTCTCGGGCTTCAAAACTTTTTTTTCTATTGGTTCTTTTAAAAGTTCTTTTAGAAAATTTAATGCTCTTTAATTTAACATGATCAAGAAGCCTGTACCATGATTTGCCGTGGAGTTATCGTCAGTCAAAGCAAAAAATACTTTTAACTTTGACAATCAATAACTCTGGGAATAATGGTCGTATAGGAAATCAAAGGAGCTTTTAAACTACAACAATATTCTCTATAAGTTACCGTGAATGGCTTTTGTCGAATTTTTTATTATTTGAAAACTTTGACTGGAACACATACACATACATATCATCACGCCATATCCCTTGCAGGGTAGGCAGAGAGAACAGAGTGCCAGAGAACTCTATCTTTGCATACTTCACTCGCTTCCTCAACATTCATAATTCTCTTCATACACACTCGCCGGTTTCGGAGACTCTTGACTCCACCTTCCTTCAGTACATGACCTATCTGGTCTAGGTAGGTTAGTCTCGGTCTCCCCCGGTACCTACATCCTTCCACTTTCGCATTGTATATTTTCTTAACCAGACGTTCGTTCGGCATTCTTTCCACATGTCCGAACCATCAGAGCATTACCTTTCGCATCTTTACACCAATACTCTCTTTCATACCTACTCGCTCTCTTACGTCGTCGTTACGAATGCGGTCGGTCAGCCTAACTCCACAGATTTTCCACAGAGATCGCATTTCGACCGCATTAATTTTACTTTCATACTCTTTTCTGCATACCCAACTCTCGCTTCCATACAGTAATGTTGGGACAAGCACTGCGTTATGTAATGCTACACGTGCCTTCTGGCTGAGGTGGTGGCTGCCGAGAAGTTGCCCCAACGCTCCGTTCACTCTATTTCCCGCATTCACTCTTCGCTCTATATCAGTGGTGTACCTTCCATCTCAGCTAAATCCACATCCAAGATATACAAATTCATCCACTTGCTCTAGTACATCATTACCTATTGCTACTCTTACATCTGTTCTGGCTTCATCTCTTTTAAAGACCATTATTTTGGTTTTACTCACATTCACACGTCAGGCGTTCTCGGACGGGTGTCCGAGAACGGCACCCTTTTCTTACAATCTTCTGTCATTGTGTCGACTAGGGTCTGCAGGTCAGTCGCTGAATGTGCCAGAAGGACTGCATCATCTGCATAAAGCAGAGCAGTGACCACTGAGTCGCCCATCTGGACTCTCACATTCATATCGTTCAACATTTGGAGACATTTATCCAGATATATGATAAACAGCCTGGCCGACAGAATGCACCCCTGCTTAACGCCGATATTGACGTCAAACCAAGGCGACATTCCATCATCCAGCCACACACAGGCTCTACAGCCCATGTAACTGGACTGCACAGCCCGTAGCAGTTTACCGTTAATACCATACTCCGGTAAAATGTCCCAAAGTTCTTTTCGTACAACTGTGTCAAATGCTCTCTCTAAATCCATAAAACTGCAGAAAACCCTCTGACCTAGAGCCAAATGTTTCTTCACAATGTTGCGCAGAGAGAACACTTGATCCATGCATCCCCTTCTATTCCTGAAACCTCCTTGTGTCTCACATAGTAAACCATCGGACACCATCCTCATTCCCCTTTCAATAATTTTACCATACACTTTTGCTGCCAAACTGGTCAAGCTTACGGCTCTGTAATTTGCCCAGTCATAACGTGAACCTTTGTTTTTAATCAAAGGTACGATGACTGCGCGATTGCAGTCCCCGGGAACCATTCCCGAGCTCCAACATAAATTGAGGAGCAACAGGAACACCTCCCGGACACAGGAGCCACCAAGCTTGATCATCTCGGCAGACACCATATCAATGCCCACTGCCTTACCATTTTTCAAACTTCTTATCGCCCATTCAACTTCATCCATACCGATGCCATCGGAGGACGCCGTTGTCGAATGTTGATCTACTAAACCACATGCGACACCGGCGCCAACCGTAGCATCCGCATACATATCGCCAAAATATTTACTCCATCGGCTTAACACGTCTTGTGTTTGTGTAAGAATGTCTCCACTTTTAGACCTTAATTTATTCATTCTGAAGGCTGACCAACCACCCTGAGACTTCTTCACCTCCCTCCAAAAGAGGTTGGTGTTACCCTCGAAGTTTTTAGTTAGCCTATCTTCTGCACTCATACTTGCTCTATTACGTTTCTCTTTCACTAAGGCCTTGGTGTCATTCTTACATTGCCGATATATTTCTTTCTTTTGTTCAGTCATACTGTCATTCAGATTCAAAGAAGAGACATAGTCCAGCCACGCTTTCTTCTTTTCCTCTACGAAAGCTGCCACTTCCGCATCCCACCATGCATCACCATTTGTTTTTCTATGCTTCTTTGAACTTCCACATACTTCTTTCGCTGTATCTACCATACTCTCTTTCAATACTCTCCAGCATTCTTCAATGTCCGATTGCGGCTGGCTTGCCATCGTCAGCCGTTCTCGAACACCCTCTGCATACTTTTCTCTTACACACTCTTCTTGCAACCTTTCAACCTTTATTTTTTCAAGCCTTCCGAAGTAGACACGTTCTCGCCAGTGCCTCCACTTTCGGAACAGACCACTAAATCTCACAATAACGAGATAGTGGTCCGTATCGATTGTGGGGCTCCTGTAGGCTCTTGCGTCCAATATTTTGCTTCGGAGGCGACTGTCTACCAAAGAAGTCTGGCATCATACATTCCGTAATACTTCACACCTGAGGCCAAGCGAGAGGACAACAGCACTCCTACCCCCATGCTGGCTCAATCGCTCTGTGGTACACCAGACCACAGAGCCATCCCGCCACCAAGAAGATCGCAGGCGTCGCTGCCCCTTCGCTTGGTCTCTGTTACACAGAGCACGTCTAGCTGTTTGTCCGCCATGACGGATATCAGCTCGTGCAACTTACCTTCCACACAACCTCTTACATTCCACGTGCCCACCCGGCACTCTGCTCTCCTCGACTCGCCTGACTGGGCAAGGCGTGATGGGTGGCGGCCCCCATCGCCGCAACTGCCGAAGTTCGTACCGACGGGGGCGGGTCGGCACGCATCGCCTCCGGGGGACGCCCTAACCCGCACTGCGGTACGCATATCGAGCCGGATTAGCAGTCTAATTAGACTGGCAGGGGACGCGACGAACACGCTCTGGACTATGATGCCCCCCAACTTTTTTGACTGGAAAAAGTACAAAAATCGCATAATTAAGGATATTTGAAGAATCTGGTATAACTTTGGATAAAATAGATGAATATAGTTGATAATTTTTCAACCTTAAAGTGTCTCCTAAAATCCCTGAAAAATTCAAAGCGCTGCGTTTTTTTTTCATAGTGCCCCGAAACTTCAGATTCTTTGTTTTTGCAAAAATCACCGTTATAATTTTTCGATTTTTATTTGTATTTTCAATGAGAGAGGTCACGTGCACACATACAGAAGAATGTATAATTCTTCTGTATGTGTGCACGTGACCTATTTCATCCTAAATGAACAGATGATTTTTATATTTTTATTTATGTGTTCAATTTAATTCAAGAATGGTCCACATTGATAATTGGTTCCCGTAGGTGGCGCTGTGATAGATTTCAAGATTTTTTTTTTATATTTGCACAGAAATGCTCCTGTTAATTCAGCTTCATTTATTATATTAAGATTGTTTTACATTAGCGTAGCCAGCAAATAAACATTTATTTTTTAAACAACAATTTTCCTACAAAGTATTTTTTTTTTTTTTTTTTTTTAAACACCTCCCTGCACTAAGGAAACAATCCTTGTATTGCGGGGGACTTTACAAACATGCAATTAACGCAGACAAATTACACCCAGACTCAGAACAACACTTTGTGGATCGCACAAAGTATTGTCCTGCGTGGGAATCGAACCCGCGGCACTGGCACGGAAGGTCGGTATCTTAACCACTACGCCATCTGTGCAGTCAAGTCAAGTATACATGTTTAGAATTATAAAATTGAGTTATTTGTAAATAATATTATCCTCTGCAGGTTATGGCGGTCTTACCGGGAGCAGCCGGCTCACCTGTGGAATATTAAATATAACAAATACGAAAGTCTATATGTATGTGAGTTTGTTACTATATTATTTTCACGCAGTGAAACCTGTAAAATAACTATTTACCGTTATGCTTCAGACCTTGGATAAACCGACCACTGACGTCAAGTCACCCTGCTTCGGTGGTCGGCTCAACGACGGGTGGGTTACGGGTGTGCGTGCTTACGCCCCTCTGTCGCCCCGGACGGAGTGCTGCGAGGAGTGCGCCGACCGTAACCCACCACCAAAAATAAAAAAGACCTTGGATAACATAAAAAATCTAGTTGGATTTTTACGCTAACAAAACCACGCTAAAAATAAACGAATGAGTTAGTAAAATAGAATTAATTCTCATTCTCCTACTCTTATCCCAATTACTTGAGGTCAATACAATATGTACTCTTTTTTCATAGTACATATTGTAAAAGTTATTGGCAATAGTTTTATGACCAGCCGCCTGCCAGACGTCAACCCTCCTTGGGAATGTAATTGTTAACCAAACGGCATCAGATAGAGTTGGCCCAGCTCGTTATAAGGCTCTTAGTCATCTTTTACAACATCCACGAGCAAAGTAAGGGTTGGTAGTATTCGTTGCCGCTACCACACAGCTAGTAAAATAGAATTGATAGTTACATATGTGGTGAAATATCCATCCTATCGGTGTGGTAATCAATTCACCACCTCTTTCTTGTGTGTCGTTATAGACTACTAAGGGGTAAGATACGAAAAAAAATCCAAATCAATCTTTTGTAGCTTATTTTCCAATCCATAGTGTACGAGAGCCGAACTCAACAGAGTTACACATATTGGTTGAAAAGAAGAACTGTGGAGTGGATGTTGTAAAAGTCGACTAAGAGGTTTGTATTGACCTAGGCTAATTTCAGCTGATGCTGTTTGGCCAACAACATCATTTCCAAAGCGGATTGATGTCAGACAAGTCGGTGCGGCCGATCGTAAAACTATTTCCAATAACTTTTGCTATATGTACGATGGAAGGTGAAGATGGAATATGTACTGTATTGCGTCGACTGCATGTAATTGGGATAAGAGTTCAATGATAATGTTGAGTTAGTGTAATCTCGAAAGTATTTCTTTTAAACTGCCAAACTGAGGTATTTAGTAGTACGTTCGAGGCGAGCGGGTACGTGTGTACAACTAGAAGCGCAATAAACTTCGCAAATAGAAACATTGTATTTTATAACAAACATTCGTTGTATTTATTACAATACTTAAATTAGCATAATTACGTTTTGTATTAATTCTGTTGGCGCATCAATTGCTATATTATTCTAACGATAATTTGAAAATAGTAATAATGTTAAAATATTATTATATGTATTAAATATGATATAAGAAGTAAGATGATGTTGATGAATAACCCAACACTAATCCCTCACACTTGCCTATGTGGTGATGATGACTGAAGAATTACCTCCTTTTTTTTGGTGGCGGGTTATGGAGTGGTCACGCCCCGCTAATCCATCCGGGGCGACAGAAGAAGCGGCGCGCGACCCCATAGATCCACCCTACATGTAACCCTCTACGCCGAGCAAGCGGGCCACCGGAACCCGGTCATTGTCTTCTGTGGCCCACCCGGCAGTTTCGGAGCATCGTCCTCACGCGGTGGCCTCACTCCGGGTAGAATTATCCCCTGAAGAACCCCTTATTTTTTCAAAGAAGTCGTTCAAATCATCTTAGAGATCACCAGAAAATTGGATAATAGCGCTATCCTACGAAACTTATAGCAATAATTGCGATTTGTAAATCGTTTGCCAAGAGTGAGGCTTATGGTAATATACCTCTTAATAATTTACTCCTATATCCAGTAAAATATAATAATGGGGTGATGATGATGATGAATTGTGGTCGCCAGATCTTATCTTTATCTTCCACAGACTCCAGGTAGCCGCCATATCTGTAGATACTCTTTTCATCCGCGTCTCCTCATTTACCCAATTCATCCACATATGTTTGGGTTTTCATCGATATTTATGTCCATCCAAATTCACATTGATAACACTCCTTACCATATTCATCTCTTCTCATCTTTTTTTAGTTTCACTATCAGACTTCTTCTAATATATTAATTTTTTATCTTAAGATATGATAGAATGTAAATTAAATTTTATTTAATCCAGAATCTATCTATATTCGTTTTGTGCGTACTTACGTAGGTACAGCGCGCCACCGGAAATTATTCGCATCTCGCTAATCCGCGTATCTCTCAAGGCTTACTCATATATTGTATCAAATATACACGCCATCATACCGACTAAGAATTATGAATAATCTATTTGTAAGACTTCAGAACAGATTATCCGCTGAGGGATGCCTCCGCTTCCGTTTCAATCAATGTTTTATAAATTGGTTTATTAATATTGCCGTATTACGGTATTTATCATCGTCCATAATGCGAACGGCAGTTCAATGGAATAATTTATCACTGTCGTGGGTATTTGTACGAGGCCGAGTTTACGATGCCAGTGAATAAACATTTTAGAAACTAATAAATATAAATAGCTTTAACATCGGTCTTGCGTTTCTTTTCTTACTTACGGAGATATTATACTGGTCGATATTTGCTGTGTGGTAGCGGATACGAATACTACCAACTCTTGTTTTGCTCGTGGATGGCTTAAAAAACGACTAAGAGCTTAATATAAACTTGGGACAACTCTATTTCATGCCCAAATTACTGAAATTTAGCAAGCTAGATTATTTTTTAAAACTTTATTACGAACGAAAAATGAATGTTACACATGAGACTCGAACCCGCACCTAATTGGAAATCCATTCCACTTGTCTATATCATGTCGTTTGGTCAACAATTACATTTCCAAGCAGGGTTGACATTAGGCAGGCACTCGGTGATACAACTATTGTCAATAACTTGTAATATGTACGATGGAGTAGGAGTACATATTGCGTTGGCCACAAGTAACTGGGATAAGAGTAGGAGAATGATGATGGTGAAGACGTTATAGTGGATTGTCTATCTGCTAAAGCCTCATGATATTTTGATATAGTTTTCTCTTACAAATTTTCATACAATAACTGTATATTTGCTTCAGTATTGAAAAATTATGTACATATGGAGATTTCTTGTTTAAATCTTAAAATGCCAAAAATGTGTTACCGCATTCACATTCATATATATTTTTTATTTTTTTTATATATCATCCCCGCTCATATATGTCCAACTGCTGGTCTCGAGCCTCCTCTACACTAGGAGGGAAATTCATATACTGCACCACGCTGGTCAGACGTGTTGGTATAGGGTTTTATTTTCGAGTTACAAGGATTATTTCCTTAGTGCAGGGTAAAAAAAAACCTGAGTTGAAAAATTTTGTAGAAAACTTAATATAATCACTTATGAGTAGCGTGGTATAAGTAAGTCAATTTCTCTTCTATTATAGAGCGAGGCGTGAGCCCAGCAGTGGGACGTGTATGAGCCAAGAAAGAGAAGTATACGCACGTATATACCTATGCCTCTGCTTATATATCTGTACTAGCGACCTGCCCTCGCTTCACTTCGGTTGCGTCAGTTCAGTTGTGTTGTTTAGTTTTGCTACATAGAATTCCTTTCGGAGAAGGAATTTCTTAAAATCCTACTTTATCTGACCTTTATAGGGCAGAAAGAAAGCCCATACCACATTCTATGTTTATCGGGGCAGTATATGAAAATATGGATTTTTTGGGTTAACACCTACGCAATCCCTGAATGGGTGAATTTCGTAAAATCTGTTCTTAGCCGACCCCTAGTTGGTGAAAGAAATATTTCTACCAAATTTGAAGTCTGTAGACCTTATGGTTCCAGATATCGTGATGAGTTAGTACATAGGGGGAAATCTCTTATTGTGTGTTAGTGTGTGTGTGTATATGATATACTTATATATAGACGAACGAACGCAATTAATTCCGACGATGGCTGCACTTTATTGAGCGTGTCAGTATGTGTGTTCACATTGTGTAGCCCTTTCATTAAACTGTAGTTAAATTTAACTTAATGGGCTTGAACGCTGTTAGCTGTAACACTGTCATTTCGTAATTATACTTTCAGTAAATGATTTATAATTATCTTGCATGTACACTTTTAATTTCTGCATTTTTAAATATAATAGGTTTTATGCTATCTATGAAAAAAAAAGAGGTAGGGTCTGTCATAAACAGGTGGATGGATAAGGGATTAGTCCACCACCTGTCGGGAAGCCGAACACATGAGGGCGACGCTTCGACAATACTGTTGTACTCGTATATTGCCGGGCGCCGATGGAGATGATACCCGAAAGAGTAATCCGCTGGGTCAGCCACAAATGTTAAGGAAGTGGTAACAGTGGTCGTTCTAATGGTGATGGGGAGTCAACATGGTGGGTTATGGGTGACCCCTGAACGGAATGGGTGAGTTGTGTCCAGACAATAGCCTGCCTAAAACGAAAAATAATAGTTGTGATGTAAAATTTATGTATTCATTCATCTGAACGCATTGCGGGGCTCGAGCCTCCTTCACAATGGTAAGTGGATTAAACCTACTAAACTACGCTTTTGATTCTAGATTTCATCTTTTGGTAGTGATCTTATCTACTTGCGTCCTCTAGTCTAACAGTGGTAGGATCACGCTGTGCACAGTTCCCTGTCTGCAGCCGCGGGCCGCTACATCTGGGGTAGTACCAAACTCTCGCAGAAAATCGACGTCTGAGTAATGGCAATGTGCTATTGCGCTTCGTTCGGTGAGCGAGAGAGCCGGAAGCTCAACTGGGGAGGGTTTGAGTTTGTATTGGTAGGTAGCGGCCTAGCTATACTCTTGGCATTGCAAAGGTCCATGGGCGGTAGTGACACTTACCATCAGGTGTGCTGTCTGCTCATTTACCACCATAAGCAATAGAAAAATAAAAAAGTCATCCTTTAGCAGCGGGCAAGAAGGGGATGGTGCTTTATATTCTTACGCCGTCACCATAAGAACTTTTTTATGTTACAGGGAGACATTTTAATTATTCATTAATTACTTTTATATAACATATGTTATATTATAACATATCTCATGTTATATAAAAGTCATCATCATCATTTCATGACTTTTGTATAACATAGATATTTTAAATACATATTTCCATATTCCATAAGAAGTTTCAATTCAAAAAATCTCTAGAGTGGGGATGGATGAAGAACTTTGTATTACTACCCCTTAGTCACTTAGTGGAGTCGCATAAACTGGCTTTTTTAATGGGGCGGGCTATGGAATGGTCACACCTCGCTAATTCCATCCGGGGCGCCGTGCAATGTACCTCTGTTCGCCAAGCTAGTGGGCCGCCGGAACTCGGTCTTTGTCTTCGGGGAAACCGACTGAGATATCATGAAGAGAATGGATAGCAAATCTTCCTTCGGCAAATGTAGCACCAACGGAAATCGCTAATCCGCCAAATAAATGTATATATTGTGACATTGTGCTATGACACCAAACCTTTTCAATGGGTGCCGTAAAAGCCGACCATGAACTCTACATTTATCTTAACAACTCTACTAGAGTCATACAGTCAGCGACTACATATCCTAAAAAAAGTCCACCCAGACCCTATGCAGCAATGATTTTTCTTTTTTCAGTGGAAGCATTGCATTCCAAATCAAATCCTTATTATAAAATGCGTAAAAACAAAATAAATAACATTGGACAGTAAAGAAATTATCTCTCCACAGTACTTTTGAAGACGTTAACCTATCATCATCATCATTCTGCTACTCTTCTCAATTACTTCTAGTCTACGCTATATGTACTCTACCATCGTATGTATTGCGAAAGTTATTGGCAAAAGTTTTATGGCTGACCGCTTGCCTTCTTTTTATTGCTCTTGGTGGCAAACGAGCAAGCAGCATACCTGATGGTAAGTGTTACTGCCGCCCATGGATCTTTGCAATACCAGGAGAATAGCTAGACCACTATCTAGCAATGAAAATTTCAAACTTACCCAAGAAGTTGGGCTGGCGGCTCTCTAGCTTACCGAACGAAGCACCGCAGCAAATTGCCTCTATTTAGGCGTCGATTTTCTGCGAGAGTGTGGTTCTACCCCGGTCGGACCCGTCCGCGGCTTTAGACAGAAAACTGTCAACAAAGTGGTCCTACTATTATTAAACTAACGTTATCTGTTTCACTGAAGCCTTACGTCAATCCTCCTCAGGAAGGTAATTTTTGACCAGACAGTATCAGGCGCAGTTGGCTCAGGTCGATATAATGCTCTTAATCATCTTTAACTACATCCATAAACAAAGTAAGCGGCTACCGCAGAGCAAATATGCATATTTAGCAAATGTATTTTTGACGTCAATATAAACTCTATACAAGTAATGCGCATTTGAATTCTGTTCCACCAACAACAGACTAAGTTTAAAATGAACAGAATTTGCAGCGAAATCTAAATTTAATTTAAACTCATACATTTTCTATTGAATATTTGAGTAGAACGGCGCGCGGCGGCTCGTCCAGTTGACGAACTTCGAGTGGGTATTGTCAGTCGACACCATTACACAAGTCCACTTGCACTGAGAACTGAGCTGGCAACAAATAAAACGTACAGCATACAGTTAGTTGATAATACTTGTATGTGGGATTTAATGGATAATTTTAGAAGTAGAAATATCTTTACTAGCGTTGTGCACTGTATGAGTTATCGTCACGCTCGGCTATGTAACCCTTGTTCGAGTAAATTCGGTTTTCACCGATTAAGGGAGAGTTAAAACAAGATTTACCAGAGTAATTTATATACAATTATAATTGTAAAAACAATAGTTGTATTTCATAGTATTAATCTCGTCTTGTCTACCTATAACAACACGTCTGACCAGCGTGGTATAGTAGGTCAATTTCCCTTCCATTGTGGAGGAGACCCGAGCCCTACAGTGGGATATATATGGGCTGAGATGAACCTCGTCTTGATGAAGAATTGCATTTCAGTTCTGTATTCTTAAGCAGACGCCAATTTGTTTCCGTGTAATTTTTTTTTAAATAATAACACTCTACGTTTACGAAATAATTGTCATATAGTGGAGGACTTCACACATATACAGTTAATTGACACAAATTACAACCAGATACAAAACGATATTGTTAATCACACAAAGTATTGTTCTGCATGGAAATCGAATCTATGACACCTGACACGGTAGGTTATTTATGCAGTCGATCAGTCAATATTTTATTTTCCATTGATCATACCGTAATCTGTTTTTCTAAATCTGTTAATTCTTATTTAATTATTTTTAAATCTAAAACTTTCTTAGTTTCAATAGAATGATGTTTGGAAACTATGGGGTACTATCCCAGAAACCTCCACGCGGTGTACCCTGGGTGCGGGCGGCGGTCCCCAGTTCTTCTGTTGTACTGTCGTCCGTAGCGAATATCTGCGCGATTTCGCTCCTTACTCTACTACAGTCGTAGTAGAGGGTATAGGACGCGAAACATTGGGACGGGCTCAGTCACTCATTCATTTGAGGGCTGGGCAGGCACATGCCACCGCCCACACATCGTAAACCTGATTCTTTGCTTGTCTTAGTTTCAGGAGCGAGGGTCTTGGCTTAACCGCCCGGACCGCGAGGAAGACAACCTCTATAAAGAGTTCGAAGTAACATTCGGACTCGGAAATCACCCAGAATCTTAAGTTCTGGCGTGCGGCGAGAAGATGCATGGCAGATGGGTTGTTCTGTCGTTAGCACGCTCCAGCCAGGGTACCGGCTGACCCCCTGGTTGGTAAATGTAGGCTTGCCCGGGTAAAGGGATCTCTGCCCGGGTCGACGTATTGTATCTCCCATAATCGTGGGATCAATAATGGATGCTGGAAAATTAATTAAAAAAAACGACGGGGATTGTAGCGATCCTCACCCCAAGGCCCGGTCAAGCCGATCAAAAACTGACCAAGACGACGCCTCGTCCTCAGGACTTGAGGCGTCTGCCGAGGGCCCGGCACAAACCGTGGAGGCCCAGAAGAAGAAGAGGAGGTCGCCTCGAAAGTCTCGGGGCAACGGCCTGAGCCACAAAAGGCGGCTGGAGGAGCGGCGGGTGCGCAGGGAGGCTGCCGCCGCTGAAGAGAAGAAGGACGGTAGACTCGCAGCAGAGCCGTCGACGGACGAGGGCGACAGCGATGTCGCAGAGCCGTCCGAAGACGAGGGCGGCGGATCTACCGTCAGAATGGACGAGGGCGGTGATATTCCCGCAGGGCCGTCCAAAGAGGAAAGCGGGTCGGCTGGTGAAGGCCCCACTAGGTCGTCGGCGCGTCTAGCAGCAAAGACGCCGCCGGCGACCGCGACTAAGAAGGAGGAGGCCCTCCCCTCGCAGGTGCGAAAGCGCCCCCTGAGTAAGGGAGGCAGCTCGAGCGCCGAAACCGAGGGGAGCGCGGCCAACATGCCTCCACCTAAGATCATGGCCTCCCGAAGAGGGCGAGGGACCTCGGCTGTAGAAAGGGCGGCGGCGGTCGCTGTCCGCGCCGGTGACGCCACGGATCTGCAGGCCGAAAATGTCCGCCTTAGAGGCGAGATGTCAGGCCTGCGGACCCGAAACAGGAACCTGGGCGACATGCTGGCGGAGATGCGTCGGGCAAACCGCCAGTTGCTGATCGACGTGGCCGACCTCAAGGCGCAGGTGGCGCTGTTCGTGTCGCCTGCGCCAGCCGCGCCACCAGCCAAGACCGGCTACTCAGCGGCCGCTGCGGCGCCAAAGCCGCCTCGCGCTGCGGCGCCGACGACGTTGGGTGATGGCGTCACCGTCACACCCGTCCCCGCGGCGAGGAAGACGCCTGCCGCCGCGAAGCGCGCGCCGCCGGCTGACGCTGGCGCAGTCGCCGCGGCGAGACTCCCTGTCCCGGTGGTGAGGTTGACGCCTCTCCCCGCGGACCGCTTGCCGCCGGCTAGCGTCCCTGCGGCGCCAAAGCCGCCAGGCGCCGTAGAACGGGCCCCTGAGGAGGCTCAGCCGACCCCATTTGAGGTGGGAGGCATATCGGACGAGGCCCTCGCCAAAATCATCGGCGCAGTGGGCAAGCTCGTCGATGCGCGCTTCGCCTTTCTGGAGGCGAGGTTGCCTCCAGAACCACGTGTCCGACCACCTCTCGCCGCGGACAAGCGGCCGCATGTGGCACCAGCCCCCGCCCCGCTGCCTTGTCAGGGTGGCCGCGTGGGGAGCTACGCCGCGGCCGCGGCCGGGCCTAAGCCCAAAGGCCCCGGCCCAGCTCCGAAGGGACCCGCCCTGAGGAGGAAGACGGCTCCGGCTCCTGCCGGACCGCTGAAGTCGCCCGCAATAACACCGCCGGCGACGACCAGCGAGGCTGCGACGAGACCTTCCGCGTCTGGCACGACTGCCGTACCCGAACAGGGTTGGCAGGTGGCCGAGCGCGACAGAAGGAGTCGCGGCCAAAGAAGGAGAGCGGAGGCCAAGCGCGCTGCTGAGGTCCCCGCTCCACAGGCAGGAGCCGGACGGAAGAAGAGACCGCGCAAGGGGCTCAAGTCGCCGAAGACGGCCGCAGTGGTGATCACTGTGCTGCCCGAGGCGGCCGAGAAGGGCCTCAGCTACGAGGCCGTCTTGAGGAAGGCCCGGCGGGAGCTAGACGTCTCCGATATTGGAGGCGTCGAAGCCAGGACCCGCAAGGCCCGGACGGGGGCTCGAATTCTCGAGTTCCCAGGGGCCGAGGGCGCCAAGACGGCCGACAGCGTGGCCGAGAAGCTGCGAGGTTTATTCGCCGTGGAGGGTGGCATCAAGATCGCCAGGCCCGTCAAGTGCGCCGAAATGCGCATTTCGGGTTTGGACGATTCGGTGACGGTGGAAGACATCCGGGAGGCTATTGCCTCGAAAACCGGGTGTCCCATAGACACCGTCCGGGTCGGTGCCATTCGTCCCGGTCCGGGTGGCGTAGGTGCTGCCTGGGCGCAGTGCCCGGTGGAGTCGGTCAGGCAACTGGCCGGCTCAGGCAGGCTCCTCGTGGGCTGGAGCTCGGCGCGGGTAACCGTGCTTGAGCACCGGCCCGCGAGGTGCTACAAGTGCATGGCGGTCGGACACACTCGACCGACGTGCACTAATTGCTTCGACTGCGGCGGATTGTGTTTCCGCTGCGGTCAGACCGGGCACGTGGCGGCATCTTGCGCCGCCCCGCCCCACTGCCCCGCGTGTGCGGCGGGCAATAAGCCCGCCAAGCACCGCATGGGCTCTGGGGCGTGCAAACCTCCAGCTTCGGCCCCAAAGGCGCGGGGCGGCCCTACAACCACGGCCGCTCCCGCTCCTAGCGCGGTCCGATCGCCCGCTGGCGAGGAGGTCATGGACACAACCCGATAATGGGTACACCAGCCATGCACCTCCTCCTGCAGGCCAACACCAACCACTCCGCCGGAGCGCAGGATCTCCTCCTGCAATCCATGGCGGAGTGGTCGATTGGTGCAGCCGTAGTCGCGGAACCGTACGCCGTGCCTGATCGCCCCAATTGGGTGGTCAGTCGAAACGGTACTGCGGCAATCGTCGTCTCAACGCAGCGGCACTTCCCGTCCTTGTCCCTTTTGGATAGGGGCGAGGAATTTGTCGCGGCGGAGTGGGGAGGGGTCACGCTCTACAGCGTATACCTCTCCCCCACTAGGAGGATGGACGATTTCGGGGCCTCACTCACCACCTTGGAGGCCTCGATACGGCGACTGGCACCGGGCCTCGTCCTGGTTCTGGGGGACTTCAACGCCAAATCCACGGCGTGGGGGTCCCCTACGACGGACGACCGCGGGCGGGCGGTCAACGAGTGGGCGGCTTCACTGGGCCTCTGTGTTCTGAACAGAGGCTCGGTGAACACGTGTGTGCGGCGGCAGGGCGGGTCGATAGTGGACTTGTCGTTCGCTAGCCCCGCTGTCGCGCCACGGGTGAGGAACTGGAGTGTCCTGGAGGAGGCGGAGACCCTGTCGGACCACCGGTACATCCGGATGGAGGTCTCCCCCCGGGAACCCGGTAGGGGTCACAGGGCGGACGGAGCTCCCGCGTTTCCGCGGTGGGCTGTGGGTCGTCTTGACAGGGATCTACTGGCGGAGGCGGCCATTGTCAGTACGTGGCTGTCCTCACCACCCCCAGCGGACGGAGTGGACGCTGAGGCTGTCCGCATTCGCAGTGCGTTAACGCAGATCTGCGATGCGGCCATGCCCAGAGTGCGGCGGCGTCCGCCTCCGAGGCAGGGGGTCTACTGGTGGTCCCCAAGACTGGCGGACCTTCGTGCGGCGTGTATCAGTGCCCGAAGGTCCTACACCCGCAGCCGGCGGCGTCACCGCGACGTCGAGCGGGAGGGCCAGCTATACGAGGCGTACCGCAGTGCGCGGACTGCCTTTCGGCTGGCCATCCGAGCCGCCAAGGGCGCGAGTTGGCAGGAGATGCTGGACGGTCTCGACCGTGACCCCTGGGGTCGCCCATATCGCGCGGCGCTGAACAAGCTTCGCGCGCGGGCCCCCCCCCTCACCGAGACCCTCCAGCCCGACTTCCTTCGTAGGGTGGTCGAGGAGCTGTTTCCACGGCAGTCGGAACACACGCCCCCGGTCATGGCTCCGCCAGATCAGGACCGGGAGGCCGACGACGACGAGAGTGTTCCGCCCGTGACGGAGTCGGAAGTGGGGGCGGCCGTGGCGAAGATTCGTTCCGCCACCACGGCCCCCGGCCCGGACGGAATTCCAGTCCGGGTGCTGACGTCGCTCCTCGAGCACTTCGAGCCTCGCCTCAGGCAGCTGTTCAACGCCTGTCTGACGTCTGGACGGTTCCCTGAGTGCTGGAAGGAAGGGAGGTTGGTTCTCCTGCCAAAGCCGGGACGGTCCCCGGATTTGCCGTCGGCCTACAGGCCCATCGTGCTCCTCGACGATGTGGGTAAGCTGCTGGAGCGTGTGCTCGCTGCCCGCATCGTCCGACACCTGGAGGAGGTGGGGCCCGATCTGTCGGACGCTCAGTATGGGTTTCGGAGGGGGCGTTCGACCATCGGGGCCCTATTACGCCTGAGGCAGGCGGCCGCGGAGGCCGTCGCCGGGAAGGGAGTGCTGTTGGCGGTGTCGCTGGACATCGCCAACGCATTCAATAGTCTGCCATTCGGCTGCATCAGGGAGGCGCTCCGGTTCCATGGAGTGCCCCTGTACCTCAGGCGGCTGGTGGCAGACTATTTGGAGGGCCGCAGTATCCTCTGCGCGGGTCCCGCAGGGGACATTGTGCGGACGCCCATGTCGTGCGGCGTTCCACAGGGGTCGGTTCTGGGGCCGACCCTGTGGGACATCGGGTACGACTGGGCGTTGAGAGGGAGTCTCCCCCCCGGGCTGAGCTTGGTGTGCTACGCTGACGACACGCTCGTCACAGCCCGGGGCAGGACACTCGAAGAGGCGGCGAGCCTGGCCACTCTCGGCACCGAGGAGATGGTCAGGCGGATCGAGGCGCTGGGGCTCAGGGTGGCCCTAAACAAGACGGAGGCCCTACTTTTCCATGGGCCCCGTGTGAGGCTACCCATCGGCGCCTCGATAGTGGTAAACTCCATCCACATCAGCATCCAGGCCCATATGAGGTACTTGGGTCTGGTGCTCGACGGGCGATGGTGGTTCCGGGAGCATTTCCGACAGATTGCTCCCCGGCTTGTCGGCGCGGCGTCCGCCCTTTCTCGACTCATGCCGAACGTGGGCGGACCCAGTTTCGAGGGCCGACGGCTGTATGCGGGGGTCATCCGCTCGATGGCCATGTACGGCGCACCCGTGTGGGCGAGGGCTCTGAACGCCCAGCTCAGGGCGGTTCTGTGGAGGCCACAGAGAGCCATGGCGGTCAGAGCCATTCGCGGGTACCGCACGGTGTCGACAGAGGCGGCGTGCCTGTTGGCCGGGACACCCCCGTGGGACCTAGAGGCGGAGATGCTCTCCGACCTCTACCGGCGGGTTATCACAGCGCGCGAGGAAGGTGGCTCCCCATCGTTGAGCGAGATAGCCACCTGGCGCGTGGATGCCCGCCGAGACGTCATCGCCCGTTGGGCTACGCGGCTGGAGAGGCCTAGGCACGGTGTGGAGACCGTTGAGGCCCTCCGGCCCGTATTGATAGAGTGGATGGAGCGGCGGCACGGAGTCCTCACCTTTCGGCTGGTGCAGGTATTGACGGGGCACGGGTGTTTCGGGTTGTACCTGCACAGGGTCGTGTATAGGGAGTGGACTCCGGCCTGCCACCACTGCAGGAGTGACGAGGACACGGCGCAACACACGCTGGAGGTGTGTCCGGGATGGGAGCGGCAGCGCCGTGACCTCGTCGCTGTCATCGGTGCCGACCTGACGCTGCCGGCCGTCGCGAGGGCGATGGTCGACAGCATCAGGAACTGGGACGCGGTCGCCGCCTTCTGCGAGGCTGTCATCTCGCAGAAGGAAGCGGCGGAACGGGCAAGGGAGGATTCCCGCGCCCCGGGCCGCCGCCAGCGGCCGGGGCGGCGCAGGCGCGAATACCTGCGCCTGATGCCGCCCTAACCGAGGCTTCGGGTGATGGGACCGGGGAATTGTCCGGTCACCCGACGTGAGGCCACCGCGTGAGGGCGACGCCCCGACGGCGAAATCTGTCGGGGCGTCGACAAGAGGAACCCGCGAGGGTGAACCGCCGGGCGGGCCACCGAAGTTAAAAATCGGGTCCCGGTGACCCGCTCGCACGGCGAAGAGAGAGGAGTTTTACGGTGGGTCTATGGGGTCACGCGCCGCCTTCTCCGTCACCCCGGGCCGATTTGGCGGGGCGAGGCTAATCCATAGTCCACCAAAAAAAAAAAAAAAAAAAAAAAAAAAAAAAAAAAAAAAAAAAAAAATGTTTGGAAACTATTGTGACTCTTGGCTTAATATTATAATGCATTGCTATCTTTTCTGGTTTATTTCTTAAAAAAAACTTTCCTGTGGGAATCGTAATCAGGAAAAAGTTTGCTAAAAAATAGGCAGTAATACTTTATGCAAACAACCGGTTGTAAAAATATTGCCTTTGTAATGTATGATGGAAGAAAATTACATATGGAGTCGACCTCAAGTAATTGGGATTAAAGCAAGATCATGATGAGATATTTGACAGATAAATTAACTTACATACATACATACACACATATCTCTTTTCTGCATACCCAACTCTCGCTTCCATATAGTAATGTTGGGACAAGCACTGCGTTATGTATTGCTACACGTGCCTTCTGGCTGAGGTGGTGGCTACCGAGAAGTTGTCCCAACGCTCCGTTCACTCTATTTCCCGCATTCACTCTTCGCTCTATATCAGTGGTGTACCTTCCATCTCAGCTAAATCACACGGCTAAGGCACATCCAAGATATCCAAATTCATCCATTTGCTCTAGTACATCATTACCTATTGTTACTCTTACATCTGTTCTGGCTTCATCTCTTTCAAAGACCATTATTTTGGTTTTGCTCACATTCACGCGTAGACCCCTTTTCTTACAATCTTCTGTCATTGTGTCGACTAGGGTCTGCAGGTCAGTCGCTGACTGTGCCAGCAGGACTTAAATTAACTTTATCTTTAAAAAAAAATTGTGCGGGACGAGCCTCTCGACAAATGTGTTGTAGTTAGCTGACGTCCCGTTTGGTCGCTGGTTCGGTGGTAAAGTGGACTGTATTCTGTATCTCGCCGGGACCAGGAAATTATTGAAGAAATAAAACTCTTGAATGAAGTAACAAAAGTACAACGGACGAATATTAGACCATTGCTGCCTAGCCCCCACGTACTATTGCTTGAAGTTCACTATTTCACTATATCTCCATACTAATATATTTGCGGCCACACAATGTCGATTTATTGTGTCGCTTAGGTACAACGAAACTTTACCGTAACGAGAGCCGAG
Source organism: Lymantria monacha (assembly GCA_905163515.2). Classification (NCBI taxonomy): domain Eukaryota; kingdom Metazoa; phylum Arthropoda; class Insecta; order Lepidoptera; family Erebidae; genus Lymantria; species Lymantria monacha. The sequence continues at coordinate 28,661,664 of LR991101.1, forward strand.
CCGGGCAGTGCGAATGGTGTTAATATTCATCCTTGTTTTACACTTATCTTTATTAACATTTTTGCTTATAACTTTAAGACTATACTAGTTACAGTTACGATATATAGCTTATTTTTCGTGCAATTCAATTGTTTATCTATTACAACTGTTACCTTAGCCCTAGGTATCAATGTAGGCTTCATTCAAGCACTAAATACCACAATTTTAACACTTTTTAGTACTGTTAATCTACTTTAAAATACTATATTTCCAAAACTATAATACCTAGGATGGTGGTTTTTACTGTGCTTGATGGGCCCTGTCGTATGATTTAATAAAACACCAAAAAACATATATATTTATTACAAGTTCTACAAGATAAATAACAAAATTGGGGCATAGTCAAGAACAATAAATACTTGTACAAGTTATGTAAATAATAATAGTTGCAGCCTATTTTAACATTAATTGAATATTATTATATTTATCTCTAATTATCCTATTTTAATGTTCTTTAATTATTGTCTTTGTTTTTTCCACTATTTACTCACTTAATATTCGCGAAATGTAGGCGCACTCTGATTGGTCGACACTCACGGTATGTTCCCGGCTGGTATCGCAAACTGTGTTATTTAACTTACACGGCACTAATACACTATGTTTTGAACACTATATTTTTCTTTCACTAGCACTGTTATTATCGCTAACAAAAATATTCGTGCGCGTCTTTTATAATATTCACATAATATATAAATTCACAATCCATTTATCCACAATACCAAGTTCAATACAAAATATACGATATATATTTATATGTTATATTTATTCTTGATCTTTAGACATACATAATACGAGATGTACTTGATATCAGTCGAGAGGCCCCTCCCCTATCGTTTCTTGGTATTTATTTAGGATGAGTATATTAATATCGACTCATATCATAAGCAAATAACTGATATACACTTTTCAAAGTATTTTTAACGATGATTTTTTTTGTGTCTTCCGAATGTTGCCTTATTTTTCTGAATAATGTTAGGTTCATAACTAAACTCAATGTTACTCAGTGTACTATATAAAAGACTATACTAAAATAGTATGTATGGTACAATTTGGATATTCAAAGAGAAAAATGAATGTAACTAATCAGAACAATTAGCACGCGATCGCTATGAATAAATAAATAAGGAAGAAGTGTTTTGTGAATGCGATGTGCGAATTGGACAGGTCAATTTGGGTTTTCCAGATAAACTGATGGCATCGTGAAAGTCGCAGAGATAAAGTGTAGATGGTACAAGTTCATTCTAAATATAATTATCATGGGGAGTGGTTTCATAGCCATAGAACTCAGTGATAAACTGTTTGACCAGCGTTATTTAGTAAAAAAGTTAAATCCTCCTAATGGATTCAAATGTTTACGCGAGTATTACACATTTGAAATAAAACTACTCTTACGGATTCTATCGCATTTATTTGATATTTAATTTCCCGACTTTTCGCATACTTTGCAGCGTTCACAATTACGGGAGGATTCAGGTGTCTCACGTCCAATAAGTTATCGTTATTACAGAAATTTATATCTACCCACTATACATTTTTTAAAATTTTGAATGAAATCCGTGACCAATTTACGATGTAGAAGTTGAGAAGAAAAAATACTCTACTTTGTCATGTGAGTGTAATTAAATTGCATTCTTACTTCTTCACAACACAGAACAAATTCAGGACGCAGTGTAACTTTTTGAATATACATTTAACGGCAATTAAGCACAATTGTTGTAATTAATTTTCTCAGTACAACTATTTTTAAAACACACAAATAATTTTATTGCAAGCAATTCACCTGACGGTAAGTGGTAACTGCGGCTCATATAACTCTGCAATACCAAGGGTACACAGCCAGTTGCATCTTTTACTGTAAGTCTAAGGAAGAATGGAATGAAACAGAGGGAACAGGGTCGCTCTCTCTCTTATTCCCTTAACAAAACACATTAGCAAATTGGTATGGAAAGTACCATTTATAACTATATAAATGCCGGTATACCATAAAAAATAGGCATAAGGCTCATAGCGGATGTATGCATGGAGAGACCTTATTGTGTCAAACACATTTTTCCAACATAAGGACATCCATATGTATACATGGAGAAGGAATGAACAGAAAAGTATAATAGATTTAATTTTGGTAGACAGTCGCCTCCGAAGCAAAATATTGGACGCAAGAGCCTACAGGGGCGATACCGATCACTATATCGTTATTGTGAGATTTAGTGGTCTGTTCAGAAAGTGGAGGCACTGGCGAGAGCGTGTCCACTTCGGAGGGCTTGAAAGAATAAAGATTGAAAGGTTGCAAGAAGAATGTGTAAGAGAAAAGTATGCAGAGGGTGTCCGAGAACGGCTGACGATGGCAAGCCAGCCGCAATCGGACATTGAAGAATGCTGGAGAGTATTGAAAGAGAGTATGGTAGATACAGCGAAAGAAGTATGTGGAAGTTCAAAGAAGCATAGAAAAACAAATGGTGATGCATCGTGGGATGCGGAAGTGGCAGCTTCCGTAGAGCAAAAGAAGAAAGCGTGGCTGGACTATGTCTCTTCTTTGAATCTGAATGATAGTATGACTAAACAGAAGAAAGAAATATATCGGCAATGTAAGAATGACACCAAGGCCTTAGTGAAAGAGAAACGTGATAGAGCAAGTATGAGTGCAGAAGATAGGCTGACTGAAAACTTCGAGGGTAACACCAAACTCTTTTGGAGGGAGGTGAAGAGGTCTCAGTGTGGTTGGTCAGCCTTCAGAATGAATAAAATAAGGTCTAAAGGTGGAGACATTCTTACACAAACACAAGACGTGTTAAGGCGATGGAGTGAATATTGTGGCGATATGTATGGGGATGCTACGGTTGACGCCGGTGTCGCATGTGGTTTGGTAGAACAACATTCAACAATGGCGTCCTCCGATGACATCAGTATGGATGAAGTTGAATGGGTGATAAGAAGTTTCAAAATGGTAAGGCAGCGGGCATTGATATGGTGTCTGCCGCGATGATCAAGCTTGGTGGCTCCTGTGCCTGGGAGGCGTTCATGTTGCTCCTCAATTTATGTTGGAGCTCGGGAATGGTTCCCGGGGACTGGAATAGCGCAGTCATCGTGCCTTTGTTTAAAAACAAGGGTTCACGTTATGACTGCGCAAATTACAGAGCCATAAGCTTGACCAGTTTGGCAACAAAAGTGTACGGTAAAATTATTGAAAGGAAAATGAGGATGGTGTCCGATGGTATACTGTGTGAGATGGTCTTTGAAAGAGATGAAGCCAGAGCAGATGTAAGAGTAACAATAGGTAATGATGTACTAGAGCAAGTGGATGAATTTGTATATCTTGGATGTGGATTTAGCCGAGATGGAAGGTACACCACTGATATAGAGCGAAGAGTGAATGCGGGAAATAGAGTGAACGGAGCGTTGGGGCAACTTCTCGGTAGCCACCACCTCAGCCAGAAGGCACGTGTAGCAATACATAACGCAGTGCTTGTCCCAACATTACTGTATGGAAGCGAGAGTTGGGTATGCAGAAAAGCGTAGGAAAGTAAAATTAATGAAGTCGAAATGCGATCTCTGCGGAAAATCTGTGGAGTTAGGCTGACCGACCGCATTCGTAACGACGACGTAAGAGAGCTAGTAGGTATGAAATAAAGTATTGGTGTAAAGATGCGAAAGGGAATACTCCGATGGTTCGGACATGTGGAAAGAATGCCGAACGAACGTCTGGTTAAGAAGATATACAATACGAAAGTGAAAGGATGTAGGTACCGGGGGAGACCGATAACCTGCCTAGACTAGATCGGTCATATACTGAAGGAAGGTGGAGTCAAGAGTCTCCGAAACCGACGAGCGTGTATGAAGAGAATTATGAATGTTGAGGAAGCGAGTGAAGTATGCAATGATAGAGTTCTCTGGCACTCTGTTCTCTCTGCCTACCCTGCAAGGGATATGGCGTGATGATATGTATGTATGTATGTACCATAAAAAATAAATGTACTACGGCACACTTAGAGTCGTATATTAACAAACTAATAGATATGTTACAAACGCTATCTCTTATCACACGTTGCCTATCTATACGAGTAAGTGAGCACTTATCATTTATTCTGAGATATTAAATATAATTCGTACACTACAGTGGCCGCTCACCCTAATTCGATCCCAGACACGAGGACAATGCCTACGAGACCCGCGTCTTTGTGCCTTATATTTAACCACTTAAGTACGGTCCGCGTACATGTCTTTTTTGGGCTCCTAATGAGCTCCGCCTAAAGACCTACCTTTTGAAGCATCTGCCCCTCGGGCAAAAGACTTTTTGAAGGACTTCGGCCTTTAATTATATTCACAGAAAGAAATTTGATCAAGCGGATTTATAGTTACTGGAGTTCTTTTATGAGATTATATTCAAATAAGAGGGAAAATATTTACTTTGAAATAAGAAGATAATTGTTACAGTGGAATAAACATTTTGATTTTAAGGCTGAGTTTTAGCGTTCGAATGGCAGTAAAAGTATGTCGCACAGTGAACGCAGAACAAAACCCTATTCCAGTCCAATCTATTTACGATATAAGTACTTAATACCTATCATATTATATGTTAAAGTATGTTGAATGATGAGAAAGATAAGAGCTGGAGAAAAAAAGTAACCGTTCACAAAATTATCTTTGGTAGCAGACAAAGCAGGCTACCTGTAATTTGTGACATCAAGTGCACGGTCTTCTCCTTGTTTACATTTATGCGGCGCTTGTAGTCTTTCGTATTCATAATTGCTGCTACACAAACATTGATTTTCTTCGTGAGGATCCTATTGTAAGTAGCTATTTAGAGCTACAGGCTTAAAATTGTCGCCGTATAGCTTTATTACTAGAAATCCAAGGCTATGTAATCCTAAATTTTTGTATTTTATCAGTGATGATAATAAATGCCTCATTTTCTATCATGTAGGAGACCTTATATTTTTTTGGCAGGTTATACTTTGAACACATCTCATCCGGTTCATCCGGGATGACAAAAGGGCTGCGTACGGCCCCATAACCCATCGCGTTCTCTCCCGATCACCGATCTGTTTATTGACACCCGTGAAACACGTACAAGACCTGAACTTGGTCCTTTATTTATATCAATAAGAAAAAAGAAAACTATTCTATTATTTAATACGTTAAGTTATTAGGACTTGTTTTTTTTTAATTCGTAATACAACACAAAATATAAAAAACAATATACTATCAATTGAGACAAACCACACCCATACATATTCGCAAATGTTAAACAAATTATATAAAATTATTAAATGTTAAAAAAATTATGTAAAATATTTTCTCGTGTGGGAATCGACACTGAGACTACTGTCGCATTAGATTGCTATCTTACGCTATCTACTCACTAAAGAAACTTTACAACAAGAGCGTCGTATTACCGCCATAATTGTAGGGTGAGTATTATTTACTGTAGCGCTCACAGCGACACCTACCGCCCGCCTATTGTGTGTACGCGACATGAATTCTGATCACATCTTATATTAACTACAATATCTTTGTTTATTCAATTCTTAATAAAGGGAGCTCGTAATATCAGGCTACTAATATTCTCTGCAATAATTATTCATGTAGTGACGGAGAAAGAATACAATTCAATACCTTTTTTTTGGGACTAATCCCACCACACATTCCCACCATTGTAACTCTTATAAGCCAGGATCCACAATGGTTACCATAAATGACACCGAGGTTTGACCCTCAGGCAGTCTCGGGGGATGATTTTAATTGTCTTGAAACCCGCAACAAGTTTAATTAGAAAAGTTAAAGTGGAGGAATTGGAAAAGAGTGATTCCACTTCTATTCTATTGCCATCCTATTATGGAGGCGGCTCGAGTCTACCTGTGGGACGTATATAAGTTGAGATAATTACTCACATTGCATGATATTGATAAAAAGACGGTGCTGATTTAAGAATACAATATCCCTCTTCAAAAAAAAAAAAAAGGCTGACCGACCGCATTCGTAACAACGACGTAAGAAAGCGAGTAGGTATGAAAGAGAGTATTGGTGTAAAGCTGCGAAAGGGAATGCTCCGATGGTTCGGACATGTGGAAAGAATGCCGAACGAACGTCTGGTTAAGAAGATATACAATGCGAAAGTGGAAGGATGTAGGTACCGAGGGAGACCGAGACTACCCTACCTAGATCAGATCGGTCATATACTGAAGGAAGGTGGAGTCAAGAGTCTCCGAAACCGGCGAGCGTGTATGAAGAGAATTATGAATGTTGAGGAAGCGAGTGAAGTATGCAGAGATAGAGTTCTCTGGCACTCTGTTCTCTCTGCCTACCCTGCAAGGGATATGGCGTGATGATATGTATGTATGTATGTCTACCAAATGGGATGATTATGGCAAAGCTTCAAAAGCAGATGGAGATAGGCTGATAGAATATCTTCCAGCAAGCTGTTTATTCTTATGAGAGATCATCATTATCTTAGGTCATATATGTCCCATTGCTGAGCTCGCCTTCTATACAATACGAGAGTAATTTACCAAATATGTAATGTAATTTTCAGATGGTGTTCCTCAGTCATTTTTTACAATAACTACGGTCAAGTTCCATTATCATACAGATTTATTTTAAACATATTATATTTTGAATCATCATTATTTTTCTCATATTATTTATCCCAATTACATGTGATCGAAGCAATATGTGTATCCACATATTGCATAAATTATTGGTAATAGTTTTATGACCAGCCACCTGCCTGACATCAATCTTCCTTGTAATTGTTGACTAGACGACACCATATGGAGGTGGCTCTAGTCTATAATATATAGCCTTTAGTTGTATTTTATGACAATCACGAGCCTCTTAAGAGTTGGTAGTATTCGTAGCCACCCTTTCAAACATATATAATACATATAAAATATATTTATTAACATTTACGAACTAGTACTTCTTTGAGCTGTAGGACTCGCGAATCTGTATTTGAATAGCTCAAATAGAGTTAATATTTCCTATGGAAGTTAAAACAAAATGCAAAAAACGACAGCAAGTTTACGTTTTATTTGCCATTATACTCACTTGTTAACAATCATCACACCCTCAATATTATCGGATAAAGAAATACAATTTTATTACATTATAAAATCTCAATAGCAACGGGACTTAAAATCTCAAAACTGGATCGAGTTTATGACATATATTTGTCGAATTTTCCTTGTGAATTGGAGAAAAATTGGGTATTTGAACAGGCATAGGAAATATTTTGACCCAAAGTTAACCGGCAAAACTTTACTCTACGTAATAATTAAATAATTAGTGCATGTGATGCTCATTTCCTTAGTACAATGACACACACAGAACTCCATTGCATTTCCAATCTAACGCTACATTTACACATATGTATGTATATTGTTACAATTAATAGAGGTGTGCGAGTCACGCCAAATCAGAGCCGGTGTTTGTGTCACGTCCGGTGGGCGGAACTAAATCACTTCATCGGATAACTCCCAATAGCACCGACACTTAGTTCGTTTTATCCATACTTAGGCAGGGCCCACTAAGTGCTAGTAATACTACACACAATTAATATATTTGGGTATATTAAAGGTTTATTTTTTATAATATTTATAGCCATGTTTTAATCTTATTATTTCTATAATTTGCCCATTGGGAAAATTAATGTACTCATCATTCTCCTACTCTTATCCCAATTACTTCATCATCACATCATCATCATCACAGATAATGATGATGTGTCATAAATGTCCCACTGTTGAGCTCGGGCCTCCTCCGTAATGGGACGGAAATTAACCTGCTATACCGCGCTGGTCAGACGTGTAGGTATAGGGTTTTGTTTCGAGATTTCCTTCTCTCGCATAGATGTTATATGCGTTTTATATCCCTTAGTCGTTTCGTACGATCACCCACGGGTAAGATATGGGGTGGTGAATAGTATTCTTACTCCGTCACCACACGGAAATTCCCAATTACTTGAAATTTAAAGCATTACAACTCAGTTAAACTTTCTTGGTGCCAATATAATTAAACATGAAACTGAAAGTTGTAATATATACCCGTAATATATAATATATAACCCAAATTCAAATATATTACTCGTTATAAAAAATGTTTATACAAAAGATTGTATAAACATTTTTTTTTAAAGTAGTGATAGACATACTTTGCTGAGATTGTTTACGTTTAGCCATAATTGATTTGATTGATCCGGAGTATTATCACACTCTCACAGAATATCGACGAGTGAATACCAATTGGCTATTGTATTTCCTTCGGAAAGTTAGAGAATTGGAGCTAGTATATATGCAATATGTACAAAAACGTTCTTTTAGTAGATAGGTAACGTTCTTTTGTAACGCCATCTTGTAGAATATTGAGGTATCAATAATAACATTGCATAATTAGCATAAAATGTATTACGCTTAGAATTAATTTAATCTGATTATAAAACTGATCCGTTTACAAGACATATAATATATATTATGATTTCTAATGTGTACGCGAGTATAACACATTTGAAATAAAACTACTTTTACGGATTCTATCGCGTTTGTATTTGATTTATAATTTCCCGACGTTTCAAACACTTTACAGTGATCATGATCACGGGAGGATTGGAGTCCTCAAACGCGATAGAATTCATAAAAGTAGTTTTATTTCAAATATTTTTTTTATAAGTAAAGAATTTTTGTTCAGAATTACAATACTTATAAAGAATGTTTATGTAAACGAAGTCACGTTTAAAGTTCAGTTTTACATAAATAGCTTGGCAGTCTTTGTGAGAGTCTGAAGTCTGAACCAGATAGTACATAAGATAGAGCGTGAATAAATTCGTTTTACAAAGCGCTATTTCACCTGACGTACAAAGGAGCTCACCACATCGAGAACTACCGGGTATTACATTCAGAACTTCTTTGTTCAACAATTGTTTATCTGTTGACTGACGTCACTCAATACTTACCAATGTATATTCTAATATTATATTTATTATAGTAGAAAATAATGAATTTGTAATTTTGAGAACAATAAATATAGGTACATATATATTAAAATTAAAATTAACTATATTTTGAATATTTCATTCAATGAGTGGTCAGCACAGGACCGCACTTTGTCGCCGCCTTCTGCGAGGCTGTCATCTCGCAGAAGGAGGCGGCGGAACGGGCCCGGGAGGATTCCCGTGACCCGGGCCGCCGCCCGCGGCCGGGGCGGCGCAGACGCGAGTACCTGCGCCTGATGCCGCCCTAACCGAGGCTTCGGGTGATCGGACCGGGGAATTGTCCGGTCACGCGACGTGAGGCCACCGCGTGAGGACGACGCCTCGACGGCGAAAGCTGTCGGGGCGTCGACAGGAGAGGAGCCCGAGAGGGAATACCGCTGAGCGGGCCACCGAAGACAAAGATCGGGTACCGGTGGCCCGCTCGCACGGCGATGAAGAGGTGCTTGCAGGGTGGGTCAATGGGGTTGCGCGCCGCCTCTTCCGTCACCCCGGACCGATTTAGCGGGGTGCGGCGTCCATAGCCCACCGCAAAAAAAAAAAAAAAAAAAAAGTACCGCACTTTGTGGCGAAATATGAGGGAGTCGTACGTTCCGTAGTGGATGTCAAAAGGGTGAACGATGATGATAATGATTTAATGTCTTTACGTGACAGAATGGCTCTTTATCACATAAGAGAAGAAAAAGAACCTTATATCAATCAGTCTGATAAGTGTGGTGTAGCTGTTTATTTCCTTCGTATTGTAAAGAGGGCTCGAGCCCAGCAGTGGGACGTATATGCACTGAGATGACCATCTACATTAAACATTTTTAGATGTTTACTAGCTATATTTAGCTGTGTGGTAGCGGCTACGAATACTACAAACCTTTACTTTGCTCGTGGATATCAACATCAACCTGGACCAACTTCACCTGATGCTATCTGGTCAACATTACCAAGGTGAATTAACCTCAGGCAGGCGACTGGTTATAAAACTATTGCCAATAACTTTTACAATATGTCCGAGTACATATTGCATCGACTCCAAGTAATTAGGATAGGTGCAGGGGAGTAATGATGAACGTTGACCGAAGCTAAAATATACTAAAATGAACTCTATATCACTCGGTATAATATGTTCATGTTGTAAATATATAACGCTACGTATCACGTTGTGCTTACAGGATAATCTTCGAGCTGTCATATCATATTACGTTATAATATGACGTGAGATCAATATGTGAAACTACACGACACGTGCCGTATTGTCAATTATCTTAAAGTATATTATAGCCTTCTAGTATTATTTTTTTGTCGTTTCTTTATACTTTAAGGAGCTTTTTCGTATTAAGGCATCATGTGTGTGAAGACCGAGTAAGAATATCACCCCCCTAATTTGCACTTCTTCGTCTTTCTTATTTTTTTCTTGATAGGCTATGGTCTGAATACACGCTGGCCGTCCCGGCAACAGCAAGTCCAGGGCAACAGAAGGGCGGTGCGTGACTCCATAACCTACCGTATTCCCTCCCCATCGCCGTTGGGGCGGCAACTGGTACCTCTTCCTTGATATCCGTGGTATGGTTCTCAGTCCGGTTGTAATTTTTGTCCTTTACTTATATATTCATATTATCTTTTACGATACAACGATTTATTTCTGCGCCTCAACTAATACAAATCCCAATGCTGGGCCGGAGCCTCCTTCATAATAGGAATGAAGTTGGCCTACTATATCTCGCTCAGGTAAGAAAGGGGGTGGTGGGGGTGGATTGTATTCTTACTTCATTACTACCCAAAACATATATAATGCACAGTAAATTTAATTAAATGTACGATATCTCGAATACTGAAGACTACTTATTATCATAAATCATAACAAGTATTCTAAATGTCATGATAAAAACTAAACAAAATGTGTCTTAATACGCTGAGGTTCAAGCCTCCCCTCACTTTCTGTCTTTATACCGTTCCGTCTCATTCTGCAACTGTACGAGTACAATTAACTGTTGATTTTGCTTAAGTCTATGAACAGCAGTTATCACTCACTGCTTGCTACTTAAGACATTAAATTAATCCGTAAAAGGACTTATTCCCTCTTTTTTGTTAAATTACATACATACATATCATCACGCCATATCCCTTGCAGGGTAGGCAGAGAGAACAGAGTGCCAGAGAACTCTATCCTTGCATACTTCACTCGCTTCCTCAACATTCTTAATTCTCTTCATACACGCTTGCCGGTTTCAGAGACTCTTGACTCCTTCCTTCAGTACGTAACCAATCTGTTTTAGGTAGGTTAGTCTCGGTCTCCCCCGGTACCTACATCCTTAAACTTTCGCATTGTATATTTTCTTAACCAGACGTTCGTTCGGCATTCTTTCCACATGTCCAAACCATCGGAGCATTCCCTTTTGCAAAAAAATATAAAACATCGTTAAAATATAAAATCCTGCAAACCATAATTGTCGTATTCTGTATGCACGATTAGCTCTAAGGAAGTGCGCCGCTCTGTACGGACACAACGTGTTCATATACATATATAAGTACACCACCTGTACTTGAATATTTTATATCATAAATGGCCTCCAGCCTTACCTCTAGTATAACTTTATAAATATTCAAACTTTTACATTCGCCAGCTACCTTCATTTTAGAGCAAAGCCACGTTTATGTACTGGCAGTACCGCTGCTAGCCAACTTTATATTGCTCATGAATTATACATTTATTTGTAAATCTCTTAATGACCACTCCGTCTAATGTTCTATTAAAGTTTCGATCGTAAATAATTCTTGTACAACGGTCACAGACTCAACTCATAATTAAAACTTTTCAATGTTTTGTGTTTTTGTTTTATACAAAAATTAATTTAGTATTTTTTTTACATTTGCAAGGAAATTCTTTTTAATTTGCGACGCTAACGTGATGTTTACATATATGTGGTAAATATATTTTTAAAGATTTCATGGTACTTTTATTTTGTATTAGATATTCAGATGTTGATTTATATAAATGGTTTAAATTAATTACTAATTGTGTGCTAACAATCTCTGTATTGTAGGGGAATTTACAACTAAAGGACACAAACCGCATCCAGACTTGAAATAAATATTTTGGTGGATGGTACAAAGAACTGTCCTGCGTGGAAATCGAACTCACGGCACTTGATACGGCATGTTGGTATCTTAATCGCTACGCAATCTGTGAAGCAAATTTTATAAAATCTCTGTAATAAAAATATCATCATTAACTTAACATATCAACTATAAAAACTTGATTATGAGCGAAAAATGATTGTCACACATTAAATTCCAACCCAAACCTATTGGAAATCCGTTCCAATCGTGCTACTACTTACACATCGTGAGCTGTCGTATGACATTCAATTCTCGGTTGGTGTTATATTTTCCGAGTCGAGACTCATGTGTGACAATAATTTTTCGCTCGTAATCAAGTTTTGATAAAAAATCAAGCATGTTAAGTGCTAAATTTCAATAATTTGATTAACATATCAATGTTAATTATCAAATTCGTACTCCTGTGTTCAGCTATAGACCGTGAATAAGGGCAATTATTGAAAATATTGAGGCAGTTTTATTTCAAAGCATGATTTTACAAGAGAATGCGTTACAATTTAAAAAATACAATTACTGTTTGAAGGTAAGTTCTAGTTTGAAGATTAATTTACCAATGATTAATCTTTTGTGTTTCTGACATCATGATATTACAAAGAACATACGAGAAAAAGTAATGCTTTTGTTTTAAAATTATGAACTTGACGTGTAATGGAACTATGAACCTATTAAAAACAAATCAAATAGTAAATATCGTTATAAAATCTTCTAAACTATTAGAATATTTGTATATTAGTGGCCTTTAATTTTTGTAACGTGAAAGTATTAAGGACACGGGCATATTATAAAATGGTAAATAGCAAACATAGAAGGAGATAATGTATCAAAAGGCGTTTGATATTAATTTCAAAATTATGTTCTTAAAGATAGAGTGCCTGTGTCGGTGAATAGGTCAACCGATTTATGTCACCTGTCTTGAGTGTCAACGTCCGAAGAATATAAGTAGTCTTATAGTTTATTTGTTTAGCTTTTAAATATCCCATACGCAAGCTATGTACCTACTTCGAGATTTATGCAAAATACACGCACACGAGGCATATTCTTATTTCTTTTTCTCACTTACGTATTTGTCAATGGGATAATTTGTACGTCATCTTATACAATGGAATGATAAATAATGTATTATACCCTTAATGGACTTATCATCTGAATGGACATTATATGAAAAAACTTTATAATCTTTTTTATAGTTATAGCATTCTTAAGAATTAAATATAAGATATATTACTACCATAACTAGCTGTATAATTAATTACCTTTTTTTTTCCAGATTCATTGCTATTTTTTGTAAAGTTTGTCTCCGTAATATTTTAGAGGGAATTCTTAAAATTCCTTTTTAATCCATCTACAATTCGAATCCTGGATCTCATGATATATTACAATCTAATGACACCGTTTCAAAACTTCAGCTTTATTTCAAACGCGAATCTCTATTATAATATTTTTAATACAATACGACGTACACAATGTTCAAATTGTATCTCCATTCCGTTATGTATTACATTATGAAGTCCACTATTGAACATAGCCCTGCCCGTTGAAGGGTAATGCCGTATTCGGATCGTTGTATAGATAGTTTGAAGATATAACTTACTGGTAAGTTTCTCAGACGAATGATGTAACCCTTACTCCTGATTATTCATCACTCGATTTCTACATCTATCACAGGTATGTCCATATAAGTGATGGTGCCAAAACATATTCCTCATATATCACCATACTGATCTCCAATGTTACCGTTGAACAAGCTCTGTTCTAGATGTATAAGCAAAGTTAGTAAAAATATTTGAAGATCGTTTTTCATTCCGCTGGGACGGAGCTTACCCTATAATCTGTGAGTAAATGTTTTGTTAGGATTTAACGAGTACTGCCGTTGTATTAGTTCTGTGTGCTCTCATATGTTTTATGACAAAATATAAGAATTATAGTTTGAACGGAAAAACGTTGAAATAGCAGTTTTTTAATATGTTAAGCTTACTCTTCGTATAGCAAGCGATGAAAGACAAATATTTGATATTTGAAAAATTGCAAAAAATGGAAAGTCCAACCGTTTTACCAATCATATCAATGTAGGCACGAAGTATAAGTATTGCAGGTTCAATATCCAAACAGCACAATATTTTGTGCGAGCCCCAAATTGTAATTCTGTGTTTGAGTGTAACTTATATATTTTTTGAATGTATGTTTTGTAAATGACCTCATTTAAGGATTAGTTTGTTAATGGAAGGTATTGAAAAAAATGAAACGAACAAAAAAAATTATTATAAATAAATTAGATTGAGATTAAGTACTATGAAATATCTGAAATATTCGTATAGTGTATGAGTGCCCTTCTAGACTGTGTCATTTCGCAGGTAGCTTTTAAGATAGATAGCCAATTTCAGCTTTATATAGTGCCCTTTTGTTGTACAAATTGAGTCCATTTAAACGCTCCAGTAAAAGCTTCGACGATCTATCACTCGCAATGCATTGTACCAGTTAATTTGTTCTGCAGATTACTTAAAAATATTCCTACCAACAGTTGTCTAATATTTTATTATAATAAATGGACTCGTTCTAGAGAATATTAATCACAAAGATATTTCTTGCACTAAAACTTCTCACATTTCTTTTAGAGATAGGTCCATGTTGGATTAGGCACTGGTTACATTTGAAAGGGTGACGTGTAACCCAATACATGTCTGTCGTATTACCTCTCCTTTACAATTTAAACGATTATATCGTAGTCAGCGTGGTAGACTCACAATGTTTCACTTGCAGCTATATATGTACGGCCTTAACGAGAGTAGAAGCACACATTTACAGAAAGTTAACGTCAGTGTATTAACAATTTTCTTTTACGCTTCGTTCAGTGAGCGAAAGAACTAGAGGCTCAAAGTACGTCTTACGCTAGTTAACAATCTGACTGTGCCTCCGGTATGCTAGAGTTTTAAAACCAGAATTTATCATTTACCATCAAGTGTGCTATTTGTTAGTCTACCACCTAAAGTAATAAAAATAGAACCTCCTCCTTTTTGAAGTCAGTGAAAAATAAATTAAGATTTTTACGATACATGCTCATTGGAAGAGCGATGTCATTGCTTTCATTATTTAAGAGAAATAATAAATATACTGTGAAAGTAGCAGTGGATAATTATTAAAGATAAGGTTTGTAAATAGCTAGATTAAAGTTTACAACCCACAGCTGCGCAACGTGAACAATAGCATCTAACCCTTTCAAAAGGTGACAGTAATGACGGTGTTAAAAAATAATAATGACTTGTGAAGTTTTCGGAGCGCAAATTAAATTATTTTCGGGCAGGGACTCGACCTTCAAACGTCAAACAAGAAAGTCGACACAATGACAAATGTCCCTCGTGGCGTTATTAAAAATATAATTAATTTTGTTTAAACGTTTCACCTTGCTGTTACGTCGAGTCACGCCTCCCATCCTACTCCCTTGGTGACGAGGCGTGATGTTGGACAATACAACAAAACTTGCATAGAGTAATGTGAATTATGAAAGGGAAAAAATATGCCTGTAGCATTAACCTTGCATAGAGTAATATAAATATTAGCAATAGATGGAATGGTAAAATTATACCTGCAGCGATAAACTTATGTAGAGTAATATAATTACTAGCGATATAAGGAATGGTAAAGTGTCTGTTGTCGTGGTAAACTTGTACAGAGTAATATAAATGTTAACAATGGTATGAAATAGTAAAATAATTCCTGTTGACTTAAACTTGCATACAGTATTATAAATTAGAATAGATGCAACGGTAAAATGTCCCCTGTTTTTTTTTTTGGCGGCGGGCTACGGTACGTCAAACCCCGCTATCCGTCCGGGGCGACAGGAAAAGCGGTGTAAGACCCCGTAGACCCGCCCTACAATATACCTCTCGATACTAAACATATACTTGCATAGAAAAATATAATATAAACTTGCATAGAAAAATATAATATTAGCAATAGATGGACCGGTAAAATATCTCTTGTTGCATTAAATTTGTATAGAATAATTTTTATTTTTTAAAAATTAGCATATACCTTATTGTGTCAAACACATTTTTCCAACATAAGGACATCCATATGTATACATGGAGAAGGAATGAACAGAAAAGTATAATAGATTTAATTTTGGTAGACAGTCGCCTCCGAAGCAAAATATTGGACGCAAGAGCCTACAGGGGCGATACCGATCACTATATCGTTATTGTGAGATTTAGTGGTCTGTTCAGAAAGTGGAGGCACTGGCGAGAGCGTGTCCACTTCGGAGGGCTTGAAAGAATAAAGGTTGAAAGGTTGCAAGAAGAGTGTGTAAGAAGAAGAGTGTGTAAAGTATGCAGAGGTTGTCCGAGAACGGCTGACGATGGCAAGCCAGCTGCAATCGGACATTGAAGAATGCTGGAGAATATTGAAAGAGAGTATGGTAGATACGAAAGCGTATGTGGAAGTTCAAAGAAGCATAGAAAAACAAATGGTGATGCATGGTGGAATGCGGAAGTGGCAGCTTTCGTAGAGGAAAAGAAGAAAGCGTGGCTGGACTATGTCTCTTCTTTGAATCTGAATGACAGTAGACTGAACAGAAGAAAGAAATATATCGACAATGTAAGAACGACACCAAGGCCTTAGTGAAAGGGAAACGTGATAGCAAATATGAGTGCAGAAGATAGGCTGACTAAACACTTCGAAGGTAACACCAAACTCTTTTGGAGGGAGGTGAAGAAGTCTCGGGGTGGTTGGTAAGCCTTCAGAATGAATAAAATAAGGTCTAAAGGTGGAGACATTCTTACACAAATACATGACGTGTTAAGCCGATGAAGTGAATATTTTGGCGATATGTATGCGGATACTCGAGTTGGCGCCGGTGTCGCATGTGGTTTAGTAGATCAACATTCAGCACCGGCGTCCTCCGATGGCATCAGTATGAATGAAGTTGAAAGGGCGATAAGAAGTTTGAAAATGGTAAGGCAGCGGGCATTGATATGGTGTCTGTGTCTGGGAGACGTTCCTGTTGCTCCTCAATTTATGTTGGAGCTCAGGAATGGTTCCAAGGGACTGGAATAGCGCAGTCATCGTGCCTTTGTTTAAAAACAAGAGTTTACGTTATGATTGCGCAAATTACAGAGCCATAAGCTTGACTAGTTTGGCAGCAAAAATGTTTTGTGGATCTGGAGAGAGCATTTGACACGGTTGTACGAAAGGAACTTTGGGACATTTTACCGGAGTACGGTATTAGCGGTAAACTGCTACAGGCTTTGCAGTCCAGTTATATGGGCTGTAGAGCCTGTGTGTGGCTGGATGATGGAATGTCGCCTTGGTTTGACGTCAATATCGGCGTTAAGCAGGGGTGCGTTCTGTCAGCCAGGCTGTTTATCATATATCTGGATAAATATCTCCAAATGTTGAACGATATGAATGTGGGAGTGCAGATGGGCGACTCAATGGTCACTGCTCTGCTCTATGCAGATGATGCAGTCCTGCTAGCACAGTCAGCGACTGACCTGCAGACCCTAGTCGACATAATGACAGAAGATTGTAAGAAAAGGGGTCTACGCGTGAATGTGAGCAAAACCAAAATAATGGTCTTTGAAAGAGATGAAGCCAGAACAGATGTAAGAGTAACAATAGGTAATGATGTACTAGAGCAAGTGGATGAATTTGTATATCTTGAATGAGGATTTAGCCGAGATGTAAGGTACACCACAGATGTAGAGCGAAGAGTGAATGCGGGAAATAGAGTGAACGGAGCGTTGGGACAACTTCTCGGTAGCCATCACCTCAGCCAGTAGGCACGTGTAGCAATACATAACGCAGTACTTATCCCAACACTACTGTATGGCAGCGAGAGTTGGGTATGCAGAAAAGAGTATGAAAGTAAAATTAATGCGGTCGAAATGCGATCTCTACGGAAAATCTGTGGAGTTAGGCTGATCGATCACATTCGTAACGACGACGTAAGAGAACGAGTGGGTATGAAAGAGAGTATTGGTGTAAAGATGTGAAAGGGAATGCTCTGATGGTTTGGACATGTGGAAAGAATGCCGAACGAACGTCTGGTTAAGAAGATATACAATGGGAAAGTGGAAGGATGTAAGTACCGGGGGAGACCGAGACTCACCTACCTAGACCAGATCGATCATGTACTGAAGGAAGGTGGAGTCAAGAGTCTCCGAAACCTGCGAGCGTGTATGAAGAGAATTATGAATGTTGAGGAAGCGAGTGAAGTATGCAAGGATAGAGTTCTCTGGCACTCTGTTCTCTCTGCCTACCCTGTAAGGGATATGGCGTGATGATATGTATGTATGTATGTAAAAATTAGCAAAAGATGGAATGGTAAAAATATGTCTCCCGTAGCGTTAAACTTACATGTAATAACATACATATTAGGAGTAGATGAGACTGTAAAGTGTCGCCTATGGCGTTAAACTTGCAATGAGTATAATGATTTCAGATATATATGCGAGTATTACACATTTTACATTTTTTATGGATTCTATCAGTACTGTCTAGGATAAGACTGGTGGGTGAGGTAAGTATATACACCTTTTAATGCTGAAAATTAAAATACTCCTCCAGTGGACTATACGTTTATTTTTCTTCAATACTAGGTACAATAGTTAGATCTGTAATTACAATTAGAGTTATAACTTCTGATCGAGAGAGCGCGCCGTCAATGACGCAGTGCACATAGTTTTATACGAAGAGTCGCGCGGTAGTGGGGAGGCGGACGATCCCCCTGACACCTCCTAGGGATGGGCGTTAACATACTCCCCCCGTTGAAGGATTCTCCTTCAACTGAACTTCGTCACGCTCAAACAAGGGGCACAGACGACTCACAGCTCGTCGCACTGTGCCAGTAGCTGTCCTTACATCGACTACTCTGCAGACGCCGTCATTGCCCAAGTGCAGAATCTCTACACGTCCAATCTTCCATTTTAAGGGAGGCAGGTTACCATCCTTTATAATGACCATATCTCCAATACGCAGCGGAGGATTATGTTTACGCCACTTAGTACGATGTTGCAGCTCAGTTATGTACTCGTGTTGCCATCTCATCCAAAAATGCTGTCGCATCTGTTCCAATTGTTCGTATCTGTGGAGTCGATTACTATTAATATTTGTTAATTCCGGAGAGGGAAGAGCTATCAATGGTTTTCCAACGAGAAAATGCCCAGGGGTCAAAGGTTGGAAGTCATTTGGATCGGACGACATGGGAAATAAAGGCCTGGAGTTCAAGATGGCTTCTACCTGGACAAATAATGTGGCAAGTTCCTCATATGTCAAATGCCTGTCTCCTAAAACTCTTTTTATATGGAATTTGGCTGATTTGATCCCAGCTTCCCAGATCCCACCAAAACTCGGGCTCCTAGGTGGTATGAAACTAAATTTCATACCTTCATCAGAACAGAACTTGGATACTGAATCCCTATTGGTTAATATAAATTTATTGAGCTCATTACTGGCCCCTACAAAATTTGTGGCATTATCACAATATAATAAACTAGGCTTAGATCGCCGCGAAATGAATCTCCTAAGTGACAATAAAAATGCCTCGGTGCTTAAATCACTTACAACTTCTAAGTGTAGTGCCTTTGTTGTGAAACACACAAATAAACACATGTAACATTTACTTATTTTACAACCTCGACCCTTCCTGTCCGTTATGAAATAAGGACCAGCCAGATCGACTCCCGACGTCTCAAAAGGTGTCCCTGGTGTCAAACGCTGTTTAGGTAAGTTGCCCATTATGGGCACTATAGACTTAAGTCTAAATTTTTTACACACCAGGCAACTATTCACTACGCTTCTAGCCAATCTTCTAGCATTCGTTACCCAATAATTTTCTCTGACAACTGATAGCAATAACTGAGGACCGGCATGTAACAACTTATTGTGTTCATTTTCAAATATAAGCCTAGCCAAACGATGTTTACAATCTAATAGCATCGGGTGCTTTTTATCATGAGATATAGGTGAACCTTGAATACGGCCTCCTACCCGTAGCACCTTAAGGCTAGGATCCAAAAAAGGATTGAGTAATAAAATTTTACTTTTAGAATTTAATTGCTTATTATTTAATAGCCTATGGTACTCATCACTAAATGATTCCAGCTGTGAAAATTTAATTAAATATATCATACCATTATTTAACTCATCAGCGTTTAAATAATTGTAAGATATTCTATTTTCAATATTTTTTGTTCTACAATTATTAACGAATCTAAGCACATAGGCCATTACCCGTTGCATAAATTTTAACTTAGAATAACGTTCAAAATCAATCCAAATGTTTTTAATGTTCAAGTTAGTTAAGTTGCTTACAAGTTTAATTTCTGGTAACGTTAAATTGTTAATCTTATTATCTTCTACCCTTGGCCAATAAGACTCCTGTAAGGATAAAAAGTGAGGACCACTCCACCACAATCGTTGCACATTATTATTCAACTGATCCACACTTCGAGAAATATAATCTGCTGGGTTTTGTTCGGTTGGTACGTATCGCCATTCACTCGTTTTCGTTAAACTATTAATTTTATTTACTCTATTTGCCACAAATACCTTTAATTGTTTTGGCGTAGTGCGAGCGGCACGCAACCAACCGAGCACTACCATCGAGTCTGTCCAATACACGTAACGAGCTACTGTACAGCGCCATGAGTGAGTCACTCTCTGCC
Source organism: Lymantria monacha (assembly GCA_905163515.2). Classification (NCBI taxonomy): domain Eukaryota; kingdom Metazoa; phylum Arthropoda; class Insecta; order Lepidoptera; family Erebidae; genus Lymantria; species Lymantria monacha. The sequence goes on from LR991101.1 coordinate 28,682,454, forward strand.
CCAACTCGGCAGACAACAGCGCGCCGCACAACTCGAGCTTAGGAATTGTTAAACCCTTTAATGGAGCGACCCTTGACTTAGCACAAAGTAAATGCACATAAATATCTCCGTTTTTATTCAATGAACGAACATAGGCACATGTACCGTAGGCATACATGGATGCGTCTGAAAAAACATGAATTTCAATATGCATTGCATCCTTACACGTGACTTGCCTTGGGACTTCAATACAGATTAGAGACTCCATGCTTTTTACAAAATTATACCACAATACCTTTATTTCATCCACTACGGGGTCGTCCCAGTCTAATTTACATAACCAGAGTCTCTGCAAGATTATCTTAGCTTTCACTACAAATATACTTAAGAGACCTAAAGGATCAAAAATCCTAGCTATGGAGGACAGTATGGTTCGCTTCGTGACCCTGTCGGGTTTATCTACCTGTATCAAAAATTTAAATAGATCAGACTGAGGCGACCACGCCAACCCTAAAATACTAGTGTCTAATTTAAATTCACTTATTGTTTTTTCTTCGGGTAAGTTATTATCTACCACTAACGTAGCATTAGAACGAAATTTTCTTAAATTAAAGCCCCCGGATTGTAAATGCTTAGTAAGTAGTTTACAAATACGGTTTAACCCTTTCTCTGTTCGACAACCCGTAAGACAATCGTCCATGAAGAAATCATGTTTGATTATTTCTTTCACTTCTGGATCGTCACACTCATTCGACAATTGCAAGAGACAACGAGTACTCAAATACGGTGCTGAACTAGTACCGTAGGTCACTGTATTTAACTGTAAATATCTCAATGGATCATGCTCGTTCTCTCTCCATACAATCATCTGCAAATGTCTCTGACTATCGGCTATGGAAATCTGACGATACATTTTTTCAATGTCCGCGGTCATGACATAATTATGTTGTCGAAATCGGAGCAATATGCAAAATAAATCGTCTTGAATCACTGGTCCGATCATTTGCAAATCATTCAATGAATATCCACTACTAGATTTTTCCGAAGCGTTAAATACTACACGAAGTTTCGTTGTCTCACTTTTTTCTCTAATGACCGGGTGATGTGGTAAATAATATGCAAAATTAGTTTTACAACTATCAGACATATGATTCAATTGTTGATATTCATTTATAAATTCTACATACGAACCCTTTACATTAGGTTGCTTTTTAAATCTTTTTTCTAAGTTGGTTAAACGCGATTTTGCCCTTACTAAAGAATCGCCGAGTACAGATGGAGAAGTATGGAATGGCATTTTTACACAGAATCGCCCATCAGCCAATCTATACGTATATTTTACAAAATGTTTCTCACAAAATTCTTCTTCAGAGCTATACGGTATACGATCTATACACAATAATTCCTCAACCTTCCAAAATTTCTCCAACTGCTCACTGACGCTTCTAGTTAAATTACATTTTATTTCACACTTTTGTAAACAAATATCGATGGGACCAGTAACAAGCCAACCCAGTTTAGAATACTGCAGTGTGGGTAAACCCTTACCCAATTTTACCTGTTCACCCGTTACTAAGTCCCAAAATAAATCCGCTCCTAATAAAATATCTACGTCGGAGGGCTCATAAAATCTACTATCCGCCAAATTCACGAATATGTCACCAGGAATATTCATTTTATTTATATTTACCTTTACATTTGGCAACATATTCGTAATCTTTGGTAAAATCATACAATTAACTTCTACTGTATAATCGTTACGCATCGAGTTCATTATAAACTTGCAACTTTCTAATAACTGTACCTTGGTATTGCCTATACCATAAATATTACAGGGTTGAATAGTTTGTTTACATAACAATCCCAACCTTTTACAAAAATTCTCAGTAACTATTGAGATTTGACTACCAGAATCTAATAATACACGCGCCACGTAATATTTATTTTCTATTTTATTAAACACGTTAACGAGCGCTGTCGATAACAATACATACTGAGTGGCGTTCGACGATAAGGAAACCGGTTCGGTGGCGGCGGCGGCGGGCGGTGCGTGCCGCGCAGGCTCAGCGGCGGCAGCGACACTCGGCAGAACTGCGGGTTCGCATCCCGCCGAGCGCACGACTGCAGCCGAAGTCGGCTGTGACGTAATCGTTACATCTCTCTCTGAACCTAAATTATTGTCGGTTGGGGGAGGTTTATTCCTATGCAACAATACATTATGTTTATATCTGCAAATTTTACAACCGTATGATTTACAATTATATGCACGATGACCCGGTTTTAAGCAATTAAGACATAGTTTATTTTTTGAAACTACTTCGTTTCTCTCTTCTAAAGACATAGCAATAAACCTCGTACATTCATACAGATGGTGACTTTGCTTACACACGACACAATTAAAACTACGACCTTGAGCAATCGGAGCAGACGCAATGAAACTAGCTGCCTTCTCATTTTTACAATGTGTACTTGATTTACTAGGCCTCGCCGATTCCAGAACGTCAGCTCTTCCGCGTAAAAACTTAAAAAATTGGTCCAGTGTGGGAACATCTCCTAACGAACTTTTATGTTCCTCCCACTTTCTACTCGTTACATTATCAAGTTTACTTGCGGCTAAATGAATAATGATCGTATCCCACTGTTCCACCGGCTGATGTAACGCCTTCAAACCTCTCAAATTCTTAGTTATATTGTCTATCATGTAACGTAAGGACTTATCAGACTCTCTAGTGATACCCTCTATACTAAATAATGATTTCATATGATTACTTATTAAAAGACGATTATTATTATAACGTTGACATAATAAGTCCCACGCCACAAGATAGTTATCAGAACTAAATGATAACAACTTAATAACCAATGCAGCACTACCCTCTAATGACGATCGCAAGTAATGGAACTTATTTATTGTTTCAATAGAATTATTATTATGAATTAACGACTCAAAGGTATCTCTGTATTCTAACCATTGCCCATAATTCCCATCAAATATTGGTAATTTAATGGTAGGCAATTTTATAGAATTTATACATGCATTTTCACTTTCGAAACCATCGGAATGCCTTAACGTTTGAGCTAAACTTTTCCTTCTTATATTACTTACTTCTATTTTATCTAAAATGCATTGACCTTGAGAAATTAAAGAATAAAATTGCCCTTCTATTTCGGAACGAAATTTCATTTGTTCGTCCGGATCTTCCGATTCTATTTCAATTTCCGATTGTAAGTCGTCGAAAGTGGAAAAACATGCTTCTAATTTGGTTAATCTTAACTTTAACTCTGAAATTTGCTCATCCTTTAATTTTTCTAAGCCTTTAATATCTTCTAAATAAGCTTTAAAAATTGTTAATCTACCTTTTATGTAACTTCGCCTTTTTATCGGATCTGCACCTTTTTTCGTAGTTAAAGACATTGTAATAATACTACAAATTGTACGTTGTGTAAATGTAAAGAATAATACCCAGGTTTATTTTTACGATAGGATATAGGAAACTTTACCACAAAATTTGCCAAATAATATGCACATAAGAACAGTAAGTAGGTAGTTAGGAAAAAGGACGGGCTCACCAAATGATTTTGCGATTAATTATTCCTTTACAATACTCTCTCTTCCCTTTATCCTTAAATTTCCTTGACTCCTGATTCTTCAAATAGATTCCCTTTTTATTTCCAATATCCAATCCTGGTCACGGCACCAAAAAATGTCTAGGATAAGACTGGTGGGTGAGGTAAGTATATACACCTTTTAATGCTGAAAATTAAAATACTCCTCCAGTGGACTATACGTTTATTTTTCTTCAATACTAGGTACAATAGTTAGATCTGTAATTACAATTAGAGTTATAACTTCTGATCGAGAGAGCGCGCCGTCAATGACGCAGTGCACATAGTTTTATACGAAGAGTCGCGCGGTAGTGGGGAGGCGGACGATCCCCCTGACACCTCCTAGGGATGGGCGTTAACAAGTACTTTACAGCATTCATGATCACGGGAGGTCCTCTGGTGTGGGGTACTATCCCAGAAACCTCCACGCGGTGTACCCTGGGTGCGGGCGGCGGTCCCCAGTTCTTCTGTTGTACTGTCGTCCGTAGCGAATATCTGCGCGATTTCGCTCCTTACTCTACTACAGTCGTAGTAGAGGGTATAGGACGCGAAATATTGGGACGGGCTCAGTCACTCATTTATTTGAGGGCTGGGCAGGCACATGCCACCGCCCACACATCGTAAACCTGATTCTTTGCTTGTCTTAGTTTCAGGAGCGAGGGTCTTGGCTTAACCGCCCGGACCGCGAGGAAGACAACCTCTATAAAGAGTTCGAAGTAACATTCGGACTCGGAAATCACCCAGAATCTTAAGTTCTGGCGTGCGGCGAGAAGATGCATGGCAGATGGGTTGTTCTGTCGTTAGCACGCTCCAGCCAGGGTACCGGCTGACCTCCTGGTTGGTAAATGTAGGCTTGCCCGGGTAAAGGGATCTCTGCCCGGGTCGACGTTGTGTATCTCCCCTACTCGTGGGAATCATATGGATACCTTAAAATTAAATACATTTACCGACGGGAATCCCTGTGATTCTCACACCACGGCCTTGTCAAGCCAAAGAAAAACTGACAATGACGCCTCGTCCTCAGGACTTGAGGCGTCCGCCGAGGGCCCGGCACAAACCGTGGAGGCCCAGAAGAAGAAGAGGAGGTCGCCCAGAAAGACCCGGGGCAACGGCCTGAGCCACAAAAGGCGGCTGGAGGAGCGGCGAGCGCGCAGGGAGGCTGCCGCCGCTGAAGAGAAGAAGGACGGTAGACTCGCAGCAGAGCCGTCGACGGACGAGGGCGACAGCGATGTCGCAGAGCCGTCCGAAGACGAGGGCGGCGGATCTACCGTCAGAATGGACGAGGGCGGTGATATTCCCGCAGGGCCGTCCAAAGAGGACAGCGGGTCGGCTGGTGAAGGCCCCACTAGGTCGTCGGCGCGTCTAGCAGCAAAGACGCCGCCGGCGACCGCGACTAAGAAGGAGGAGGCCCTCCCCTCGCAGGTGCGAAAGCGCCCCCTGAGTAAGGGAGGCAGCTCGAGCGCCGAAACCGAGGGGAGCGTGGCCAACATGCCTCCACCTAAGATCATGGCCTCCCGAAGAGGGCGAGGGACCTCGGCTGTAGAAAGGGCGGCGGCGGTCGCTATCCGCGCCGGTGACGCCACGGATCTGCAGGCCGAAAATGTCCGCCTTAGAGGCGAGATGTCAGGCCTGCGGACCCGAAACAGGAACCTGGGCGACATGCTGGCGGAGATGCGTCGGGCAAACCGCCAGTTGCTGATCGACGTGGCCGACCTCAAGGCGCAGGTGGCGCTGTTCGTGTCGCCTGCGCCAGCCGCGCCACCAGCCAAGACCGGCTACTCAGCGGCCGCTGCGGCGCCAAAGCCGCCTCGCGCTGCGGCGCCGACGACGTTGGGTGATGGCGTCACCGTCACACGCGTCCCCGCGGCGAGGAAGACGCCTGCCGCCGCGAAGCGCGCGCCGCCGGCTGACGCTGGCGCAGTCGCCGCGGCGAGACTCCCTGTCCCGGTGGTGAGGTTGACGCCTCTCCCCGCGGACCGCTTGCCGCCGGCTAGCGCCCCTGCGGCGCTAAAGCCGCCAGGCGCCGTAGAACGGGCCCCTGAGGAGGCTCAGCCGACCCCGTTTGAGGTGGGAGGCATATCGGACGAGGCCCTCGCCAAAATCATCGGCGCAGTGGGCAAGCTCGTCGATGCGCGCTTCGCCGTTCTGGAGGCGAGGTTGCCTCCAGAACCACGTGTCCGACCACCTCTCGCCGCGGCCAAGCGGCCGCATGTGGCACCAGCCCCCGCCCCGCTGCCTTGTCTGGGTGGCCGCGTGGGGAGCTACGCCGCGGCCGCGGCCGGGCCTAAGCCCAAAGGCCCCGGCCCAGCTCCGAAGGGACCCGCCCTGAGGAGGAAGACGGCTCCGGCTCCTGCCGGACCGCTGAAGTCGCCCGCAATAACACCGCCGGCGACGACCAGCGAGGCTGCGACGAGACCTTCCGCGTCTGGCACGACTGCCGTACCCGAACAGGGTTGGCAGGTGGCCGAGCGCGACAGAAGGAGTCGCGGCCAAAGAAGGAGAGCGGAGGCCAAGCGCGCCGCTGAGGTCCCCGCTCCACAGGCAGGAGCCGGACGGAAGAAGAGACCGCGCAAGGGGCTCAAGTCGCCGAAGACGGCCGCAGTGGTGATCACTGTGCTGCCCGAGGCGGCCGAGAAGGGCCTCAGCTACGAGGCCGTCTTGAGGAAGGCCCGGCGGGAGCTAGACGTCTCCGATATTGGAGGCGTCGAAGCCAGGACCCGCAAGGCCCGGACGGGGGCTCGAATTCTCGAGTTCCCAGGGGCCGAGGGCGCCAAGACGGCCGACAGCGTGGCCGAGAAGCTGCGAGGTTTATTCGCCGTGGAGGGTGGCATCAAGATCGCCAGGCCCATCAAGTGCGCCGAAATGCGCATTTCGGGTTTGGACGATTCGGTGACGGTGGAAGACATCCGGGAGGCTATTGCCTCGAAAACCGGGTGTCCCATAGACACCGTCCGGGTCGGTGCCATTCGTCCCGGTCCGGGTGGCGTAGGTGCTGCCTGGGCGCAGTGCCCGGTGGAGTCGGTCAGGCAACTGGCCGGCTCAGGCAGGCTCCTCGTGGGCTGGAGCTCGGCGCGGGTAACCGTGCTTGAGCACCGGCCCGCGAGGTGCTACAAGTGCATGGCGGTCGGACACACTCGACCGACGTGCACTAATTGCTTCGACTGCGGCGGATTGTGTTTCCGCTGCGGTCAGACCGGGCACGTGGCGGCATCTTGCGCCGCCCCGCCCCACTGCCCCGGGTGTGCGGCGGGCAATAAGCCCGCCAAGCACCGCATGGGCTCTGGGGCGTGCAAACCTCCAGCTTCGGCCCCAAAGGCGCGGGGCGGCCCTACGACCACGGCCGCTCCCGCTCCTAGCGCGGTCCGATCGCCCGCTGGCGAGGAGGTCATGGACACAACCCGATAATGGGTACACCATCCATGCACCTCCTCCTGCAGGCCAACACCAACCACTCCGCCGGAGCGCAGGATCTCCTCCTGCAATCCATGGCGGAGTGGTCGATTGGTGCAGCCGTAGTCGCGGAACCGTACGCCGTGCCTGATCGCCCCAATTGGGTGGTCAGTCGAAACGGTACTGCGGCAATCGTCGTCTCAACGCAGCGGCACTTCCCGTCCTTGTCCCTTTTGGATAGAGGCGAGGAATTTGTCGCGGCGGAGTGGGGAGGGGTCACGCTCTACAGCGTATACCTCTCCCCCACTAGGAGGATGGACGATTTCGGGGCCTCACTCACCACCTTGGAGGCCTCGATACGGCGACTGGCACCAGGCCTCGTCCTGGTTCTGGGGGACTTCAACGCCAAATCCACGGCGTGGGGGTCCCCTACGACGGACGACCGCGGGCGGGCGGTCAACGAGTGGGCGGCTTCACTGGGCCTCTGTGTTCTGAACAGAGGCTCGGTGAACACGTGTGTGCGGCGGCAGGGCGGGTCGATAGTGGACTTGTCGTTCGCTAGCCCCGCTGTCGCACCACGGGTGAGGAACTGGAGTGTCCTGGAGGAGGCGGAGACCCTGTCGGACCACCGGTACATCCGGATGGAGGTCTCCCCCCGGGAACCCGGTAGGAGTCACAGGGCGGACGGAGCTCCCGCGTTTCCGCGGTGGGCTGTGGGTCGTCTTGACAGGGATCTACTGGCGGAGGCGGCCATTGTCAGTACGTGGCTGTCCTCACCACCCCCAGCGGACGGAGTGGATGCTGAGGCTGTCCGCATTCGCAGTGCGTTAACGCAGATCTGCGATGCGGCCATGCCCAGAGTGCGGCGGCGTCCGCCTCCGAGGCAGGGGGTCTACTGGTGGTCCCCAAGACTGGCGGACCTTCGTGCGGCGTGTATCAGTGCCCGAAGGTCCTACACCCGCAGCCGGCGGCGTCACCGCGACGTCGAGCGGGAGGGCCAGCTGTACGAGGCGTACCGCAGTGCGCGGACTGCCTTTCGGCTGGCCATCCGAGCCGCCAAGGGCGCGAGTTGGCAGGAGATGCTGGACGGTCTCGACCGTGACCCCTGGGGTCGCCCATATCGCGCGGCGCTGAACAAGCTTCGCGCGCGGGCCCCCTCCCTCACCGAGACCCTCCAGCCCGACTTCCTTCGTAGGGTGGTCGAGGAGCTGTTTCCACGGCAGTCGGAACACACGCCCCCGGTCATGGCTCCGCCAGATCAGGACCGGGAGGCCGACGACGACGAGAGTGTTCCGCCCGTGACGGAGTCGGAAGTGGGGGCGGCCGTGGCGAAGATTCGTTCCGCCACCACGGCCCCCGGCCCGGACGGAATTCCAGTCCGGGTGCTGACGTCGCTCCTCGAGCACTTCGAGCCTCGCCTCAGGCAGCTGTTCAACGCCTGTCTGACGTCTGGACGGTTCCCTGAGTGCTGGAAGGAAGGGAGGTTGGTTCTCCTGCCAAAGCCGGGACGGTCCCCGGGTTTGCCGTCGGCCTACAGGCCCATCGTGCTCCTCGACGATGTGGGTAAGCTGCTGGAGCGTGTGCTCGCTGCCCGCATCGTCCGACACCTGGAGGAGGTGGGGCCCGATCTGTCGGACGCTCAGTATGGGTTTCGGAGGGGGCGTTCGACCATCGGGGCCCTATTACGCCTGAGGCAGGCGGCCGCGGAGGCCGTCGCCGGGAAGGGAGTGCTGTTGGCGGTGTCGTTGGACATCGCCAACGCATTCAATAGTCTGCCATTCGGCTGCATCAGGGAGGCGCTCCGGTTCCATGGAGTGCCCCTGTACCTCAGGCGGCTGGTGGCAGACTATTTGGAGGGCCGCAGTATCCTCTGCGCGGGTCCCGCAGGGGACATTGTGCGGACGCCCATGTCGTGCGGCGTTCCACAGGGGTCGGTTCTGGGGCCGACCCTGTGGGACATCGGGTACGACTGGGCGTTGAGAGGGAGTCTCACCCCCGGGCTGAGCTTGGTGTGCTACGCTGACGACACGCTCGTCACAGCCCGGGGCAGGACACTCGAAGAGGCGGCGAGCCTGGCCACTCTCGGCACCGAGGAGATGGTCAGGCGGATCGAGGCGCTGGGGCTCAGGGTGGCCCTAAACAAGACGGAGGCCCTGCTTTTCCATGGGCCCCGTGTGAGGCTACCCATCGGCGCCTCGATAGTGGTAAACTCCATCCACATCAGCATCCAGGCCCATATGAGGTACTTGGGTCTGGTGCTCGACGGGCGATGGTGGTCCCGGAGCATTTCCGACAGATTGCTCCCCGGCTTGTCGGCGCGGCGTCCGCCCTTTCTCGACTCATGCCGAACGTGGGCGGACCCAGTTTCGAGGGCCGACGGCTGTATGCGGGGGTCATCCGTTCGATGGCCATGTACGGCGCACCCGTCTGGGCGAGGGCTCTGAACGCCCAGCTCAGGGCGGTTCTGTGGAGGCCACAGAGAGCCATGGCGGTCAGAGCCATTCGCGGGTACCGCACGGTGTCGACAGAGGCGGCGTGCCTGTTGGCCGGGACACCCCCGTGGGACCTAGAGGCGGAGATGCTCTCCGACCTCTACCGGCGGGTTATCACAGCGCGCGAAGAAGGTGGCTCCCCATCGTTGAGCGAGATAGCCACCTGGCGCGTGGATGCCCGCCGAGACGTCATCGCCCGTTGGGCTACGCGGCTGGAGAGGCCTAGGCACGGTGTGGAGACCGTTGAGGCCCTCCGGCCCGTATTGATAGAGTGGATGGAGCGGCGGCACGGAGTCCTCACCTTTCGGCTGGTGCAGGTATTGACGGGGCACGGGTGTTTCGGGTTGTACCTGCACAGGGTCGTGTATAGGGAGTGGACTCCGGCCTGCCACCACTGCAGGAGTGACGAGGACACGGCGCAACACACGCTGGAGGTGTGTCCGGGATGGGAGCGGCAGCGCCGTGACCTCGTCGCTGTCATCGGTGCCGACCTGACGCTGCCGGCCGTCGCGAGGGCGATGGTCGACAGCATCAGGAACTGGGACGCGGTCGCCGCCTTCTGCGAGGCTGTCATCTCGCAGAAGGAAGCGGCGGAACGGGCAAGGGAGGATTCCCGCGCCCCGGGCCGCCGCCAGCGGCCGGGGCGGCGCAGGCGCGAATACCTGCGCCTGATGCCGCCCTAACCGAGGCTTCGGGTGATCGGACCGGGGAATTGTCCGGTCACCCGACGTGAGGCCACCGCGTGAGGGCGACGCCCCGACGGCGAAATCTGTCGGGGCGTCGACGAGAGGAACCCGCGAGGGTGAACCGCCGGGCGGGCCACCGAAGTTAAAAATCGGGTCCCGGTGACCCGCTCGCACGGCGAAGAGAGAGGAGTTTTACGGTGGGTCTATGGGGTCACGCGCCGCCTTTTCCGTCTCCCCGGACGGATTTGGCGGGGCGAGACTAATCCATAGTCCACCAAATAAAAAAAAAAAAAAAAAAAAAAAAGGTCCTCTGGTGTAATTTTTTTTAAACTTTGGGAAATTCAATTTCAAATACAAAACGCAATTGCGTCCGTAAAAATAGTTTTATTTCAAATTGCATAGAGCAATGTAAATATAAATTAATAAATATAAATATAAAATAGCGTTAAATGGGACGGTAAAATGTCTCCTATATCGTTAAACTTGCATGCCTGCCAAGACGTCATTGCCCGTTGGGAATCCGGCTGGAGAGGCCTAGATTCAGTATTCAGACCGTCAAAGTCTTCCGGCTGCTGCTGATGGAGTGGTTGGGTCTCCAGCATGGGGTCCTTTCCTTCCGACTGGTACAAGTCTTGACGGGGGAGACTACTTTGAAAAGTACCTACACAAGGTCGCGAGGAGAGAGAGGACACTGTCCTGTCATCACTGCGACGAGAACACAGCGCAGCACACCGTCTAGGTCTGTGTAGCCTTTTTTATATGAAATACCTATAGGTGAGGGGTAAACTGATTGTTGACGTAGCGATATAGACCGTGGCGATCGACATATCGCTGTATGATAGAATATATGTACTATACGTAGTAGCGTTTGAGACATAGTGACACGATGTCATGCGCAAGCCACTGTGCACAATCTCTCTCGCCGCACTGAGCTCGCGTAATAATATAAATTAATTAATAATTAAAATATTTAATGGTTTTTTTTTTGCATTAAATATTTTATTGTACTCTATATTATGATCATTATTTTAATTTATTTAAAATATTTTTATAATGATAAAGTTGTATATATAAATATTTCTAATTTATAATATTATTGATAATTATTTATTTATATTATATTATTAAATTACATTTTTATATATAAATTGTAATAATTAATTTATTTTATATACATGTTATTTATTATATAGGTATTTAATCTATTATACATTATATTATACTTGTACATTGCCGAGATCACTTAATACGTATATTTTACTCTTTTATATGTTTACCGTTATATTATACGTTTTATTGTAATACTATTATATGTTTCTCCTCTGTTCATGATTAGTACAACCAGAAATACATAATAGTATAATTAATATTGAAATAAATTATTATTTTTGTATCACAATAATGGTATTATTTATTAATTGTCTTAATATCAATAATTTAGATTTATTTTATCTTAATCATTTCATTTATATTAATTTTAATTAATTAAGTTGTTGTCTAATACTTTTGTGTCATATTTCAGTTAATATCGAACAATTGTCAGAGTAATACCGTCAGAGGCAACATCGAATGTAACTATTTCAGAAGTCACTGATGAAAATAATTGAGATGCGGCAATTTAAAAAAAAATGTTTTTTTTTGTATAAAAAATAAATAATTATTAAATAAACTGTCATACTTTTCTGGAGAAAATTCGTTATATTGCATTTTTTCATCACGCTATATCTAGTTCCCGTCGTAGTCTGTATATACTGTATACCTATTTCTTGTACAAAATAATTTCGATTTTTCACATCTGCCAGCAGTCACGTGACTGCACATTTTTTTTTCACGCTGTGGAAATACATTTACGCACTATTCCCCGCCGGTGATAGACGAGGGGGTGTGTGGGATTTGTCAGCCGACGACCGATATACCCGCTAAAACCACAGCGGTCCCTTCCACGCTTTTACGGGGGTGCCGGAGAGATCGTCTATTGACTTTCTAACCCTGACTTCCCAAGGCTAGGCCATTTGGCCACGACCAATCGACCGCCAAGGTGGTGAACAAGACGGTTCGCGAGTACCTTCTCAAACAATTTCGCCGTCTCATCCTGCAACACCAGTGGCCTATACCCAGAAGGAGAGTCAAATGGGCGATCCTCCTTGTGTAGCAAACAGAGTCTATCACTCTTCCATTCCTCCGGGAACTGCCCAGACCTCAGACATTTGCTGAGCAGCTCCCGGAGCATCTTTTCCCAATATTTTGCGGCGATACTGAGTACAAGTCCTGAGATACCGTTCGGGCCTGGCAACTTCCTCTTCCTAAGAATTCGGAAGAGGGCCACTTCCAAATCATTGTCAGTGATGGGGAATATAGGTGTCTCCACCTCCACCACCAACCGAGGAGTCATTCTGGGGGGAACATGTCCCACAGAACGCAGGAACAGTTCCCGCATTATCCCCGACAAAAAATTCGAATCCAGTGTCTCAATGACGCGGGTGCCGCAGGCACGGAGTTTATTTCATGCTCTCTGGTACGGGCGCCCCCATGGATCCCTTTCGTAGCCCGCAAGAAGCTCCTCGCGGGCCCTATTCTTCGCTTGGATGATGGCCAGCTGCAGAGTTTTCTTCCTCCTCTTATATTCCATCCGCAGCTGGCCCTCGAGGACGTCATCCCAATTACTTCGATGTCAGCAACGGACGTAGGCGTACCGCGATCGGTTGTAGACCACCCAAAGATCAGAAATTTCGGTCGTCCATTAATAAACCTGACGTCGCGGCGACCTCCACCGAGCCCATCACCGCCGCATCGCATGCCGTTTGCAGTGCAGTCCTTAGCTGTCATCATCCTGCCATTGCCATTCATCCCATTGATGTGTTGTCCCGCTGAGCCCCAGCGTTTCACAGTGGCAAACTCCCGAGCCATTTCTAGGCCAATTTGACTTATGGCCCATTTGGTGAGCCCGCCTCTTCTTCGGCGTCGGGGCTCTAGTGATCCCGGAGGGGAGATATCTCAAACCGTATATAACGGTAATCTGAGAGGGTCTCCACCGTTTCCTCGACTCTCTGAATTATTTAACTCGCGAGCGACACCAGCAGTGGCGAAAGAACAGATCCACCACGGACCCTCCCTGATGTCGCACGCAAGTGTGAACTGTCCCTCTATTGAGGAGGGACAGGTTGGAGAGAATGGACCATTTTTCAAAGGCCCTCCCATTCGCGTTTGTGTTGGTAGTATTCGTAGCCTCTACCACATAGCACTGCACGAGCTGAGATGACAATCATTAAATTATCATCAGATATAATGTGATCAATCAAGAGAGATATCAAAATTAATATAATAAGAAAGGTGAGAGCGTAAAACTAACGATAAATCACGTGTTAGATAGTCGAGTGTCAGTCTCAAGTATCGGCGACATCGTACGCCGCTCCGCGCCCCGCCCTCATCCATCACAAGGCAAGACAGCTCCTATTTACTGCTGCTCACGTTCAACCACCAACGGTCACTAAGTCTAGGTAGATAACATTTCAACGGTATGTTCTTAAATTTTATACATTTATTTGATGGTAAGGAGAATTAATACAAGAAAATCAAATGGGGCAATATCGTTTTCCCAGTTAAAACAATTTTCGTTTATAGATTCCGTATAAAGATTCTCGAGTGTCCATATAAAACGGGAATATTTAACCTATAGAACCATGCATTTTTTTTAAATAAGTTATTAAATTCTCTTGCTGTTATTGATGCTCCACTGACCGCCGTGATAATGTCATGAAACCATGATATTGTCACAGCGGTCAGTATACCCACAACCCCATCAATATAGTCGTTATATTGTATAGGTACGGATGTATTTTACATTTTTTAAAGTAAAAGTTCTTTGCACGCATGAGGGTAATTTTTTTACAGATGGAACGCAATATTAGTGACACGAAAATATGGGACGTTTTTATCCAAGAAGAGGGAGAGAGTGATTGAGATCGATTGAGAGAGAGTGAGAAAGAGAGAACACAGCATTCATGCTGCTCCTTACTCTCGCTCCATGGTTGTATGTGCTTCAGCACATAGCCATGGAGCGAGAGTAAGGAGTAAGCGAATGAGAAAGATCAAGAGAAAGAGAGCGAGATAGAGCGAACGTCGTATCACGCATAGTGCCACGAAACGAAAGGTGGGAGAGCTAGCGAGAAAGATTGAGAGAGAGTAAGATAGGGCGAACGTCGCATAATGCACATAGCCATGGAGCGAGAGGAAGGAGGGAGCGAGTGAGAGAGAACGAGAGAGAAAGGGAGATTGAGAAAAATACACGCTATTGGTTGATGTATGCAAAGAGATTGAAAAATTCGTTTGCCAAAAGGTTTACTTCTGACATATGTACTGTGTACGCACGCAGCTTTATCTTTCTTTTTTTTTGCAATACACACGGATAACGAAAGATGGCAAAGAATAGTTTATCGTTTAGTTTTCGTTACATTTCATGATCCGTCAGCATAAGGATAAGTTAAAACTGATATCTCATTTAATATCGCTATACAAATAGTTCTTAGTTTATTTATTATATTAAAAGTAAATGAAATTAAAGGAGGTCACTAGCAGTTTACAAGGTCCTTTATCACCCTCGGGCCTGTCTTAATTAAGGCGAGAAAGTTCAAAGCTTTCGTTATAATTTTATTATTAGAGCTATTAATATTGAGTCTTATGATATAATTCACTTACATTTTAGGTTTGCTATATAAAAGTGTCCTGTGCCTTCGAGCGTTTTCACTGTAGATATCTCTATGAATCTATTAACAATAAGATTTCAATTTACGTATAGTTTTATATTTGTTACAGAATAGCAATTTATATCTGCTATGTTGTTATAAAACAAATGTGGTTAAAATTTAATAAATTTAAGTATATTTGAAAAGTTTTTTTTACAAAAGTACTTTGAAATTCTGATTCGCAACATTTTGTTTTCTTTTTATTATTTCGATGGCAAAAGAGCAAGCAGCACACCTGATAGTAGGTATTACTGCCGCCCATAGGCCAGGGATACAACAATGGCATTGCCTACCAAAAAAATCCCTAAACTCACCCAGAAAGTTGGACTCCGGCTCTCTCTCTCTCTGACCGACCGAAGCGCAACAGCATATTGCCACTGCTCAGACCTCGATTTTCTGCGAGAGTGTGGTACTACCGGTCGAATCGCGGCTGTATGTAACGTAGAGTTTGCGAAATAAAAAAGTCTATATCGTGTACTTATGTGTATTCGTTCCCATTCACTTCAAAGTTCTCTTTTTCTCGCGAATTTCACCATTGTAAGCTATACACCTTTCCCTTTTTTTATAATTTTATGTTAATAAATAAATTAAAAACAATCTATGATAACATAATGATTTCTAATGTTTACGCGAGTATTACATATTTAAAATAAAACTACTTTTACGGATCCTATCGCGTTTGCATTTGATTTTTAATTGCCCGACGTTTCGAATACTTTACAGTGATCATGGTCACGGTGACTAAGGTGTGTCACTTTCAGTATGTCATCCTTATTACACAAAATTTATATCTACTCTATAAGATGTTATATTTTCACCCACATTTTTAATACATTTTAATACAAATTCATTGCCATTACAAAAAGAAAATGATTATATATATAAAATAGTTTATGATTTGTTATTATTAAAACATTTAATTTATGATAATTATTATTATGGGAATTTACAAATTCAGAAAAATTACGTGTGTAAAATATAAGACTTTGTAGTTTTAATCTAAGCGTTAGTTATTATTTGGAACAAATGTTAAGAAATCGTTTCACTATTCTGTCAACATGCAAGTTAGTTATATATGTATCAGAGATAGTTTATCTAAGCTCTATAGCGTATGACGCCAAAACAAATAGGCGTCCGTGTAGTTAGGGGGCCAATCTCGTCTCAACACTCAATGGAAATTGATCGTATCAGTTGATGTGTTGAAACATTGCAATCACCTTTGTTCCACGCACGCTCACTCACCTAACATCTTGTTTGTGTTCAATAAATTTCGCAATTTGCCATGTTGATCACTGGTATAAACGTGTGTTTGTCAAATGTAGAGTCACTAGGTCAAACTTTAGAATAGTTAAATTATGTTGTACAATATTTATATAATTTCTTAAGGTATGGTCTCCAAAGAGTACCAAACAGTTTGTATTTTAGTCTCAATTGTTCAGTCCTGCAAGCTGTTAGTGGACTGTATTTCATTAATGTTATTTTACAGATTATATTGCGTTTGTATTTGATTTTTAATTTCCTCACGTTACGAATAATTTACAGTGATCATGTTCACGGGAGGACTAAGGTGTCTCACGTCCAACAAGTCATCGTTACTACAGAGATTTATATCTACCCACTACAATATTGGTAATTAAAGTTTATCCATATTTTTGATACAAATTTATTAACAGTACAAAAAGTTAATGATTTTATTTAAAATTATATTATTAAATTTATGCTAATTATTATATTGTGACAATTTCTAAATTCAAAACTAACAAATCTAATAATTTACCACAATATTGTAATGTTGCTACAGGAGAAGAAGGCTATTTCTGAAACTTTGGTTTTCCTAATTTCGATAGCCTCATGAACCAATCTAGGCAGGTAACGGTGGCCCGCTCGCACGGCGAAGAGGTGTTTGCAGGGTGAGTCTATGGGATTGCACGTCACCTCTTCCGTCGCCCCGGACCGATTTGGCAGGGCGCGACCACGTCCATAGCCCACCGCAAAAAAAAAAGGTATCAGTGTTTTGTACAGGGGAGTTTAGTGGACAAAAATTATGCCTAGACGCAGAATAACAATTTTTGGATCGCATCGTACTATTTTACATGGGAAACGAACCTATGACGTTTGGAGCGACAGACCGATATCTTAACTACTACACTGTCTGCACAGACAATATTTTATCCCATGCCTTATTTATCTATTTTTTAGTGTTACATTTCATTTCATAAAGTTTAAATATAATAGAGGCACAAAGTTTTCACAATAAAAACATAATTGTATAAAAGCAACACAAACGACAATTTGCAACAGAACAAAGCTAATGTGCTATATGTATATAGTCCCCTGTGTATAGAGCTCAGCTACAATTATCGTTCGTTGCAGTGCGATTCGCTTCATAATTAAAAACTACCGTCATTTAATATTGAATAGCTCGAGAGTGGCATTCGACGTTATAACGAATGTGGCGACCTCAATGAATATGCAAAGTGCTGCGTCACCGCGTCACCTCCTCACCCGCACATGGACTCCGCTCCGATGGATATGTTGTTATACTACCTATATGTGATGCGTGATGACATTATACGGATTTATAATAAACAAAGTATTGACGAACTTTATATTGTTGGAGTTTAATCCTTAAGAAACGATTTTCATATAAGGCGCCCGGTATGACAAAATTTGAGGAGTAAAATCTAGTGATCTAATAACCTCGTTACGTTTTTGGTGCGCAACCTATTCTGCGCACCTTTCACTTTCTGACGTGAGATAATACTTCACTGAATAGTTTTAATAAATGTAAATAAAAATATATATATTATTTTTAATCAAATGAGCTTTTTTTGCGCCTGTTTTGATAATCGTACTTAAGGAGTGAACTCCAGTCGTGCGTCGGAGCTGATACACACTTTTTTTTATTTGTTTTTACGTTTAGCAAAGTATTAATGAAGATAGAATTATTATTATGTCACGATTGATATATATTCTATATCTGATGAGGAGGAGTAACACGCCTTTTTTTATTTGTTTTTACGTTTAGCAAAGTATTAATGAAGATAGAATTATTATTATGTTACGATTGATATATATTCTATATCTGATGAGGAGGAGTAACACGCCTTTTTTTATTTGTTTTTACGTTTAGCAAAGTATTAATGAAGATAGAATTATTATTATGTCACGATTGATATATATTCTATATCTGATGAGGAGGAGTAACACGCCTTTTTTTATTTGTTTTTACGTTTAGCAAAGTATTAATGAAGATAGAATTATTATTATGTCACGATTGATATATATTCTATATCTGATGAGGAGGAGTAACACGCCTTTTTTTATTTGTTTTTACGTTTAGCAAAGTATTAATGAAGATAGAATTATTATTATGTTACGATTGATATATATTCTATATCTGATGAGGAGGAGTAACACGCCTTTTTTTATTTGTTTTTACGTTTAGCAAAGTATTAATGAAGATAGAATTATTATTATGTTACGATTGATATATATTCTATATCTGATGAGGAGGAGTAACACGCCTTTTTTTATTTGTTTTTACGTTTAGCAAAGTATTAATGAAGATAGAATTATTATTATGTCACGATTGATATATATTCTATATCTGATGAGGAGGAGTAACACGCCTTTTTTTATTTGTTTTTACGTTTAGCAAAGTATTAATGAAGATAGAATTATTATTATGTCACGATTGATATATATTCTATATCTGATGAGGAGGAGTAACACGCCTTTTTTTATTTGTTTTTACGTTTAGCAAAGTATTAATGAAGATAGAATTATTATTATGTTACGATTGATATATATTCTATATCTGATGAGGAGGAGTAACACGCCTTTTTTTATTTGTTTTTACGTTTAGCAAAGTATTAATGAAGATAGAATTATTATTATGTCACGATTGATATATATTCTATATCTGATGAGGAGGAGTAACACGCCTTTTTTTATTTGTTTTTACGTTTAGCAAAGTATTAATGAAGATAGAATTATTATTATGTCACGATTGATATATATTCTATATCTGATGAGGAGGAGTAACACGCCTTTTTTTATTTGTTTTTACGTTTAGCAAAGTATTAATGAAGATAGAATTATTATTATGTTACGATTGATATATATTCTATATCTGATGAGGAGGAGTAACACGCCTTTTTTTATTTGTTTTTACGTTTAGCAAAGTATTAATGAAGATAGAATTATTATTATGTCACGATTGATATATATTCTATATCTGATGAGGAGGAGTAACACGCCTTTTTTTATTTGTTTTTACGTTTAGCAAAGTATTAATGAAGATAGAATTATTATTATGTCACGATTGATATATATACTATATCTGATGAGGAGGAGTAACACGCCTTTTTTTATTTGTTTTTACGTTTAGCAAAGTATTAATGAAGATAGAATTATTATTATGTTACGATTGATATATATTCTATATCTGATGAGGAGGAGTAACACGCCTTTTTTTATTTTTTTTTACGTTTAGCAAAGTATTAATGAAGATAGAATTATTATTATGTCACGATTGATATATATTCTATATCTGATGAGGAGGAGTAACACGCCTTTTTTTATTTGTTTTTACGTTTAGCAAAGTATTAATGAAGATAGAATTATTATTATGTTACGATTGATATATATTCTATATCTGATGAGGAGGAGTAACACGCCTTTTTTTATTTGTTTTTACGTTTAGCAAAGTATTAATGAAGATAGAATTATTATTATGTTACGATTGATATATATTCTATATCTGATGAGGAGGAGTAACACGCCTTTTTTTATTTGTTTTTACGTTTAGCAAAGTATTAATGAAGATAGAATTATTATTATGTTACGATTGATATATATTCTATATCTGATGAGGAGGAGTAACACGCCTTTTTTTATTTGTTTTTACGTTTAGCAAAGTATTAATGAAGATAGAATTATTATTATGTTACGATTGATATATATTCTATATCTGATGAGGAGGAGTAACACGCCTTTTTTTATTTGTTTTTACGTTTAGCAAAGTATTAATGAAGATAGAATTATTATTATGTCACGATTGATATATATTCTATATCTGATGAGGAGGAGTAACACGCCTTTTTTTATTTGTTTTTACGTTTAGCAAAGTATTAATGAAGATAGAATTATTATTATGTTACGATTGATATATATTCTATATCTGATGAGGAGGAGTAACACGCCTTTTTTTATTTGTTTTTACGTTTAGCAAAGTATTAATGAAGATAGAATTATTATTATGTCACGATTGATATATATACTATATCTGATGAGGAGGAGTAACACGCCTTTTTTTATTTGTTTTTACGTTTAGCAAAGTATTAA
Organism: Lymantria monacha; assembly: GCA_905163515.2. Lineage (NCBI taxonomy): Eukaryota > Metazoa > Arthropoda > Insecta > Lepidoptera > Erebidae > Lymantria > Lymantria monacha. The sequence continues at coordinate 28,702,698 of LR991101.1, forward strand.
TGAAGATAGAATTATTATTATGTTACGATTGATATATATTCTATATCTGATGAGGAGGAGTAACACGCCTTTTTTATTTGTTTTTACGTTTAGCAAAGTATTAATGAAGATAGAATTATTATTATGTTACGATTGATATATATTCTATATCTGATGAGGAGGAGTAACACGCCTTTTTTTATTTGTTTTTACGTTTAGCAAAGTATTAATGAAGATAGAATTATTATTATGTTACGATTGATATATATTCTATATCTGATGAGGAGGAGTAACACGCCTTTTTTTATTTGTTTTTACGTTTAGCAAAGTATTAATGAAGATAGAATTATTATTATGTTACGATTGATATATATTCTATATCTGATGAGGAGGAGTAACACGCCTTTTTTTATTTGTTTTTACGTTTAGCAAAGTATTAATGAAGATAGAATTATTATTATGTCACGATTGATATATATACTATATCTGATGAGGAGGAGTAACACGCCTTTTTTTATTTGTTTTTACGTTTAGCAAAGTATTAATGAAGATAGAATTATTATTATGTCACGATTGATATATATTCTATATCTGATGAGGAGGAGTAACACGCCTTTTTTTATTTGTTTTTACGTTTAGCAAAGTATTAATGAAGATAGAATTATTATTATGTCACGATTGATATATATTCTATATCTGATGAGGAGGAGTAACACGCCTTTTTTTATTTGTTTTTACGTTTAGCAAAGTATTAATGAAGATAGAATTATTATTATGTCACGATTGATATATATTCTATATCTGATGAGGAGGAGTAACACGCCTTTTTTTATTTGTTTTTACGTTTAGCAAAGTATTAATGAAGATAGAATTATTATTATGTTACGATTGATATATATTCTATATCTGATGAGGAGGAGTAACACGCCTTTTTTTATTTGTTTTTACGTTTAGCAAAGTATTAATGAAGATAGAATTATTATTATGTCACGATTGATATATATACTATATCTGATGAGGAGGAGTAACACGCCTTTTTTTATTTGTTTTTACGTTTAGCAAAGTATTAATGAAGATAGAATTATTATTATGTTACGATTGATATATATTCTATATCTGATGAGGAGGAGTAACACGCCTTTTTTATTTGTTTTTACGTTTAGCAAAGTATTAATGAAGATAGAATTATTATTATGTTACGATTGATATATATTCTATATCTGATGAGGAGGAGTAACACGCCTTTTTTTATTTGTTTTTACGTTTAGCAAAGTATTAATGAAGATAGAATTATTATTATGTCACGATTGATATATATACTATATCTGATGAGGAGGAGTAACACGCCTTTTTTTATTTGTTTTTACGTTTAGCAAAGTATTAATGAAGATAGAATTATTATTATGTCACGATTGATATATATTCTATATCTGATGAGGAGGAGTAACACGCCTTTTTTTATTTGTTTTTACGTTTAGCAAAGTATTAATGAAGATAGAATTATTATTATGTTACGATTGATATATATTCTATATCTGATGAGGAGGAGTAACACGCCTTTTTTTATTTGTTTTTACGTTTAGCAAAGTATTAATGAAGATAGAATTATTATTATGTCACGATTGATATATATACTATATCTGATGAGGAGGAGTAACACGCCTTTTTTTATTTGTTTTTACGTTTAGCAAAGTATTAATGAAGATAGAATTATTATTATGTTACGATTGATATATATTCTATATCTGATGAGGAGGAGTAACACGCCTTTTTTATTTGTTTTTACGTTTAGCAAAGTATTAATGAAGATAGAATTATTATTATGTTACGATTGATATATATTCTATATCTGATGAGGAGGAGTAACACGCCTTTTTTTATTTGTTTTTACGTTTAGCAAAGTATTAATGAAGATAGAATTATTATTATGTTACGATTGATATATATTCTATATCTGATGAGGAGGAGTAACACGCCTTTTTTTATTTGTTTTTACGTTTAGCAAAGTATTAATGAAGATAGAATTATTATTATGTCACGATTGATATATATTCTATATCTGATGAGGAGGAGTAACACGCCTTTTTTTATTTGTTTTTACGTTTAGCAAAGTATTAATGAAGATAGAATTATTATTATGTTACGATTGATATATATTCTATATCTGATGAGGAGGAGTAACACGCCTTTTTTATTTGTTTTTACGTTTAGCAAAGTATTAATGAAGATAGAATTATTATTATGTTACGATTGATATATATTCTATATCTGATGAGGAGGAGTAACACGCCTTTTTTTATTTGTTTTTACGTTTAGCAAAGTATTAATGAAGATAGAATTATTATTATGTTACGATTGATATATATTCTATATCTGATGAGGAGGAGTAACACGCCTTTTTTTATTTGTTTTTACGTTTAGCAAAGTATTAATGAAGATAGAATTATTATTATGTTACGATTGATATATATTCTATATCTGATGAGGAGGAGTAACACGCCTTTTTTATTTGTTTTTACGTTTAGCAAAGTATTAATGAAGATAGAATTATTATTATGTTACGATTGATATATATTCTATATCTGATGAGGAGGAGTAACACGCCTTTTTTTATTTGTTTTTACGTTTAGCAAAGTATTAATGAAGATAGAATTATTATTATGTCACGATTGATATATATTCTATATCTGATGAGGAGGAGTAACACGCCTTTTTTTATTTGTTTTTACGTTTAGCAAAGTATTAATGAAGATAGAATTATTATTATGTCACGATTGATATATATTCTATATCTGATGAGGAGGAGTAACACGCCTTTTTTTATTTGTTTTTACGTTTAGCAAAGTATTAATGAAGATAGAATTATTATTATGTTACGATTGATATATATTCTATATCTGATGAGGAGGAGTAACACGCCTTTTTTTATTTGTTTTTACGTTTAGCAAAGTATTAATGAAGATAGAATTATTATTATGTTACGATTGATATATATTCTATATCTGATGAGGAGGAGTAACACGCCTTTTTTATTTGTTTTTACGTTTAGCAAAGTATTAATGAAGATAGAATTATTATTATGTTACGATTGATATATATTCTATATCTGATGAGGAGGAGTAACACGCCTTTTTTTATTTGTTTTTACGTTTAGCAAAGTATTAATGAAGATAGAATTATTATTATGTCACGATTGATATATATTCTATATCTGATGAGGAGGAGTAACACGCCTTTTTTTATTTGTTTTTACGTTTAGCAAAGTATTAATGAAGATAGAATTATTATTATGTCACGATTGATATATATTCTATATCTGATGAGGAGGAGTAACACGCCTTTTTTTATTTGTTTTTACGTTTAGCAAAGTATTAATGAAGATAGAATTATTATTATGTCACGATTGATATATATTCTATATCTGATGAGGAGGAGTAACACGCCTTTTTTTATTTGTTTTTACGTTTAGCAAAGTATTAATGAAGATAGAATTATTATTATGTTACGATTGATATATATTCTATATCTGATGAGGAGGAGTAACACGCCTTTTTTTATTTGTTTTTACGTTTAGCAAAGTATTAATGAAGATAGAATTATTATTATGTTACGATTGATATATATTCTATATCTGATGAGGAGGAGTAACACGCCTTTTTTTATTTGTTTTTACGTTTAGCAAAGTATTAATGAAGATAGAATTATTATTATGTTACGATTGATATATATTCTATATCTGATGAGGAGGAGTAACACGCCTTTTTTTATTTGTTTTTACGTTTAGCAAAGTATTAATGAAGATAGAATTATTATTATGTCACGATTGATATATATTCTATATCTGATGAGGAGGAGTAACACGCCTTTTTTTATTTGTTTTTACGTTTAGCAAAGTATTAATGAAGATAGAATTATTATTATGTCACGATTGATATATATTCTATATCTGATGAGGAGGAGTAACACGCCTTTTTTTATTTGTTTTTACGTTTAGCAAAGTATTAATGAAGATAGAATTATTATTATGTTACGATTGATATATATTCTATATCTGATGAGGAGGAGTAACACGCCTTTTTTTATTTGTTTTTACGTTTAGCAAAGTATTAATGAAGATAGAATTATTATTATGTTACGATTGATATATATTCTATATCTGATGAGGAGGAGTAACACGCCTTTTTTTATTTGTTTTTACGTTTAGCAAAGTATTAATGAAGATAGAATTATTATTATGTCACGATTGATATATATTCTATATCTGATGAGGAGGAGTAACACGCCTTTTTTTATTTGTTTTTACGTTTAGCAAAGTATTAATGAAGATAGAATTATTATTATGTCTTGATTGATATATATTCTCTATCTGATGAGGAGGAGTAACACGCCTTTTTTTATTTGTTTTTACGTTTAGCAAAGTATTAATGAAGATAGAATTATTATTATGTCACGATTGATATATATTCTATATCTGATGAGGAGGAGTAACACGCCTTTTTTTATTTGTTTTTACGTTTAGCAAAGTATTAATGAAGATAGAATTATTATTATGTTACGATTGATATATATTCTATATCTGATGAGGAGGAGTAACACGCCTTTTTTTATTTGTTTTTACGTTTAGCAAAGTATTAATGAAGATAGAATTATTATTATGTTACGATTGATATATATTCTATATCTGATGAGGAGGAGTAACACGCCTTTTTTTATTTGTTTTTACGTTTAGCAAAGTATTAATGAAGATAGAATTATTATTATGTCACGATTGATATATATTCTATATCTGATGAGGAGGAGTAACACGCCTTTTTTTATTTGTTTTTACGTTTAGCAAAGTATTAATGAAGATAGAATTATTATTATGTCACGATTGATATATATTCTATATCTGATGAGGAGGAGTAACACGCCTTTTTTTATTTGTTTTTACGTTTAGCAAAGTATTAATGAAGATAGAATTATTATTATGTTACGATTGATATATATTCTATATCTGATGAGGAGGAGTAACACGCTTTTTTTTATTTGTTTTTACGTTTAGCAAAGTATTAATGAAGATAGAATTATTATTATGTTACGATTGATATATATTCTATATCTGATGAGGAGGAGTAACACGCCTTTTTTTATTTGTTTTTACGTTTAGCAAAGTATTAATGAAGATAGAATTATTATTATGTTACGATTGATATATATTCTATATCTGATGAGGAGGAGTAACACGCCTTTTTTTATTTGTTTTTACGTTTAGCAAAGTATTAATGAAGATAGAATTATTATTATGTTACGATTGATATATATTCTATATCTGATGAGGAGGAGTAACACGCCTTTTTTTATTTGTTTTTACGTTTAGCAAAGTATTAATGAAGATAGAATTATTATTATGTCACGATTGATATATATTCTATATCTGATGAGGAGGAGTAACACGCCTTTTTTTATTTGTTTTTACGTTTAGCAAAGTATTAATGAAGATAGAATTATTATTATGTTACGATTGATATATATTCTATATCGGATGAGGAGGAGTAACACGCCTTTTTTTATTTGTTTTTACGTTTAGCAAAGTATTAATGAAGATAGAATTATTATTATGTTACGATTGATATATATTCTATATCTGATGAGGAGGAGTAACACGCCTTTTTTTATTTGTTTTTACGTTTAGCAAAGTATTAATGAAGATAGAATTATTATTATGTCACGATTGATATATATTCTATATCTGATGAGGAGGAGTAACACGCCTTTTTTTATTTGTTTTTACGTTTAGCAAAGTATTAATGAAGATAGAATTATTATTATGTTACGATTGATATATATTCTATATCTGATGAGGAGGAGTAACACGCCTTTTTTTATTTGTTTTTACGTTTAGCAAAGTATTAATGAAGATAGAATTATTATTATGTTACGATTGATATATATTCTATATCTGATGAGGAGGAGTAACACGCCTTTTTTTATTTGTTTTTACGTTTAGCAAAGTATTAATGAAGATAGAATTATTATTATGTTACGATTGATATATATTCTATATCTGATGAGGAGGAGTAACACGCCTTTTTTTATTTGTTTTTACGTTTAGCAAAGTATTAATGAAGATAGAATTATTATTATGTCACGATTGATATATATTCTATATCTGATGAGGAGGAGTAACACGCCTTTTTTTATTTGTTTTTACGTTTAGCAAAGTATTAATGAAGATAGAATTATTATTATGTTACGATTGATATATATTCTATATCTGATGAGGAGGAGTAACACGCCTTTTTTTATTTGTTTTTACGTTTAGCAAAGTATTAATGAAGATAGAATTATTATTATGTCACGATTGATATATATTCTATATCTGATGAGGAGGAGTAACACGCCTTTTTTTATTTGTTTTTACGTTTAGCAAAGTATTAATGAAGATAGAATTATTATTATGTTACGATTGATATATATTCTATATCTGATGAGGAGGAGTAACACGCCTTTTTTTATTTGTTTTTACGTTTAGCAAAGTATTAATGAAGATAGAATTATTATTATGTCACGATTGATATATATTCTATATCTGATGAGGAGGAGTAACACGCCTTTTTTTATTTGTTTTTACGTTTAGCAAAGTATTAATGAAGATAGAATTATTATTATGTTACGATTGATATATATTCTATATCTGATGAGGAGGAGTAACACGCCTTTTTTTATTTGTTTTTACGTTTAGCAAAGTATTAATGAAGATAGAATTATTATTATGTTACGATTGATATATATTCTATATCTGATGAGGAGGAGTAACACGCCTTTTTTTATTTGTTTTTACGTTTAGCAAAGTATTAATGAAGATAGAATTATTATTATGTTACGATTGATATATATTCTATATCTGATGAGGAGGAGTAACACGCCTTTTTTTATTTGTTTTTACGTTTAGCAAAGTATTAATGAAGATAGAATTATTATTATGTTACGATTGATATATATTCTATATCTGATGAGGAGGAGTAACACGCCTTTTTTTATTTGTTTTTACGTTTAGCAAAGTATTAATGAAGATTGAATTATTATTATGTTACGATTGATATATATTCTATATCTGATGAGGAGGAGTAACACGCCTTTTTTTATTTGTTTTTACGTTTAGCAAAGTATTAATGAAGATAGAATTATTATTATGTCACGATTGATATATATTCTATATCTGATGAGGAGGAGTAACACGCCTTTTTTTATTTGTTTTTACGTTTAGCAAAGTATTAATGAAGATAGAATTATTATTATGTTACGATTGATATATATTCTATATCTGATGAGGAGGAGTAACACGCCTTTTTTTATTTGTTTTTACGTTTAGCAAAGTATTAATGAAGATAGAATTATTATTATGTCACGATTGATATATATTCTATATCTGATGAGGAGGAGTAACACGCCTTTTTTTATTTGTTTTTACGTTTAGCAAAGTATTAATGAAGATAGAATTATTATTGTGTTACGATTGATATATATTCTATATCTGATGAGGAGGAGTAACACGCCTTTTTTTATTTGTTTTTACGTTTAGCAAAGTATTAATGAAGATAGAATTATTGTTATGTTACGATTGATATATATTCTATATCTGATGAGGAGGAGTAACACGCCTTTTTTTATTTGTTTTTACGTTTAGCAAAGTATTAATGAAGATAGAATTATTATTATGTTACGATTGATATATATTCTATATCTGATGAGGAGGAGTAACACGCCTTTTTTTATTTGTTTTTACGTTTAGCAAAGTATTAATGAAGATAGAATTATTATTATGTTACGATTGATATATATTCTATATCTGATGAGGAGGAGTAACACGCCTTTTTTTATTTGTTTTTACGTTTAGCAAAGTATTAATGAAGATAGAATTATTATTATGTTACGATTGATATATATTCTATATCTGATGAGGAGGAGTAACACGCCTTTTTTTATTTGTTTTTACGTTTAGCAAAGTATTAATGAAGATAGAATTATTATTGTGTTACGATTGACATATATTCTATATCTGATGAGGAGGAGTAACACGCCTTTTTTTATTTGTTTTTACGTTTAGCAAAGTATTAATGAAGATAGAATTATTATTATGTTACGATTGATATATATTCTATATCTGATGAGGAGGAGTAACACGCCTTTTTTTATTTGTTTTTACGTTTAGCAAAGTATTAATGAAGATAGAATTATTATTATGTTACGATTGATATATATTCTATATCTGATGAGGAGGAGTAACACGCCTTTTTTTATTTGTTTTTACGTTTAGCAAAGTATTAATGAAGATAGAATTATTATTGTGTTACGATTGATATATATTCTATATCTGATGAGGAGGAGTAACACGCCTTTTTTTATTTGTTTTTACGTTTAGCAAAGTATTAATGAAGATATAATTATTATTATGTTACGATTGATATATATTCTATATCTGATGAGGAGGAGTAACACGCCTTTTTTTATTTGTTTTTACGTTTAGCAAAGTATTAATGAAGATAGAATTATTATTATGTTACGATTGATATATATTCTATATCTGATGAGGAGGAGTAACACGCCTTTTTTTATTTGTTTTTACGTTTAGCAAAGTATTAATGAAGATAGAATTATTATTGTGTTACGATTGATATATATTCTATATCTGATGAGGAGGAGTAACACGCCTTTTTTTATTTGTTTTTACGTTTAGCAAAGTATTAATGAAGATAGAATTATTATTATGTTACGATTGATATATATTCTATATCTGATGAGGAGGAGTAACACGCCTTTTTTTATTTGTTTTTACGTTTAGCAAAGTATTAATGAAGATAGAATTATTATTGTGTTACGATTGATATATATTCTATATCTGATGAGGAGGAGTAACACGCCTTTTTTTATTTGTTTTTACGTTTAGCAAAGTATTAATGAAGATAGAATTATTATTATGTTACGATTGATATATATTCTATATCTGATGAGGAGGAGTAACACGCCTTTTTTTATTTGTTTTTACGTTTAGCAAAGTATTAATGAAGATAGAATTATTATTATGTTACGATTGATATATATTCTATATCTGATGAGGAGGAGTAACACGCCTTTTTTTATTTGTTTTTACGTTTAGCAAAGTATTAATGAAGATAGAATTATTATTGTGTTACGATTGATATATATTCTATATCTGATGAGGAGGAGTAACACGCCTTTTTTTATTTGTTTTTACGTTTAGCAAAGTATTAATGAAGATAGAATTATTATTATGTTACGATTGATATATATTCTATATCTGATGAGGAGGAGTAACACGCCTTTTTTTATTTGTTTTTACGTTTAGCAAAGTATTAATGAAGATAGAATTATTATTATGTTACGATTGATATATATTCTATATCTGATGAGGAGGAGTAACACGCCTTTTTTTATTTGTTTTTACGTTTAGCAAAGTATTAATGAAGATAGAATTATTATTGTGTTACGATTGATATATATTCTATATCTGATGAGGAGGAGTAACACGCCTTTTTTTATTTGTTTTTACGTTTAGCAAAGTATTAATGAAGATAGAATTATTGTTATGTTACGATTGATATATATTCTATATCTGATGAGGAGGAGTAACACGCCTTTTTTTATTTGTTTTTACGTTTAGCAAAGTATTAATGAAGATAGAATTATTATTATGTTACGATTGATATATATTCTATATCTGATGAGGAGGAGTAACACGCCTTTTTTTATTTGTTTTTACGTTTAGCAAAGTATTAATGAAGATTGAATTATTATTATGTTACGATTGATATATATTCTATATCTGATGAGGAGGAGTAACACGCCTTTTTTTATTTGTTTTTACGTTTAGCAAAGTATTAATGAAGATAGAATTATTATTATGTTACGATTGATATATATTCTATATCTGATGAGGAGGAGTAACACGCCTTTTTTTATTTGTTTTTACGTTTAGCAAAGTATTAATGAAGATAGAATTATTATTATGTTACGATTGATATATATTCTATATCTGATGAGGAGGAGTAACACGCCTTTTTTTATTTGTTTTTACGTTTAGCAAAGTATTAATGAAGATAGAATTATTATTATGTCACGATTGATATATATTCTATATCTGATGAGGAGGAGTAACACGCCTTTTTTTATTTGTTTTTACGTTTAGCAAAGTATTAATGAAGATAGAATTATTATTATGTTACGATTGATATATATTCTATATCTGATGAGGAGGAGTAACACGCCTTTTTTTATTTGTTTTTACGTTTAGCAAAGTATTAATGAAGATAGAATTATTATTATGTTACGATTGATATATATTCTATATCTGATGAGGAGGAGTAACACGCCTTTTTTTATTTGTTTTTACGTTTAGCAAAGTATTAATGAAGATAGAATTATTATTATGTCACGATTGATATATATTCTATATCTGATGAGGAGGAGTAACACGCCTTTTTTTATTTGTTTTTACGTTTAGCAAAGTATTAATGAAGATAGAATTATTATTATGTTACGATTGATATATATTCTATATCTGATGAGGAGGAGTAACACGCCTTTTTTTATTTGTTTTTACGTTTAGCAAAGTATTAATGAAGATAGAATTATTATTATGTCACGATTGATATATATTCTATATCTGATGAGGAGGAGTAACACGCCTTTTTTTATTTGTTTTTACGTTTAGCAAAGTATTAATGAAGATAGAATTATTATTATGTTACGATTGATATATATTCTATATCTGATGAGGAGGAGTAACACGCCTTTTTTTATTTGTTTTTACGTTTAGCAAAGTATTAATGAAGATAGAATTATTATTATGTCACGATTGATATATATTCTATATCTGATGAGGAGGAGTAACACGCCTTTTTTTATTTGTTTTTACGTTTAGCAAAGTATTAATGAAGATAGAATTATTATTATGTTACGATTGATATATATTCTATATCTGATGAGGAGGAGTAACACGCCTTTTTTTATTTGTTTTTACGTTTAGCAAAGTATTAATGAAGATAGAATTATTATTATGTTACGATTGATATATATTCTATATCTGATGAGGAGGAGTAACACGCCTTTTTTTATTTGTTTTTACGTTTAGCAAAGTATTAATGAAGATAGAATTATTATTATGTTACGATTGATATATATTCTATATCTGATGAGGAGGAGTAACACGCCTTTTTTTATTTGTTTTTACGTTTAGCAAAGTATTAATGAAGATAGAATTATTATTATGTTACGATTGATATATATTCTATATCTGATGAGGAGGAGTAACACGCCTTTTTTTATTTGTTTTTACGTTTAGCAAAGTATTAATGAAGATAGAATTATTATTATGTTACGATTGATATATATTCTATATCTGATGAGGAGGAGTAACACGCCTTTTTTTATTTGTTTTTACGTTTAGCAAAGTATTAATGAAGATAGAATTATTATTATGTTACGATTGATATATATTCTATATCTGATGAGGAGGAGTAACACGCCTTTTTTTATTTGTTTTTACGTTTAGCAAAGTATTAATGAAGATAGAATTATTATTATGTCACGATTGATATATATTCTATATCTGATGAGGAGGAGTAACACGCCTTTTTTTATTTGTTTTTACGTTTAGCAAAGTATTAATGAAGATAGAATTATTATTATGTTACGATTGATATATATTCTATATCTGATGAGGAGGAGTAACACGCCTTTTTTTATTTGTTTTTACGTTTAGCAAAGTATTAATGAAGATAGAATTATTATTATGTTACGATTGATATATATTCTATATCTGATGAGGAGGAGTAACACGCCTTTTTTTATTTGTTTTTACGTTTAGCAAAGTATTAATGAAGATAGAATTATTATTATGTCACGATTGATATATATTCTATATCTGATGAGGAGGAGTAACACGCCTTTTTTTATTTGTTTTTACGTTTAGCAAAGTATTAATGAAGATAGAATTATTATTATGTCACGATTGATATATATTCTATATCTGATGAGGAGGAGTAACACGCCTTTTTTTATTTGTTTTTACGTTTAGCAAAGTATTAATGAAGATAGAATTATTATTATGTTACGATTGATATATATTCTATATCTGATGAGGAGGAGTAACACGCCTTTTTTTATTTGTTTTTACGTTTAGCAAAGTATTAATGAAGATAGAATTATTATTATGTCACGATTGATATATATTCTATATCTGATGAGGAGGAGTAACACGCCTTTTTTTATTTGTTTTTACGTTTAGCAAAGTATTAATGAAGATAGAATTATTATTATGTTACGATTGATATATATTCTATATCTGATGAGGAGGAGTAACACGCCTTTTTTTATTTGTTTTTACGTTTAGCAAAGTATTAATGAAGATAGAATTATTATTATGTCACGATTGATATATATTCTATATCTGATGAGGAGGAGTAACACGCCTTTTTTTATTTGTTTTTACGTTTAGCAAAGTATTAATGAAGATAGAATTATTATTATGTTACGATTGATATATATTCTATATCTGATGAGGAGGAGTAACACGCCTTTTTTTATTTGTTTTTACGTTTAGCAAAGTATTAATGAAGATAGAATTATTATTATGTCACGATTGATATATATTCTATATCTGATGAGGAGGAGTAACACGCCTTTTTTTATTTGTTTTTACGTTTAGCAAAGTATTAATGAAGATAGAATTATTATTATGTCACGATTGATATATATTCTATATCTGATGAGGAGGAGTAACACGCCTTTTTTTATTTGTTTTTACGTTTAGCAAAGTATTAATGAAGATAGAATTATTATTATGTTACGATTGATATATATTCTATATCTGATGAGGAGGAGTAACACGCCTTTTTTATTTGTTTTTACGTTTAGCAAAGTATTAATGAAGATAGAATTATTATTATGTCACGATTGATATATATTCTATATCTGATGAGGAGGAGTAACACGCCTTTTTTTATTTGTTTTTACGTTTAGCAAAGTATTAATGAAGATAGAATTATTATTATGTTACGATTGATATATATTCTATATCTGATGAGGAGGAGTAACACGCCTTTTTTTATTTTTTTTACGTTTAGCAAAGTATTAATGAAGATAGAATTATTATTATGTCACGATTGATATATATTCTATATCTGATGAGGAGGAGTAACACGCCTTTTTTTATTTGTTTTTACGTTTAGCAAAGTATTAATGAAGATAGAATTATTATTATGTTACGATTGATATATATTCTATATCTGATGAGGAGGAGTAACACGCCTTTTTTTATTTGTTTTTACGTTTAGCAAAGTATTAATGAAGATAGAATTATTATTATGTTACGATTGATATATATTCTATATCTGATGAGGAGGAGTAACACGCCTTTTTTTATTTGTTTTTACGTTTAGCAAAGTATTAATGAAGATAGAATTATTATTATGTTACGATTGATATATATTCTATATCTGATGAGGAGGAGTAACACGCCTTTTTTATTTGTTTTTACGTTTAGCAAAGTATTAATGAAGATAGAATTATTATTATGTCACGATTGATATATATTCTATATCTGATGAGGAGGAGTAACACGCCTTTTTTTATTTGTTTTTACGTTTAGCAAAGTATTAATGAAGATAGAATTATTATTATGTTACGATTGATATATATTCTATATCTGATGAGGAGGAGTAACACGCCTTTTTTTATTTGTTTTTACGTTTAGCAAAGTATTAATGAAGATAGAATTATTATTATGTTACGATTGATATATATTCTATATCTGATGAGGAGGAGTAACACGCCTTTTTTTATTTGTTTTTACGTTTAGCAAAGTAATAATGAAGATAGAATTATTATTATGTTACGATTGATATATATTCTATATCTGATGAGGAGGAGTAACACGCCTTTTTTTATTTGTTTTTACGTTTAGCAAAGTATTAATGAAGATTGAATTATTATTATGTTACGATTGATATATATTCTATATCTGATGGGGAGGAGTAACACGCCTTTTTTTATTTGTTTTTACGTTTAGCAAAGTATTAATGAAGATAGAATTATTATTATGTCACGATTGATATATATTCTATATCTGATGAGGAGGAGTAACACGCCTTTTTTTATTTGTTTTTACGTTTAGCAAAGTATTAATGAAGATAGAATTATTATTATGTTACGATTGATATATATTCTATATCTGATGAGGAGGAGTAACACGCCTTTTTTTATTTGTTTTTACGTTTAGCAAAGTATTAATGAAGATAGAATTATTATTATGTCACGATTGATATATATTCTATATCTGATGAGGAGGAGTAACACGCCTTTTTTTATTTGTTTTTACGTTTAGCAAAGTATTAATGAAGATAGAATTATTATTATGTTACGATTGATATATATTCTATATCTGATGAGGAGGAGTAACACGCCTTTTTTTATTTGTTTTTACGTTTAGCAAAGTATTAATGAAGATAGAATTATTATTATGTTACGATTGATATATATTCTATATCTGATGAGGAGGAGTAACACGCCTTTTTTTATTTGTTTTTACGTTTAGCAAAGTATTAATGAAGATAGAATTATTATTATGTTACGATTGATATATATTCTATATCTGATGAGGAGGAGTAACACGCCTTTTTTAATTTGTTTTTACGTTTAGCAAAGTATTAATGAAGATAGAATTATTATTATGTTACGATTGATATATATTCTATATCTGATGAGCAGGAGTAACACGCCTTTTTTTATTTGTTTTTACGTTTAGCAAAGTATTAATGAAGATAGAATTATTATTATGTTACGATTGATATATATTCTATATCTGATGAGGAGGAGTAACACGCCTTTTTTTATTTGTTTTTACGTTTAGCAAAGTATTAATGAAGATTGAATTATTATTATGTTACGATTGATATATATTCTATATCTGATGAGGAGGAGTAACACGCCTTTTTTTATTTGTTTTTACGTTTAGCAAAGTATTAATGAAGATAGAATTATTATTATGTCACGATTGATATATATTCTATATCTGATGAGGAGGAGTAACACGCCTTTTTTTATTTGTTTTTACGTTTAGCAAAGTATTAATGAAGATAGAATTATTATTATGTTACGATTGATATATATTCTATATCTGATGAGGAGGAGTAACACGCCTTTTTTTATTTGTTTTTACGTTTAGCAAAGTATTAATGAAGATAGAATTATTATTATGTCACGATTGATATATATTCTATATCTGATGAGGAGGAGTAACACGCCTTTTTTTATTTGTTTTTACGTTTAGCAAAGTATTAATGAAGATAGAATTATTATTATGTTACGATTGATATATATTCTATATCTGATGAGGAGGAGTAACACGCCTTTTTTTATTTGTTTTTACGTTTAGCAAAGTATTAATGAAGATAGAATTATTATTATGTTACGATTGATATATATTCTATATCTGATGAGGAGGAGTAACACGCCTTTTTTTATTTGTTTTTACGTTTAGCAAAGTATTAATGAAGATAGAATTATTATTATGTTACGATTGATATATATTCTATATCTGATGAGGAGGAGTAACACGCCTTTTTTTATTTGTTTTTATGTTTAGCAAAGTATTAATGAAGATAGAATTATTATTATGTTACGATTGATATATATTCTATATCTGATGAGGAGGAGTAACACGCCTTTTTTTATTTGTTTTTACGTTTAGCAAAGTATTAATGAAGATAGAATTATTATTATGTTACGATTGATATATATTCTATATCTGATGAGGAGGAGTAACACGCCTTTTTTAATTTGTTTTTACGTTTAGCAAAGTATTAATGAAGATAGAATTATTATTATGTTACGATTGATATATATTCTATATCTGATGAGCAGGAGTAACACGCCTTTTTTTATTTGTTTTTACGTTTAGCAAAGTATTAATGAAGATAGAATTATTATTATGTTACGATTGATATATATTCTATATCTGATGAGGAGGAGTAACACGCCTTTTTTTATTTGTTTTTACGTTTAGCAAAGTATTAATGAAGATTGAATTATTATTATGTTACGATTGATATATATTCTATATCTGATGAGGAGGAGTAACACGCCTTTTTTTATTTGTTTTTACGTTTAGCAAAGTATTAATGAAGATAGAATTATTATTATGTCACGATTGATATATATTCTATATCTGATGAGGAGGAGTAACACGCCTTTTTTTATTTGTTTTTACGTTTAGCAAAGTATTAATGAAGATAGAATTATTATTATGTTACGATTGATATATATTCTATATCTGATGAGGAGGAGTAACACGCCTTTTTTTATTTGTTTTTACGTTTAGCAAAGTATTAATGAAGATAGAATTATTATTATGTCACGATTGATATATATTCTATATCTGATGAGGAGGAGTAACACGCCTTTTTTTATTTGTTTTTACGTTTAGCAAAGTATTAATGAAGATAGAATTATTATTATGTTACGATTGATATATATTCTATATCTGATGAGGAGGAGTAACACGCCTTTTTTTATTTGTTTTTACGTTTAGCAAAGTATTAATGAAGATAGAATTATTATTATGTTACGATTGATATATATTCTATATCTGATGAGGAGGAGTAACACGCCTTTTTTTATTTGTTTTTACGTTTAGCAAAGTATTAATGAAGATAGAATTATTATTATGTTACGATTGATATATATTCTATATCTGATGAGGAGGAGTAACACGCCTTTTTTTATTTGTTTTTATGTTTAGCAAAGTATTAATGAAGATAGAATTATTATTATGTTACGATTGATATATATTCTATATCTGATGAGGAGGAGTAACACGCCTTTTTTTATTTGTTTTTACGTTTAGCAAAGTATTAATGAAGATAGAATTATTATTATGTTACGATTGATATATATTCTATATCTGATGAGGAGGAGTAACACGCCTTTTTTTATTTGTTTTTACGTTTAGCAAAGTATTAATGAAGATAGAATTATTATTATGTTACGATTGATATATATTCTATATCTGATGAGGAGGAGTAACACGCCTTTTTTTATTTGTTTTTACGTTTAGCAAAGTATTAATGAAGATTGAATTATTATTATGTTACGATTGATATATATTCTATATCTGATGAGGAGGAGTAACACGCCTTTTTTTATTTGTTTTTACGTTTAGCAAAGTATTAATGAAGATAGAATTATTATTATGTCACGATTGATATATATTCTATATCTGATGAGGAGGAGTAACACGCCTTTTTTTATTTGTTTTTACGTTTAGCAAAGTATTAATGAAGATAGAATTATTATTATGTTACGATTGATATATATTCTATATCTGATGAGGAGGAGTAACACGCCTTTTTTTATTTGTTTTTACGTTTAGCAAAGTATTAATGAAGATAGAATTATTATTATGTCACGATTGATATATATTCTATATCTGATGAGGAGGAGTAACACGCCTTTTTTTATTTGTTTTTACGTTTAGCAAAGTATTAATGAAGATAGAATTATTATTATGTTACGATTGATATATATTCTATATCTGATGAGGAGGAGTAACACGCCTTTTTTTATTTGTTTTTACGTTTAGCAAAGTATTAATGAAGATAGAATTATTGTTATGTTACGATTGATATATATTCTATATCTGATGAGGAGGAGTAACACGCCTTTTTTTATTTGTTTTTACGTTTAGCAAAGTATTAATGAAGATAGAATTATTATTATGTTACGATTGATATATATTCTATATCTGATGAGGAGGAGTAACACGCCTTTTTTTATTTGTTTTTACGTTTAGCAAAGTATTAATGAAGATAGAATTATTATTATGTTACGATTGATATATATTCTATATCTGATGAGGAGGAGTAACACGCCTTTTTTTATTTGTTTTTACGTTTAGCAAAGTATTAATGAAGATAGAATTATTATTATGTCACGATTGATATATATTCTATATCTGATGAGGAGGAGTAACACGCCTTTTTTTATTTGTTTTTACGTTTAGCAAAGTATTAATGAAGATAGAATTATTATTATGTTACGATTGATATATATTCTATATCTGATGAGGAGGAGTAACACGCTTTTTTTTATTTGTTTTTACGTTTAGCAAAGTATTAATGAAGATAGAATTATTATTATGTCACGATTGATATATATTCTATATCTGATGAGGAGGAGTAACACGCCTTTTTTTATTTGTTTTTACGTTTAGCAAAGTATTAATGAAGATAGAATTATTATTATGTTACGATTGATATATATTCTATATCTGATGAGGAGGAGTAACACGCCTTTTTTTATTTGTTTTTACGTTTAGCAAAGTATTAATGAAGATAGAATTATTATTATGTTACGATTGATATATATTCTATATCTGATGAGGAGGAGTAACACGCCTTTTTTTATTTGTTTTTACGTTTAGCAAAGTATTAATGAAGATAGAATTATTATTATGTTACGATTGATATATATTCTATATCTGATGAGGAGGAGTAACACGCCTTTTTTTATTTGTTTTTACGTTTAGCAAAGTATTAATGAAGATAGAATTATTATTATGTTACGATTGATATATATTCTATATCTGATGAGGAGGAGTAACACGCCTTTTTTTATTTGTTTTTACGTTTAGCAAAGTATTAATGAAGATTGAATTATTATTATGTTACGATTGATATATATTCTATATCTGATGGGGAGGAGTAACACGCCTTTTTTTATTTGTTTTTACGTTTAGCAAAGTATTAATGAAGATAGAATTATTATTATGTCACGATTGATATATATTCTATATCTGATGAGGAGGAGTAACACGCCTTTTTTTATTTGTTTTTACGTTTAGCAAAGTATTAATGAAGATAGAATTATTATTATGTTACGATTGATATATATTCTATATCTGATGAGGAGGAGTAACACGCCTTTTTTTATTTGTTTTTACGTTTAGCAAAGTATTAATGAAGATAGAATTATTATTATGTCACGATTGATATATATTCTATATCTGATGAGGAGGAGTAACACGCCTTTTTTTATTTGTTTTTACGTTTAGCAAAGTATTAATGAAGATAGAATTATTATTATGTTACGATTGATATATATTCTATATCTGATGAGGAGGAGTAACACGCCTTTTTTTATTTGTTTTTACGTTTAGCAAAGTATTAATGAAGATAGAATTATTATTATGTTACGATTGATATATATTCTATATCTGATGAGGAGGAGTAACACGCCTTTTTTTATTTGTTTTTACGTTTAGCAAAGTATTAATGAAGATAGAATTATTATTATGTTACGATTGATATATATTCTATATCTGATGAGGAGGAGTAACACGCCTTTTTTCATTTGTTTTTACGTTTAGCAAAGTATTAATGAAGATAGAATTATTATTATGTTACGATTGATATACAGGGTGTCCCAAAATTCAACGATAAGCTGGCACCAGCAGGTGGACCTACATATGACTACTCGAGAACAGAAAAGAAAAAAATTCTACCTTGATTTTTTTTTTCATTACGACAAAAAAACCAAAATCTTTAAAAATGGACATCCTTTATTATATTATTAAGTGCTATTGCTACAGTTTTACAAGTAATTCTGTGATTTTTTTTGTAATGGCAAGGTAAGTAGCACTACTATCGATCACAACCATTAAAAATTCCAGAATATCTATAGTTTTTACACAAAAATCAATCAAAACTATGTTTTTTTCATAAATTATGTAAGATTTTGACTTTCAGCTCACTTTCACTCATCATAGTGAAAAAAAAAAGTATGGACGCTACTGTGGCAAATAGTATTAAAAATTGGCGCATCTAACTACAATTCTAAAATGGTATAACATTCTAGACAAACTAGCCACAAAAATATACTTAAGTGTACTATTTCAAAATAACAACCATATTTCGAAAATTGTTAGTGTTGATAGTAATCACTTTTACTATGTAGCCAAAATGTTTTTGTAGCAAGTTCTCAGAATTTTAATGAGACATGTGCGTAGTCCATAAATCCATAAAATAAGTTAGACAGAGATAGAGAGATTATACGTTAGAGGGAGATAGATAGATGCTAATTGTTTAGTAACATTAATGCAGGTGGAGAAGTAATTAATGTCCTCAGCAGCACAGCAAGTCAGTATGCTCTACTTCTTTGTTTACTGCACACCGTTCTGTTTTAATTAAAGTGGCTCTGATACTGACGACTTTTGGATTGAATTAAGTGACCTGGAAATTGACCTGACTTGGCATTATTTTAGACTGTGATTTTGTGTTTTTTTTAAAGAAGTTTTGCCTTATTTTCAAGTGTTTAGCATTCATCATGCCGCTACCATACACAGCGTTAGGATACGCTAATATGCACCTAATTTATGGAGAATGCCGATGCAATGCCAACGCTGCTAGCAGATTATATCGAGCAAGGTACCCTAATCTTCAAAGGTATCCGGATTATCGCGTATTTATTAACGTGTATCAAGCTTTTTCGGAGGGTCGTATACCATCTGACAGGCGAAACGCTGGAAAACCTAGATCGGAACACGATGAAGAAGTTCTCAATGAAATAGAAAACGATTCAACTACCTCTGTACGTGCTGTACAAGCAGCAACGGGAATCCCAAAAAGTACTGCACATAGAATTTTAAAACGTCACGTCGTCGTGATGAAACAACATGCAAGAAAGATGGATATTTAAATCTTCACAATCTTCATAGCTGGAACAATGAAAATCTGCACCTGGTGAGAGAAGACAATCCCAATACCAATTTAAGGTTAACCTATGGACTGGCATAATAAATGGCAAAGTGATAGGGCCCTTTGAGTTACAAGGAAACATAGATGGCAATAGTTATTTAAACTTCTTACAAAATGAGTTGCCAGGATTATTAGAAGATGTGCCCTTAAGTGATTTGCAAACCATGTGGTTTCAAAACGATGGTTGCCCAGCTCACTATGCCCGTCCTGTGCGAGAGTACTTAGACCAAGAGTACCCAGGGCGTTGGATCGGGCGACTTGGTCCTATCTTGTGGCCACCCCGTTCACCCGATCTAAATCCCCTGGACTTTTTCTATTGGGGTTGTCTAAAGGACAGAGTCTGCACAAAACCGATTGCAACCTTGGACGAGCTTCGCCATAAAATAATTCAGACTGTGGATCTACGGACTACGCACATGTCTCATTCAAATTCTGGGAACTTGCTACAAAAACATTTTGGCTACTTAGTAAAAGTGATTACTATCAACACTAACAATTTTCGAAATATGGTTGTTATTTTGAAATAGTACACCTAAGTATATTTTTGTGGCTAGTTTGCCTTGAATGTTATACCATTTTAGAATTGTAGTTAGTTGCGCCAATTTTTAATACTATTTGCCACAGTAGTGTCCATACTTTTTTTTTTCACTATGATGAGTGAAAGTGAGCTGAAAGTCAAAATCTTACATAATTTATGAAAAAAACATAGTTTTGATTGATTTTTGTGTAAAAACTATAGATATTCTGGAATTTTTAATGGTTGTGATCGATAGTAGTGCTACTTACCTTGCCAATACAAAAAAAATCACAGAATTACTTGTAAAACTGTAGCAATAGCACTTAATAATATAATAAAGGATGTCCATTTTTAAAGATTTTGGTTTTTTTGTCGTAATGAAAAAAAAAATCAAGGTAGAATTTTTTTCTTTTCTGTTCTCGAGTAGTCATATGTAGGTCCACCTGCTGGTGCCAGCTTATCGTTGAATTTTGGGACACCGCCTTTTTTTATTTGTTTTTACGTTTAGCAAAGTATTAATGAAGATAGAATTATTATTATGTCACGATTGATATATATTCTATATCTGATGAGGAGGAGTAACACGCCTTTTTTTATTTGTTTTTACGTTTAGCAAAGTATTAATGAAGATAGAATTATTATTATGTTACGATTGATATATATTCTATATCTGATGAGGAGGAGTAACACGCCTTTTTTTATTTGTTTTTACGTTTAGCAAAGTATTAATGAAGATAGAATTATTATTATGTCACGATTGATATATATTCTATATCTGATGAGGAGGAGTAACACGCCTTTTTTTATTTGTTTTTACGTTTAGCAAAGTATTAATGAAGATAGAATTATTATTATGTTACGATTGATATATATTCTATATCTGATGAGGAGGAGTAACACGCCTTTTTTTATTTGTTTTTACGTTTAGCAAAGTATTAATGAAGATAGAATTATTATTATGTTACGATTGATATATATTCTATATCTGATGAGGAGGAGTAACACGCCTTTTTTTATTTGTTTTTACGTTTAGCAAAGTATTAATGAAGATAGAATTATTATTATGTCACGATTGATATATATTCTATATCTGATGAGGAGGAGTAACACGCCTTTTTTTATTTGTTTTTACGTTTAGCAAAGTATTAATGAAGATAGAATTATTATTATGTTACGATTGATATATATTCTATATCTGATGAGGAGGAGTAACACGCCTTTTTTTATTTGTTTTTACGTTTAGCAAAGTATTAATGAAGATAGAATTATTATTATGTTACGATTGATATATATTCTATATCTGATGAGGAGGAGTAACACGCCTTTTTTTATTTGTTTTTACGTTTAGCAAAGTATTAATGAAGATTGAATTATTATTATGTTACGATTGATATATATTCTATATCTGATGAGGAGGAGTAACACGCCTTTTTTTATTTGTTTTTACGTTTAGCAAAGTATTAATGAAGATAGAATTATTATTATGTCACGATTGATATATATTCTATATCTGATGAGGAGGAGTAACACGCCTTTTTTTATTTGTTTTTACGTTTAGCAAAGTATTAATGAAGATAGAATTATTATTATGTTACGATTGATATATATTCTATATCTGATGAGGAGGAGTAACACGCCTTTTTTTATTTGTTTTTACGTTTAGCAAAGTATTAATGAAGATAGAATTATTATTATGTTACGATTGATATATATTCTATATCTGATGAGGAGGAGTAACACGCCTTTTTTTATTTGTTTTTACGTTTAGCAAAGTATTAATGAAGATAGAATTATTATTATGTCACGATTGATATATATTCTATATCTGATGAGGAGGAGTAACACGCCTTTTTTTATTTGTTTTTACGTTTAGCAAAGTATTAATGAAGATAGAATTATTATTATGTTACGATTGATATATATTCTATATCTGATGAGGAGGAGTAACACGCCTTTTTTTATTTGTTTTTACGTTTAGCAAAGTATTAATGAAGATAGAATTATTATTATGTTACGATTGATATATATTCTATATCTGATGAGGAGGAGTAACACGCCTTTTTTTATTTGTTTTTATGTTTAGCAAAGTATTAATGAAGATAGAATTATTATTATGTTACGATTGATATATATTCTATATCTGATGAGGAGGAGTAACACGCCTTTTTTTATTTGTTTTTACGTTTAGCAAAGTATTAATGAAGATAGAATTATTATTATGTTACGATTGATATATATTCTATATCTGATGAGGAGGAGTAACACGCCTTTTTTATTTGTTTTTACGTTTAGCAAAGTATTAATGAAGATAGAATTATTATTATGTTACGATTGATATATATTCTATATCTGATGAGGAGGAGTAACACGCCTTTTTTTCTTGTCCATAGAAAGATTTAATATGTATTATGTTATTTCCCATCGATAGATAGTGATTCCGAGGCTGTGCTCTGGCAATATTAGCGTTACGGTTGAGTGGTTTCGTGGCGTACAATAGGTATAAATATCGGATACAAACGTGTAGACGGCATTCAGTTGTGATATCTAATCTGTGGTAGAAAGTCTATCAATAAGTTATATGTAGTTATGGAGGTTTAAGTGTATATCTATATCACTTGTTTGGTATATTCTTATAATTACGTGTATTATCACCTCGGCTCTATCTATGTCCCTGTTGGGCTTCAGCCTCCTTTATAATGGAAGGGAAATAGACATAGTATACCATACTGATGAGACGTGTTGGTATACAGTTTTGTACCGAGTTTTCCTTCTCTTGCATAGATGTTATATGCGTTTATGTCCCTTAGTCATATATTAAGATCACCCACGGGTAAGATAGGTAGTGAATTGTATTCTTACTCTGTCACCAGGCGGTTTATGTGTATAATATGCAACAATCAAGTGAAGGTAAATTCTAAAAAAAAAGCCAATATTAAACCATCTGGCCAGTGCAGTAGAGTAAGTCAATTACTTTCCTGTTTTGAAGAAAGTTCTAGTCCAGTAATCGAACGTATATGAGATAATGATGATGACAATTTATTTCAGATGAGAGGTAATAATAGAATTTTCTTGAGCCGTCATTTATTTTCTTGATCGTTGGTGACGGAAGGAAAAGGACTAAGGGATGTGATAAACAGACAACATCGCTGCAAGAGAAAATACATAAACTATTAGCCACTATGTCTAACCAACATGGTATAGTACGTTAATTTTGCTCCTATTTTTCTATGGTTGGGTATAACATTTTTCGACAATGTATGCATATACAGTTAGCTGTAGCTGTGTGATAGCCCCCATACATTCAAGCAGGGTTGATGTCAGGTAGTCAGATAGTCATAAAACTATTACCAATAACTTTAGCAATATGTACGATGGAAGAGGAAAACATATTGCGTCGACCATAAGCAATTGGGATAAGAGTAGGAGAATGATTTATATAGTTAAATCTATGAGGATGGATGGAAAAATATATTGAGTATCATTAAATCACCATAACTGACTAAAAATATTATAAACAGATTCATATATTATATACATATTATCATATAGTTGTGTAGATTTTGAAAGTTCAATGTACTGTTACAATTTTGCCATTGTTTTAGTTATTTGCCCACCCTTGGGCACAGCTGTTAATAACGTGGCAAATGGTACGTGACAGTGTAAGGTTAATGAGTGAATGACACGAGTGAATGGACAAATTGAATGTATCACATGGGGAGGGACTGGTGACAAAGAAAGATTGATAACATAGATTAGATGTGGGCATTGTGTCTCGCTTAACACATATAAAAAAAAGCTATGGGATAAGAATATGATAGTCAATATCTGGCCCGTGGGAGTCTCATTAGGAGAGTCTGCAGCAGCTTTCACTTCAGGAACTCATAACAATTTACAGCGATCGCCGATCCATCAGCCAAGTGTGGTGATTGTGACTAATGTCACAATCACCACACTACCAACTTCTTCTAAACCAACAATGGATGACAATTGGTTGAATCAGGATGAAGATAATTTAGTGTGGTAGATAACTTCAGGGTCAGGTTCGGCATTTGGGTGCTTGTCATCTAAGCAATACACTTCAGAGCGAACTGTCAAGCTACCTGAGGAATCTGCTTTAGTTAGTTCAATCATACTCATTCTGTCTGAAACATATAAATAGTCATCGTGTTAGCTCATAGGTGTCCCGCTATTGCTCTGGGAGGGGGACGACGGGCGCATGCATCGTCATAGGGTAGAATGCGGCGTTCCACAGGGTTCGGTCCTTGGTCCGACTTTGTGGAACGTCGGATTTGATTGGATGTTGCGGGGCCAGCTTCTCCCCGGGATGGGGATTATTTGTTTTTTTCTGATTTCCACATCGCCGCCCGACTGGCAAGAGTCGGAGTAGCGCTCGTTGTTGACCGGATTGGCAAGTTGAGGCTTTCAAAGTCGGCCGCGGTGCTGGGTAGGCTTCTGCCCAATACTGGAGGTCCCGGATCGTCCTGCCGGCGGCTTTATGCCGGTATCTTGCGGTCTATGGCGCTGTATGGTGCCCCGATCTGGTCGCAGTCACTCACCGCCTCCAATAAAGCCTTACTACGCAAGGCGCAGAGGGCCATGGCGGTGAGGACAATACGGGGGTACCGTACGGTGTCCTGGACTGCAGCTACATTGTTGGCGGGCGATCCGCCCTGGTCACTTCAGGCTAGGGCTCAGGCGGCAACTTACCAGTTCTGCGCTGCGGCGCGGGCAAATGGTGAACGTGTCACCACGAGGGGACTGAGCAGGGCGAAAGAAGCGGCTCGAAGGGCAGTAGTCCGGCAGTGGAGGGAGGAACTAGAGTCCCCCGTAGCAGGACGGGGGACCGTTGAGGCGGTAGCGCCCCACCTTCACCGCTGGGCGACACGAAGGCACGGCAACCTGTCCTTCAGGCTGACGCAGGTACTTACCGGACACGGGTCTTCGGTAAGTACCTGCACCGAATTGGACGTGAAAAGGCCCCTGGATGCCATGAGTGTGGCGCGCAAATCGATGACGCGCGTCACACCCTGGAGATATGTCCCGCCTGGGGGCCTCAGCACCACGACCTGTCGGCGGTCATTGGAACGGACCTGTCGTTGTCAACCGTCATCAATAAGATGCTTGATAGCGACAGGCACTGGACGTCGATGGCCTCCTTTTGCGAGGAAGTCATCTCTGCAAAGGAGGCCACGGAGCGGGAACGCGAAGCACTCGCGTCTGCGAACTCGCTCCGTCAGCGGCGACCAGGCAGAGGGAGGCGCCGCTACGCGCACCTCCTCCCACCGCCTTGACGGCTGACTGGTCGTGGCCAGATGGCCAAGCGTAGGGGTGTCGGGGATAGAATATCATTAGACGATCTCTCCAGCATCCCGTAAAAGCGCGGAAGGGACCGCTGCTGGTTTTAGTGGGTATTCCGGGCGCCAACATCTATGGCCGGCGAGGTAAGACGGGGTGGTGAATTATATTCTTACTTCGTCACCACATAGGAAACTGTTCCGTGCTGCGTATTTGGAATAGATGTATTTTCAAACAGTGACATTTTGCTTTCCAAATGCTAAGTCAACAAGAACTAATCAATATCCCTACTAATATATAAATGTGAATGTAAGTTTGTTTGTTACGCTTTCACGCTAAAACTACTCAACCGATCATCATGAAACATTGTACACATATTCTTGGAGGTATTAAAAGTAACATAGGATACTTTTTATTAAAAAAAAATCAAAATTTTTATATGAAAAATAAAAAAATTGTTTGTCAAAAAATCTCAAAATCTAGCTTCTTCAACGCCATCTAGCAGTCCAGTAATGAAGTTTCAACCCTGAGTATTGTAATACCGTTGCACTGTATTACCGACGGTCAAAAATAAAAATAGGGGATCAAAAACTTTAGGAAAGTAACCTTTTACGCGGGCGAAGCAACGGGCAGAAGCTAGTTTACTATAAAAATGTTTCATACGTATAAAGTTTTACGAGTGCGTGCACTTAAATGTTGCACTAAAAATATATTGGTATGTGAGTCAAATTGAATTAGGTTGCAAGTGGCGCCCTCGTGGTGCCCTCGAGTGCTAGCACTCACTCGCTATTTCACGACTCATATATTTTTCATAACGGAATTTGTTAGTTTTGCACTTGAATTTATTTCTATTCGTATGAAATTGAAACTGTCACGTAGAAATATATTTTATATTTTTCTGTCGTTTCAGTTAATAAAAAATAAAAAATCATGATTTAGTTAAAACAAAATTGATGATGGTGACGAGTGTTTCAGTAATAACTGAAATACTCGTCACCATCTAACTAATAAGTTACCAGATATTTTTTTAAAGTAAATTAAATACCCAATATTTGAAGGTCCTGAACAAATATTCATAAATTTTAGTTCAGAACCATCTCGTTATTCATCCACGTCTTTATTCGTTTACAAGCTTATTTATATACTGATAGTGGTAGTAGCTTATATATTGATAGTGGTGGCCACACTGTTAATATTTTTCTATCTGCAGCCGCGGGCCGGTTTGTTAGGGGTAATACCACACTCTCGCAGTAAATCGACGTTTGAGCAATGCCGCACTTAGTTCGGTGAACGAGAGAGCCGATAGCTCAATATTCTTGATGAATTTTGGGGGTTTTATTGTCAAGCAACGGACTAGATTTACTACTAGTATTGCAAAGGTCCAGAGACGTCAGTCAGTCTCCATAAGCAATAAAAAAAAGCTACGATGCCACAGACAGACACGTCAAACACAATATCCGTTAGTGTTTTAACGTGTTATATTAGATAATTTTGATGGCATTTTATGTAATATGAAGCGGCGGAACTACTGGGATGTAGTGAATATCATATAAAAGTGCTTTACAACGTTTTCGTTTTCCATCAAAATTCCCACAAGATACCATTAACAGTGTGGCCATTGCACTGTTAATGGCGACAATTTGACTTAAACAACGACTAACTTGAAAGACTAAAAACGTGAAAATATTTATAACTTGACACTGGCACCAATAGCTCGTATATGTAGCTGATTGCCAATATATAAGAAGAAGAAGAAGAAGTCTTTTATGGTACCCACAGGCAAGATAGGGAACGATCAATTGTATTATTTCTCCGTCATCATACGGAAAATATATAAAAAATACTTGCGTAATAGAAGCTTTTATATTTTACTTGAGTATATTCTGAGTTGATTCATTCACCTGAAACAAAATGCACGTTGAATGTGACACGGTTCAGTTGACATTAAAAATGTAATTCATTTAGCTTCAACGTTAAATCTAGCGATGATTTTTTCATTACGTCTCTCTTTCACGCTATACCTAGCAGCGTGATAGCGGTATGAAATAATAGTGAAACGTGTAAAATTATAATTATTTATAAATGAAAATGCATGCAACCGTGTATAATGAGCGTGGAGCATTTAGCAAATAACGTGTTATTTGATGTTATATGATATGCTTTGCCGCTTACCAAACTGCCTTTGTCTCGTAGTGCCTTTATAAAATCACACTACAGTAGTTAACATAGCAACCTACCGTACTAAATATCACCGGTTCGATTTCCATGCAAGACAGTAATTTGTATGATCAAAAATTATTTAAGTCCCCCACAATGCAAAAACACGCCATAAAATTATGATCATTAGTAAGTCAATAAAGGTATCGGAGATTTTTTGGAACGAAGTTCCTTATCGCGCGTTGCGAAAGGGGGCTAGATGGAAAAAATTAAGACCAAATGTTGTCACGACACAACAAAGTTGTAACGACACAACATAAAACAAAATCGCTTTCTCTGTCCCTATATCCCTATTTATGCTTAAATCTTTAAAACTACGCAACGGATATTGATGTGGTTTTTTTTATAGATAGAGTGATTCAAGAGGAAGGATTATATGTATAATATATGCATAATGTAGTAGAGAAACACTGATAATTTTAGAGGTTTCTAATGTGATGTCGTAAATAAACACATTATTTTGCGCTTACATTGCAAACGCTGGCTGAACCCTACGAAATAGATCAAAATAAAGTTCTACAGTATTATATAGCTAAAAAAGGCCTACAAAAAAGTCCGCAATGGTATATGTCTATCTCTTAAGGATAACATACTATATCCATTTTAATACTTTAAAAAATGGCTTATTATAAAACGATAATTGAAAAGCTATTTACACAAATACTGTATTAATCCTTATCATTTTAAATACATTAGTTGGCTTGAACATTTCATCAAGATAATTTTTTTCCTTCAGACCATGCAAATTAAATCAATACCATTTTTTTTTTTTTTGGGGTGGGTTACGGTCGGCGCACTCATCGCACCACTCCATCCGGGGTGACAGAGGGGCGTAAGCGCGCACACCCGTAACCCACCCGTGACGTCGCCTTCGTCGTTGGGCCGACCACCGGAGCAGAGTGACTTGACGTCAGTGGTCGGCCCGACAGAATACCCCTGAGGAGTACCCTCTCCTCGACCGACATCCCCCCCTCGGGTAGGATGTCGGTCTTTCCTCACGCGGTCCGCCTCTCGATGATTGCGACGAGTTCACGACGCTGCTCTGCCCAAGCGACACAAACCTCGAGCGTATGCTGCGCCGTGTCTTCGTCGCAATCGCAGTGGTGGCAGGACGGTGTACTCTCCCTCCTAACGACCTTGTGCAGGTATTTGGCGAAGCATCCATGCCCTGTCAAAACCTGCACCAGTCGGAACGAGAGCACCCCGTGCCGCCGTTCCAACCACTGAATCAGCACCGGCCGGAAGGCCTCTACGGTCCGCACACCGAACCGAGGCCTCTCCAGCCGGACTGCCCAACGGGCAATGACATCTAGGCGGGCGTCAAAGCGCCAGGCGGTGAGTTCCCTCAAAGAGACCACACCGCCTTCCGCACGCACCCCCGACACCCGCCGATACAAATCGGTGAGCATTTCCGCCTCCAGGTCCCACGGGGGACTCCCGGCCGCCAACAGGCACGCTGCCTCCGTCGCCACCGTGCGATACCCGCGTACAGCCCTGACCGCCATGGCCCTCTGTGGTCGCCACAGAAGAGCCCTCAGAAGCCACAGAAGAGTCGGACGGTCAGGGACCCCGCCCACACCGGTGCGCCGTACAGGGCCATCGACCGGACGACCCCCGTGTACAGCTGTCGGCACGTAGCGCTCGGTCCACCCACATTCGGCATAAGCCATGAAAGGGCGGACGCCGCGCCGACGAGCCGCGGAGCGAGCCTGCGGAAATGCTCCCGAAACCACCAATGCCCGTCGAGCACCAGGCCCAAATACCTCATATGGGCCCGGATGCTGATGTCAACCGAATTGACGGTGATCGAAACGCCGATGGGAGGGCCCATGCGGGGCCCATGGAACAAGAGGGCCTCCGTCTTGTGCAGGGCCACCCTCAACCCCAGCGCCTCAATCCGCCTGACGATCTCTTCGGTGCCGAGAGTCGCCAGGCCTGCCGCTTCCTCCAGCGTCCCACCGCGGGCTGTGACGAGCGTGTCGTCGGCGTAACAGATCACGCCCAGCCCGGGTGGGAGGCTCCCTCTCAACGCCCAGTCGTAGCCGATGTTCCACAGGGTGGGTCCGAGGACCGACCCCTGTGGGACACCGCACGTCATGGGCGTTTGCACAACGTCCCCTACTCGGTTGGTGTAGAGGACGCTGCGCCCCTCCAGATAGTCTGCCACTAGCCGCCTCAGGTAAACTGGCACTCCGTGGTATCGGAGCGCCTCCCTGATGCAGCTAAATGGCAGACTATTGAATGCGTTGGCGATGTCCAGGGACACCACCAACAGCACTTCTCCGCCGGCGATGGCCTCAGTCGCCACGGCCCTCAGGCGCAGCAGAGCCGCGATCGTCGAATGACCCCTCCTGAACCCAAACTGGGCGTCCGACAGATCGGGCCCCGTGCCGACGAGGTGCCGCTCGATGCGGGCAACCAGCACCCTCTCCAATAGCTTGCCCGCATCGTCGAGCAGCACGATAGGCCTGTAGGCCGAGGCCGACTCTGGAGACCGTTCCGGTATCGGCAGGAGCACCAGCCTCCCCTCCTTCCAGCATCCAGGGAACCGCCCGGACGCTAAACACGCGTCGAACAGCCCCCTGAGGCGGGGACACAGGTGGTCGAGGACCAGGGCCAGCACGCGGTTGGGAACACCGTCGGGCCCGGGGGCGGTCGATTTGCCGCGCATGCGCGCCACCGCCACCCCCATCTCGATTGCCGTGATGGGCGGAACACTGTCATCGGCCTCGCGGTCAGTGTTTGGCGAAGCCATGACCGGGGGCAAATCAATACCTTAAGAGATATAGCAAAATCAAAATAATGCGCAACGAAATTAATTTCGTGTCGCCGCGCGGCCGGCTCGCGTTCGAGCTCGGAGCCCAAAAGTTTTGGTAGTCTAGTGTGGAATTGTATATCCTATTAATCCTATTAATATTATAAACGTGAAAGTTTGTAATAATGTATGGATGTGAACATGTTTGTTGCTCTTTCACGTAAAACTACCAAATGGATTTTGATGAAACTTTATAGTAATATAGCTTGCACATCAGAACAACACATAGGCTATAATTTATAAAGATTTTTTGCAAATTGGCTAAAATATAACGATAAAAATCGCTTAAGGCAGAAAAAAATTATATAATTAAAATAGAACTTCGTTCCATCCGGGTGTCCCTTGACACCTCTCGTTTCTTTTATATATCAATTAAATTTAAAATAGAAGAATTATACAATTAAAACTTTCTAATTTTCATACATCTGTTATTGAAATCATCAACATCATCTTATTATCATCTCAGCTCATATATATCCCACTGTTACACTCGAGCCTCCTCCGTAATGGGAGGGTAATTGACTTACTATACCACGCTGGTCAGACATGTTAGTATAGGGTTTTGTTTCAGGTTTTCTTTCTCTTGCATAGATGTTATATGTGTTTTTATCCCCTTAGTCGTCTCTTACGATCACCCACGGGTAAGATAGGGGGGTAGTGAACTATATTCTTACTCTATCACTACACTAAAAATTGAAATCATATAAGGAGATTTTTATTACCTGATATATTCTAAACTCATGTTATGAAGGTCCACAAAAACAATGAAACGCTTCGATAAAAGGTAATAGTGCTCTTGTGCTTCACCGAGCTCTTCTTGGCATTAGCACTATTGAGCCTCTAGATAGCAAATTAAGTGCTGAATAAATTGCACCCTTAATACCTCAGTTTTATTAATTAAACCTAGTCCCTAATAACCGATGGAGAAGAAAGGTTCTCTAGTGGTGATCTTGTGTCGGATGTCAAAGTGTTGGTCGGACTCTACCAGATGGATCGACGACCTGGTGAAGGTTGCACTTTGAAATATGAGGTGTCGAAATATGAGGGAGGCCGACGTCCAGCAGTAGATAGCAGAAGGCTGAACGATGATGGTGATGATTGAATGAACTTCTTAATACATGGAACAATAACTCACCTTAAAATTCCACGTCTGAAAATATAAAAACAAATGTAATTAAACGAAGTTTATGTTTCATATCTGCCCTGTAGGGGGTTACATTGTGTGGAATTTCTATTCTGTTGTGTTCCTGTTGATAACGAGATACACACTATCTCTCTCACACACAATTTATACAGGCTTGCTCCATTGAATTGTTTACGGTGTATACAATTCTAAACATGGAGCACTTTAAATTACTGAAATTTTAGCATTTAATATGCTTAATTATTTATAAAATCCGATTACGAAATGAAAAATGATGTCGCAAGCGGGATTCGAACCCGCGCCTATTGGGATTCCGGCCCGGTGTAGTGGCAGCACGATTGGCCGCCATTTCGAAAGGTTCACCGCAACCTTTCGAAATGGCGGCATAACTATTTGCACGTAGTGGCACTTTTGTGTTTATTTTTATTGATCTTTTTTATATATAACATCCTAATAATTAACTTCTAATTAATTAATTGATTAATAATAAAAACCCGATTACGAGCGAAAAATGATTGTCACAAGTGGGATTCGTCTGCGTGCCATCTACCCGACATTGATTACACATTGTACAGACTTAGTACTCAAACTTTGCATGTTTATTAGAAACTTTATTAATGACAGTCTAAGTTTTATTTTTCTTATAAATTTGATCTTAACACTGTATCTTTCGTAGGACATAATTAATAAATAATGGCATACTTGAAAGAGAACAACAATGTCGTTGACGATTATCCTTGACTAATTAACTTTCATGGAGGATTGACGTTTCGCAAGCTATTAAATCTAATAAAATCTTCAGTGTTGCAGAACTGATCATGCCTGTAAGAATATAATTCGTCGCTTCATTTCAGGGATAACGTAAAATGAGATTAGGGCATGTAAGCTGCCAACTCACTGTCAAAAATCGTATTAACTCAAACTCGGGTTAATATTTTTTTTAATATCAGGTGGTAAAGAACCAAGCAGCCTAACTAGCAAGTGATTACGGGCGTTCATGAATCTTAACTACACTAAGCGCACAGTCAGAACGTTGTCTATCGTGAGATATCCGTTTAAACGTATTTTCCTAATGTTTTATGTCAAGCTTTCTTGTCTTGTATCGATGTTATCTGAATAACATACCCCTTAATCGTCTTTTACGACATATGTAGGCAAGAGATAGTGAACTCCTTACTGCAGCAGCACACAAAATGATATTCCATATCCTATATCATCATTATAACTCTGTTCTTATCTTAATTTGGGTCAAATCAATTTTATTCTTTTATTAACGTACATACATATTGCAATTTTTTTTTATAGTTTTATGACGTCAACCCATCTTGTAGATGTAATTCTTAATCAGATAGCATCAGATTGCTGATAGATAAATAATGCACCTAATCGTATTTTACGATACCCATTAACAATATACACGTTGTGAATATTCGTAGCCATCACCAAAGAGAGACAGAAAGATCTTTGATGTACTTTTTTTTTGTTACTCTTCAGCATACATATACTGTAATTCATAATGTTACTTCGGTGCAATGGGGAATATGCACGTGACTCCAAAATGAACAAAATATTTTTATTTGTAATCTTTATGGCTTAAAAAACATACCTATACAATTATTTTTGAAATTAATCATTATTTAATAGTGAAATTTAATTATCAAAAATCGGCGATTTAGAAATTCGCTCGCAAATTTCTAAAACGCGACGCGATTGGTTGTTCAAAACGTGACGTCGTCGTACAGTCGAGTCTTCTGGTAAAAGTGTTTCTAGTGATTATTTTGTATCGTTACCCAGTTATTTCATGAGTTATTAGTTTTCTGTGTTCAAGTGTTAATCCTTATGAATGAGACTTTGACTAAACAAAAGTCACTTTTTGTCCCTGTTCTAATGCCATTATTTTGTATTGCATATAATTCTCTGCATCTGAAACCCAATAGAAAGATAAATAATAAATAATTTCGAACTTTTCTCTTACTCTAATAAGTTATATGTTTTCATTCATAGGTATCATAGATAATTAAACATATTATATTACTTTTATGGATAAAGACCCATATAGATACCTAACTATTAAATATTGAGAATATATCTTTGAGAACTTTACGTAAACTAGGTAGGTATGTTTACGTCGAAGTTTGTAAACAAAACAAGTTTGTGCATGTAATTAAGGAAAAATGATTCTTTTATGTACTTCATCACTTCTTTAATGTGTTTACTTACGTTAAAATGATCTTCACAACAGTATAAACTGCTCAAACACGACACATTGTCTCTTCTCATCGCCTTGCATATTTTTTTCTTATTTATTACATTTCTCGGCATAAGGAAATATACTTTGTTAGGTGCAGTTTTGATAATATTTTGGCACATAGGAAATACGGTACGGTACGAAAATATTTATAATACGGTTTTCTGTTCTTTTCCATGGTAATAAGTTGACTTTACACTCACTTTTTTAATTATCAATAACTTCGTGAACCAAACATTTCGTTGTTGACATCCAACTTTTGTGTATTCTGACGTCACAGAAGCGCGCCATAATAGCTGCGTTTAAGTCGCCCAAAAATGATAGTGATTTTAATATTTTTTTTTTAGCTTAATGGTTTATATTTTGGATGTGTTATATTTATTTTTAGTAATTTAATAACTAGTAGAAACGTTTAAAAAAATAAAAAATAATCATGCATATTCCCCATTGTCACCCATATATTGTGTATTAGTCAGTAACACGTGGCTATAAAACGTCTGTAAGTATAAGAAGTCACGAAGGCCCCGCCATAACTACTGCTATAAAACGCGCATCGCCGTGATTGATTATAATGAAGTAGTTGTTGGCGGAGGTCGCGAGCGAGAGATTTTGTCGCCGTCACAATATAACCACTCAACCACAGATATGATTTATTATCGCTAAGGTGTCGCGTGTCGCCTTACACTTAAATATTTACTCCTTACGTATTATATCTAGAGATCAGCTAATGTTTTTACTTTTCCAATATGCTTTCACAATAATTATACAGTTTCCATGTGGTGATAGAGTAAAAATACAATTCACCACCCCTATTTTATCCATAGGTAATTGTAAAAGGTGACTATGGGACATAAAACGCATATAATATCCATGCAAATAAAACCGGAGGTGTCAAGGGACACCCGGATGGAACGAAGTTCTATTTTAATTATATAATTTTTTTCTGCCTTAAGCGATTTTTATCGTTATATTTTAGCCAATTTGCAAAATATCTTTATAAATTATAGCCTATGTGTTATTCTGATGTGCAAGCTATATTACTATAAATTTCATCAAAATCCATTCAGTAGTTTTTACGTGAAAGAGCAACAAACATGTTCACATCCATACATTATTACAAACTTTCACGTTTATAATATTAATAATAGGATATACACTTCCACTAGACTACCAAAACTTTTCGGCCCCGAGCTCGAACGCGAGCCGGCCACGCGGCCCGGTCACGGGTGAAAATAATTTCGTTGCGCATTATTTTGATTTTGCTATATCTCTTAAGGTATTGATTTAATTTGCATGGTCTGAAGGAAAAAAAATATCTTCATGAAATGCTCAAGCCAACTAATGTATTTAAAATGATAAGGATTAATACAGTATTTGTGTAAATAGCTTTTCAATTACCGTTTTATAATAGAACATTTTTTAAAGTATTAAAATGGATATAGTATGTTATCCTTAAGAGATAGATATATACCATCGCGGACTTTTTTGTAGGCCTTTTTAAGCTGTATAATACTGTAGTACTTTATTTTGATCTATTTCGTAGGGTTCAGCCAGCGTTTGCAATGTAAGCGCAAAATAATGTGTTTATTTACGACATCACATTAGAAACCTCTAAAATTATCAGTGTTTCTCTAGTACATTATGCATATATTATACATATAACCCTTCCTCTTGAATCACTCTATCTATAAAAAAAATCGTCGCGACACCACACTGTTCAATGCGAAATAGAAATGAAAATATCTGGCTTGCTTTCTATAAGAGAGAGAGAGACAGACAGAGAAACATGCGACGCCGCACAGCTTACAATAGCTTACTATAGCAAAAAGTGTCGTGACAACTTTTCGTAAGAATTTTTTCCGTCTAGCCCCCTTCACAACGCGCGATAAGGAACTTCGTTCCAAAAAAGGAATACTCGACACAAAACCCTATACCAACACGTCTGACCAGCGCGGTACAGTAGGTTAACTTCCCTCCCATTATGGAGGAGGTTTGAGCCCAGCAGTGAGACATATATGAACTGAGATAATGATAATTATATATTAGGTAATGTATTTGTTTTAACTAAATCCAAACTTTTTATGAGTGGTGACCGTTCAACAAGTCCTTTTTATTTTGCCAATAGATGTCCTAAAATATGGTTAACGGATATAATAACATAACATATAATATTTGTCCAAAAAAGGAAATTGAAGACAAACATGGTAGGTTTACAACTCTTGGCCACCGAAGGCAAAGATTGGGTACCGGTGGGCCGCTCGCACGGCGAAGAGAGGAGTTCTTGCACGGTGGGTCTATGGGGTTGTGCGTCGCCTCTTCCGTCGCCCCGGACCGATTTGGCGAGGCGCGACCACGTCCATAGTCTACCGGAAGAAAAAAAAAAGTTAACAACTCTTCTATTTTGGAGGAGGCTCTAGCTCAGCAGAGGGCTGTATTTTAGCTGAGATGATGACAACGATGATAGCTACACTTTAAATTCTTACAATACAAGTAAAAAAAAAGTACAAAACTATATATCTTTACGGTCGTAAAATTGACGCAAAGTCAATAACCCTTATTGGGTGTACACACAGAGATTGGGAGGGCCAGGTTATTTATATTTACACACTTAATGTTTATGTTTGTAACTTAAATACAACTTGTGAAATATCATATCGTCTCCAAAACTGAAGTGCGCCTGCAAATTGAGCGGCGCGGTCCTAACTAAATATACTCACTCGCACGTACACTTAACTTCACAACTATCTAATAAATAGTTTTACTATCAACATGAATCCATTATCCCTTCAACTACTTTGGTATACAAATCTAAAATATTATAAATATAAAAATATACAAACGAATTCAGAATATAATCTGTGACCACCTGGTAACTTTTCATGGAAGTTGTAAAAGGCGGATAAGGGATTACCAGGCGAATGAGAGAGTCACCGGGGAATCGTTTATTGTTGGACATAGGCTGACCACGTACCTATATCAAAGCTACGAATTTAACTAGTTTTCAGCATTCTTTATAACGAAAGAACTAAAATATTTATAGTTCAACAAGTAATTGTTATTATAAAAGTTTCTTGTATATTCGTTATTATTTTTTTCTTCACATGCATTTTTTTCCTACAAAGTCTTAAAAACTATCCCGAACTTTATTAAATTTTAACAATTATATTTATATAGTTTAATTTTGGTAATAATGCAATTCTCTACCGTCTCTCTTGCTTTTTTTTTTTTTTTGGTGGACTATGGCTTCGTCTCGCCCCGCCAAATCGGTCTGGGGTGACGGAGAAGGTGGCGCGTGACCCCATAGACCCACCGTAAAAACTCCTCTCTCTTCGCCGTGCGAGCGGGCCACCGGGACCCGATTTTTAACTTCGGTGGTCCCCCCGGCGGTTCACCCTCGCGGGTTCCTCTCGTCGACGCCCCGACAGATTTCGCCGTCGGGGCGTCGCCCTCACGCGGTGGCCTCACGTCGGGCGACCGGACAATTCCCCGGTCCGATCACCCGAAGCCTCGGTTAGGGCGGCATCAGGCGCAGGTATTCGCGCCTGCGCCGCCCCGGCCGCTGGCGGCGGCCCGCGTCGCGGGATTCCTCCCTGACCCGTTCCGCCGCTTCCTTCTGCAAGATGACAGCCTCGCAGAAGGCGGCGACCGCGTCCCAGTTCCTGACGCTGTCGACCATCGCCCTCGCGACAGCCGGCAGCGTCAGGTCGGCACCGATAACAGCGACGAGGTCACGGCGCTGCCACTCCCATCCCGGGCACACCTCCAGCGTGTGTTGCGCCGTGTCCGCCACTCCTGCAGTGGTGGCAGGCCGGAGTCCACTCCCTATACGCGACCCTGTGCAGGTACAAACCGAAGCACCCGTGCCCCGTCAATACCTGCACCAGCCGAAAGGTGAGGACTCCATGCCGCCGCTCCATCCACTCTATCATTACGGGCCGGAGGGCCTCAACGGTCTCCACACCGTGCCTAGGCCTTTCCAGCCGCGTAGCCCAACAGGCGATGACGTCTCGGCGGGCATCCACGCGCCAGGTGGCTATCTCGCTAAACGATGGGGAGCCACCTTCCTCGCGCGCTGTGATAACCTGCCGGTAGAGGTCGGAGGGCATCTCCGCCTCTAGATCGCACGGGGGTGTCCCGGCCAACAGGCACGCCGCCTCTGTCGACACCGTGCGGTACCCGCGAATGGCTCTGACCACCATGGCTCTCTGTGGCCTCCACAGAATCGCCCTGAGCTGAGCGTTCAGAGCCCTCGCCCACACGGGTGCGCCGTACATGGCCATCGAGCGGATCACCCCCGCATACAGCCGTCGGCCCTCGAAACTGGGTCCGCCCACATTCGGCATGAGTCGAGAAAGGGTGGACGCCGCGCCGACCAGCTGGAGAGCAATCTGTCGGAAATGCTCCCGGAACCACCATCGCCCGTCGAGCACCAGACCCAAGTACCTCATATGGGCCTGGATGCTGATGTGGATGGAGTTGACCACCAACGAGGCGCCGATGGGTAGCCTCACACGGGGCCCATGGAAAAGTAGGGCCTCCGTCTTGTTTAGGGCCACCCTGAGCCCCAGCACCTCGATCCGCCTGACCATCTCCTCGGTGCCGAGAGTGGCAAGGCTCGCCGCCTCTTCGAGTATCCTGCCCCGGGCTGTGACGAGCGTGTCGTCAGCGTAGCACACCAAGCTCAGCCCGGGGGAGAGACTCCCTCTCAACGCCCAGTCGTACCCGATGTCCCACAGAGTCGGCCCCAGAACCGACCCCTGTGGAACGCCGCACGACATTGGCGTCCGCACAATGTCCCCTGCGGGACCCGCGCAGAAGATACTGCGGCCCTCCAAATAGTCTGCCACCAGCCGCCTGAGGTACAGGGGCACTCCATGGAACCGGAGCGCCTCCCTGACGCAGCCGAATGGCAGACTATTGAATGCGTTGGCGATGTCCAACGACACCGCCAACAGCACTCCCTTCCTGGCGACGGCCTCCGCGGCCGTCTGCCTCAGGCGTAGTAGGGCTCCGATGGTCGAACGCCCTCTCCGAAACCCATATTGAGCGTCCGACAGATCGGGCCCCACCTCCTCCAGGTGTCGGACGATGCGGGCAGCGAGGACACGCTCCAGCAGCAGACCCACATCGTCGAGGAGCACGATGGGCCTGTAGGCCGACGGCAAATCCGGGGATCGTCCCGGCTTTGGTAGGAGAACCAACCTCCCTTCCTTCCAGCCCCGTCTCTCTTGCCTCTGAATGTCGTTAAAAAAAAGGTTTACGAAATATACATATAATTTAAAAATAACACCACTGCAAGGGAAGAAAACGAAAAGTAAATAAAACCGTATATTAACCCATCTGACCAGCGTGGTATAATAGATACATTTTTGTCCTATAGTCACAGAGGATTGAGCCCAGCGGGGGGATATACTCGTATATGCGGTGAGATAATGATGCTCTTGAGAAATTTATAACAACAACTGCAATTATCAATACGTCTGCGTATAGTATACGACAAGAACTAGAACGTCAAGAAAATTATATACTTTATTTCTTAAATATTTATAATAATTCATAATTCAGAGTGTATATTATTCCGACATATCTAAGGTATACTTCCGTGAAACCGAATATCTATTATATATGGAGTAATCACATGTTAAAATTCGTTTTTTTTATTGCTGATGTCGAACGAGCAAGCCGTACACCTGATGGTAAGTGATATTGCTTCCCAAGGACCTTTGTAATACTAGAGGTACAGTGAAAACCCCAAACCCACCCAGAAAGTTGAGCCGACTCTCTCGCTCACCAAACGAAGCGTAACAGCATATTGCCATTGCACAGACTTTGACTTTCTACGAAAGTGTGATACTACCCTGGACGGACCGGCCTACAACTATAGACAGAAAGCTGTCAATAGTGCCGTAACACTATAAAAATCGGAATTATGTTCTTAATACGCATGTTTTTATTTTAATAAATCTTTAGCAACTTAATTCATTTTATCCTCGTAAGTTAAGCAAAGATTGGGTAACGCCTCGGATGGACCACCGATATTAAGGACCAGGTACCGGTACCTGGTCCTTATTATCGGTGGTCCATCCACCCACACAGTGTTTGAGGTACGTTTACGGCAGATTGTGGGGTGCAACCCACCATCCATTCCATAACGTACCCAAAAATAAACAGCAAGCGTAGCTCTCAGCAAAATCAATGAATCGTTCATTAGATGGAAATGAAAAATACAATACATAATTTTTAATTTAACATAATAATGAGCAATTTTATTACTGTTTTCTATGTAAATTTCATTTTAGCTTTTAACATTGACAATTCACTTCAATCAAGAAAAAATCTGCAGAAAAATTATTAATAACATTTTGCTTGGATCAGTAACTTTGCTCTACGTTCGACAATTTGATATTTTCTTACATTTATTTTGTGTTTTTTTATTCATTTTCTAACAAAGTTTGTTCAGATTTTGTTATCCGTGTGGTGACGGAATAAGAATACAATTCACCACCCCCTATCTTACTCGTGAATGATCGCAAGAGACGACTAAGAGATATAACAGGCATATAACATCTATGCAAGAGAAGGAAACCTCGAAGTAAAACCCTATAGTAACACGTTTGACCAGCGTGGTATAGTAGGTCAATTTCCTTCCCATTATGGAGGAAGCTCGAGCCCAACAGTGGGACATATATGAGCTGACATGATGATGATTGTTAAGATCTTATAGTATAACGGTCATCATATCCTAAGATAATACTATCTCCACACTACACAAAATAAGTTCTTCACAATAAAAAACCTTACTTTAGACTATCTATTTAGTTCCCAACATTTTTAATTTGGTACCAATGTGAGACATAAAACTGGGCTCCAAATAACCTATTTTTAATTGTATACAATATTATAC
This sequence comes from Lymantria monacha, assembly GCA_905163515.2. Classification (NCBI taxonomy): domain Eukaryota; kingdom Metazoa; phylum Arthropoda; class Insecta; order Lepidoptera; family Erebidae; genus Lymantria; species Lymantria monacha. The sequence continues at coordinate 28,744,630 of LR991101.1, forward strand.
CTTATTTCAATGCAATAAGAGTTAACTAATAAAGTGTAGTTGGCGTCGTTTTCAACTTAGTACAGTGTCATTTGGTCTAATTAGTCTGAAGTCGTCTGCCTTTCACCCCAAGCCTTTATGTAGAGGCTTTACGACTTGACTTAGGAACAGGTTGAAATTACTTGGGCGGTATTATTCGATCAAATTCACCCTCTATCTAATATAGGGTTGAAAGCAAAGAATTTTGTCTGAGCTATTCAATGAATTTATAATTACGGTTTTATATGAAACCTCTTATAACGGATAAATAAAATTACAATAGTTCTTTTTATTTTAAAACCACGTCTTTAGATTCTTTAATGAATGAGTAGATGTGCATATATTTGCTACTACTACCTGCTGGATTTAGGAACTGGCTGTTATGCGGTTGAAGTCAGATACTTAAGTTAAATAATATCGCTAATTTATCATCTATCTCAGCTCATATACCTCCCACTCCACTATAATAGGAAGGCAATTGACTGACTATATCACGCTGGTAAAGCGGATTGGTACAGGGATTTAATTCGAGTTTGCCTCTATTGCGTAGATATTATATGCAGATTTTCTTTTACCACATACACGGCCAAAACATGGGCCGCTGAATTGCATTCTTACTTCGTTGACCCAGGGAAATTAGAAAATATACTTCATATTATTTTTAAGACCTTATTACGTATGGAAAAATGCATGAGTTTCAGAGATCTTTAGAAATACAATTTTCTTCCTTTCGGCACGTAAACGTCTCACTTTTGGTTTCAATTCTTCATTACAATAGATTATTAATATACAAGAGCACCACGCTCACTAGATGAATGAAACACGGTGTTATTTTGTGTTATTCTTCACAAGCAATGATATTATCTGCTTACCTAATGTTCTTTTACGATACTCACAAGGAAAGTAAGGGGTGGGTGGTGCGTTATGTTCTAATTGTATCATCATACAGGAGCACAAATAATTACCGAACATGAATGACATCTAGGCGAGAGTTCTTATATGTACATCCCACATTTAGATATAAGCATCTTCTATAATGTAAGGAAACACAATCCAATATAGTACGCCGACTAAATTAACGTAAGTTATCATTATCCTGCTCTTATCTCAATTACTTGTGGTCAACGCAATATGTGCTCTACATTGTAAAAGTTATGAGTAAGAGTTGTATGAGGCCACCTGACATCAAACTGCTTTGGGAATGTAATCGTTGATCAAACGGTATCAAGTGGAGGGGACCCTCTTACCGGACACGGGGTCTTCGGTAAGTACCTGCATAGAATTAGAAGGGAAGGGGCCCCAGGATGTCACGAGTGTAGCGCGCCTGTAGACGATGCGGGTCACACTCTGAAGGTATGCCCCGCCTGGGCGCCCCAGGGCCACGTCCTGTCAGAGGTCGTTGGAGGAGACCTATCACTGTCGACCAACATCTCCAGAACGCTTGACAGCGACAGGTGCTGGACGTCGCTGGCCTCCTTCTGTGAGGCCGACAAGGAGAGGAAGGAGGTTGCGGAACGGAAACGCGAGGCGCTTGCGTCCGCTGACTCGTTCCGCCGCCAGTGACCGGGGAGGAGGAGGCGCCGTTATGCGCACCTCTTCCCACCATTACCATACACTACCAACTCTTTATATTTACTCATGCGTATTAACAGCCAATTACGAGTCACTCATCGATATAAATCAAACAATAAAAAGTCAATTAATAAATCTTATAATGTTGTTCAGACGTCAGGTGTCCCCATTGTGACGTGACCCGCCATTAATTAATGAATACGTTATATTTATTGCTTACGAATGTTCCGACGTAACGTTCACACCGATATACATTGACAGACAGACAGATGAACATTATATATTATATTTTATTGGCTTTGCTTTATTTTTTTTTGTAACTTCTAAGCAAATTGAATGGTTTATAATGTAGTTTTAATTACATGTTAGAATTTATATCACGAAGCAATCTTGTTCATTAGGTTTAAATAATAATATTAGTAATATATAATAACACGTAGTTCATTATAAACACGTATTTTGAAATACTGGTATTTTTCTATTATTTTGGTGGGAGCTCGAGTGTAATATATAAGTACTCATATGATAATGATGAAATAGACTAAACATAAATAAAAAAAAATAAAAATATTCTAAATACTTTGAAGTAGAGGATAGAAAAGGAAAACCCACCACTTCCCATAGTTATATTGTTGAATAAAGTTAAAATAAGAGTACAGTGAAGAATACAAGAGAAAACAAATAGTGTAGAATAAAAATAGTATAAGACGTAACAAAAATTGTTACTTCTGTGAAACAAGTAACACTTTGGGTTTCAACAGGGAATTTCAAACAAACAAAATATCCTTATAGTAATAAAAGATAAGCACAAAATATCAATTAAACACTGTGTTTTCTATTTATTAAATACTGTGCTACAAAAGCCAGCCATCTATCCAATGACGTGAACCATGTCTTATAACGATTTTACTAATATTTATAATATTATAAAGATAAGATAAAATTTAATCTAACATACAAACAGGGCTACGAGAAAGTGCATTTTACAATCCTCTAATTTTCTGCAGCACTTCAAATATTGACTCGACACATACCTATTTTGCATCTAAACGAGGCATTCTCACGACAGCTCAGCTTTAAATGCGCCTTTTTTATCCTATCCTAACTCGAACTTAACCCATATACCTTTCTTCCTTAAGGTCAATATACCGCATATATCAATATAACGCAAACAATGTTTAACCATAGAGCAGTGGTGGATCTCCCTCCTATGTTCCATTTCAAAATAATAATACATTTCCATTATGTATCGTTTAATTCAATCAAATATATGTTAAATGGATTATGTCTCGTGAATTCCTAATGTGCGCTTACCCTTATATAGTAGCTGTAGAATACATAACTCACATACTGTCACGCAGTGTCGTAGCCCCAACGTAGGCAGCAAAGAGCTACGCGGTGCTACGGAGTGCTACGACACAATGAAGTTGATTGAACGATCGGAAATAGTTGGGAAGTCATTCGTCTGCTCTGATTGAAAAGGGTCCCGTCGTGTCGGTGGTTCAGTTACTTTCTAACAGATATATCACCTTTTTCATATTTTTAGTAGGTTGGGTCACTGCGTTATTAGTCTATTGGGAAATGGATGGATTGTATAAAGTATGGATGAAAAGAGAATAAAGGAAAAAGATTAAAGCAATTTAATATTGTAAATAGTTTGTATAATGAATCAAATAATGTTCATCGTCATCATCATCATCTGAATTCATATATGTCCTATATCTAGACTCGAGCTCTCTCTGCAATAGAAGGAAAAAGTGAGCATTTAAAAAAACTATGATATTGTTGGACAAAGTTTATTTTATTTATATCAAAATAGAAAAAATATAAAACATATTCCCGTAATCATAAGCGATATAGTAATCAAAATGTTGGTCAATTAAAAGTTAAACGCAAACATAATGAAAAATATTTTATTTTAAATGTGTACCATTCATAAGAATTCACAATTAATATAATGCGAATTAGTCAAATTCTTATGAAACTTAGCACATTTAATGCGGAACCAGGTCTAGCTTTGTCCGTACCCAGCTTGCGTATCGGGTAAGAAAAAGCCAAGGAAGTCTACCTTTTCTGTGATGCGGAGAGCGTGACCTTAATATGGTTCAGTGTGGAGAAGAAATGAAGAGACCCCAGATCTGTGATATAAATATTTTAGTGCAATGTCACCTTTACCTTGGCCCACTGAAACTATCTTATACTTCAAAATATTTTATATAAAAGACAAAAAAAAATATTTTAGTATAAAAGAGAAAAAAAAAATATTAAAGCGCTATAAAACCGGACTTGTTTTGTGCTGTCACAAAGAAAGTTTTATAACCAGGTCTAAAACTACATATGTGAAACAAATGGAAAATGCATAAAAACTGAAATTCATCATAAAAAAATAAATATCCATATTGTAAACATCTTCCTCCTCTGAAGTACTGATAAGTAACTGATGGTAGAATATAAAGCGTGGGTATAAATATTACTTTAATTCTAAAATATATCTGTGAAATAGAGATCATCGATGAAACGCATGTTACACCTTTGTAAGGAAACGAATGGCTTGAACCATTAATCAGATTTACTCAGTATAAGGGGATCAATATTTTTTATATTCCTTTTATTATGTTAAATAATATTTCTAAAAACATTATGTAGTGGTTACGAATCAATCTCGTGGTGACTGATGAAGAATATAATATGTACCCACATGTTATTTTTCTGTTGGATAAGGATAACTTAAGGAGTGAACGCTTGACATGTGATGAGACGGGATGAAACTAATGTTGTGAGAAAAGTTTTAAGTACATACATATACATTCATACTTATCATCACGCCATATCCCTTGCAGGGTAGGCAGAGAGAACAGAGTGCCAAAAAACTCTATCCTTGCATACTTCACTCGTTGCCTCAACATTCATAATTCTCTTCATACACGCTCGCCGGTTTCGGAGATTCTTGATTCCATCTTCCTTCAGTACGTGACCAATCTGGTCTAGGTAGATTAGTCTCGATCTCCACCGGAACCTACATCTTTCCATTTTTGCCTTGTATATCTTCTTAACCAGACGTTCGTTCGGCATTCTTTCCACATGTCCAAACCATCGGAGCATTCCCTTTCGCATCTTTACACCAATACTCTCTTTCATTCCTACTCCAATACTCTCTTTTCCTACTCGCTCTCTTACGTCGTCGTTACGAAGGCAATCGGTCAGCCTAACTCGACAGATGTTCCATAGAGATGGCATTTCGAACGCATTAATTTTAGTTGCATGCTTTTTTCTGCATACCCAACTCTCGCTTTCATATAGTAATGTTGGGACAAGCACTGCGTTATTTCAATACATATACTACACGTGCCTTCTGGCTGAGGTGGTGGCTACCGAGAAGTTACCCCAACGCTAAGTTCACTCTATTTCACGTATTCACTCTTTGCTCTATATCAGTGGTGCACCTTCCATCTAAATCGGCAATCAGCTAAATCCACATCCAAGATATACAAATTCATCCACTTGCTCTAGTACATCATTACCTATTATTACTCTTACATCTTTTTAGTTAATACCATACTCCGGTAAAATGTCCTAAAGTTCCTTTCGTACAACCATGTCAAATGCTCTCTCCGGATCCACAAACCTGCATAAAACCCTCTGATCTAGAGCCAGATGCTTCTCCACAATGTTGAGCAGAGAGAACACTTGATCCATGCATCCCCTTCCACTCCTGAAACCTCCTTTTGTCTCACACAGTAAACCGTCGGACATCATCCTTATTCTCCTTTCAATAATTTTACCGTACACTTTTGTTGACAAACTGGTCAAGCTTATGGCCCTGTAATTTGCACAGTCATAATATAAACCCTTGTTTTGAAATAAAGGCACGATGACTGCGCTATTCCAGTCCTTGGGAACCATTCCCGAGCCCCAACATAAGTTGAGGAGCAACAGGAACACCTCCCAGACACATGCGCCGCCAAGCTTAATCATCTCGGCAGACACCATATCAATGCCCTCTACCACCAATGCCCAATACCATTTTTCAAACTTCTTACCGCCTATTCAACTTCATCCATACTGATGCCATCGGAGGATGCCAGTGCTTAATGTTGATCTACTAGACCACTTGCAACACCGGCGCCAACTCGAGTATCCGCATACATATCGCCAAAATATTCACTCCATCGGCTTAACACGTCTTGTATCTGTGTAAGAATGTCTCCACCTTTAGACCTTATTTTATTCATTCTGAAGGCTGGCCAACCACTCCGAGACTTCTTCACCCCCCTTCAAAAGAGTTTGGTGTTACCCTCGAAGTTTTTCGTCAGCCTATCTTCTACACTCATATTTTCTCTATCACGTTTCTCTTTCACTAAGGCCTTGATGTCATTCTTACATTGCCGATATATTTCTTTCTTCTGTCCAGTCATACTGTCATTCAGATTCAAAGAAGAGATGATGACGACTGATACCACTGGGAATCCTACGGGAGCATATGCTACAACCATGAATACCTTGGTGACATCTAATTTTATACGGACCCAAAGAAGTCTGGGATCATACATTCTGTAATCCTTTACACCTGAGTCCAAGCGAGAGGACAACAGCACTTCTACCTCCATGCTGGCTCGACAGATTTGTAGTACACCAAACCACTGATTATACCACAGACAAAGGATTAATGTCAAGCAATATAACTTATAAACCTTAGCCAAAACTTTAAATAATATTTACTGTTTTTCTTCAACCTATATGAAAGGAAGGAGACGTGCTGGGCTGAACCCATTATATATTGCAGTAAGTGAGGATAATGATGACAGCAAACTTGAAAATAATAGTTTAAGGAGAGATTTCATTCATCAACATCATTTCAGCTTATATAAGTCACAGTGCTGGGCTCTAGCCTCCTCCAAGAAGAAAAAGGAAGAGAATTGATCAATTATATTGCTAGTCAAATGATTTGATATAGGATTTTTACGTACATTTTATATCTCCTAGTCGTCCCTTATGACATTTCCGAGCAAGAGATAACGTAGTGAATTGTAGTCTAACTTTGTCATCACGCGGAAAATAAAGAGGAAAACAATTGCAATTGTCAGACTTGGCAATCGCAGTTGGTGTAATAAGAAAAAGACTTGCTCAATCCTTGAATAATTCCTTTTTTTCTTGGTGGCGGGCTACGATACGTCACGCCGCGCTATTCCGTCCGGGGTCCTTGAATAATTCCTAAGCCGATATTTACAACGTTAGACGTGAAGGTAAGAAATGATGCCAAAATGTATTCTAACTGGTTACCACCCGAGGAATATAGTCTAGTGACATTGACGTTCATAATCTCAGTCCGTCAGAGCGTCGCCAATGTTAAATTGTAGATAAAATTATGTAATATAAAAAGTTAAGTTAATAAAACACAAATATAGCGTGAGGGTGGCCCCTGAGGGCGACTGAAGCATTGTTACTCATATATCTTTTTTGAGTTCGAATTATGTAAAAAGTTCGTTCGTGTAATAAATAACCCACATAAACCTCAACATCCGTGGATTTTTGTTGAAACCTATATTAACTTTACCCTTTAGGGATATGGTATGTGAAGTATTATATGTTAAGAACTAAATGTTTCGCGTCATATTTAATTATTAGAGAATAAAATAATTTATCAGTACTGTCGTTGACGTCAGATACATTATCACTATGAATTAGATTTACATATTATATATTTTTTAAATTACATGTCTACTTAACTTCTGTCGAAGTACAATACTTATTTCAAGTCAATTTAAAGAAATATTAAATGATTTAAAATTAAATTCTAATAATATTATATATTTACCCCCATGTGATAGCTGTGGTCATACTATAGACAGGTGTGCCCTATCTATAGCCGCAAGCCAGCCCGTCTACGGTAGTACCACACTTTCGCAGAAAATGGATGTCTGAGCAGTAGCAATATGCTGTTGTGTTTTGTTCGGTAAGCGAAAGGCCTAAATTAATTAATTAATGCCTAAATATTATTAATTAATTAACTAATTAACTAGAGGCCTAAATTTCTTTCTATGATATTGCAAAGGTTTATAAGTAACACTTACCATCAGATATGGTCATTTTCTCCATATACCAACACGGCGTGGTATAGTAAATCAAATTTCCCTCTAATTTATAGGAGGCTCATCATATCCAGCGGTGAGAGATAAGGCTGTGATGTTCTACTAAACACTTCCTTTCTCACGAACATCGTAAATGATAATTATATGATGTAGTCAGATATCATCATTGCGAGAGAAAGAGAACTCGATGCTAATACTTACCAAAGTACTGTCTCCGATATATATCAAGTTCGAGCCAAGATTACTGGCGACTAGCACTGTATATAAGTTTTAGTTGTAGCTGAAATATAAATAAAAAATTGTATTTTAAATTTAATTAAGAACGTACGTTCTACTAATAAATCAATTTCAGGATTATCTACATACTGCGGTAAATTAAAATTGTATTAATCGATGACACAACCCAGTAATTTGAATAATGGGGTTGTGTTATCGTTTACTACAATTGTAACTGCAAAAATTGAGTATTAAGCCTGTACAATGTGTAAACAATGTCATGTAGATGGCACACGTCTCCTTAAAGACGAAAATATAATACGATGCGAGAATTGAATGTCCTACACTAGTTCACGGTGATGTAAGTGGCAGCACGATTCGAACGGATTTCCAATACTTAAAATATAAAACATGGTAATAAAAATAAATATATAGGTAATCAAATCTCGCACAAGCAAAGCTACTAACATGACTTGTTGAAAATCTATAGAGGTTGAACATAATGCCAGTTGAGATTCTGCCAATACGATATATTTTCGTTTTAAAATACTTCAATTCCTTCGTATTTGAAATGTTGGATTATTAAAGTTGGAATTCCAAATTTCAACGCAGCGTTGAGGTTTGAATCTAATCAGAAGCACTCCGACCGGTATATTAAATTTATATTGAACTCTATTTTTGTCACGGGCAACGCTCTAGAGACAAGCTTCACCTTACCAGCTACGTTTATGGTACAACTGTCTTACAGATTATTACTAATATAGGTTCATACAAAAAATATAAGAATGAGGGGTTTAAAAAAATGTTTTACACTCAGTTCTAAGGAATAAATCATTGGGTCGCGAGGGAACTCATAAATTCACAATTAATAGAAAACAATTACTCCCCATTTGAAATAAAACTATTTTTACGGATTTTATCACGTTTGTATTTGATTTTTAATTGCCCGACATTTCGAACACTTTACAGTGATCATGGTCACGGGAGGACTAAGGTGTCTTACGTCCAACTAGTCATCGTTATTACAGAAATTTACATCTACCCGCTACAGTATCAGTTATTAAAGTTTGACATATATTTTAATACAAATTCATTAGCAGTACAAAAAGAAAATGATTCTATGTATATAAACTCTATACATGACAGACGAACGCAATAGAATAAGTACAAGTAGTTTTATTTCAAATATGTAATACTCGCGGCAACATCAGTAAACATTATAACCACACTACGCTACACTACACCTTATTTAAAAAAAATATTCATATATCACACAATGTATTCTCCTGTTGGTTCACAACACTAGTGTAGTACATCACTACAGATGTAATAGTTTATTACGACATCTGCGCAACAACATCCACAGAAGTATCAACATACTTGCCTGACTTTTTATAATCCTCTGTATACATCCAGATGTTAGAGATTCCATTGAATGGAGATAATACCACTAAGGTTTGGTGTGAAGGTAAGCAATCAAGATTGATCTTAGCCTGCTTTATTATTTCTACGAGTCCTATACAAAGTATTAAAATACAGATAATCTAGGATATAATATGTATATCAAAATCAGGGTTTAAAACGAAATCACGAATCTAAATTATAAACTCATTCTAAGAAAAAAATCTAACTGAACTTTGAAGAGAGGAATATATTTTTGAAGTCAAAATTCAACTTCACTTTGGGGATTTGAAGCTGTATGTACAAAGTCTTGAAATTTAAATTTCAAAATAACTATAGTTAAGTTAATATTTTTGAGGACTGACTTATTTCAGCTCTTACACAGTAGTGTGTCTAGGGATTTATGTACATCAATATATATATTACAATTTTATATGTCAAACGTTAACCTATATTCGATTTGATACAATTTGAACTGCTCAAATATCTCAATTTCAATACTAATCATTATATACGCAACTAATTATATAAAATCCTTACTAATATTATAAATGCGAAGGTCGCTGTCTGTCTGTCGCTCTTTCACGCCAAAACTACTGAACCGATCTAAATGAAATTTGGTACACAGATAGTCCAGAACCTAAAAAAGGAACTATAATAAGCTACTTTTTAATGCAAAAAAGGGTTGTAAAGGGGGTTAAAAAGTTGTAAGGAAATATAGTCATTTTTAAAGCCAGAAGCTTGAAACTTATTTTTAGGCTATTGATTAGACGTAAATAAGTATGATATTAAAATTTTGTAAAAAAATACCCTTAAAGGGTAAAATAAAAATAGGGGATAAAAATCTTTAGGATGGTAACCCTTTACGCGGGCGAAGCCGCGGGCAGAAACTAGTATTACTATAAAGAGTGGATATGATAGAATATATTGTTGACGAGTCCACAACCTTAAGATATATTCTACAAAGGCTTGAGCAAAAATAAGGCCAGTGTGAAATATTAGCACATATAAACACCTACCTATCCGTGTGGTGACGGAGTAAGAATACAATTCACCACCCCCATATCTTCCCCGGGGGTGATCGTAAGAGACGACTAAGGGATATAAAACGCATATAACATCTATGCAAGAGAAGGAAAACTCAAAACAAAACCTTTTACAAACACGTCTGACCAGCGTGGTATAGTAGGTCAATTGCCCTCTCATTGTTGAGGAGGCTCGAGCCCAACAGTGAGACATATATGAGCTGAGTTGATGATGATGATGATCAATTATCAAATACAAATGATAGCACTAGATTAGCACAAAATTTCTTGATGTTGTTTTTAGTAATCAAAACGGAAAATTTTTGTTATGACCGTACACAAACAGCCAGCGAGAAATGAAAACGGAATATATGGTCACTTTATGCATCTCTTAATACAGCGTGACGCATACGCGTCTAACTTCGATGCGCCGCGGGGTACGCAGTCAAAACTTCTACTTTGTATTCTGTCTGTTCCACCACTAATCTAGTACTGAAATTAAAGGCGTGACTTTATAAACGTATTGAAATTTTCACTTTATCAAAAGCTGTCCAAAATTTCCATAAAACAGCTAAAGTTCACGGTTGGTACGAGCAATGTTCAGACTCAACAAAGGCAGTCAATGCCCGCCCTAGGAGCGTACATAAAGAGACCCCACCACAAACTTTGAAGGCAGTACTTTGATTTGAATATTCTTAGAATTGTGCTTATTCATTCGCTTTTCATTCGCCGCTGTACAAACAAATAACGTATTGATGATTGACAGTTGAATAAAAATATTAGTCTGTACGAATTACTAATGAAACAACTTTCATTAATTTAGTGCTCACGGATTTAGTTTATTTATTGTACATATACGCTATAATAAAGGTTTTATGGAAAGTGATTTCACTTCACTCAATAGAGTACTGAATTATATTTCTTCAAGAAATTATTTTTATTATTATTTATTTATTCATTCGATCAAACTATGAGCAATGACATATGAAATGTCTCAATTATTATCGCACCCGGTAGATACATTATGATAAAGTTTAAAGTTTTATTATTATTAGCTAGATGATATATAGAAGGGAAAAAAAGAGGAAAGAGTTCCGAGTAAAATCTCATACAAGTTTCTGAAGTTATTAACATTTTCGCTTACATTGCACACACAGTTGATACCACTATACTCTCCTCGTCTAATAGAATGTTGATGGTTATTTATTTCCGTTCTCTACGCAAAAACTTTTAGACTATAACTACTATTTTACTTTATATGAGAAGTTTAAAGATCACTATTTTTGGGCAGAAAGCTTTTAAGAAAATGCCAAAAACTAGGCGACCGGAATACAATAAAATAGTTATTTTTCGATCATCCCATATCTATCCCTCAATTTATCGACGTCCATCTTCTTAAAGGGACTAGATAATACCATGCTCGTCACGCTTTTCAAACGTGCGTTTAATATTGGGTTTTTTAGTTTCCCAGCAGAGTGTTTCTTGATGAGTTCTTGATGGTCTTTCAGATAATTTTTACAACACCATTTCTATGCAGTTCTAGAAGATTGATGATTCAAATTCTACAGGTGTTTAACACATTCTCTATTTCATGCATATCAAGTATTTGAGAAATAAAAATAACTGCGATATATTTAAATTTCAATCTTATTGTTCTTTGTAGTCGATGAGCAAACAGTGTGGCGGCTTATAAGTTTGCACGCCGTCCTTCACGCCATCCCCGGAAGGTTTGGACGAAATATAACCGAAACAGATTGCCCGGTAAAATATCACGTATCTTTATGCCTATCAATTTTCATCGTTAAATATATATACACAGCAATATGTTGTTTTTCATTACTTACGATATTTCAATAACGATAAAATATATAATGTGAACGTTCAAGATATTGTTATCAATATTTCAATATATTCGATCGCTAAAGGCGCTACGAGCCGAGCCGCGGCGCTCACACAACAATACATCGCGGTAAAAGTCAATAATCTGGAGTCAAACGATCGCTTCACTCGATAACTATAACAATACCTCATTGTACTTTACTGTTTGCGTTTTTGGTCTTGTTCATAACCAGTAATCAATAAGTCAAATATTCAATATTCACTTTGTTGCGATTTAACTGGCCGGATAAAATGAATGTGACTGCATCATTTATTTATTGTACATAAAGTTATGGGGAGAACGTGTCTAACACATCTCCGATACAAGACGAACGAGAATTTAAAACTCTGATTAAAAGTGTGCGATAAATATGTGAGTAGGTATGTGCTATATATACGCTTAAGCACTTCTTCTCATGAATGTTTTATTTTCCTAATGGTTGGTTGCTGATCACAATTTAAATACCACTAATTATTTCACTTTAATATTGTATTTTACAACGTCGTGGATTTTTTGTGTGATGACGAAGTAAGAATACAGTTCATCAGCCCTTTCTTACCAGTAGGTGATCGTAAGAGACGACTAAGAGATATAAAGCATATAACAGCTATGCAAGAGAAGGAAAACTCAGTCATAAAATTATTGCCAATAACTTTTGCAATATGTACAATGTAAGAGGAGCACATATTACATCGACCACATCTAATTGCAATAAGAACAGACAAAAAATTCTTCATTTTTATTAAAAACCTTGCGAGGGATATAACACGGATACAATTAAAGAACCCAAATAACATTCAGACTCTGAATAATCATTTTCAGATAACACAGATCCTTTTTTTTGCGGTGGACTATGGAGATTTTCGCGCCCCGCCGTATCGATCCGAGGCGACGGAAGAGGCGGCGCGCAACCCCATAGACCCACCCTGCAAACACCTCTCTTCGCCGTGCGAGCGTGCCACCGGTACCCGATCTTTGCCTACGTTATGACCGAGCCGTTGACTTGGCAGATCTCTGCTTATACCGCTAAGACATCTTTATAAGCAGTATTTATTTATTTTTTAAACTAATTATTGTTACAAATTTACAAGTATAATAAGATAAAAAAAATAATATTTCGAGAAAAAAACAAGACTAGAAATACAATTTTCGAAGGTTTCCATACATACATACATATCATCACGCCATATCCCTTGCAGGGTAGGCAGAGAGAACAGAGTGCCAGAGAACTCTATCTTTGCATACTTCACTCGCTTCCACAACATTCATAATTCTCTTCATACACGCTCGCCGGTTTCGGAGACTCTTGACTCCACCTTCCTTCAGTATATGACCGACCTGGTCTAGGTAGGTTAGTCTCGGTCTCCCTCGGTACCTACATCCTTCCACTTTCGCATTGTATATCTTCTTAACCAGACGTTCGTTCGGCATTCTTTCCATATGTCCGAACCATCGGAGCATTCCCTTTCGCATCTTATACCAATACTCTCTTTCATACCTACTCGCTCTCTTACGTCGTCGTTACGAAGGTTTCCATCGTACATAATATACATGTTAGTTATAGTATACTATATCTAATCACAATAGCAATTAATTGGAATGAAAATTAAAGAAAAATAAGTAATAACACGAGATAAAATAAAAAATAATTAGCACTTAAATATTAAGTGTTTATTAGTTACACACCAGCCCCTAAGTTGTGTGCTGTTAATGACGTTTTAGCAGTTAGACAGATTAACAATATAATTTTGTCATGAAAAATATTTTTGAACTTAATATTAGAAGGACGGTGACATATTCGTGTTATTATAGTTATTAATAGCATCGCACACTAAAATCTTAGAACATCATGTGCTACAGGAAATGATCTAGTCATATTCACGTCGAATTAATTGATAATGTTCGCAGAAGTAGACAAGAAATTAATCGTGAACATTGCACACAGTCCAAACTATTGTACCAATTATATATTTTGTCTCACGTCTCTTGAAGTAAACAGAAATGTAAACATACCAACAGTTCGCTTCACAATCTTTTGTGCCACATAATAGATACAAAGTTATAAGTTGATCAGTTACAGTTACAAGCTCCGAGTGAGAATTACCTAAACATTGAGAAAATTTGCAAAGCTCTAAGGGCATATTATTATTATTGTTGATTTATATTTTTGTTGAATAAACGTGTCAAACCTTTATTCAACAAAATAAGCGTTAGGTTTTAGAAAAAAAAACAATCTTGTGTAATGAAAGAGATTACCAGAATCAGGGAACGAAACCATAAACCAGAAATAAGTTTTAATAATAAAGGTTTTTTTTTGGGGGTGGGTTACGGTCGGCGCACTCCTCGCACCACTCCGTCCGGGGCGAGAGAGGGGCGTAAACACGCACACCGGTAACCCACCCGTGGCATGTCGCCTTCGTCGTTGGGCCGTTTACCGGAGTAGAGTGGCTTGACGTCAGTGGTCAGCCCGACGGAATACCCCCTGAGGAGTACCCTCTCCTCGACCGACGTCTCCTCCTCGGGGAGGACGTCGGTCTTTCCTCACGCGGTCGACTTCTAGGCGGATGACGGACTAATTCCCCGATCCAGTCATCCGCAGCCTTGGCTAGGGAATAATAAGAGTTTACCATGACAACAATAATGTGAACGAAAAATTCATAATTACATGTAGATACCACAGTACTAGATGTTAGAGCAGATGGAATGGATTTCCAATAGTCGTGGATTTGAATCTGGCATTATCTGATTTTCGGTTGAAAAATTAATTTCGTAAAATAATATTTCCATATAGTGTCGGACTAACCTTTACTTTCTCGTGGTAGTGGTGAAACACGTTCGAGGGATCACCAGGACCCTGATAAACTAACAACATTAATTGCGTCCGTCCACACGTCCGCCAAACGTGCCAATATTGAGTATTATTACTCATTCGGGGAGATTCAATCTTGCTCAACGGACAGCGGCGGATGGATTTATTTCTTTTTCCTGCCAAATTTCAAACCCAAGACCTTACGACAGCAATAACTTACTTAATGTAAATAATGAGTTATTTCATACTATCATCTTTATATTCATCTTAGCTCATATACGTCACACTGTTGGACTTGTATCGTGCTGGTTATCATGACTTTTCCTTTTCTTGTATAGATATTATCAGCATATCTCATTTCGTAGTTATTTTTTATGATATCGCCTGATAAGAGAAAGGGAGAGCTAAATTATATTGTTAGTTTATAACATAGTACAAATATATAGAATGCGAGTATTTCGGTCTCTCATATAGGTCATAGTGAATGTGTATGTTTGTTTAGTCAGCGGGGCAGCCTCTTTGATGTTTGAACGCGTACAAACGACACGTCTGAACCGCTATAGCCGCCGCGGAGAAACCATTATATGCGCCGCCCTCGCCGGCTCTGACCTACAAACGTCTCAAAAGAAGTTTGCTTTGAAAAAAAAAACATGTTATATTTAAAGAACTCTTTAAAAAACTATAAATGTTGACCTTTACATGTGTCCTATATTAATAACTGGATTACATTGACCTGGTGGACTAAGAAATATCTAGTTATCCCATAGTCTTTCCTAACAATGTACTACAGGAAAGAAAATAGTGGGCTTGTATTTTTATTCATACAAGTAGTAGCGGTTTAAGCAATAGTCCTCAGGACTAAGTGACTTAAATTAGGTTCTTACATAGGACAATTTTTGTCCACAAATATCTCTATGAGTGTCTTTACGTAAATTTTTTTTTATACTTTTGTATGTGACTGCAATAATACTACGCGGCTGGCCCAATTTAGAATTTATTTCATATGTATTCAGATAACTTTAAGAATTATATAGGTTGACAATTTGACCTAGTAATACCTAGTATACGTCGTTCGAATTCATCTCAGCTCACATACGTCACACTCCTGGAATCATGACGTCTCTAAAATAGGAGGAACATTGACCTAATCTAGAGAGTAAATTCAGTGTAGCCGCGTTCCGATCTGGTGGTAGCTGAATAAATTTTGTTAGTTTTTTTTAATATTTTAAATTGCCACAATACCATAATTATCATAAATTAAATGTTTTAATAATAACAGATCATAAATAATATAAAACATTATGGATATATAGAATCATTTTCTTTTTGTACTGGCAATGAATTTAAATACAAAATATGGGTCAAAATTTAATAACTGATACTGTAGCGGGTAGATATAAATTTCTGTAATAACGATGACTTTTTAAACGTAAGACACCTTAGTTCTCCCGTGACCATGATTCCTGTAAACTCTTCAAAACGTAGGCAAATTAAAAATCAAATACAAATGCGAAAAATACTTTTATTTCAAATGTGTAATATTCGCGTAAATATTAGATATCAATAGGGATTAATTTCAAGTTGTCCTTCTCTTACATAGATGTTATTTGAATATCTCTTAATTGACGTTTATGACACTCACGGGTAAAAAGAGGGGTAGTGAATTGTATTCTTACTTCGTTAACCAGACGGTAAAGATCACTTGATGCAATTTTTTTGTTTTTAGATTTACGCAGAACAAGATTTTTGCGATTATGGGGTTGAATGTTCCCTGTTTTAGTTACAACTCGTTACATCAGAACCAACCAACATCTTCACAAACATTTATGATATTTTTCTAAAGACTGTCAAATAAGTTCTTATATAGGGTTGTGAGTAGAGCTGACTTAACGACTCTCTGTATTTATGTCCGTGCGTACTACCAGTAGGTATAGGGGGAGCCGACCGTAATAAAGTGACGAGTTATTGCGAAGCATCGACACAATGACAGCGCTCAACTTAATTAGTTCTACACAAACAGACGCCATTCACTTTTTCTTTACTTCGTTTTATTTGGAGAATAAATAAATATTTATTTTACGAGTTGTTTCTGTATGACGATGCGACTCCCTCTTCTGCCTGTGGGTAACGAAAAAAACGACTAAGGGATATAATATAAAAAATATGTATGTGAAAGAGAGGACAACTTTACATAAAGTCCTAAATTAAACCATCTGAATTGCGTAGTAGAGATGCTTGGTCCATATTATTTCCATGGTAGGTGAGGCTTGTACCCAATAGTGGGATGTGTGGGCGCTGAGATGAAGTAATAATATTTTTTTAAACATTCTAATATCTTTATACAAGCCATTCATATTTGTATATTTTTAGAAATTCAACTACAGCACGTTATTTTCATAAAATAAATAAATGTAATTAGGTTTATAGAAAATATCGTTTTATCAGTATTTTAGCCAATAAAAAAATATCTTTTTGGCTTACCAATGTAAAGGCAAATTTGACGTCTTGTCATTGAGAAAAGACATAGCTCAATTGAGAAATCGAGTAATCTAATTCAAACAGCTCCAGTTCAATCCTCCATCCTCCTCGATTTCCCTTTTTTATTATTTTTCCATTTTTATATTTATATAACTTTTTCATTATTTTATAAATTATGTTTTGAATATATATTATAATTCAAAAATCACTAAAAATTAAGACTATTAAAAAAAATACCGACTTAGCATGATCATTCAGATATTAATTTTGATTCAAGACATCATTAAGAAACATTAATTAATAAGTACCATATGTACTTGTGATGAGTCACTAACGAAACATGAAAACCTTATTATTGGTACAATGTGGGTTTTTGTTTGTGTGGTTCAAACTTTTAAGCAATGTGTTACCAAACCTTCCTTGGAGGACGTACAGAAGTACGAGATCATGGACCATTAGAAATGTGGACAGCTGAGAACTTGCCGTGAAATATCATAACACTAACTAGGATTATCAACATATGCGTTTTTCGCATTATCTTGAAATGGATGTTGATTAGGAAATCAATAATTGCATAGATGGATAGAAAAATATAAACATACGGACAAGTAACCACCCATGATATGTGGTGGTTACGAATGCTACCAAACACTATATTATTCAAGAATGTCATAAAAGACGACTGAGAATATTATACCGACTTGAACCAACTGAATCTGATGTGGTCTGGTCAACAATTATATTCCCAAGCAAGGTTGACGTCGAGGCAGGGAACCGATTACAGAGCTATTGCCAATACCTTTTGCAATGAGTACATTGGTTGAAGAATACATAATTTGTCGAGTTTTTTTTTTGTCGGCAGAAAGAGCGACGTACCACTCCAAGCCCTACATGTACCTATGTACGCCGTGCGAGTATGTCACCAGAACATAGTGCGTCGACTACCAGTAATTGTGACAAGAGCGGGATGCTGATGAGATAAGTACTTCCTATCAACTTATGTTAATATACCTATGAATAAAATTTAAAATAAATTGAATATTTACATAATATTTGTTTCAGGCCAACCCTCATAGGGCGACAATAATTAATCCGCGTCGACCGCCACGCGCCCCCGGGGCGCCGGGGTGGGGGTGAGAGCCCCAGCACAATCCAATCAACATCAAATTTTAACACAATTACATGATTTTGCTCTTAAATTGACGCCGTCCGAGATTATTGTAACGCGCAGACACCGTGTGATACATGTTCGTTGTTAATGTGGAGACTATTCCTTTGTATATATATTCTTATGTACTTATACTGCTGTGTGGTAGCAGCTACGAATACTACCAACCCTTACTTTGCTCGCGGATGTCATAAAAGACGACTAAGAGCTTTATAACGACCTGGGCCAACTCCATCTGATGCAGTTTGGTCAATAATTACATTCCAAAGCAGGGTTGATGTCTGGCAGGTGGCCGGTCATATAACTATTGCCAATAACTTTTACAATATGCACCATGAAAGAAGAGTACATACTCGTATTGTATCGACCTGAAGCAATTGGGATAAGAGTAGGAGAATGATGATGATTCTTATGTACTTGTTACTATTTTCCAAAAGGACTGAACCGATTTCGATGAAATTATATATCTGTGTTGAGGTGTGTTCGAGAATGAATTTAAGTTAATAATTGAACCCTTGCAATTGATTTTTATTTTATTTTTATTTTGTTTTTAGATTTTCACAGAAGAGCGATGTTTGATTATTGCAAAGCATTAAATTTTATTCGCATATGAATTGTTTGAAATAATTCACGTGTTGAAAATGTAGAGTTCAATACGTCATCACTCCTTCCTTTTTCATGCTTATCTCTTTATACTAATAATATTATTATATAAACTGGTAACATATATATACAAGACAAGGAAAACTTTAAAAATACTGTCTGTCTGTTCAGCGTGATATAGTGGATATGTTAAGGAAATATCCGTTAGCACATCTACCTCCACCGCTGCTTTCTCCATGTGAGACCAGTACAACCAACATAACGTTCAGCAAGTAGGATTACAATCACAGTCGATGTCATACCTTTCTCAAAAGAATCTGGATGATCATTCTCTTAGCTATTTCACAGCAGGTTTTTAAGATTTCCACGGGAAAGAGAGCCTTGGTGACGCATTACCTATCCGAAACTAAACTTAAAAGCAAAACATATACCCATATATAAAATTACATAGATAGTTTGATGGTCTTCCACTGGACGTGGCCAGATGGCCTAGCGTTGGGGTGTCAAGGATAGAATGTCAATAGACGATCTCTCCGACACCCCGTAAAAGCACGGAAGGGACCGCTGTAGTTTTAGTGGGTATTCCGGTCGAATTAGCTGGCCGGCGAGTCCCACACACCCTCACTGGCCGGGGCTTGTGCATAAATGCATATTCATAGTATGAACAAAAAAAAAAGATAATTTGATGGTTGTTGGACCGACCTACTGTGCCCGGTGTCATTGGGTTCGATTCCCATGCGGGACAATACTTCGTGCGATTCACACATTCTTGGTCTGAATCTAGGTGGCATTTGTGTTCGTTAACTATATGTTTGTGGGTGCCCGGTAATACAAGGATATATACTAAACGGAGTGAATCATTAATGATCTCATTGTAAATTATGTTCGTTTATTTGAGTCTGTCACCTGCCTTCATCTTCTTCTTACTATATATACTCTCTTACTACTACTCCTCCTACGTATGAAGACAATTAGTCTAATATACCATTTCGGTGTGACGGTTTGACATGGTTTTTTTTTTATTCCTGCTGCTCCTGCAGAGGTTTAATCTGCTTGTAACTGTAAATTAACTGATTTTTATGGAGTTGAAAGTAAAGTCTAGAGACCGTGATGACCATTACACTCGGCAACTCTTCGACTTAAGTTTTTCAGACAAATATTTAAAAACATATTTAATAACTTTAAACGGGCCAACTCCATCTGATGCCGTTTGGTCAATAATTACATTCCCAATGAGGGTTCACGTCTGGTAGGCGGCCGGTCATAAAACTATTGCCAATAACTTCTACAATATGTACTATGAAAGAAGAGTACATATTGTATCGACCCGAAAAAATTGGGATAAGAGTAGGAGAATGATGATGATTATTAATTAAGTTTAATATAAAGGAATAAAATAAAATCACTCAGTTTTTTTTTAACATTTATACTAGATTAGAATCAGAGAATTCTAAATCCTTTTTCTATTTAAAATTGCCAAAAATATACTTTAAATACTTATTAGTATGTGGTGACAGATTAAAAATACAATTCTCCACCCCCTATCTTAGCCATAGGTAACAGTAAAAGAGGACTAAGGAATAAAATGTGCATATAACATATATGCAAGAAAAGGGAAACTCGTAATGCAACCCCTATACTAACACGTCTTACCATCGTGGTATAGTTGGTGAATTTCCTTCTTAGTGTGAAACAAGCTCGAGGCCAGCAGTGGGACATATACGAGCTGAGATGATAATATTATATATAATAAAATACATTGAATAAATATGATATAACTAGCTTCTGCCCGCGACTTCGTCCGCGTGGAATAGTCGTAAGTTAGCGTTAATCCAAAGTAACTATTCCTCCTACAATATTTCATCACCCTTTTCAACCCTTTACAACGCTTTTTTCAATTAAAAAGTAAAATAAAAGTATGCCTATGTCCTTTCTCAGGCTTTAGACTATCTGTGTACCAAATTTCATTTAAATCGGTTCAAAAGTTTTGCCGTGAAAGCTGGACAGATAGACAGAGTTACTTTCGCATTTATAATATTAGTTAGGATTAATATATTTCGTTAATACCGCACGCTAAGTAACCGTTTTTAATTACTGCTCATTGAATACCGTCCAAGGTCCATACCATGTTATTACACACACACACACATGTACTTCATACAATGTCGCCGGTCGGAGGACAAGTTATTATTTTTAATTCTAAATGAAGGTTTTATATTTAATATGAACGCTTTGTTTTTTTTTTAATTTCGCCGCGACTTCACTTACTTCATAGTTAAATTATGGTCAACGTTACTCGTATGTATTGCAATAATAAACTTCATTTCAATAAAATGAATCTATAGGATGTTAGTAACATTGTAATACTTACTATTTAGTATTAGTAACAATATTCATATATAATTAAAAATAAAGGTGGCCTGATGACATTATGAAGGTCGCAGGAAACCGTTGGATGTAGGTGATACAGGGCCGTTTGGCGTGGCATTCTCCTAGGGAGGCCTATGTCCAACAGTGGACCTCTACGAGCTGATGGATGGAATTATAAAATAAATAAAATATGACCCACTTCTTTAGAAATAAAAATGTTAGAGTAATGAATTGGATGTGATGTGATAAAAGAAGGCAAACCTGAAATAATAATTATATGTCTATATAACGAGCACCTTCAGAAAGCTCATTACGTTCACCTCTATTTTTCAGCCCTGAGAAGAAGAAGAAAGGTTATATTTATCAAAATGAAATATCTTCATCATCATTCAGCTTTTCACCATCCAATGCTGAATGTAGACCACCATCATAAAAGTTATGCCATAATTGTGACGCTTGTTAGGCGGGTTAGTTTGCGCCATTAATCGATGCCCGGGCAAACACTGCTCTAAATCACCCGGTATTCCTTCAACTGATTTTACGATATTTACGATCTAATAAAGAGTTGCCACCAAAATATTTTTATCATGTGTGAAATACCACTCAGGAATAATAATAAATAGAAATAAAATATACAGTTGTATACTGTATATTTTATTTCTATTTATTATGAGTGTACGAATACAAATTAATATTTTTTATATTTAGAGTAGAAAACTCGATGTTTAGTCCTGTTCCAATACTTCTAACCCGCATGCTATAGCAATCCAATTTCTCTCTCTGTGGACAGAGTTCGACCTCAGCAGTCGAGTGTAAATACGCTAAGATGATGATTTATAATATGATAGGCTTTATACGACTCCCAATAGAAAGATATATTTAAAACATTTAATTAACTTTCAAAACTCCATACCAAAAATATATCTTTGTGATGTAATGATATCTAATGTTTACCTGAGTATTACACATTTGATATAGAACTACTTTTACGGCTTTTATCCCGTTTATATTTATAATTTCCCGACGTTTCAAACAGTTTACAGTGATCATAGTAGCGGTGGTGTAATAACAATGACCTATTGGACGTAAGACACCTTAGTCCTCCCGTGACCATGATCACTGTAAAGTGTTCGAAACGTCGGGAAATTATAAATCTAATACTAACGATAGAATTCGTAAAAGTATCTTTATTTCAAATGTATCATTGTGAACATATATGAATGTCAACTATAAATTCTTTATTGTCGCACTGTTCATTAGGTTTGTATAAGGTTCTGTTTCTACTTTCAATCTCGGGTATTGAAATGATATTATCAATTCAATTAATATCTTCCGGTCGTCTTCTCCAACCAATCTAACATTTAACTTCGTCACTTAGTTATAACAAATGTAACTATTTAAATTTAACTTTATTTGATGTAACTTGTTACACATCATCACGATCATCTCCGTTCATATGTCCCACAGCTGGGCTCGAGCTTCCTTCACAATAGAAGGGAATTTCGGCCTATCACGTTGGTCAGAGGAGTTGATGTAGTATTGCGAATTATCTCCACCTAGATAGATGTCATCTATATATTGTATCCCTTAGTGGTTTTAAAAATATCCACGGGTAAGAAATGGGGGTTGGGGATTGTATTCTTACACCGATACCATAAGATTGATAATAAGGAATATGAAATGACTTTTTTTTAAAGACAAAAAATAACCTACAATTAGGATATAATACTTTCGGAGAATTTATAATAATTTAACAAACATAAATTATATCTAGACGTTAAAAAACAATTTGTGGATCACAAAAAGACCTGCCTGAAAATTGAACCAGAAGCGCTGGCATGGTAAGTCGATATCTTAAGCACTATATCATCTGTGCAGTCTGCAGTAATATAAACTAGAATCAAAAACAAACATCAAAGTATTTCTCTATCGAATTACCAATAAAATCTTCGTATTGCTCAATAATTCGTGATATAATTTGTAAATATATTGAAATAAAATAAAAAAAAAGGAAAACAAACATAAAAATTACCATGACGGCGATATTTATTCGCTAATATGATAAACATTGAGAAGGTAAATATATAACAAATTATCTTTTGAACAATTTTCTACACATCAAAGACATTTACATAACATTAAAACATAATTTATATAACCACAAGATATTAAACAGCCAAATGTTCACCCATTGCGCTTATCTTGAAACGAGTTATCTTTTAAACGAAACGTACTCACGAACTAAATATGTATAAAAAATAACGAAAACGAACTTCCTTTGAGCGACGTTTCATTTTTTTTGGTGAAGAAATTTTAATATTTTAAAAGAACTTCGGACACAGACTGCGTTAGTTGAATGGTTGGTAAATCTTTTTTTTTTTTGGTTTATTATGGTAAAGTTTGTAGTGATGAGATAAGGTATGGAATTATTTGCTTGCATCAGCGTTACTGTAAATTTAAATTTGGGTATTACTTTAAGTTTAAATGAGACTTCTAATAAGGTGTATTTTTTCGTTAATTTTCTTTTTGTTTAGTTTTATAGATAACACTATGATATAAGGAAATAATAATTAATAAATTTCTGTGTGGTGACGGAATAAGAATACAATTCGCTACCACCTATCTTACCCGTGGGTGATTGTAAAGGACGACTAAGTGATATAAAATGCATATAACGGTATAATAATAAAAGGAAATCTCGAAACAAAACCCTATACTAACCCGTCTGACCCGCGTGGTATAGTAGGTCAATTTCCCTTCCAAAATATATTTTTATCATTGGCTGAAAACACTGGAAAAACGATATTTTCTGTAAATAAAACCTAGCTAAATTGATTAATAACTTCCGAAACCTCATGCATACTAAAGTTCATGGAAATCGCTGGTGCCGTTGCTCAGAATCTGAAAATATAAAATATATAGAAATATACACAAATTGCTTACTATCTGTGTGGTGACAGAGTAGGAATACAATTCATCACCCCCTATCTTACCCGTGGGTGATCGTAGGAGACGACTAAGGGATATAAAACGCATATAATATCTATGCAAAAGAAGGAAAACAAAACTCTATACCCACACGTCTGACCTGACCCGATATATTAGGTCAATTTTTCTACTGTTATGCTCAAGCCCAGCTGTGGGACTTATATGAGCTGAGACGGTGACGATGATGACAGGAGTTGTTCGATTAAACATATTATATAGGTAGATATATATATAGTTAGTAAACGTGTATTGTATTGTAGCCACTACAGTGTGTCGAATGCATCGCTTAAGTCACATGTTTCATCCGCGATAATCACGGATAATCCTACTCTCGATCCGGATCAAACGCTCTCTAATACACACTACAATTCAAATGTAAAACCTATTACAATACAAATAAGTACTATATTCGATTACCGTCTAGTTTGGCTATTATGGACGCTTAAAAGCATTCCAGCTGTTTGGCAGATGGACTCGAGTTAACTGCTGTTGTTTGTATGTACTGTTTATTTTTCATGGGCTTATGATTTTATCTCTTAAGAAGGAGAGTAAGGTACCATATGCTCTTAAGAAAAGTAAGGTATCGTGTAGTCATATATCTTCATTTAATATTTGTCAGTGTGCTAACAGGTGAAGCTTACACAATCTGCGAGTACTTCTGCTGGGCTCCAGCCTTCTACAAATCTGTAGGGAAATTGTCTTAGTACGATTCGTGTATGATTTCAAGTTTATGTTCTTGTTCATAAATTTTATATGATATCCCTTAGTCATCTTTTGCGACAACCACTAGTAAGATAGGAAGTATTCTTACTCCGTCAGTACATGGAAACACTAACGGGTTATGCTTACAAAATATAAACACCGATTATTTTCTGATAGTAGTGGTTAAAATTGATTGAAAGGTAACGAGGAGTCGCCACTGACATTCTTCTACGAAATTTATAACTCCAACTGAGATTGTCAACTCGCTTGGCAAACGTGTTTATTATAGCATTGTAGCTTATAAATATACACTCATCTATACATCTCTATTTAACAGTGGATGGATGGATGGATGAATGGATGGATGGATGGAATAAACGTATAGTGTACACATACATACATACATACATATCATCACGCCATATCCCTTGCAGGGTAGGCAGAGAGATCAAAGTGCCAGAGAACTCTATCCTTGCATACTTCACTCGCTTCCTCAACATTCATAATTCTCTTCATACACGCTCGCCGGTTTCGGAGACTCTTGACTCCACCTTCCTTTAGTACTTGATCAATCTGGTCTAGGTAGGTTAGTCTCGGTCTCTCCCGGTACCTACATCCTTCCTTAGTGTCCCAGTAAGAATACAGTATATGCCTATTCTTTCACTCGAGATAACATAATTAAAGAGAAATATAACGCCAGTCATGAAAATAATTAAGTATGACCAGCAAAAGTATACCAATAAAAAATTTAATCGTTATACTGGTTTAAGATTCATTAATTAAATCAGGCAACACTTGGTTGAATTTCGTTATTGTTTTGTGATACAGCCGAGATAGGATTACCATGATTAGTTAATACCGGATATAGAAGGGCAAGTATAGACCAAGGTAAGATGATGAATAAGGAGACGAATACAAACAGAATATATTTTTTTTTTAACAAAGCATTTTCGAAATCGTTTGAGTAACAAACTCACATATTTTGCCTAAACTTGTTTCTTTTAAATATGACCGTATCTCGCCCAAACGTCCGGAACAAGGAAAGGGCGGTTTGGGGTACCATAGCTGTTAGCGTATGATTGGGCCATATTTGTCGTTCCCTAAAGTGACCCATCCGGCGGATTACCCTTTTGGCTACGTGGTACGTATCTCTTGTTGATAACCCGGTCACATGGCGAGACATCCCTTCAACTAATAGTCTAACCCTCCAAAACATATCCATATACAATATGAGTATGGCAACTAACGTTAACAATACTGCTTATATTGTTGGTTCAATACCTATGCAAGACAATTATATATGTAGTCAAGAAATTATTATTCTGATTTCGGATGTAATTTCTGTTAATTAATTGTGTGTTTGTAAAGTCACGCTTTTTTTTTTGCCGTGGACTATGGATGCTCCTCGCCCCGCCAAATCGGTCCGGGGTCACGGAAGAGACGGCGCGTGACCCCATAGACCCACCATGCAAACGCCTCTCTTCGCCGTGCGAGCGGGCCACCAGTACACGATCTTTGTCTTCGGTGGCCGCCCGGCATTGTAAAGTCACGTCTGGGAGAAGGTTTGAGCCCAACAGTCTAATATGTCTTACTCGTCTTGTACGACACTCACGAGGTAAATAAATGTTGGTAGTATTAGTAATTGTCACCAGATGATATAAATTGTATTTATAGATAGAGTTATATTTTTAGTTATCGTCAGTTCTCGTACAGTTCATCAGCGCAATGCAGCCTTTGTATTTGATTTGTGTCATACCGTTGGACTGTCTGCCGGCGGCGGCGGCGCTCTACACTCGGTAACATTGTTAACTGCACTTGCGAAGACAAGATACACTTAGTTATTGCTAGTTCTAAAAGTATAAATAAATCATATAAAAGCTTATTTGATATTTGTAATATGTTCAGATAATTTAGCGACAATAATAATCTTTGGCCGTGTGGTGAAGGAATAAAAATTCGAATCATCACCTCTCCATGGGTATAGACAGAGATGAGTAAGGAATATAATACGAGAAAAACTAAATATAAAATGTTATATCAACCCGTGCGATCAGCGTGGTATCTGTAATATAATCAGTTTACCTCCTGTTGTGGAGTAGAGTCAGCACTAATGAAAAAAGAAATGGGTGCGCGTCCGTTATGTACACGCGTGAGAACTTATACTTCTTTGACATCATTAAATATTAGTTGTTAATTGCATGCAATAATAAAAAATACCGGAAAAGTATAGGATATTTTTTTTTACTAATATTTACATTATTTACGAATATTAAATAATATTAAACAAATCATTCAATTTAAAACACTACTGAATATAATTTATTAGCACATATATAATTCGCACTTGTATGAAACCCGTGTAGTGAACGTAGAAACTAGAAAGTTCTATTCTATTTAGTTTGTTAGTTTTTTTTTCGAGACTTAGACTTTCGAGCGGTTTTGCTGCCAACTTCAACCTGTTACTTTGTGTTACAGTGATGCGCGCTGTTATACGAGACCCTTTCGGAGGGTTTTTTAAAAAAAGATTTCAAATGTTTTACGAGTATTTACTTGATAAGACAATATTATAAAAAAACGTGTGTATTGGATGGATGCTCGGAGCGGACTGCCTTGGGAGTGAAGCGTGGAATGGTCGCTGTGTATGAAATGCTGGGTCAAGAAAAGAGAGTGCCTTGTAGGCAGAAAGGCTTACAGGAGGAGAGTATAACAGCGCGCATCTTAAAATTTTACTCGCATATTTTTTTTCATAACGGGCTTAAAGATGTATAACTGGGCCACCGACGACAAAAATCAGATTCCAGTGGCCCGCTCGCACGGCGGAGAGAGCCGCATTGCAGGGTGGGTCTATGGAGTCGCGCGCCGTCTCTTCCGTCGCCCCGGACCGATTTGACAGGGCGTGACCACACCATAGCAAAAAAAAAATATAACTTCAAAAATATATGATCTATATGATGTTGATGATAAAGATAATTTTATACATTATATTGACAACAAACAACGCATAAGTCGGATGAAGGGCGCGACATAAAGCTTGGCACAACGACATCAATGCGCTGGATAATTTTAAACTTACCCTAGCAATGAGACAACGAGAGTTAGAACGCTGCTGTTAGCTATTATGGCGCACATAATAGCTAGTTATTTTACAATGTATAGTTATTTATATATTTGATGTTTTTCTTATATACACAATAATACCCGCAGTGCAGAAATAAGCGTTTAATGTATGGTTATTAAAACAAAATATTGAAAAATGAACATATTTTATAATTAGCAAGACGGTTCAGCTTGTTGTTATACTTTCAAATTATACGTTTTCGCGTTGTAAACCTAATAGATCATTACGTGACCATTTTTCTTATATTATTATTTGTCCTCATTTTATTCGATTTTTTAATAAACTTTGTATTTTATATAAGAAGTAAGTATAAGCACTATATAAATTACATGGTAAATTTGGGATATGCATAACTGTTGTCGACGAATTCACGTGGAATTAAAACAACAATGTTTCAGTTTATACGTATACTAAATACAACATAAAATTCATTTATGAATTTTCAACATTATCTCAGCTCATATATATCCCACTGCGCGGCGCGAGCCCCAAGATGAAAGCGTTTTATACTTGACTGCTAATATTGTTAGTGATTTAACTATTACGGCTGTGTTGCCTTTGTGACGTCACGTTTGATAGAAAACGTAATGGAAATAAAACCACGTGGAATTATACGATATGCGCTTATTTGTTTATTGATGTGGAAATATACTTGAAATTATACGGGTATTGGATATGTAATACGTAATGTATGGAGTCAGAGAGATTTTACTTAAGAGTTTGGTGGTAGCCGACTGTGATTCAACAGGAGTGCGTCTGTTCTGCGCGTGTTTGTTGTCCAACAACTGCAGAATCATAGCAATACACTTGATCTGCATATAATTTTTTAGTTCCTAAACTGAGGCAAATAATCGTTGTATTACGAGTGTGGGTTTACGAATTAACATGGATAAGATGAAAGTAATGTCAAACACCCATCTCATACCAATACCGGTCCTAGTTGGCAATGGGATTTTCGAAGTCGATCATTATGTTTACCTTGGACAAACAGTCCAGTTAGGTAAATCAAATTCGACAGACTCTGGACAATAGTTTGTGTATTATCGCGTAAAGTTTTGCTCCACGTGGGCATCGAACTCATGATAATTAACACGATAGGTTGACATCTTACCGATTATATCATCTGTGCAGTCCAGTTATACGGGTGCTCGATTTTTTTTTATTGTTTATGGTGGCAAATGAGCAAGCAGCCCCATGCCTATTACTGCCGCCCATGGACCGTTGCAATTCAAGGATACCCTTGGCTAAGCCGCTGTCTACCAATACAAATGCAGCGCAATAGCATATTGCCACTGTTCAGTCGTCGATCTTCTGCTCAGTGTGGTACTACCCCGGACGGACCGGCCCGCGGCTGCAGACAGAGAACTGTCCACACCGTGGTCCTACCACTAATCGATATCCAATAACTATGGTACAGCAGGAGATCGTCTGTTCGAGTATGATCTACTTCCATATCAATTAACCTTCCATTCAGCAGCCTATACACATTCACTGTTGAATATATACCTACTGAGAGGAACTCCAGGCATATACAACACGAATAATGCAAATAGTGAAATTTTAAAAGTCATACTTTTAAATAGCATATATTTTAGAAGCAGAAAATAAACGATAAATTGTACTATTCTAGTAAAACTGTTGTTTTCTTTTAATACATATCAATATTAGATAGAACTTGGCGTATATTTATATTTCAAGTATTTTTGGATGAAATCAACAACTGAATTAAATAATATTAAATTTGGTTCAAATTTTCATATTTACATTATTGGTAGAATAAAAATATCCGTGGCGTGAAGAACATATACTGTATTAAAAAAACATAACGAGTTTTATGCCGTGATGGCTGTGAATCGATATTGGAATTGTTCCGAATGAAAAAAAAAACTAACGCATGGCTGCGAGCTTTACTGCTCATTTTAATTTTAGCCGGACTATTGTTTGCGCAAACTCAATTAAAACTTGTCTCTCCCGGGGCCGCGGAGATAATTGTACAAGTGTGACATTTGAACACCCACTTGAATATAGAGCAAACGCTTAACGAACTGAGAGACATTCAATGAAAACGTAATTGAGAAGTATTCGTAGATAACATTATCTATTCACATTTTAATGTACTTCAGTTAATTAGATATTTTAAAAATAGATTATTAATTAAACTGAAAATTTTGGAGGGACATTTCCTTAGTAAGTCGTGTTATAATGTTCACTAAATATTCATATAATTATATCATTACCTGCATTACACAAAGAGCTAATCCAATTACTGTTGACACACCCTTACGTATTTGTACCTTTGGTACACAAATATTACAAATGTTTCCCTCGGCGTGAACCAATTCAGAACCTGCGAAAAGTTACCTCCGAATTCCCATTTCCACATCCAATTACTGGATACAAGTCGCAAAGTACAAAAGTGACAACTTTGCGGGTAATTTCAACTTCTATTCATTACGTGCTTAAACTTCGTAATAGGGTAAAGTCTTTCATTAACTGTTTACGAAAATTTACATCATTATATAATTGTATATTTACACAAGTTCCGGATAACTAACATTAACAACGAATTTACATTATAATAATGTCATCATTTGTTCATTTCATTTTTACAGTCATATTCTTCACAATACGCATGAGAATTCTCCAAAACGGGAAGGCTATTGGCTAGAGCTAGAGCTAGGCTAGAGCTTTTGGTAGAAGATTAATTTAAAGTTTATTCTTTATCACATAAATATGCTGGTCTATACTGTCCTTTCAGTTCTAGTGGTAAGACCTCACTGTTGGCAATTCTCTGTCTACAGCCGCGGGCCAGTCCGCTCGGGGAAGTACACTCGCAAAAAATAGACGCCTGAGCAGTAGCAATGTGCTGCTGTAATTCGTTCGGTGAGCGAGAGAGCCACAAGCTCAATTTTCTGGGCTGGTTGTGATTTTTTTGGTAGGCAGCGGCAGACCTCTGGTATTGCAAAGGTCCATGGGCGGCAGTAACACTTACCATCAGGAATACTGCTTGCTCGTCTGCCGCCAAAATCAATAAAAATATGCTTAGTTTTCCTTTGTTCTCTTATAATATAGCTAGAAGAATAAAAGTTATGACGCCATATTTTCTCTTAACCCAAAATAATGAAAAAGAGCGGACATGGTCATTTACCTTGGACAAGACATAAGGTAATACCAACCATTTTTCTCATTTGTCATAATATGGATAAATGTAAAACAAGAACATTTTGATCTCAAAACTTCGGTATTTCGTCGTAAGGAGCCACATACCGCAATAGTATCGGAAACTGGATAATTGCTATAAAAAACATAAAATAAATAAAAAGATAGTATTTCGATTATCTCGCAGTAATTACAAGGTATTTATTTAGTCTCATAATGTTTTATAATCTATTTCATTACAAAAAACGAAAATGGTTTAGGATATTTTAAATTATTGTTTAGATAAAGATTAGTTTTAAATAACTATGATAAAAAATTGAATGCATTCTAAGTAAACTCAAGTTTTAAGAGATATTAAACCTTAGATTAGTATTGAAAAAGTGTAATCTTAGTTTAAAACTAAGGCTAAGTATATGTATATAAGGTTTTCATTGTACTGCAGAATGTGGCCCTTCGCAATAGTACTCAATATAGGGCTGCTAGTTTGTTATAGTTGATAACATGCAATTAATGTAGACCTCTGTTTGCGAGAAAAATCGACAAATTATATTTACATTGACTTGAACTCCCTTAAAAGCTATACCGCGCGGTTCTACAGAGTCAAATTCAAATAACATCTCAAAAATGGACTAATCAACATTTTATTTTATTACTAGCATATGATGCATACCTTTTTCTGCCCGGCAAAATAACCTCACTTGAAAGATATTGAGTAACATTGTATAATAAATTAGATTTGGTGATCAGCGCCACCACCACCGGGTCCAATTATATTTTCAAACCATCCAAAAGTCCATTGAAATATACACAGAATCATTCATCTAAACCTGTCTAGCTGTTTAGGAGGAGTTAGGTAATAAACACAAATACTTAAGAATTAAACACATATGTTAATATGCGTATATAATAAGGTATGGTAAAATCCCATACTTCAACTAAAATAATTACAAATAAACTAATAAATTATATTAAGACAATTAAATAAATCCACTATCAGTAGTTACAAAGATTATACATAAATATATCAGTCATGAGAACGGCCAGTTGTACCGCTGCTGGTAGAGTTTCTGATACTTTCTAACACAATATACGTAGATGCTTTAAGTCCTGCTTGAGATATGAAATATTAATACTTTACATTAACAAAAAGCCTTTGTAATTAATAAGAATTACAATATAAAGTGAGGCAAACCTCGAAGCTAAAAACGTCGACAAAAAACTCGATATACTTTGTACGATATATTTGGTTGGGAACAGCTCAAAAGCGGTTATAACCGCAATATTTCAGTTCAAGCCGCTTTTTATTTGTGTTTACCGTACGAACGGGAACCGTCGCCCAAATAGGCTTCAGAAGTTTCTTTATTAACAGAATTAAAAAAATGAAGAGCTTACATATTGGAATATATTTTTAGTTTTCATTTTGATAAAATCTGAAACCGATTTCATTTACACGCAATTTAACTGACTTATGAATGGACTTGGAATAAAATTTATATGACTTTATTTTTAACTGTTTCATTTATTTACATTTGTTCCGGCCATTCCGTCCGTTCCGACCGCATTCGTAACGACGACGCAAGAGAGCGAGTAGGTATGAAAGAGAGTATTGGTGTAAAGATGCGAAAGTGAATGCTCCGATGGTTCGGACATGTGGAAAGAATGCCGAACGAACGTCTGGTTAAGAAGATATACAATGCGAAAGTGGAAGGATGTAGGTACCGAGGGAGACCGAGACTAACCTACCTAGACCAGATCGATCATGTACTGAAGGAAGGTGGAGTCAAGAGTCTCCGTAACCGGCGAGCGTGTATGAAGAGAATTATGAATGTTGAGGAAGCGAGTGAAGTATGCAGAGATAGAGTTCTCTGGCACTCTGTTCTCTCTGCCTACCCTGCAAGGGATATGGCGTGATGATATGTATGTTCCGTCCATTTTGTTAAGTCACGCAGTTAAATAATTCATATCTATATATATATATATATAAGAGATTTCCACCTATGTATTGACTGATCACGATATCTCTGGAACCATAAGGCCTACAAACCTTAAATTTGGTAAGAATATTTCTTTCGCCGAGTAGAGATCAGCTAAGAACGGATTTTACGAAATTATATCCCTAAGGGGGTAAAAAATCAGGGCAAATTTTAAATCACGTGATTCCTTGGTCCAATCTATTTCAAATTTTGTATAAACATTCTTTAACAGAATTGATGAAAGACGTGATTCATATTTTATTGATATTTATCTCGTAACTGGGTTAAAAAGGGGTGTAAAGTTATTTTAGGGGTGATTTGCTTTAAAGTTGATATCAATACTTCTTAGTGATTTTGATTTAAAAGACATTTTATTTTGACACCTGTTTGAAAACTCTTCTTCTGCTTCTTATATATTGGCAATCAGCTACATATACGAGCTATTGGTGCCAGTGTCAAGTTATAAATATTTTCACGTTTTTAATCTTTCAAGTTAGTCATTGTCTAAGTCAAATTGTCGCCATTAACAGTGCAATGGCTACACTGTTAATGGTATCTTGTGGGAATTTTGACGGAAAACGAAAACGTTGTAAAGCACTTTTATATGATATTCACTACATCCCAGTAGTTCCGCCGCTTCATATTACATAAAATGCCATCAAAATTATCTAATATAACACGTTAAAACACTAAGATATCGAATATAATACAAGAGCACTACATGACGTTTTCAAATTCCCGTCAAAATTCCGTTTGAAAACTCAATTCGATTATATTCAAAAAACCGGCCAAGAGCGACTTGGAGTCGCGCACGAAGGGTTCCGTACCATTATCTATAAATGACAAAATAATTATGTTTGTTGTATGGGAGCTTAAATTCTCTATATGTTTTATTTTAATTTAATTATTTATTTCTAAAGGGAATATATTACTAAATATTCTGTGAATATTTCAAACGCCTAACTATTTTTGTTATCAATATCGAGCAAAAACGAGCAAAAAGATTACCTTTGTTGTGTGGGATCCCCCTTAAATATTTATTTTATTGTTTTTTAGTATTTGTCGTTGTAGCGGCAAAAGAAATTCATCATCTGTGAAAATTTCAACTGTCCAACTATCACGGTTCATGAGAGCAACCTGGTGACAGACAGGTGAAGCAACGGATGGACAGCAGAGTCTTAGTAATAGGATCCTGTTTTATCTTTTGGGTATGGAACTCTAAAAAGGTTGATGTCACATAAACGTTCTTCTTCTTCTCTTTGTGTATTGGCAATCAGCTACTTATACGAGCTATTGGTGCCAGTGTCAAGTTATAATTATTTTTACGTTTTTAGTCTTTCAGGTTAGTCATTGTCTAAGTCAAATTGTCACCATCATCAACAGGGCTATGGCTACACTGTTAATGGTATCTTGTGGGAATTTTGATGGAAAACGAAAACGTTGTAAAGCACTTTTATATGATATTCACTACATCCCAGTAGTTCCACAGCATCATCATCACATCATCATCACAGCCCATATATCATCCTTGCACTCTTAAAGTACTTAACCGATTTTAATCAAATTTGCATAATATGTGTAGTTTGATCCAACTTAAAAGATAGGATAGCTTCCATCTCAAGTCACAATATTATTTTATTGCAAATTATTTGTCTATTATTTGACAGTCACAATTATCTTTTATCTCCAAACGATTCTAACAGATGGTGGTATCTGTTGACTGGATTGAGTAAGTATTTAATAGATGGCGCTATGTTTTTTTTTTTTTTTTTTTTTATTGCTTATGGCGGCAAACGAGCAGACAGCACACCTGATGGTAAGTGTCACTGCCGCCCATGGACCTTTGCCAATGGTATAGCTAGGCCGCTGCCTACCAATACAACCCTGAACCCACCCCAGTTAGGTTAAAACGTAGAAACGTTTTATATAAGCTAGAATTTATTAGCATAACCACCACGGGTTACTGAGACTACCTTAGCTACAGCAACGCGTAGCCGGGTATGCTAGTTGTACTATATACGTAACGAACAATCAATAGGTATGAATGTTTAATAACACTTATTTAAATTTCCGTTTAGAATCCCCAATTCTATCACGTAAAGAAATCCTGAGCAGTACTCAAATTTGTGTATGTATTGCAAATTTCCATGATCGGCAGTTTCACTCACCATCAAGTGTTCTGTTTATTCGTTTGCACCATCAGAAATGAAAAATAATACTCATGGGTAAGATAGAGATTGGTGAATTGTATTCTTACTTCGTTTTCATACGGAAAGACTATTTCAAAAATATAAGTAAACCATTCCAAAATGAAACCGTTCTGCAGTAATATTCAATTTATTTGAGGACATATCGCAACCAGGGATTGAATATACGTAACAAAATGGAATCAATCGCGATACAATTGCAACAACTGGTTCTGTTACATCAGATAACGAAATGTGCTGTTCCATTGAAAATGATTTATTCCACGAATAATGAAAAAAACAAACAATATATTTTAATAGGCAACAAAATGCTTCGAGGTAGAACAACAAAGAACAGAAGAAAATTGAAGGTTCCTCTTCCATTGCGATTTTTGACAGATGATCAATTTGTCGTCATCTCAGCTCATAAATGTCCCATTGCTGGGTTGGAGCCTCCTCTACAGTAGGAGGGTGACTATACACCACGCTAGGGTGTTGGTGTAGGGTTTTATTTCGAGTTTTCCTTCTCTTGCTTCTCTCTTCCCTCTTCTCTCGCTTTTTATACGCACATTTTACCCTCTAGTCGTCGTTTTATATTTCTTTTTATTGCCTATGGTGGCAAACTAGCAAGCAGCACACCTGATGGTAATTGTTACTGCCACCCAAGGACCTTTGAAATACCAGGGGTACAGCTAGGCCGCTGCCTACCAATATAATCCCCAAACCCAGTTAGGCTTCCGGCTCTCTCGCTCACCAAACGAAGCGCAATAGCACATTGCCACTACTTAGACGTCGATCTTCTGCTCAGTGTACTACCTCGGACAGACCGGCCCGCGACTGTAGACAGAGAACTATCAACAGCGTGGTCCTACCACTAATAAAGTGAAAATACCTACCTAACTAACTAATCTATAATAAACAGCATCTAAGTAATTAATTAAGGATACCACCACCGTGAACTATTATAGGACATTTAAATCTCGCTTCGTATTATATTTACGTCTTTAAGGAGACGTGCCATCTACCTGACAATATTTACACATTGTACAGACTCAATACTTAAACTTTGCAGTTAGAATTGTATTAAACCATAACACAACCTTGTTATTTAAAGTTACTGAAATGTAGCATTTAATATGCTTAATTATTTATAAAAAAAAACCGTTTACCGTTTGGTCAACAATTATATTACCAAGGAGGGTTGACGTTTGGCAGGCGGTCGGTTATAAAACTATTGAATATCACTTGTGACATAATTTTTCGCTATGTAATCGGGTTTTTATAAAAAATTAAGTATATTAAATGCTAAATTTCAGTAATTTTAATTAAGGATACATAATAATATTATACTTATTTTTTCATGCTGTGTGGTAGTGGTTACGAATACTACCAACCTTTACATTGATCGTGCATATAATAAAAGATAACTAAAAGCTTTATATCACCCTGGGCCAACTCCATCTGATGTCGTTTGGTCAACAATTACATTCCCAAAGAGGGTTGACGTCTGGCAGGCGGCTGGTCATAAAACTATTGCCAATAACTTTTACAATATGTATGAGTACATATTGCGTTGACCACAAGTAATTGGGATATGAGTAGGACGATGGTGATAATGATGATTATATTTATTAATTTCTTCTTAAACATTTGTATTCTTCATGTGGTGACACCACCATGTAAGATTACAATTTCCCTACTTTCTCATCTGTGTGACGGCATCCTAAAAACAATTAAAAGATAATCACAATTTTTTAATACAAGACCATGAAAAAGAAATTAGTATTATAAAAAAATAGTAAAAAATATAGTATATAATATTAAACTAATGCCTTTTTTGAATTATAATTTAATTTTAAATTATATATATTTAAAACAAAAAGAAACAAAATAAAAACAAATTGTTAAACGCATTTGTGTCAATTTAAAAATTTTGATTACATTTTTTTCGGCGTATTTAAAGTGTTCTTTAATTTGTTTGGTGATCTGTATAATATATAGAGTCTCAGACCGCCCGTTCCGTGTACTCTCACAAATTATTACAGTGGAATACTTCTACAGAGCGTTCACTTGACTTGACTTAATGTACAACCTTGGTCAAACGTGTGTGTGTGTAGGGTTTTATTGCAAGTTTACGTTCACTTTTATATATTTTATATTATCCCTTAGTTGGTCTTTACAACACCCACAAACAAAATAAGGGGTGGTCACCATATGGCAATGTGGTATATCGACGGGTTGAAAGTGTTTAATGTCATCAGCCCTTAGTTCCTAGTAGAAATATAATTTCTTTGACTTACCATTTTTTTCGATACTGTGGTACCATCATTTCCCTGAAGCTCATGCCGTCAGAAGTTTTCTAAACTAATTTAAATAAGTAAAAGTTATCAGTTTGAAGCGAGGTTCAGATACTCGGCAACAAAAAGCTATTGTTTCGTCTTCTCATCTCCTATACGTAACTCAATATCTTTTCCTAGTTCTACATCTCAGATATGAACTTCTTCCACAAATCATATCAGGCACCGTGACTAGACCAGTTTTGTATTACAAGGTTTCCTTCGCTTACAGATCATTGTCGTCTTATAAGGCACTCGTAGAAATGAAAAGGAGAACGGGGAAGTTGCATTGTATTCGGACTCCATCAGTAAAAGCGCAAGTACAAACATATATACTGTATTTAGTGTATACTATTTTCAACTCTATTGTTATATTACTTTCGGTTCATATTCACATATTTTATATATCACTATTTCAATTATTTTTTCATTATTCTTAAATAATTTGTTTATTTATAAACGTAACTGAATTAAAGAAAGAGTAATACTGAATAAGAAGAGTTCACTAAGACATCTGTCGATTTCTCTCAAATATTGTTCAATTATTCTGTAGTGATAAAAAACTTCAGCCAAGTGTTTATATTACAACATTATTTGGTAATGCAGTACTTTTCAGTTGAGTTAAAAGATAACGCAGTAATTGAAGGAATATATCTTACGTTAAACAGCTATAATTTTCTCTTCGCCGGTTATAACTCTGATTCAGAATGCTATCTTTGAAACAAAGCCGAGAAAATCCTTTCAATCTTTATGTTAAAGTATCAAGATTGTAGTTGACAACTCAAGTATCAAGACAACTCTGCCTATTGTACGATTGTATCTTAATTGAAATGTTCTGTGGTAATATAAATAAAGGACGGAGTTATTTTGTGCTACATTTTGTAATGTTTATACTTACAAACAAGTAAAAAGGAAGTAGATATATTAGTTATCGTTCTAGTAATTTTTTCTGCCCGTTGGTGCCCGTGGGTGTATAGAATATGCATATAACATCAAGCAAGAGAAAGAAAATATAACCCTATATGAAGCTATTTCACCAGTGTTTTATAGTAGGTCAATTAACTTTTTATTATAGACGAGATTTGAGCTTAATAATGAGATACAATACAAGCTGATATGAGGATAGTAATTCTTAGGTACATGTTAAAGATGAAATTATTCTTAAAACCTTGGGTAGATTTAATATTATTTTTACAAAATTGTAGGGTTGCCGGGATGGCTTAAATAACAATTAGATTAAGTTTTAAATACTGAACATGGCCCCCACCTATTATAACATAAATTATGACATCCTTGTAAATGTTACTGCTGGCACGAGTTCTTTTTTACAGTGGAAGGCAGATTAAGCTATTACAGAACCCCCAAGATACGTTGGCAGAGA
This sequence comes from Lymantria monacha, assembly GCA_905163515.2. NCBI lineage: Eukaryota > Metazoa > Arthropoda > Insecta > Lepidoptera > Erebidae > Lymantria > Lymantria monacha. The sequence goes on from LR991101.1 coordinate 28,784,101, forward strand.
ATATAAGTTCAAGTTTTCTTTCCTTTTTTAGTATCAAAGAAAATATAGGTTATATTCAAAACCGTTGGCTGAAAGTAGCAGAACACCATTTTGTTTGGCTTACTTGTGAGGGGGCCTATGTTCTGGACGTCTAGGGATTGATGGATGGATGGATGAATATTCAAAACAATAAATATGCGCAATAAGCGAGTGAAGTATGCAGAGATAGAGTTCTCTGGCACTCTGTTCTCTCTGCCTACCCTGCAAGGGATATGGCGTGATGATATGTATGTATAAATATAAAAAATATTAAATTTTGTTGTAAGCAATTTAGATATTATTTATGAAGAAGTCCGTAATTACTTTGCAAGGGTTAATTATGAAGTTATTTATCTGACCGGTGATTGGTCAACACATTGTGTTGCCACAATAATAAAACCGAGCAAACCTTTTCTGTATTTCTTTTGTCGATTAATTTCACCTTCACACATTTCAACGAGTCAAATTTATATTGTCATTTTGCTGACAATTGAAATTAATAAAATGCCTTCCAACATGAAATTAGTCTATCTTTCTACATGAATGTATAGCTATATACATGACTATATATTTTTTATTTCTTTTAATTTGATTTAGTATTTAACATGCTGAGCTATTCGTATTAACTAAAATTAGAAGTTGAACTCACGCGTTCTGGTTCCCACCGCTGAACCCATTCAGCTAGTGTTATCAACATAGTGATCATATTATCGCTCGTATTATCATCTCTACTGGAGACAAATAACGCGGCATCAAACAAAAATATTTTCAATTAGAATTGTTTTAAATGATAATACGACAAAGTGATATAAATTACTTATTACTTTTTTTATTGCTCATAGTGGTAAATAGGCAAGCAGCACACCTGATAGTAAGGGTTACTGCCGCCCATGGACCTTAGTAGAACCAAGAGTACAGTTACCTGCCTACCAATGTAACCCCAAATCTACCCAGAAAGTTAGTTCCCATCTCTCGTTTACCGAACCAAGCGTAACAGCACATTGCTATTGCTCAACTGTCCATTTTGTGCTCAGTGTGGTACTGGGCCGGCCGGACAGGCCCGCGGCTGTAGACAGAGAACTGACAACAGTGTGACCTTACCATATCACTTATAACATGACGTGCATTATATCTGTGTCGAATCAATTTCACTTTTGTTTCTTTATTTCAATTACGATCGTGCTGTGACGTCACAGGTAATTGGCGGTAAATCTCCGATGTCACACACGCACACACATACGTAGATATATCGTGTCAACTACGTGTTAGTTATATGAAGTTACTTTCTACAGTAGTAGACCCACCGCGTTGACAGTTCTGTCTGCTGCCATAAATGTAGTTCTTGGTACAGAGATTTATTTAAAATTTTCCTTTTCTTGCTATTGTTATTTTCATATTGTATCTCTTAGTTGTTTTTTACTATATCCATAGGCAACGGAACAGTGAATCGAATTCTTAATCCATCACCATACTAAAAAAAAGCAATAGAGAAAATATATTTAAAGTTATTTTTTTATATTTAAAGAAATAAAATGCAAAGTTTTCATTTAAACTGTAAGTTATTCATTTGACGATTGAACAGATTGCCGAACATAACTATTGCTTTATAAATAGATTGCCGAACATAGCTATTGCTTTATAAATAATAAAACAAAAACAATTGTTAAAGTCAAAGAATATAAAATTGTTAAAGAAATTCGTTTTCTCTTTTTTTATATGTTGCGTCAAATTATTTTCTTTTATCTTGATGAATCTACTTTGTGGGACGTCGCGTCGCTCAGATAAAAGCTTATTGGTCCGTGTGACGGCTGATTGGCTCGACGCTTTTGACATCCATCAATCGGATAGCGATGTCGGTTGCTTTTAAAACATGCGTCAATTTTATTAACGATAAAGATTTTACATTATTTTTATTAAAAAACTTCTGAGTTTTCTAGAATTTTTATTGATATAAAATTGAACTATTCTTGCGAATTTTATAGCGTTTTTATTTTTGTTTACTGTCACAGCAATCACCTGCCAAAACTTAACTAATATTTCAAATTCGAATTTGAGTTATTCGATAAAAGACTAATATTTAGAATTTAACAAGTTGGGTTATTTGTAAAAACTAGTTTGACAAACGAAAGTTATTGCGGTGCATTTCAGACCTTCACAATAGAAATGTACTAAATTTATTTATCATTATCATATGTATATATCATATTGTACTAAATTTATTTATCATTATCATATGTATATATCATATTGTACTAAATTTATTTATCATTAATAATAACCGATTTGTAAGCAAATATTAAATTAATGTTATTACATTCATATATTCTATTTACACATTAAAATGATTACAGTTGTTTACTGAATGTGAAATTAGATTGATCCCTTAATATCATAGCTTAAATAATTATTGACCATGAGGAGAAAATGGATTCGATTCTGAAGCAAATATTAGGTTGTTTATGCCAAATGTGATTGTGGTACGCTATCTATAACTAGAATACATTTAGTCATTGCTATATTGACCCTAATTTATCAAGTAATCTCTTCGAAAAATTTGTATTATATATTTGAACCCATAATCCAGCAGCGCAATGCGTGATTTTAACTGGATGCTGAAGAAAATCCAATGAAGACATCCTATTATTTAACAATCTACGTGGTATTTATTATCTTTCTCTTACCACGGTTATATTCCGAGGGGAAAGCTCTCAGTGTTTACCCATAGTCCGGATAAACTTGTGAAAGCTATCTGCGGCTATCAACTAAATGACAAAAAATAACATGTTTCTGTATCGAGACCTGAAACAATCCACAAACACGATGGACGTTTATTGTTTTTTAAATTCACAATCCATTGTAGAGTCCATTTATTATTTATAAAGTAAATGCAAATCCACACTCATAATAACATTACACTTGTCTTGATTGCGGAGAATAGAGGTTTAGATGTCGTTGACATCTAACTAACCTAACCTAATTTGCCCACTATTATGGCTTTTATTTCCACTCTTAAATCTACAAATTCCTGCATTTCGGTTGTTATTCTTGTCTATTAATTTTATAAAATCAAATATTCATTATTATAGATTGTAGTCTTTTCAAAAGGAAAAAAAAAAATAAAAGGAATAGCGCGTGTGAAATAGTAAAGGCCAATAATGTAAATGGTATGGGTGGTACCCACTCATTTGTATAATCTAATACGTTGTGAATTATTAAGTCCAATACAAGTTGGATACGAACGACATCCAAATACGAATGTCGCCGACACATAATAATATTTAGTGATTATAATAAAATGTGTATCAGTGCTATTGGCAATCAAATCTAACACGGAATACGTTCTGAATATATGTAATCAGATTACAATATCATAATAAATACAAGTATATAGAATATATGTATACAATATTGAATGCAGAGATGGCGCAGTGGTTAAGATACCCACCTTCCGTGCCAGTGCCATGGGTTCGATTCCCACGCACGACAATACTTTGTGCATCCACAAAGTGAAAAGTAGTAGGTCAAATTCTCTCTCATTACGGAGGTGGCTCGAGCCCAACAGTGGGACACATTAAGAGCTGAGATGACGATGATGAAATATACAATCCGTAACTTTACCGTTGCAGTCGTAGCGTCTTTGAAAGATCAACAGGTGAATGGGTAGCAGCTCCACTGAGAAATTACAATATCAACCAACCCACACACCCGTTAAGCGCAGAAATTTTGACAACCTCCTAAATTGAACAGCGATATGGTGATGGATGGATATATTTTAATCTAAATCTACCTATTAAATGTAATAATTTATTATTTTGTAACATCCTACGTGGATGAATAATAATTATTGTTATCTCAGCAGTTGATATGATAGTGGCAATATCACAGAACACTGCATGGTATCATATTTTAACAATTTACTAATATTTATATACATTTTCTGCTTCTGTTTGTTGCATCGTTATAATTTAAAATTTTACTCTATAGTTTCTTTACATACATACATACCATCACGTCGTGTCCCTTGCAGGGTAGGCAGAGAGAACAGAGTGCCAGAGAACTCTATCCTTGCATACTTCACTCGCTTCCTCAACATTCATAATTCTCTTCATACACGCTCGCCGGTTTCGAAGACTCTTGACACCACCTTCCTTCAGTACATGACCGATCTGGTCTAGGTAGGTTAGTCTCGGTCTCCCCCGGTACCTACATCCTTTCACTTTCGCATTGTATATCTTCTTAACCAGACGTTCGTTCGGCATTCTTTCCACATGTCCGAACCATCGGAGCATTCCCTTTCGCATCTTTACACCAATACTCTCTTTCATACCTACTCGTTCTCTTACGTCGTCGTTACGAATGCGATCGGTCAGCCTTACTCCACAGATTTTCCGTAGAGATCGCATTTCGACCGCATTAATTTTACTTTCATACTCTTTTCTGCATACCCAACTCTCGCTTCCATACAGTAATGTTGGGACAAGCACTGCATTATGTATTGCTACACGTGCCTTCTGGCTGAGGTGGTGGCTACCGAGAAGTTGCCCCAACGCTCCGTTCACTCTATTTCCCGCATTCACTCTTCGCTCTATATCAGTGGTGTACCTTCCATCTCGGCTAAATCCACATCCAAGATATACAATTTCATCCACTTGCTCCAGTACATCATTACCTATTGTTTCTCTTACATCTGTTCTGGCTTCATCTCTTTCAAAGACCATTATTTTGGTTTTGCTCACATTCACGCGTAGACCCCTTTTCTTATACACATCTGTCATTGTGTCGACTAGGGTCTGCAGGTCAGTCGCTGACTGTACCAGCAGAACTGCATCATCTGCATATAGCAGAGCAGTGACCACTGAGTATCTTGACTCCCACATTCATATCGTTCAACCTTTGGAGACATTTATCCAGATATATGATAAACAGCCTGGCTGACAGAACGCACCCCTGCTTAACGCCGATATTGACGTTAAACCAAGGAGACATTCCATCATCCAACCGCACACAGGCTCTACAGCCCATGTAACTGGACTGCACAGCCCGTAGCAGTTTACCGTTAATACCATACTCCGGGTAAAATGTCCCAAATTTCCTTTCATACAACAGTGTCAAATGCTCTCTCCAGATCCACAAAACTGCAGAAAACCCTCTGATCTATAGAGCCAGATGCTTCTCCACAATGTTGCGCAGAGAGAACACTTGATCCATACATCCCCTTCCACTCCTGAAACCTCCTTGTGTCTCACACAGTAAACCATCGGACACCATCCTCATTCTCCTTTCAATAATTTTACCATACACTTTCGCTGCCAAACTGGTCAAGCCTATGGCTCTGCAATTTGCGCAGTCATAACGTGAACCCTTGTTTTTAAACAAAGGCACTATGACCGCGCTATTCCAGTCCCTGGGAACCATTCCTGAGCTCCAACATAAACTGAGGAGCAACAGGAACGCCTCCCAGACACAGGAGCCACCAAGCTTGATCATCTCGGCAGACACCATATCAATGTCCGCTGCCTTACCATTTTTCAAACTTCTTATTGCCCATTCAACTTCATCCATACTGACGCCATCGGAGGACGCCTGTGCTGAATGGTGACCTACTAAACCACGCGCGACACCGGTGCCAACCGTAGTATCCGCATACATATCGCCAAAATATTCGCTCCATCGGCTTAACACGTCTTGTGTTTGTGTAAGAATGTCTCCTTTAGACCTTATTTTATTCATTCTGAAGGCTGACCAACCACCCCGAGACTTCTTCACCTCCCTCCAAAAGAGTTTGGTGTTACCCTCGAAGTTTTTAGTCAGCCTATCTTCTGCACTCATACTTGCTCTATCACGTTTCTCTTTCACTAAGGCCTTGGTGTCATTCTTACATTGCCGATATATTTCTTTCTTCTGTTCACTCATTCTGTCATTCAGATTCAAAGAAGAGACATAGTCCAGCCACGCATTCTTCTTTTGCTCTACGGAAGCTGCCATTTCCGCATCCCACCATGCATCACCATTAGTATTTCTATGCTTCTTTGAACTTCCACATACTTCTTTCGCTGTATCTACAATACTCTCTTTCAATATTCTCCAGCATTCTTCAATGTCCGATTGCGGCTGGCTTGCCATTGTCAGCAGTTCTCGGACACCCTCTGCATACTTTTCTCTTACACACTCTTCTTGCAACCTTTCAACCTTTATTCTTTCAAGCCCTCCGAAGTGGACACGCTCTCGCCAGTGCCTCCACTTTCTGAACAGACCACTAAATCTCGCGATAACGAGATAGTGGTCCGTGTCGACTGTGGGGCCCCTGTAGGCTCTTGCGTCCAGTATTTTGCTTCGGAGGCGACTGTCTACCAAAATTAAATCTATTATACTTTTCTGTTCATTCCTTCTCCATGTATACATATGGATGTGTTTATGTTGTAAAAATGTGTTTGACATAATAAGCTTTCTCTCCATGCATACATCCGCTATGAGCCTACCTGCGTCGTTCACTCTCTTATCACCAAATTGACCAAGTACGTCCTCATAGTCCGGACGCTTGGTTCCCACCCGTCCGTTCAAATCTCCGCATACAATCACACGTTTACTGGTTTCTGCCATATCCAGAACTTCCCTAACATTATCCCAAAACTTCTCTAGGTCTGATGCCACCGAGTATCCTACGGGAGCATATGCTACAACCATTAATAACTTGGTGACACCTAGTTTTATACGGACCCAAAGAAGTCTGGGATCATACATTCCGTAATCCTTCACACCTGAGGCCAAGCGAGAGGACAACAGCACTCCTACCCCCATGCTGGCTCGATTGCTCTGTGGTACACCAGACCACAGAGCCATCCCGCCACCAGGAAGATCGCAGGCGTCGCTGCCCCTTCGCTTGGTCTCTGTTACACAGAGCACGTCTAGCTGTTTGTCCGCCATGACGGTTATCAGCTCGTGCAACTTACCTTCCACACATCCTCTTACATTCCACGTGCCCACTCGGCACTCTGCTCTCCTCGACTCACCTGACTGGGCAAGGTGTGATGGGTGGCGGCCCCCATCGCCGCAACTGCTGATTTTCTTACCGACGGGGGCGGGTCGGTACGCGTCGCCTACGGGGGACGCACTAACCCGCACTGCGGTACGCATATCGAGCTGGATTAGCAGTCTAACTAGACTGGCAGGGGACGCGACGAGCACGCTCCGGACTATGCCCCCCATAGTTTCTTTATAAAATACAAAAACATTTTTTTTTAAATCAAAGTAAGTACTTAATATTAGTGGATTAAAAAAAACAATCTCTTCAACTTAATAATATATAAATTATCAAAAACATTAATCAAATTTACATAAAACTAAAACGAAATCTGTAAAATATATATTTATATAACAAATATATAAAACGTGTGTATCTCAACCATATAGTTGTAACACGAACGAAAAATCTTATTATTTTTATCAGCGACATTCCACTAAATGAAACCTTTACAGCATTTATTCGATTACACACTCTAAGTAATAGCTGGGCCGTCCGCTGAATATAGATCGACAACGGTTCCGTGACTATTTAACACCCCGCTTGTACGAAAACTGTTAGGCAACACTTTATGTATAGTTTATAGAGAGGCGACGTGATCTGTGTACTTATCTGATACTAGCACTGTCCAACCGCTGTCACTCTCTAGCCATGAGAAGGAAAACTCGATATAAAAACCTATAATAACCTTCCTAACCAGCATTGGCTAGCAGGTATATTGCTTTTCTATTCTGGAGGAGGCTCCAGCCCAACAGTGGAATCTATTTGAGCTAATAGGATAATTATTAGTATCTAGCTTATATACTATTAAAAAAAAACAATATAACTTTTTTTGCGGTGGACTATGGAGGTAGTCACGCCCCGCTAAATCGGTCCGGGGCGACCCACCCTGCAAAGCGCCTCTCTTCGCCGTGCGAGCGGGCCACCGTTACCCGATCTTTGTCTTCGGTGGTCTGCCCGACGGTTTACCCTCGCGGGTTCCTCTCGAGTAGCCATCGGGGCGTCGTCCTCACGCAAAAAGAAAATAAAAAAAAAACAATATACCCTTTACTAATATAATAATGCAAAGATTGCATTGCGAGTGATTTTTATCATCACAGCACAGACCAGGCTCGAGCCTCCTCCGCAATAAGAGGGAAGTTAACTTACCACGCTAGTCTCATGGATTAATATAGGATCCTATTTAGAGTTTTTTTTATCTTTCATAGATGTTATATGCATGTTATGTCTATCGTCTTTTACCATCACTCAATGAAAAATGAAAGGAGCGGTGAATATAGTACCTATTTATATTCCGTCACCATCGCCATTATCCTGCTTTTATCTCAATTACTTATAGTCGAAGCAATATATACTTTTCTTCTATGACACATATTGCAAAAAATGTTTAGTTTAATAACCCGCCTGGCGTCAATTTCCTTGGGAATGCAATTGACCAGACGGTCTTAGATGGAATTAGCTCAAATCAATGCAAAGCTCTTGGTCGTCTTTTACGACACCCGAGACTAATGTGAGTATTAATTGCATACATAAGCACCATAACACAGTATGTACTGATACTGCCATATGGTATAATAAATATTTTTATAAGTCTTAAGGCATCATCATCATCTCAGCCCACATGTGTCCCACTGTTGGGGTCGAGGTTGACCTCCTACACCACGCTGGTCAGACGTGTTGGTATAGGGTTCTGTTTAGAATATTCCTTCTGTTGCATAGATGTTATAAGCATTTTATATCCCTTAGTCGTCTCTTACGATCACCCACGGGTAAGATAATGTATACCAAGAGGTGGTGAATTGTATTCTTACTCCGTCACCAGCACGGGCAGCTCTTAGAGCATAAGCCAGTTTATTTAGTGTTCCTATATTTAGTGTTCCTATATTTAGGCTTCACATATTTAGTGGTCATATATTTCCCTTGAAATTCATACATTTAAATGTAAGAATTTTAAACCAAATATATGTATGGAAGTATTTTAAATTAGTGTCACAAGAAGCTTGTGGGGGTTCATTCATAAATCACGTCCAAAATATCTTTTCAATCAGCCGTTTACTTTCGAGCGGAAAATAGGTTCACTCCGTGGTAATAGTTTTTGTATCACAACTATGAGTTATTCGTATATACGACTATATATCTTATCTATTCATAAAAATGATTTCTATTGTAATAAAATTCTATAATAAATAATTCCATTCTATACATGTAGGTATGTATTGAAATTGTAAAAGACCGATGTCTCTACATTATAAATATTGAGATAGAAACTAATATATTTAAACTCTATATATATAAAATCTGTATTGGAGCGACTGATGACAAAATAACATACATGTATAGTTTGTTTGCCTTTTCTCTGTTTTTTTTTTTGATAGGCTATAATTTGGACTGAATATATTTTCTTACCCAGATGATTATATACACATATAGTACACGAAAGTGAATGTATTTCTCACCAAAGCACTGTTTAGAGCTCTTCTGTAACTTACCAGGCTGGTGTTACTTAAAGACTTGGAGAAATAATTGATAAAAGATTCCTGTCAATACACACACTACATTACTTTTCTTAATGTGACGTTGTGTAGTAAACATTTTAATATAGTTTAGTCACTGGTGTGGTTGCTAATTAAGAGTTTTAAGTATCACTACTACATATTTTCTTATGATAGTTACAAAAGCCGATTGCGGGTACGCAAAGGGAGTAGAAAACTCACATCAACCACCACGATTGCTAATTCATCTGCCAAGCAAAGATCATGGCATTAATCACCATGGAGAGATTTGTGTTTAAAAGAGGGACGTAGTTTTCTGATGATTTTGTTTTGTTTTTTTTTTTCAAGTCACAACCTGTACCTACTAAGAAAATATCTTCTTATTCCAGGAAACTTAAAACCATATATAACTAACAAAAAAAAATAAATAAAACTATTTTTACACATTTTATAACGTTTATATTTGATTCATAATTTCCTATAGGGACCATGAACGCTGCAAAGTGTTCGAAACGCAGGATTAATTTATAATTAAACTAGCTTTTGCCCGCGGCTTCGCTCGCGTTAAGAAGTATTATTATTAAATAGGTTTAGTTTTTGTGGCTTTACTTTTGTTTAGCGTGTGTAAAAAATTAGGATTATTTTTTTAATTTTTGGGCTGTGCGTTGATAGATCACTATGTCAGTTATACTGTCATATGTCAGATAAGTTTTCGTGTGGTTTAAGTATAGGTTTTGCCGGTTAGACTTTTTTAAAATGGCTAAAGAAAGTCTGAACGTTAATGGAGAAGTTGAAGAATGTACTGTCGTCCCTATTGTTGGTGACGGTGCATGTTTGTTTCGTGCTCTCTCGTATTTAATGTACGGAACACAAGATAAAGCGATGGAGGTGCGTTCAGAAATTGTCAGATATGTGGTTAATGACTGGAGCAAGTTTTCAATTATGACCCACGACATGAATGGTGATAACTACGTAACATCTGACGAATATTTTGCTGATATGATTAAAAATGCTAATTATGGCGGATTTTGTGATTTAATAGCAGCAGGATTAATATTCCCATTTAAGTTTGAAGTTTATAGCAACGGTATCATATATACGGAATCTGGATATAACGACTACCCGGCAAAGCGATTACGATAGCAGCAGCACAGAAAATTACTCGGGGTCGTATGGAGGTAGCTGTAGAAGAACATGATTTTGGAATTGATACACCTTCGCAACTTAAAGTTGATAAGGGTTGTCAGAAGGTACCTGTTTTAGAGCGTGAACATTCATCTATGGCATCTTCAATAAATTATGATGAAAATTTAATAAAAAGTTTATTGTTCCAATCTGAGTCTGTGACATTAATAGAAAAAAAGAAAAACAAACGTCAGGCAAGGTTTACTAATTACACACGAAAAAATCAATTAAAAAAAGGCACCACAAAAATTTGGACAGACTCTACCTCTACGTAAAGCTGTGTCTGAATATAAGATAAAAAAAACCTGATGTACAGAGGCAAACTGTCGCCACCTACCAGGCTGCATACCCTGAGAAACACAGGCAAGCTGTCGCCACCTACCAGGCTGCAAACCCTGAAAAACATAGGAAATCTGCTACACTATATCAGCCCAGGAATACCAATGTGCATGGAGTGATTCAGTCACGGTATAGAGAAAATACAATTCAGCGTGTATGAAGAAGCAAGTTGCTTTCGGTTTCGGCGTATGACCCAGATATTGCTTATGAAACTGACAGCAGTGTAGTCTTAGGTTCTATGACGTACAAGTGTCAGGGGTGTAACGCCTTGAAATGGAAAGATGAGACACCTGGCATGTGTTGTAGCGCCGGTAAAGTACAACTTGAGCCCTTTAAACAACTGCCTGAACCACTTTACAGTCTGGTTAATGATTTATACCCAAATCATGTACACTTCATAGATAATATTTGAAATATAATGCCTGTTTTAAATGACTTCCTTTGGTGGAAAACCAATAAAAGAAGTTCGTTTTTCTTCAACTTTTAAAGTTCAAGGACAAGTCTATCATTTAATTGGAAGTATATTACCGGAAAGTGGGCAGGATGCACAGTTTCTGCAAATTTATTTCGTCGGTGAAGATGACACAGAAGCTAATATTCGATGTTCTAAATTTCCTAATTTGAGACTAAATTTAATCAAACAATTCCAGCTTATGTTACACGAGGTGAACCCATAAATAAAAGATATAAAAACAGCCATTGATAAAATATCGCCTTCAGAGTCATTCAAGGTCGTAATACATGCAGATAAAAAACCACAAAGAGAACGCAGAAGCAGATTTAATGCACCAACGGCAAATAAAGTGGCTAGTGTATTGGTAGACCAGCATTTTAACCGAAGAGACATTATCCTCGAAAGCCGAAGTAATTCACTTCAGCGTGTCATCAGATACATGAACAGGTATCTCTTGACAACCCTTATCAACTTTAAGTTACGAAGGTGTATCCATTCCAAAATCATGTTCTTCTACAGCTACCTCCATACGACCCCGAGTAATTTTCTGTGCTGCTGCTATCGTAATCGCTTTGCCGGGTAGTCGTTATATCCAGATTCCGTATATATGATACCGTTGCTATAAACTTCAAACTTAAATGGGAATATTAATCCTGCTGCTATTAAACCACAAAATCCGCCATAATTAGCATTTTTAATCATATCAGCAAAATATTCGTCAGATGTTACGTAGTTATCACCATTCATGTCGTGCGTCATAATTGAAAACTTGCTCCAGTCATTAACCACATATCTGACAATTTCTGAACGCACCTCCATTGCTTTATCTTGTGTTCCGTACATTAAATAAGAGAGAGCACGAAACAAACATGCACCGTCACCAACAATAGGGACGACAGTACATTCTTCAACTTCTCCATTAACGTTGAGACTTTCTTAAGCCATTTTAAAAAAGTCTAACCGACAAAACCTATACTTAAACCACACGAAAACTTATCTGACATATGACAGTATAACTGACATAGTGATCTATCAACGCACAGCCCAAAAATTAAAAAAATAATCCTAATTTTTTACACACGCTAAACAAAAGTAAAGCCACAAAAACTAAACCTATTTAATAATAATACTTCTTAAAGCAAGCGAAGCCGCGGGCAAAAGCTTGTCGTCAAATATAATCCGCTAGATATATTATCTATGTACTATGCACAAAAATCGGTAATTCAAAGTTCTCTCCAAAATAACTCAATGTAGATGGCGTTAGCATACAGAAATTCATATATTTTAAACTGAAAGTTACTAATAGTCCAAGAGCCAGTAACAGATATATATGACCAAGTTCCTCTCAAGTGATAATTAGTAAAATGCATCAGAAAATGGAACCATAAAGTCTCGTGAACGTCAGCTAAGGCTCGGTGGGGGGGATGAGCAGTAGAAAAAAAAAACATTCACTCATTTCCTCTCGGCTAAAAATTTATCAAATTATAGCTAACCCAATATCTCAACAAAAAAAATAAATCAGCTGGCTATAACATAGTGTATTGTACATCAGCTGATGTCTCGATCATGGAAAAAAAATTCTTCACTTTCAGTGATATCCTCTCAAATAAAAATTTAACTGATGATAGCTTATATGTAACTATTGATAAATATATACGTCAGCTGGCTGTATCTCGGTGGAAAAATCGTCAGCTGATAATTTGAAGGTCGTTACGTAGAAGTTAGCCAGAAGCATTTACTGACTGCTGCATTTACTGACTTCTTATTGTAATTTTTCATATTTTTTTTATAATAAATATTTTTTATTAAGTAACTAGTTAATTTATACTAAGCAAATAGATTATTTAAATATTGGAATAGAACTAAAATTATTTGAATATACACGTATAAGTTTAAAAAATATTGATACGAAATATTTGTTTCACCTCAACACTCATATTGGAGTGCTATGCCAAATAATTAAAGAGATGTCCATGATTTCCTCCCACATGAAAATTTGTGAGCTGATTTTAAATATGTTTCTGTGATAAATAAAAAAAATCAGCTAGCAGTAAGTCGAGGGAAACTTAGTCAGCTGATGCATTTAAATAGTCAGTAAATGCTTCTGGCTAACTTCTACGTTACCTTCAAATTATCAGCTGACGATTTTTCCACCGAGATACAGCCAGCTGACGTATATATTTATCGTTAGTAATAATATAAATAATAGTTACATATAAGCTATCATCAGGTAAATTTTTATTTGAGAGGATATCACTGAAAGTGAAGATTTTTTTTTCATGATCGAGACATCAGCTGACGTACAATACACTATGTTATAGCCAGCTGATTTATTTTTTTTGTTAAGATATTGGGTTAGCTATAATTTGATAAATTTTTAGCCGAGAGGAAATGAGTGAATGTATTTTTTTTTTCTTCGAGCGTGGGAGGTTACAACTGCTCATCCCCCCCACCGTGCTGCAGCTGACGGTCATAAGGCTTCATGATACTATTGTCTGATGCGTATTACCAATTATCTCTCGAGACGAAATAATTAACCAAATTTCCACCTGGCTCTGGGACCATAATCTTATATAGCCTACATCTCCAAATCCTTTCTTAGGGGATGCCTACGTCATAGTAGCTTTATGCATGCAAAGTCTCAGCCCGATCGGTTTAAAATTGACAAAGTTTCATACAAACTTTCATACCATATTTTATCCCCTTGGGAGTAGAATTAATCAAAATCCTTTCTTAGCGGATGCCTACGTCATAACGTCTACCTGCATGCCAAATTTCAGCCCGATCCGTCTAGTGGTTTAGGCTGTGCGTTGATAGATCACTATGTCAGTCAGTCACCTTTGAGTTATATATATATAGATATCAAATACAAATGCGATAGAATCAATAAAAATAGTTTTATTCCAAATGTGAACAACTCGTTTAAACATCAGAAATCATTATAATAAAAAGTTACAGCCATTTTCAAAACAATAGTTTATGAATTATACAAAGGGGTAGGTAGGTAACATGACTATATTATAACTACTGTGCTGTTTGTGTAGTTGGATAGAAGTATGAAAGACAAAAACATAAAATAAATATATATTTGTCATTGAGTGTTACAAGTGTACGTGACAATACATTCGGCGCGTGCCGCACGCCACAGCCAACGGATCTAGTCGTTGTTGCCGTTGGATCACTCACACCATAAAAATTGCAAGTATACGAGCACAAAATACTGTTTATATACGACTTATTATAATATCAATCTTTAATTAAATCCATATCTTAAAAACGAAAATAATGTTTATAGGGATTAACGGAAAGGTGGTTTGTGGTCCCATAATCTATTGTATACCTTCCATATTACCATTTCACTAAAGGCTGTTACCATATTCTAGACCTCGGTAACCAGTCTGGTGAGATAACCTTTCGGGTACCATCGCCATCGACGGCCCGACTAAAACAGCGACGGTGATGAGGCGTCTGTGCAGTTAATCTCTATATTATTTCTTAAAAATATTTTTTATCATCATAAAATATCTGATAACATTAAATCTATTTTAACGTTTAATAAGCATTTGTGAAGACTATTTTCGTTGACGTAAAATGAATATATACATGGTGGAAGTGGACCGCTCCCGGAAACAAAGACAGGTGACCCTACTAGTCCTACTTGTAATGATAGGCTAGACAAAAAATCGATTCAGATGAAAAATTTTTGTTTTTCACAACGAATTTTAAGATTTTTCACATTCCATCGTATTAGGACAGTGCCATGTAACGATAATTCATTAAAAAATACGTAACTTTACTCAGATGAGAAAAGACGCAATCTATTCAAAACTCACGATCATATGTTCAAGAGTTCAACCACCTCGCGTGGTGAAAAAAATTTTTTTTTGTTCCGAATCGATTTTTTTCTAGCCTATCATTATATAAATTGTATATAAATTGAATAACTTTGAATTAATATTTAAATTTAAAAAAACAAAGGTCGATATTAAATTTTACAAATGTAAGTACGTTAACATCATCACCATTCATATTATCATCATAAAACCATGTATTATAATTACTTGTGATCGACTTAAATATCTACACATTTTTCATCGACGCGTAAACCGAAAGTTTTGACATTAGTTCTAGAACCGGCCGCCTGCCTGACGTGGGAGTGTTCTTGTTGACCAGGCGGCACCAGAGTGAGTTACTCCAGATCTATATTATGCATTTAGTCTTTCTTTTGCGATATCCACGTGTGATGTAAGGCCTGGTGTCATATGCCAGCCACAGCCGCTATCACATAATAATGCATAAGAAAGTTTATAAATATGCAATGGTATATTAAAATGGCTAATTAATATTTATAAATGTAAAAATATCTCTACTAATGTTGTGAAGTATTCACATGTATTTTCTAGTTTACATTATTCTTTTTATGATACTTTAGGAACACAAACATTTTTATGTTCCGCTAATGCTTTGCCTGCAGATTAGTTCGCGTCATAGCTCACGTCTGTCTACCTGTCTAATACATCTCAGCAATTCTTGTTTATTATCGTATATACTGAATCACGGTAACGGCTTCAATCATTTCCATGAAATTTACTATGCAGATGATTTCTGAGCTAATAGATCAATCTAGGTTTCATTTATAGAAAACCTCTCTTAATTAAAATTTTCTGACAATGAAAAAAATTAAATGTGAAAGTAAATTAATTTAGCCAATGCGATCTTAAATAAAAAATAGCTCAGTTGACCTTTTTAATACTACTTATTTATTTTAACGTGATAACGTGTTATAAATCGATGTACGTTGGCTGCACGCACGAGAATCTGTCACGTTCTGCCTGAGCCGAACGTGCAAATGAGAGTGCGGAACAAGCAATAGAGAAGCACGATCGGCCTCAGCGGTTTATCGAAAAACAGAACAATGAAAGAATAATTGAAAATTTCAATTAACTCTTTCTTTGTATTGTACAAAATAATGATAATTCAGTGATAATAATTCAATTCAATTCATAAAAGAATACAATTTTTCATCAATCTTTTCTTATGACGTCATCACGTAAAATTATTGCCCGCAAACCAACTTTACAGACAACCTTCTGTTTTTTTTTAAACAAAATA
Source organism: Lymantria monacha (assembly GCA_905163515.2). Classification (NCBI taxonomy): domain Eukaryota; kingdom Metazoa; phylum Arthropoda; class Insecta; order Lepidoptera; family Erebidae; genus Lymantria; species Lymantria monacha. The sequence continues at coordinate 28,800,722 of LR991101.1, forward strand.
AAACACTCAGATCGTTCATCGAGATACTGTTATATTCTATGTAGTTGTTATCCAGTTGTTGTTCACCAGGAAGTATCAGGGCAATGGGTAGCAACACTATTGGGAAACTGATAACAGCTGTTGCGATCTTAAACCTGCCTACCGAGCGTTACGATTGTGGTAGTATATGTTCTTATTTCTCTCTCCTATAAATAATTTCTAAGCTTGTCAATGAATATTCTAGTTTATTAATAAGTGTTAGTTTTTATTTGCTGGTTTTTTCCATGATTTCACGTTTTCTTGAAATAACGGATCCATTTTTGTTTTTGCGTACTCCAGGATGTACTTTATATTAACTTTAATAGCCTCGTTGCAAATGAGCATCTAAAGACTATTTTACAAGAACTTCAAAACAGTATTTTATTACTGTAATACTTTTCATTATACCTCTTTTTTTTTTTGGGCTGGGCTACGATCGGCGCTCTCCTCGCACCACTCCATCCGGGGTGACAGAGGGGCGTAAGCACGCACACCCGTGACCCACCCGTGACGTCGCTTTCGTCGTTGGGCTGACCACCGGAGCAGAGTGACTTGACGTCAGTGGTCGGCCCGACGGAATACCCCTGAGGAGTACCCTCTCCTCGACCGACGTCCCCACCTTCGGGTAGGATGTCGATCTTTTCTCACGTGGTCGGCCTCTCGGCGGGTGACGGACTAATTCCCCGATCCAGTCACCCGCAGCCTCGGCTAGGGCGGCATGAGGCGCAGGTAATCGCGCCTGCGCCGCCCCAGTCGCCAGCGGCGGCTCGCGTCGTCGAGGAGACGCTCCTCGCGCACGCGCTCCGCCGCCTCCTTCCGCAAGACTACTGCCTCGCAGAAGGTTGCGACCGCGTCCCAGTTCCTGACGCTGTCGAGCATCGCCCTGGCGATGGTCGGTAGCTTCAGATCGGTACCGATGATTGCGACGAGTTCACGACGCTGTTCTGCCCAAGCGGCACAAACCTCGAGCGTATGCTGCGCCGTGTCCCCGTCGCAATCCCAGTGGTGGCAGGACGGTGTATTCTTCCTCCTGACGACCGTGTGCAGGTATTTGGCGAAGCATCCATGCCCCGTCAAAACCTGCACCAGTCGGAAGGAAAGCACCCCGTGCCGCCGTTCCAACCACTGCATCAGCACCGGCCGGAAGGCCTCCACGGTCCGCACACCGAACCGAGGCCTCTCCAGCCGGACTACCCAACGGGCAATGACGTCTAGGTGGTCGTCGACGCGCCAGGCGGTGAGTTCCCTCAATGAGATTACACTGCCCTCCGCGCGCACCCCCGACACCGGTCGATACAAATCGGCGAGCATTTCCGCCTCCAGGTCCCATGGGGGACTCCCGGCCAACAGGCACGCTGCCTCCGTCGCCACCGTGCGGTACCCGAGTACGGCCCTGACCGCCATGGCCCTCTATAGTCGCCACAGAAGAGCCCTGTGGGACGGTCAGGGACCCCGCCCACACCGGTGCGCCGTACAGGACCATCGACCGGACGACCCCCGCGTACAGCTGTCGGCACGTAGCGCTCGGTCCGCCCACATTCGGCATGAGCCATGAAAGGGCGGACGCCGCGCCGACGAGCCGCGGTGCGAGCCTGGGGAAATGCTCCCGAAACCACCCATGCCCGTCGAGCACCTGGCCCAAATACCGCATATGGGCCCGGATGCTGATGTCAACCGAATTGACGATGATCGAAACGCCGATGGAAGGGCCCATGCGGGGCCCATGGAACAAGAGGGCCTCCGTCTTGTCCAGGGCTACCTTCAACCCCAGCGCCTCGATCCGCCTGACGATCTCTTCGGTGCCGAAACTCACCAGGCCTGCCGCCTCTTCCAGCGTCCCACCGCGGGCTGTGATGAGCGTGTCGTCGGCGTAACAGATCACGCCCAGCCCGGTTGGGAGGCTCCCCCTCAACGCCCAGCCCGGGTGGGAGGCTCCCCCTCAACGCCCAGTCGTAGCCGATGTTCCACAGGGTGGGTCCGAGGACCGACCCCTGTGGGACACCGCACGTCATGGGCGTTCGCACAACGTACCCTACTCGGTTGGTGTAGAGGACGCTGCGTCTCTCCAGATAGTCTGCCACTAGCCGCCTCAGGTAAACTGGCACTCCATGGTATCGAAGCGCCTCCCTGATGCAGCTAAATGGCAGACTATTGAATGCGTTGGCGATGTCCAGGGACACCACCAACAACACTCCTCCGCCGGCGACGGACTCAGTCGCCACGGCCATCAGGCACAGCAGAGCCGCGATCGTCGAACCACTTTTCATTATACCTTCTGATTTATCACTTATGTTTGATTAATGAAAGCGTAACATAAAAAGTGGACCTTTTGAATCGGTCGTCCAATGTAAACTATATATCTACTAGAGTACTCTACTCTAGTATCTTACACAACTCCAAGAAAAATAATGATAATAGGTATACATTTCTCGGCTACATAATACACACAAATAATTACTTCCCGCGTCAAGTATTAATTAATCTGTACAAATATTGATACGTTATACAAATATAAGCTTATATATATCCAATTAATAATGTATTAATAATATTATGAACGCATCTGTAAACATCATCACGACCTAACAAAATATGAGACGGGCACATCGCGTGGAGCGGCTTCCGTATTATTGAGGGGGGTCTTTATTATTGTAATCGGTAGAGTGGGGAGCTCCTCTCGTATGAACTATGAACTAATTACTAACTGCCCGAGACGAGATGGACGATGTCGTTTTCTATTAACAAAGACTACCAGTGTGAATTACTGATCATTAGTTTTGTCCATTGAACGGTGGTGATTTTGAGATTGTGCTCTGGCAACACTGACTGTTAAGCGTCAAGAGAGAGTTTTAGCGGGCATGTGAAAACGCCATGTGGTGCTCTTAAATTATATTCTATATTTGGTTATATTGAATCATTTAGCTGATATTTTATGTAATGTAATATAGAGAAAGTGCTAAAGTTAGTGAATTCGATAAAATCGTGGTTTACGTGTATTTTCATGTTCTACGAAAATTCGAAGAGAAATTATTGATTTGGTTGTCAGCCATTACACCCAGACTCAGCATAACAATTTTTGGATTGAACAAAGTATTGTTCGGTGTGAGAATCAAATCCACGGCACTAGCACAGAAGGTCAGTATCTTAACCACTACTCACCTCCATCATAAGAATAAATAAATATATTTAAATAATAATTTCTGCGTGGTGACGGAGTAAAAATATAATTCACCACACCCATCTTACTATGTAGCACAACTAAGGGATATAAAACGCAAATAACATCTATGCAAGGGAAAGAAAATTTGACAAAATAACCCTATATCAACACGTCTGAACAGCGTGGTAAAATAGGTCAATTTACTTCCCTTTATGGAGGAGGCTCGAGCCCAACGGTGGGATGTATATGAGCTGAGATGATGAGATGATAAATAAATTGTGCACGTTGATAGAGTAACAATACAATTCAGCTTGTCCGTAGATATCATAAAAGATGACTAAAGGATTACGATATGCTGATCTATGCCAGAAAAAGATAACTCGACAATCCTATTCCAACATGTCTGACCGTGGAATAGTTGATTAATTAAAATAGTGGCCGGCATGATGTTGGTGATAAAATAATAATTGCGTTTTCACCCTCTTAGCATATATACGGCTCCTAGTTACCCTAGGTTTGCTTTTACTCTGAAAAGCAAATTGACCTACCTACGCAGGTCAGATGGACTGGTATTTGGTTTAACTTCGGTTTTTCTTTACTTATATCGCTATTATCAACATATCATATCATTTAGCCATCCCTTATGATAACAACGAGCATGAAAGTAGAAGGTCACAATTCACCTTCTTAACTTAAACATTAAAACACTAAAATACTTACTAGTTCGTTACTTAGCTTGAAATTTGATTTCAAGAAAATAAGTCATAAGAATGACTAATATTTCCGTTTCAGCCAATACGTTGCTGTAGGATATTTTAAATATACTCTGTGCAAGTTTGATCCGCGACAGATTATTCTCGTCTTTATAATCTGAGCTCATCTGCTCTTAAAAGCAATACGCGACGCCAAACAAATATAGATTTGCCACTGTGACTTAAGTATAATGTAATGGAATTTACGAAGCTTTCAAAAGATAATCTTCACTTTCTAGAATTATTATGGCTTATGTATCTCGAAGCAGATTAAATGTAAATCACACGGTTGATTTTGTTTTTTATGGAAAGGTATTATTGTATACCTATTGGGAATGTCTATTCCAGTTGAATGGCTACCTGTAAGATAGAGTCACATCGTTTTGTGATTAATAAAACTAAACAGTGAAATATGGCAACAGAAATTGAATATTATACAAGCGAAAAAAAAATGTCTTTTTAACATGCTCATAATTATGAACTTTGTTTGCATAAATCGGAATCTTTGGACGTGATTTTCATCCCCTTTCTGAACGTCGACTTAATATGAAAATTTGAACACTCATCAAAGAACGATGACAATGAAATTATTTAAATTATCCTATTATCTTTACAGGATTAACTATTCTTATTTTATGTGCCTGAAATTTTATCGCGACTCGATAGATGTCGCCGTCTATATTTTCTGCATCGCACTTTTTAATTACGTTATTTTCAAAATTATATTTTTTAATTTCTTTAAATTATTTTGCTGTCCGGTTAATAAACAGGTGGCCTACCCAATATTAAGTGACAATTGTCGCTCATAGACCTCTGTAATATCAGAAATACATCAAGTCGATATCTGAGCAGCATCGTTCCAGCCCAAATACGATCGCCAGGAACCCATCTTTTAACCCTTCTTAGGTAGATTTGTGTTATCGTTATATCAAGAAATCACATCCACTTTACTCTTGAAAGTTTCATAATACAAATAGAATCAACCTTTTGACAACTAGAATGTATAAATTGAAATTTTCTTTCATTAACTTTATTATTCATTAATATACAAAGTTATTTTAATGAAAGTCTTTACATTAAACGTGGCTGTTATGAAAACTAATTACATTTGAAAAAGGAAATGTTTTCATTCAACTTCAATTTGCAAATGTAATTAAACGGTTATGTGTTTGTTAATTATGTTTACACGAATTATAATAAAATTGGAATAACAACGCTTATTTTATTTCTTTTGGCGACTAATTACACCTCACCTTACTCCAGTGTTGTTATCGTATAAATCTGAGCTGCCGTATGTCAGAGTCTGGTTTGCCGTATTTTAAAGGAAAAGAATACCAAATTGCCGTATTTAATTATTTATTTTTAAAATGTCTATTCCTCATTTGTTTCTTCTCCATAAAGGTTTCTTATCGTTTCTATCACTTCAGATTCATGTTTGTCTAGTGCGTACTTGTCCTTGCTTCTCATTTTGTTGCACATGTCGCGCGATACCTTAAACTTTGTACAGTTTCCTTGATTTTGAATCAATTGTCTTGCCAATAGAGTCTTATTTACGGTTGATGTTGTTAATTTATTACGTATCTTGGTCTTCATGTTGTTAACTTGACTGAATATCCTTTCACAGTCTGCGTTACTGTATGGAAGACATAGAACGTCTAAAGCAAACTTCGCTAGAGTTTTGCAGTCGGTTGTATCATGGATGTTTTCCCAAAATTCGTGAGCTTTCCAAGTGCCGATGTCTAGTGTCAAAAATCTGGTAAAAGTCGCCACTCATCATCGATTTTTTGGAGGTCACTTTCAATTTTGAGAATTCATGGTAATTTCTGGGTAAGTGGCAACATTGACAGAAAATTCTCTCTATTGCTGTGGTGCACAGCTTCTTCAGGTGACAGATATTTGAGGAGCGGAAGAATTTCATTAGAAAAATCATAACGTTTCCGAATTTCCTTTCCAGCTTGTAATTAGAAAGTCGCGGCAACGAGCATAAAATTCTGCCAAGAGCTCTTTCTTATTTAAGATATTGGTTTTTTGAGTTTCACACATGACCTTAACACCCAAATACATTTGTAGGCGGCGCGACGGTCAGTAAAAATAAGTAATGTTTTAAGTGTGGCCCTCCAGGTGGTACCTATGTACGTTCCGTTTCAATCATTACGCTAGTGAAAAAACGTTTCATTTCACCACCGCCAATTGCCGTATTTTGTGATACGGCAATGGGAGACCTACCGTATATCGTATTTTCTGAAAAAAAATCGTGGATTGCCGTATAATACGGCAATTGCCGTATCAATAACAACGCTGCCTTACTCCATCCTCATCCTCCCCTCCTACTCATAATTATAGCTACCAAAACAGGGAGCTTAAAGTGTCAAAATCCCAACTGCTACAGTCGACGGGACGGGACGGGACTCGACCTCGAGCGCGCGACGCGGTGAGACGTATAAGTGATTGTACCGCCCACGGAGTCTCACTCAAGCAGCCGCCACTGTCGCTGATCGTCTGGAGCTGGACCTCATCCGGGTCACAGGGGGTCTCATTCGGCTCAGGCAAACCGCCATGGCGATGTCCGAGTCACTGCTACTGTCGCTGGTCGTTCTGGAGCAGACCGCCGGCTGTCGCTGGTCGACTCAAAGCAGACCGCTAAAAATAAATAACGGCGAAAATGACGTCGCTGTTCATCTGATACTGGATCTCCTCTCGGAGTCACCGGAGATGCGCCTGGACCAGCAGACCACCGGAACGGACAACCAAAAAAAGTGAGGTCGTGCATTTTGTTTATACTCTGGTCAGTTATACTTCTAATAGACTTGGATATATACACACAATTTTTTTTTCGTGTGATGCTTTATTGCTGAGTTATGAGCTTTTAAAAATTCTCTAAGAATGAAGTCTAAAAGCAGATTTATACCATAAGGTGTACTGCTTGCAAGACCAATAAAAAAGAAATATAAAATAATATGTGGGCGACCACAAAAGTGATACAAAATTACAAAATGTCGGTATTTTTTGTATAACTTTGAGAATTAAGTATCACTTGGACGGAGGGCGGGGGCGGAGCGCCCACACGCAGACATCAATTTGTAAAAGATTTCATTAAAACGCTACGTCAAATTCGTCAACAAAGCTTTTACTTTTTGGTCAATGTTTTTTTTTTCAAAGAATAAAGTTGCTATTGAAGTTTTATAAGCATTTTGATGTTTGTTTTATTATTATTTTTTTTTTTTAGATTTTATTATTTCTACACATTGCGTTTGAGTTTACTTCGTTATTCTAATGCGATAAAATGTTGATTGTAGTATCTCACATTAGATAAGAGGAAAGTTGACCTCCAAATGTTACTTACTGTCTTTCCTAAGTAAATATGGAGCGCCTAACACAATTGAAAGCACTCACCGGTATCAATACCCGACATATTAGAGAGAGAAACGATTGTGAATTTTGTCTTGCAATAGTTACGGTACTAATGTCTAACGAAACAGTTCTAAGAAACTATTTTTTTTGTAAATGAAAACTTCTTTTGACACACCGCACACAGATTTGTAGGCTGTAAGTGAAGCTGATCTGTCAAGCTCTGAGGTGAAAGGTTCGATCGGGTGAACTCGGGACCGTCGACTGTCATCCGACCGAGAACGATACAGTCAGCTGCTCTTCACTGCTGTGTTGCTGTGTTTACTATATTCAATTTACATATAATTATTGTTATTATTAATTATTATTAATTATTCAATAGTTTTTAATAGTTATCATTGATACGTAATAATAATTATTTTAACTATTATTTTTTTGTTTTTATTATGGGATTAGTGTATAGGTGTAGTCGGTGGTTTCCATCAGCCCGTAAACGTCCACTGTTGGACATAGGCCTCCCCACGTGAATGCCATTCAACACGGTCCCGCGCCACCTGCATCCAGCGGTTTCCTGCGACCTTGATAATGTCGTCAGTCCACCTAGTGGGGGGTCGTCCTACGCGGCGCCCTCCGATTTGTGGTCTCCACTCGACAACCTTTCTTCCCCAACGGTTGTCGGTTCGTCGAGCGATGTGGCCTGCCCATTGCCACTTCAACGCGCTAATTCTTCGGGCTATATCAGTTACACCCGTTCTTCTACGGATTTCCGTATTTCGGATTCTATCACGTAGAGAAATACCGAGCATAGCCCTCTCCATAGCACGCTGAGCAACTTTGAGCCTTTTGATGAGGCCAACATTTAGAGACCACGTTTCAGTTCCGTAAGTCATCGCTGGTAACACACACTGGTTATAAACCTTTGTTTTCAGACACTGCAGAATATTAGACGAGAAGATCCTCCTAAGTTTCCCGAACGCTGCCCAGCCGAGTTGGATTCGTCGGCTGACCTCTTTCTCGAAATTGGATCTACCTAATTGGACTGTTTGTCCTAGGTAAACATAGTGATCGACAACTTCGAGAATCGCATTCCCAACCAGGACCGGTACAGAAATGACACGGGCATTAGACATGACTTTCATCTTGTCCATGTTCATTTGCAGCCCTACTAGTTGGGAGGCCTTGCTGAGGTCATTGAGCATGGTGCCAAGGTCCTCCAGGGATTCTGCCATGACTACGATATCATCTGCGAAGCGAAGGTGAGTGATGTATTCGCCATTGATGTTGATGCCGAGTCCGGTCCAGTCTAAGAGCTTGAAGACATCTTCCAGCGCAGTGGTGAACAGTTTCGGAGAGATAACGTCTCCCTGTCTCACGCCTTTCTGCAGCTGGATCGGTTTCGTACTCTTATCCTGGATGCGGACCGACATAGTAGCGTTTTTATACAAACACTTCAACACTTCGATATATCGATAGTCAATTTGGCACCTCTGAAGGGACTGCAGCACTGCCCAAGTTTCGACAGAATCAAAGGCTTTCTCATAGTCCACAAACGCTAGACACAGAGGCCGATTATACTCCTCGGTCTTCTGTATAATCTGGCGTAGCGTGTGTATGTGGTCTATGGTACTATAACCTTTTCGGAAACCGGCTTGTTCGGGCGGCTGGAAGTCGTCTAGCTTGCGCGCGAGTCGGTTCGTAATGACTCTTGAAAACAGTTTGTATACGTGGCTCAGGAGTGAGATGGGTCTGTAATTCTTTAAGAGCGTTTTATCGCCCTTCTTGAAAAACAGCAGCACCACACTCCTGGTCCACGACTCTGGAACGTCGCCCCCGAGAATGACAGAATTAAACAGCCTCTGTAGGGCTTTTAAAACCGGCTTGCCGCCTGCCCTCAGGAGCTCTGTGGTAATTCCGTCACCTCCCGGTGCCTTTCCGTTCTTTAACTGTTTCACAGCCATTCTGATCTCGTACAAGCTGACGTCCGGGATTTCTTCAGTCGGTGGTTTATCGTGCTAATATTATATAGTGAAAACATTAAAGATTATAAAAAACATAATACTTTTTTTGATAATTTTAAGTTTTCACTTCTGCCAGCAGTTCTCATGACTGCTTTGCTTTTTTTTTAATTCTAAGACACCAACCAGCAGTAAGAAAATAATTCTTATACTGCGGGCGAGTTTACAAATATGCAATTAAAATTATTAACGTAGACAAATAACACACAGACTCATAACAACACTTTGTGCATCGCACACAGTGTTGTCCTGTGTGGGAATCAAACCGACGGCACTGACACGGCAGATCAGTTATCTTAACCACTATGCCGTTTGTACAGAAACTAAACTTGATCGATCCAGAAAAAATATTTATAGTTTGCACAAATATTACCCGACACGAGTAATGAACCTGAATACTCGACACAACAGGTCGCTGTATACATTATTCATTTTAGATAGCCACATTAAATTAATATTTAATTATTCCAAATTACTGCAAAACTAATAAAATAATTGCATACACCATAACCATTGAGAGCGTAATAGAAGAAGGGGGCATTATTGCAATTAAAAATTGACAGCTAAACAAATAAATAAGGCGAAGTTTATCTTTTTAAAATGTTATAACATCAGTGCGAATTATTTTATTAGTGACGAGGGCGCTTTAAACTTTTACTATTATTAAATGTACATAATGTGCACTACATTAGCGAGTTAATCGCGGTTTAACTGTCACAGCGACGACCAAACCCCCTCCCCTCCTCCTCTCCTCTCCACACACACACACTGCACTTGACAGTTTTATTACCAGCTTATATAATTGTTCACCGACAAATAAAATAAAATCATCCGTCGTATTATTTCTGTAATAAGTGTTGGACATAATAATTTAAGTAAGGTCACGAGGTTAGATAGTTAGTAGAACACCTTGATAAGATGTACGCTGGTGGAAATTGTTATCACCGACTACGACAAAGAAAGGTTATGTTTTTAATAGTGTATGTATGTGTGTGTGACAATGTTCCCTCATAATAGTTTTGTTATGTTGATTTCAAATGCATATCAATTCCGGTAAAAGAATTACGATATTAGACACGTTCGAAGCTGATTTTCATTTTCCTAAGTAGACAGTGTGTTTAGAAATAATTGATCTTTATTAAAAGAGAGTAATTATAATCTCATATTTAGGAAATAGTTTTAAATATCACGCTTAAGCTAAACATATTTTTCCTCCAAGCCTATCAAAATTGAAAAAATTGTAAAACCTGACTAGGCAAAAAGAAGTTACTAAAAAAAAAGTGATTAAAGAAACACAAAACAACAGAATATTTAAAACGAAAATCAAAACCTAGGTACAAAATTAGTCAAGGTAAAAAAAAACCATGGCAGGTAGACTTGGCCTTATTGGCCGACCACGGCTGTACCTTATATATTTTTGTGACTAGCTAAGTTTTGACTTTTATTTAAAATATTTTCTTGTCTTTAATATCTACTTTTTAAATATTTTTTTAATAAAAGTTTTGAGTAGTCAGGATTTGGTTAGTATTTGGCTTTTTTTTACTTGATACAATATGTTAATGAATACATATTTTACTGTTTTTTTACTTGATACAATATGTTAATGAATACATATTTTACTGTTTTTTTACTTGATACAATATGTTAATGAATACATATTTTACTGTTTTTTTACTTGATACAATATGTTAATGAATACATATTTTACTGTTTTTTTACTTGATACAATATGTTAATGAATACATATTTTACTGTTTTTTTACTTGATACAATATGTTAATGAATACATATTTTACTGTTTTTTTACTTGATACAATATGTTAATGAATACATATTTTACTGTTTTTTTACTTGATACAATATGTTAATGAATACATATTTTACTGTTTTTTTACTTGATACAATATGTTAATGAATACATATTTTACTGTTTATTTACTTGATACAATATGTTAATGAATACATATTTTACTGTTTTTTTACTTGATACAATATGTTAATGAATACATATTTTACTGTTTTTTTACTTGATACAATATGTTAATGAATACATATTTTACTGTTTTTTTACTTGATACAATATGTTAATGAATACATATTTTACTGTTTTTTTACTTGATACAATATGTTAATGAATACATATTTTACTGTTTTTTTACTTGATACAATATGTTAATGAATACATATTTTACTGTTTTTTTACTTGATACAATATGTTAATGAATACATATTTTACTGTTTTTTTACTTGATACAATATGTTAATGAATACATATTTTACTGTTTTTTTACTTGATACAATATGTTAATGAATACATATTTTACTGTTTTTTTACTTGATACAATATGTTAATGAATACATATTTTACTGTTTTTTTACTTGATACAATATGTTAATGAATACATATTTTACTGTTTTTTTACTCGATACAATATGTTAATGAATACATATTTTACTGTTTTTTTACTTGATACAATATGTTAATGAATACATATTTTACTGTTTTTTTACTTGATACAATATGTTAATGAATACATATTTTACTGTTTTTTTACTTGATACAATATGTTAATGAATACATATTTTACTGTTTTTTTACTTGATACAATATGTTAATGAATACATATTTTACTGTTTTTTTACTTGATACAATATGTTAATGAATACATATTTTAGTGTTTTTTTACTTGATACAATATGTTAATGAATACATATTTTACTGTTTTTTTACTTGATACAATATGTTAATGAATACATATTTTAGTGTTTTTTTACTTGATACAATATGTTAATGAATACATATTTTACTGTTTTTTTACTTGATACAATATGTTAATGAATACATATTTTACTGTTTTTTTACTTGATACAATATGTTAATGAATACATATTTTACTGTTTTTTTACTTGATACAATATGTTAATGAATACATATTTTACTGTTTTTTTACTTGATACAATATGTTAATGAATACATATTTTACTGTTTTTTTACTTGATACAATATGTTAATGAATACATATTTTACTGTTTATTTACTTGATACAATATGTTAATGAATACATATTTTACTGTTTTTTTACTTGATACAATATGTTAATGAATACATATTTTACTGTTTTTTTACTTGATACAATATGTTAATGAATACATATTTTACTGTTTTTTTACTTGATACAATATGTTAATGAATACATATTTTACTGTTTTTTTACTCGATACAATATGTTAATGAATACATATTTTACTGTTTTTTTACTTGATACAATATGTTAATGAATACATATTTTACTGTTTTTTTACTCGATACAATATGTTAATGAATACATATTTTACTGTTTTTTTACTTGATACAATATGTTAATGAATACATATTTTACTGTTTTTTTACTTGATACAATATGTTAATGAATACATATTTTACTGTTTTTTTACTTGATACAATATGTTAATGAATACATATTTTACTGTTTTTTTACTTGATACAATATGTTAATGAATACATATTTTACTGTTTTTTTACTTGATACAATATGTTAATGAATACATATTTTACTGTTTTTTTACTTGATACAATATGTTAATGAATACATATTTTACTGTTTTTTTACTTGATACAATATGTTAATGAATACATATTTTACTGTTTTTTTACTTGATACAATATGTTAATGAATACATATTTTAGTGTTTTTTTACTTGATACAATATGTTAATGAATACATATTTTAGTGTTTTTTTACTTGATACAATATGTTAATGAATACATATTTTAGTGTTTTTTTACTTGATACAATATGTTAATGAATACATATTTTAGTGTTTTTTTACTTGATACAATATGTTAATGAATACATATTTTACTGTTTTTTTACTTGATACAATATGTTAATGAATACATATTTTACTGTTTTTTTACTTGATACAATATGTTAATGAATACATATTTTAGTGTTTTTTTACTTGATACAATATGTTAATGAATACATATTTTACTGTTTTTTTACTTGATACAATATGTTAATGAATACATATTTTAGTGTTTTTTTACTTGATACAATATGTTAATGAATACATATTTTACTGTTTTTTTACTTGATACAATATGTTAATGAATACATATTTTACTGTTTATTTACTTGATACAATATGTTAATGAATACATATTTTACTGTTTTTTTACTTGATACAATATGTTAATGAATACATATTTTACTGTTTTTTTACTTGATACAATATGTTAATGAATACATATTTTACTGTTTTTTTACTTGATACAATATGTTAATGAATACATATTTTACTGTTTTTTTACTTGATACAATATGTTAATGAATACATATTTTACTGTTTTTTTACTTGATACAATATGTTAATGAATACATATTTTACTGTTTTTTTACTTGATACAATATGTTAATGAATACATATTTTACTGTTTTTTTACTTGATACAATATGTTAATGAATACATATTTTACTGTTTTTTTACTTGATACAATATGTTAATGAATACATATTTTACTGTTTTTTTACTTGATACAATATGTTAATGAATACATATTTTACTGTTTTTTTACTTGATACAATATGTTAATGAATACATATTTTACTGTTTTTTTACTTGATACAATATGTTAATGAATACATATTTTACTGTTTTTTTACTTGATACAATATGTTAATGAATACATATTTTACTGTTTTTTTACTTGATACAATATGTTAATGAATACATATTTTACTGTTTTTTTACTTGATACAATATGTTAATGAATACATATTTTACTGTTTTTTTACTTGATACAATATGTTAATGAATACATATTTTACTGTTTTTTTACTTGATACAATATGTTAATGAATACATATTTTACTGTTTTTTTACTTGATACAATATGTTAATGAATACATATTTTACTGTTTTTTTACTTGATACAATATGTTAATGAATACATATTTTACTGTTTTTTTACTTGATACAATATGTTAATGAATACATATTTTACTGTATTTTTACTTGATACAATATGTTAATGAATACATATTTTACTGTTTTTTTACTTGATACAATATGTTAATGAATACATATTTTACTGTTTTTTTACTTGATACAATATGTTAATGAATACATATTTTACTGTTTTTTTACTTGATACAATATGTTAATGAATACATATTTTACTGTTTTTTTACTTGATACAATATGTTAATGAATACATATTTTTACTTGATACAATATGTTAATGAATACATATTTTACTGTTTTTTTACTTGATACAATATGTTAATGAATACATATTTTACTGTTTTTTTACTTGATACAATATGTTAATGAATACATATTTTACTGTTTTTTTACTTGATACAATATGTTAATGAATACATATTTTACTGTTTTTTTACTTGATACAATATGTTAATGAATACATATTTTACTGTTTTTTTACTTGATACAATATGTTAATGAATACATATTTTACTGTTTTTTTACTTGATACAATATGTTAATGAATACATATTTTACTGTTTTTTTACTTGATACAATATGTTAATGAATACATATTTTACTGTTTTTTTACTTGATACAATATGTTAATGAATACATATTTTACTGTTTTTTTACTTGATACAATATGTTAATGAATACATATTTTACTGTTTTTTTACTTGATACAATATGTTAATGAATACATATTTTACTGTTTTTTTACTTGATACAATATGTTAATGAATACATATTTTACTGTTTTTTTACTTGATACAATATGTTAATGAATACATATTTTACTGTTTTTTTACTTGATACAATATGTTAATGAATACATATTTTACTGTTTTTTTACTTGATACAATATGTTAATGAATACATATTTTACTGTTTTTTTACTTGATACAATATGTTAATGAATACATATTTTACTGTTTTTTTACTTGATACAATATGTTAATGAATACATATTTTACTGTTTTTTTACTTGATACAATATGTTAATGAATACATATTTTACTGTTTTTTTACTTGATACAATATGTTAATGAATACATATTTTACTGTTTTTTTACTTGATACAATATGTTAATGAATACATATTTTACTGTTTTTTTACTTGATACAATATGTTAATGAATACATATTTTACTGTTTTTTTACTTGATACAATATGTTAATGAATACATATTTTACTGTTTTTTTACTTGATACAATATGTTAATGAATACATATTTTACTGTTTTTTTACTTGATACAATATGTTAATGAATACATATTTTACTGTTTTTTTACTTGATACAATATGTTAATGAATACATATTTTACTGTTTTTTTACTTGATACAATATGTTAATGAATACATATTTTACTGTTTTTTTACTTGATACAATATGTTAATGAATACATATTTTACTGTTTTTTTACTTGATACAATATGTTAATGAATACATATTTTACTGTTTTTTTACTTGATACAATATGTTAATGAATACATATTTTACTGTTTTTTTACTTGATACAATATGTTAATGAATACATATTTTACTGTTTTTTTACTTGATACAATATGTTAATGAATACATATTTTACTGTTTTTTTACTTGATACAATATGTTAATGAATACATATTTTACTGTTTTTTTACTTGATACAATATGTTAATGAATACATATTTTACTGTTTTTTTACTTGATACAATATGTTAATGAATACATATTTTACTGTTTTTTTACTTGATACAATATGTTAATGAATACATATTTTACTGTTTTTTTACTTGATACAATATGTTAATGAATACATATTTTACTGTTTTTTTACTTGATACAATATGTTAATGAATACATATTTTACTGTTTTTTTACTTGATACAATATGTTAATGAATACATATTTTACTGTTTTTTTACTTGATACAATATGTTAATGAATACATATTTTACTGTTTTTTTACTTGATACAATATGTTAATGAATACATATTTTACTGTTTTTTTACTTGATACAATATGTTAATGAATACATATTTTACTGTTTTTTTACTTGATACAATATGTTAATGAATACATATTTTACTGTTTTTTTACTTGATACAATATGTTAATGAATACATATTTTACTGTTTTTTTACTTGATACAATATGTTAATGAATACATATTTTACTGTTTTTTTACTTGATACAATATGTTAATGAATACATATTTTACTGTTTTTTTACTTGATACAATATGTTAATGAATACATATTTTACTGTTTTTTTACTTGATACAATATGTTAATGAATACATATTTTACTGTTTTTTTACTTGATACAATATGTTAATGAATACATATTTTACTGTTTTTTTACTTGATACAATATGTTAATGAATACATATTTTACTGTTTTTTTACTTGATACAATATGTTAATGAATACATATTTTACTGTTTTTTTACTTGATACAATATGTTAATGAATACATATTTTACTGTTTTTTTACTTGATACAATATGTTAATGAATACATATTTTACTGTTTTTTTACTTGATACAATATGTTAATGAATACATATTTTACTGTTTTTTTACTTGATACAATATGTTAATGAATACATATTTTACTGTTTTTTTACTTGATACAATATGTTAATGAATACATATTTTACTGTTTTTTTACTTGATACAATATGTTAATGAATACATATTTTACTGTTTATTTACTTGATACAATATGTTAATGAATACATATTTTACTGTTTTTTTACTTGATACAATATGTTAATGAATACATATTTTACTGTTTTTTTACTTGATACAATATGTTAATGAATACATATTTTACTGTTTTTTTACTTGATACAATATGTTAATGAATACATATTTTACTGTTTTTTTACTTGATACAATATGTTAATGAATACATATTTTACTGTTTTTTTACTTGATACAATATGTTAATGAATACATATTTTACTGTTTTTTTACTTGATACAATATGTTAATGAATACATATTTTACTGTTTTTTTACTTGATACAATATGTTAATGAATACATATTTTACTGTTTTTTTACTTGATACAATATGTTAATGAATACATATTTTACTGTTTTTTTACTTGATACAATATGTTAATGAATACATATTTTACTGTTTTTTTACTTGATACAATATGTTAATGAATACATATTTTACTGTTTTTTTACTTGATACAATATGTTAATGAATACATATTTTACTGTTTTTTTACTTGATACAATATGTTAATGAATACATATTTTACTGTTTTTTTACTTGATACAATATGTTAATGAATACATATTTTACTGTTTTTTTACTTGATACAATATGTTAATGAATACATATTTTACTGTTTTTTTACTTGATACAATATGTTAATGAATACATATTTTACTGTTTTTTTACTTGATACAATATGTTAATGAATACATATTTTACTGTTTTTTTACTTGATACAATATGTTAATGAATACATATTTTACTGTTTTTTTACTTGATACAATATGTTAATGAATACATATTTTACTGTTTTTTTACTTGATACAATATGTTAATGAATACATATTTTACTGTTTTTTTACTTGATACAATATGTTAATGAATACATATTTTACTGTTTTTTTACTTGATACAATATGTTAATGAATACATATTTTACTGTTTTTTTACTTGATACAATATGTTAATGAATACATATTTTACTGTTTTTTTACTTGATACAATATGTTAATGAATACATATTTTACTGTTTTTTTACTTGATACAATATGTTAATGAATACATATTTTACTGTTTTTTTACTTGATACAATATGTTAATGAATACATATTTTACTGTTTTTTTACTTGATACAATATGTTAATGAATACATATTTTACTGTTTTTTTACTTGATACAATATGTTAATGAATACATATTTTACTGTTTTTTTACTTGATACAATATGTTAATGAATACATATTTTACTGTTTTTTTACTTGATACAATATGTTAATGAATACATATTTTACTGTTTTTTTACTTGATACAATATGTTAATGAATACATATTTTACTGTTTTTTTACTTGATACAATATGTTAATGAATACATATTTTACTGTTTTTTTTACTTGATACAATATGTTAATGAATACATATTTTACTGTTTTTTTACTTGATACAATATGTTAATGAATACATATTTTACTGTTTTTTTACTTGATACAATATGTTAATGAATACATATTTTACTGTTTTTTTACTTGATACAATATGTTAATGAATACATATTTTACTGTTTTTTTACTTGATACAATATGTTAATGAATACATATTTTACTGTTTTTTTACTTGATACAATATGTTAATGAATACATATTTTACTGTTTTTTTACTTGATACAATATGTTAATGAATACATATTTTACTGTTTTTTTACTTGATACAATATGTTAATGAATACATATTTTACTGTTTTTTTACTTGATACAATATGTTAATGAATACATATTTTACTGTTTTTTTACTTGATACAATATGTTAATGAATACATATTTTACTGTTTTTTTACTTGATACAATATGTTAATGAATACATATTTTACTGTTTTTTTACTTGATACAATATGTTAATGAATACATATTTTACTGTTTTTTTACTTGATACAATATGTTAATGAATACATATTTTACTGTTTTTTTACTTGATACAATATTTATAAAATCCGATTACGAAATGAAAAATGATGTCACAAGCGAGATTCGAACCCGCGCCTATTGGGATTCCGGCCCAATCGTGCTGCCACTACACCACCGTGACTAATTGTAGGACATTCAAATTTCACTTCGTATTATATTTACGTCTTAAGGTGACGGTATGCTATCTACCCGACAATGTTTACACATTGTTATAGGCTTAATACTTAAAAACTTTACAGTTAGAATTGTATTAAACGATGACACAACCACAACAACAACCAACGACAAACGTGGTGACGGAAGGACACTCTATAGCGTTTATGGTCACGGGAGGACGCTTTATTGTTACCGCCGCCCATGGACCTTTTGCAATACCAAGGTTATAGCTAGGCCGCTGCCTATCAATACAAATCCCAAACCCACCCAGTTGGACTTCCGGCTCTATCGCTCACCGAGCGAAGCGCAATAGCACATTGCTCACACGTCGATCTTCTGCGAGAGTGTGGTGGACCTTTATTTTTTTTTTTATTGGTGGGCTATGGATGCGTCTCGCCCCGCCAAATCGGTCCGGGGTGACGGAAAAGGCGGCGCGTGACCCCATAGACCCACCGTAAAACCTTCTCTCTTCGCCGTGCGAGCGGACCACTGGTACTCGATTTTAACTTCGGTGGCCCGCCCGGCGGTTTACCCTCGCGGGTTCCTCTCATCGACGCCCCGACAGATTTCGCCGTCGGGGCGTCGCCCTCACGCGGTGGCCTCACGTCGGGCGACCGGACAATTCCCCGCTCCGATCACCCGAGGCCTCGGTTAGGGCAGCATAAGGCGCAGGTATTCGCGCCTGCGCCGCCCCGGCCGCTGACGGCGGCCCGGGTCGCGGGAATCCTCCCAGACTCGTTCCGCCGCCTCCTTCTGCGAGATGACAGCCTCGCAGAAGGCGGCGACCGCGTCCCAGTTCCTGACGCTGTCGACCATCGCCCTCGCGACAGCCGGCAGCGTCAGGTCGGCACCGATAACAGCGACGAGGTCACGGCGATGCCGGTCAAAGCCCGGACACACCTCCAGCGTGTGTGGCGCCGTGTCCTCGTCACTGCTGCAATGGTGGCAGGCCGGAGTCCACTCCCTATACGCGACCGTGTGCAGATACAAGCGGAAGCATCCGTGCCCCGACAACACCTGCACCAGTCGAAAGGAGAGGACTCCGTGCCGCCGCTCCATCCACTCCATCAGTACGGGCCGGAGAGCCTCGACGGTGACGACACCGTGTCTAGGCCTCTCCAGCCGCGTAGCCCAACGGGCGATGTCGTCTCGGCGGGCGTCCCCGCGCCAGGTGGCTATCTCGCTCAGCGATGGGGAGCCACCTTCGTCGCGCAGTGAGGTCACCCGCCGGTAGAGGTCGGAGAGCATCTCCGCCTCTAGGTCCCACGCGGGTGCCCGGCCCGGCGGCATGCCTCGGTCGATACCGTACGGTACCCGCGAATGGCTCTGACCGCCATGACTCTCTGGGGTCTCCACAGAACAGCCCTGAGCTGGGCGTTCAGAGCCCTCGCCCACACGGGTGCGCCGTACATGGCCATCGAACGGATCACCCCCGCATACAGCCGTCGGCCCTCGAAACTGGGTCCGCCCACGTTCGGCATGAGCCGCGAAAGGGCGGACGCCGCGCCGACCAGCCGGGGAGCAATTCGGCGAAAATGCTCCCGGAACCACCATCGCCCGTCGAGCACCAGACCCAAGTACTTCATATGGGCCTGGATACTGATGTGGACGGAGTTGACAACTAGCGAGGCGCCGATTGGCGGCCTTACGCGTGGCCCATGGAATAAAAGGGCCTCCGTCTTATTTAGGGCCACCCTGAGCCCCAGCGCCTCGATTCGCCCGACCGTCTCCTCGGTGCCGAGAGTGGCCAGGCTCGCCGCCTCTTCGAGTGTCCTGCCCCAGTCGTACCCGATGTCCCACAGAGTCGGCCCCAGAACCGACCCCTGTGGAACGCCGCACGACATGGACGTCCGCACAATGTCCCCTGCGGGACTCGCGTAGGGGACACTGCGCCCCTCCAAATAGTCCGCCGCCAGCCGCCTCAGGTACACGCCCCCTTCTAAAACCGAATTGAGCGTCCGACAGATCGGGCCCCACCTCCTCTAGGTGCTGGACGATGCGGGCAGCGAGGATGCGCTCCAGCAGCTTACCCACATCGTCGAGGAGCACGATGGGCCTGTAGACCGACGGCGAATCCGGGGGCCGTCCCGGCTTTGGCAGGAGAACCAACCTCCCCTCCTTCCAGCACTCAGGGAACCGTCCAGACGCCAAACAGGCGTTGTATAGCTGCCTGAGGCGAGGCTCGAGGTGCTCGAGGAGCGACGTCAGCACCCGGACTGGTATTCCGTCCGGGCCGGGGGCCGCGGTCGCGGAACGAATCCGCGCCACAGCTGCTCCCACTTCCGTCTCCGTCATGGGCGGAACACTCTCGTCGTCAGCCTCCCGGTCTTGTTCTGGCGAGGCCATGACCGGGGGCGTGTGTTCCGACTGACGTGAAGACAGCTCCTCGACCACCCTACAGAGGAAGTCGGGCTGGAGGGTCTCGGTGAGGGGGGGCCTCTGCGCGCGAAGCTTGTTCAGCGACGCGCGATACGGGCGACCCCAGAGGTCACGGTCGAGACCGTCCAGCATCGCCTGCCAACTCGCATCCTTGGCGGCTCGGATGGCCAGCCGAAAGGCCGTCCGCGCATTGCGGTACGCCTCGTACAGCTGGCCCTCCCGCTCAGCGTCGCGGTGACGCCGCCGGCTGCGGGTGTAGGACCTTCGGGCTCTGATACATGCCGCACGAAGGTCCGCTAGTCTTGGGAGTGTGGTACTACCTCGGACGGACCGGCCCGCGGCAGAACAAGTGGTCCTACCAGTACATATTAGAAATATTAGTGTTATTTCTAGTTTTCTTTCTCTAATACAGATGCTCTATACATTATATATCGCTTAGCTGTATTTTACAAGCCATGGGCGAGGCAAGGAGTGACGAATCGTATTCTTAATTCGTTACCACACGGATTATACGTAATAAAAATATTTTAAATGAATAATTGTCTAAATTAAAATTTTATAATTATACGTAAACTTTAGACATCACAATAGTTCATAAAAAAACATTAAATTATATTCACAATACACGCGAACAAACGCGTGAGGACGCGGTATACACAACTATTGTACAGTATTTACATATAAATGACAACCTAAGGTAGAACATGTATAGTAACTTCTAATGTTTACGCAAGTATCTATTACACATTTGAAATAAAACTACTTTTACGGATTCTACCGCGTTTGTATTTGATTTTTAATTACACGACGTTTCGAACAGTTTAAAGTAATATGTTAGCGGTGGTGTAATAACAATGACGTTTTGGACACGTGACCATGATCACTGTAAACTATTCGAAACGTCGGGAAATTTAAAATCAAATACAAACGCGATAGAATCCGTAAAAGTAGTTTTATTTCAAGTATAGGTTTTTTTTTTTTTTTTTGTTAGGCTATGGCCCGGTCACACGTCGCCCGTACCGTCCGGGGCGACGGGAGGGCAGCGCGTGGCCCCATAACCCACCGTATTCCCTCCCCATCGCCATTGTGTCGGCCACTGGTACCACTTCCTTGCCTTCCGTGGCCAGCCTGGCGGGTTACCCTTTCGGGTACCATCCCCCGTCAACGCCCCAGCTAACTGCCGGGGCGTCGCCCTCACGTGGTCAGCCTCTCTGTGGGTGAAGGACTATTCCCCGGTCCAGTCACCCGCGGCCTTGGCTAGGGCGGCATTAGGCGCAGATACTCGCGCCTCCGCCGCCCCAGGCGCCGGCGACGGAGCGTCTCACCGAAGAGGATTTCATCTCGGAGTCGCCCCGCCGCCTCCTTCCGCGAGACTGTCTCGCAGAAGGCGGCGACCGCGTCCCAATTCCTGACGCTGTCGAGCATCGCCTTAGCGATGGTCGGCAGTGCCAGGTCGGCACCGATGATCGCGACGAGTTCATGGCGCTGCTCTGCCCAGGCCACACAGACCTCGAGCGTGTGCTGCGCCGTGTCCTCGTCGCAATTGCAGTGGTGGCAGAACGGTGTCCTCTCCCTCCTCACGACCGTGTGCAGGTACTTACCGAAGCAACCATGCCCCGTCAAGACCTGCACCAGTCGGAAGGAAACGACCCCGTGCTGTCGACCCAACCACTCCATCAGCACCGGCCGGAAGGCCTCGATGGTCCGAACACCGAACCGAGGCCTTTCCAGCCGGATTGCTCGACGAGCAATAACGTCACGGCGGGTGTCGCCCCGCCAAGCGGCCATCTCACTAAGCGAGACGGTGCCGCCTCCTGCCCGCGTCGCTGACACCCGCCGGTATAGTCCGGCGAGCATCTCCGCCTCCAAGTCCCACGGGGGTGTTCCGGCCAACAGGCATGCTGCCTCCGTCGCCACCGTGCGGTATCCGCGTATGGCCCTGACCGCCATGGCCCGCTGTGGTCGCCACAGTAGAGCCCTAAGTCGGACGGTCAGGGACCCTGCCCAGACGGGTGTGCCGTACAGAATTAAATTAATAAATTAAATTAAAAATAATTAAATTAAATTACGGTCACCCGACGTGAGGCCACCGCGTGAGGACGACGCCTCGACGGCGAAAGCTGTCGGGGCGTCGACAGGAGAGGAGCCCGAGAGGGCATACCGCCGAGCGGGCCACCGAAGACAAAAATCGGGTACCGGTGGCCTGCTCGCACGGCGAAGAAGAGGTGCTTGCAGGGTGGGTCAATGGGGTTGCGCGCCGCCTCTTCCGTCACCCCGGACCGACTTGGCGGGGTGCGACGTCCATGGCCCACCGAAAAAAAAAAAAAAAAAAGGGTAATATCCGGCATTTGTCAATTTTCAACCTTTGGTTGTGTAAATTAGGCCTGTAAAGCGTGTTGAACGACTCATTACCGCCAAGCCGAAACTATTAAAGCTAGAAACATTAAATTTTGAAGCACGTTTCTATTTATGACATAGAGATTCAATATCAAAGGATTTTATGAATTCCGCCCCTAAGGGGTGTAATAAAGTGGCAAAGTGTGAATGGGGAGAAAACTTTTTTATCGATTCTTTTCAAATTACATAGAAATATTCTTCGGTAAAAATAAATAAACACGTGTTTCTCTCTCCCTCTCCATCAACCCCGCAGCAATGCCGTCGAGGCGACCAGTGCCGGCGTGAGAGCTCACACGATACACATAATAGACGGCAATAGGTTCTTGCCTAACTACTCTTCTTGCCTGGTTTAGATACAGATTAAGTTTAGCTTCAAAAATGTTCAATCTATATCTCAAATAATAAATCATATTTAACGAGGTCGCAACTCTGCTGGTGAAACAAAACAGTCAAATAAAGGGTGGCGATAATTATATTTTTTACTCATGGTCATACCGTAAATAGTATATTAATGGCAATATAATTTGTAGAATGAATAGAACTTTGAACCACCTTTTTCTTTAGTGACCGGCTATGGTATATAGACACACGCGCGCCATACACGTACATCTACGTTGTGCGGGCGGGCCACCGCAACCGCGTATCATCTCGAGTCGAAGGTCTCATGCAGTGAACCTCAATACAGGTACTCACGCTTGCGCCTCCCAAAGCACCGACGGTAGAGCGTGTCAACGTAGAGTATTTTCTCTCGGACCCACCCTATTGCCTAATTCCGTTAGACTAACTCGCAGAAGGCGGCGACCGCATCCCAGTTTCTGACGCTGTTGATTATCGTCCTAGCGACAAACCTTCAACACCTTGCATTGCTTATTCTATTTAACTCTGTCAGAAATGACTTCTGCGTAGACTAAGTCGCGGGCGAATGCTAGTTGATAAATAAAATCAAATCTGTTTAGCTTCATTTTCAAATATTCTTGTAACGCCGAACTGCAACTAACAGTCTTTATTTTTTTTTATTATATTTAGACAAATATAAATAAATTGATTCATGCCAATATACGAACAGAAAATAATCATCTCTTGAAAGTTGAATTCATTGCATTTACAGACAGTAAATATTATAGTATGGTAATTATTATCGAAATATTCTCGATAACGATACTATGTTATTAGACTACCTAACACACTGCCAGATGATACAATGATGCTAACGCAGACCAGCGGCTCTACAGGTTCACTAAAGCTGCCGAAGTAACGCAAAGAGGTACTGCGATACAGCTACCAACTATTTGGTGAGTACAGAAGTTATTGGTTTCAAAAAGGCCTGTGTTTGTAGCTTTATTGATATAATCATAAAGTTATAGACATCAACATCATTCTCTTGCTCTTATCCCAATTACTTGTGGTCGACGCAATATGTACTCGTATTCCTACATATTGCAAAAGTTATTGGCAATAGTTTTATGACCAGCCGCCTGCCTAACGTCAACCCTCCTTGGGTATGTAATTGTTGTCGAAACGGCATCAGGTGGTGTTGGCCTGGGTCGATATAAGCCTCTTAATCGTCTTTTACGACATCCACAAGCAAGTTAGGGCTGGTAGTATTCGTAGCCGCTACCACACAGCTAGACAGTGTAGACTATATCATAGATTAGTATAATTCAATTTATTATAATTATTGTAGCTGCCAAAAAAGATTTCTTCTAAAATGTGTTATAATTATATCTAATTAATTATAGACAGACATCTCTACATCACCTTATAGATTAACTACACTATAAATTAGATAACCTAAATCCAAAAAGAAAATTTATATTTAACTGTAAACGGCCCGCCGATGACATTACACCTCATTAACTATATAGATAGAAATTGGAGGGCAGTGGCACGCAACGTCAACTCATATAGAGTTGAGATGATGATGACGATGATAATGGAGTATATAGATACTTTAAGTGTGTTGAATAAGA
Organism: Lymantria monacha; assembly: GCA_905163515.2. Classification (NCBI taxonomy): domain Eukaryota; kingdom Metazoa; phylum Arthropoda; class Insecta; order Lepidoptera; family Erebidae; genus Lymantria; species Lymantria monacha. Next base: position 28,826,586 of record LR991101.1, read on the forward strand.
AGCAATATAAAAAAGCAACTATTTAATATTGTTATTAACTATAAAATTGGAATGTGATAAGAATGTCTAATATGATATTCAATATTAAGCTCTTGTTGGACAAAATTGACAAAAATGATAGCACACCTCGTTTGATTGCAACTAAGCATCAAATTTTGAGTGGCGTTCTTATAAATAAGTCTATGTTTATTAATGGACTTCTAGATACTGATGATGATGGATGGTTTAATAATGGACTTTTAGATGCTGATGATGGTGGATGGTTTAATAATGGACTTCTAGATGCTGATGATGATGGATGGTTTAATAATGGACTTCTAGATGCTGATGATGGTGGATGGTTTAATAACGGACTTCTAGACGCTGAAGATGGTGGATGGTTTAATAATGGACTTCTAGATGCTGATGATGATGGATGGTTTAATAATGGACTTCTAGATGATGATGATGGTGGATGGTTTAATAATAGACTTCTAGATGCTGATGAAGATGAGTGTTGTTGCCATGAATAGGTCTCTGTATAATAATGGACTTCTAGATGCTGATGATGGTGGATGGTTTTATAATGGACTTCTAGATGCTGATGAAGATGAGTGTTGTTGCCATGAATAGGTCTCTGTCTAATAATGGACTTCTAGATGCTGATGATGGTGGATGGTTTTATAATGGACTTCTAGACGCTGATGAAGATGAGTATTGTTGCCATGAATAGGTCTCTGTCTAATAATGGACTTCTAGATACTGATAACGTTGGATGGTTATTCGACAATTACATTTCATATAGGGTTTATTATAAAATGGTTATACTTAAAAGCTTACCATACTACATTTCCAGCACCGACAAAACTAGCAATGACACTGTGTAGTGTCTAGTGGATGACTTTTATAATGATGATTACAACATGTATCGTGTATCACATACCTATATTAATATCACCATTAGTCGATTCCGTGAAAAGCGTCAAAGATATGTTATAAAAGTTCAAGGTAAGAACATTTCATGATTATTTTGTTAAATGAATTTTACAATTAACAACAAAACTCTAGTGAGCCAATACCGCTGATGCAGCGTATCAACTTTCACTATGTCCAGTTGCTAAGCAAGTATAAAATACTAGAGGTGTTTTAGCTTAAGCTTTAGAACCCGACGATCTTCTAAAGTTAACTTATCTAGGGAATATAATAGCTGAGCGACCTTGGGTGGTATAAGTCTAATTTAGTATGGCATTAACGTGATATAACGATTTTTGTATCAGGAAGTATTTTATTTTGTTACTTCGTAAAGATATATTTCTTAACTTTTTTGAAAATGTTTGTCGAGAATAGCTAATTGTGAACTATAAAGATGAGTATACTCTATAGTCTATCCCATCAAAAACATACATGTGAAAAAATTTCAAGCTTCAAAATAGTTTTAGCTAATAAAAAAGTGAGATTTAACTCAGATGTTGCTACGTTAGATCTTCCGAATCTCCCTAGATCACCGCTCCTGTTATGTATAATTTTCTATAATTGCTTGAAATAATTTATGTTATTCAATACCTAATAGGTGATATAAATGTTTTTAATGGTATATTTTTTTTTTTTTTTTAGTGTCTACGGTGACAAACGAGCAAACAGCACACCTGATGGTAAGTAATGCTGTTGCACATGGACCCAGCAACACCAGGGGTACAGCCAGGCCGCTGCCTACCGTGAAGGAAGAGCTCTTCTTAAGCCTCGTTTGAAGAAGGACATGTCATAGCGCTCGGGAAACACAGCAGCAGGTAGTTCATTCCAGATCTTGCATGTACGTGGGAGAAATGATCGCTGAAAACGTACGGTCGAAGACCATATCGTTTCCAGGTGAAATGAATGAACCCTGCTACGGTGTCGAGTGGTACGGTGGTAAAATGGTGACGGTGGTACCAAGTCAAACAGTTCCTCAGAGCACTCCCCGTGAAAGAGCCGGTAGAGTACACAGAGTGACCCAAAGTCTCTCCGCCGCTCCAGCGACTCTAGTATGTCCGTGAGATTGGGATCACCGACGATTCGAACTGCCCGCCTTTGTAGGGAGTCAAGTGGGTCTAGCTGATATTTAGGCGCGCCTGCCCAGAGATGAGAGCAGTACTCCATGTGAGGACGAACTTGTGCTTTATATAGCACAAGACGTTGTCTCGGCGTGAAGTACCGCCTGGCCCTGCTCAGCACGCCCAACTTTTTGCTTGCCAATTTGGCTTTGTCCTCCAAATGACTCCCAAACTGGACTTTGTTCGATAGCTCGACGCCGAGGATCCCAATACTCTCGGAGATTTGGAGAGTTACTCCTTGGAACTGAGGCGCCATGATAAAAGGGTCCTTCTTCGCAGTGAACGCGCAAACTTGTGTCTTAGTGGGGTTGAACTGGACTAAATTCCGTTCACCCCATTTTGAGGCCCGCCCTAGAGAGCGCTCGACTTCAGACACAAGTTGAGCCCGTCTTTCCTGTAATATGCTACGAGGGACATTCTGATGCTCGGTGTATCGCTCGTCACCCGTGCTGTCATCCGCATAGCAACGAATACTCTCTATGGAGAGCATGTCATTGATATGCAGAATAAACAACGTCGGGGAGAGCACCGAGCCTTGTGGTACACCAGCATTAATGGGCATGGTCTCGGAGCAGGAGCCATCGACGACTACTTTTATGCTCCGACCATCCAAAAAACTGGTGATCCAATTACAGAGTCCCTCGGGGATTCCATATGATGGTAGCTTCGATAGAAGGGCCCTGTGCCAAACCCTGTCGAACGCCTTCGCGATATCTAGGCTGAACGCTAACGCCTCACCCTTGCCCTCCAAGGCCTCTGCCCAACGGTGTGTGAGGTACACAAGAAGATCATCAGCCGACCGGCCATGACGAAACCCATATTGGCGGTCACTGATCAGCTGATGATCCTCAAGGTACTGCAGAAGCTGATGGTTGATTATTTTCTCCATTATCTTGGAGAGCAAGGATGTAATCGCAATCGGCCTGTAATTCGACGGGTCCGACCGGTCTCCCTTTTTCGGGATCGGGTGGACATGGGCTATCTTCCACAAAGATGGAACCCTACATGTATCATAGGAAAGTCGGTATAAGCGCGTGAGGACGGGGGTCAACTCGGGGGCGCACGTTTTCAGGACCACTGCAGGGATGCCATCCGGCCCGCTCGACTTATGTACGTCTATTAGCCGCAGCTCCCGCCTCACCGCTCGCTGCGTAATGCGGATTTTAGGCAGAGAGCTTTCAGAGATTTAATGATACAAAAGGATTATATAGTTTTCAGCCCACGTGGACTTTCTTCTCTCCAGCCTACGCTAGTAATTTATTGCGAGTTGTAAGATTTGATCAATTATCGTCCTTGGAGACAGTGACATTGCTCGGAGCGCCTTCCACACCTGAAATCATGATGTCTCTCAAGGTAACAACTCTTATTTGAGCCCACATATCTTTCATCGTAAATATTGCAAAATTTATGGGTTATAGTTTTATGACCGGCCTGGCGCCGTCGTCTCTTAGTTGTCTTTTACGTCACCCAAGAGCTATTTATCTATGACTGTTTGAGTGTGTGACTAATAAGTGTAAGTGCGCGATATAGCAGTAACTTAAAATCTTTTAACTTTTTAAAGGAGAAATATCAGATCCCCGATACAAAGTTTTGCAGCAAAAATAAAGACTTGAATACGTTATTAACTGACCTACCAGTCCTGGTAGTAGTCAAGCCACTGTGATAAGTAATAGTAGTTTAGTAGGTGATAAGAACGAGATATGGGTGATAAACCGCTTTACAAGTAGTAAACATAAACTAAAATTATACAAATAGATATTACAGTAGTAATGATTGCTAACCGTGTTGTGACGTCATCGTGTGTTATCACATCTTAATTCTTGAAGCAATTATAAAAACCAGGTGAGGCATCAACAGACAAATAAACAGCAACTATCTATTGAGAAATTTATAATACCCACTGATCGCAATTTTGGCTGGCGACCGTGACGATTTTGGTATTAGCACTTGATGATGTCTATATCCATTTGATAGGCTGATATCTAGTTAATGACTTTAATGGGTGTGTTTTAACTGATTTAATTTGCCTTGTACAATATTATTGACTATAAGATTTGACTTATATATATCCTCAAACTGTTTTATTTAACTTAACTCCGCATTTATATTTGTTTCTTTGCTTTAAAATTTGCGTAATTTTTGGCTATTGTTTTTCTACATAAATTCTTATGAGACGTTACATACGTATTAAGTAAATTATGCCACACAATGTTATATTATATTCATGATATTATGATGATGTATGTCGCTGTGTGGTAGCGGCTACGAATACTACCAATCCTTACTTTGCTCGTGGATATCATAAAAGATGACTAAGATGCCTTATAACGACCTGGGCCAACACTACCTGATGTCATTTGGTCAGCAATTGCATTCCCAAGCAGGGTTGATGTCAGGCAAGCGGCCGGTTATAAAACTATTGCCAATAAACCTTTGCAATATGTAGGAAGAGGGGTACATATTGCGTCGACCCCAAGGTTAATAATATAATTTAGAACTATTTTGATAAAAATAAATATATTTATTTTATTTAAATTAATAATGTCTTTTATTTCACAAATAAGATTCACTTAATATTTGTATAATTGAACCTAGAGGTTCAATTATACAAATGTATATATAGATTTTAATCATAATTATTTAACTAACACAATATTATTTTGTTTTTTAGATTGTTGATGATTACGGACAAGAGCTAGGTCGTAATCAAACAGGAGGTCTGTTAGTGAAGGGTACTTGCCTTATTAAGGTACGTTTTCTGTATTTACGATATTATTTTAATTTAATAAATATTTTTATTTCTTCTTGTCTCATATAATTAAGAAATTTAACTAGATAAGATGTTTTCAGAAGAATAAAACTCGTAGTGAGACTCTATGCCTACTTTTTGATCAGTATTGTATGGTAGAATAATTTTATATCCAAAATTATCTTAGTGATTTAGATAATTAGTTCGTACCTATTATGAAAAAAAAAAAATATGAAAGAGTAAAATTTAAAAATTTATTCTAAAATATTTTAGTATTGTTTTGTGATCACGAGTTTTAATACAAAATTAGAACAAAAATTATTTGCTATGTATAATGCTATCAAATAATTTAGAGTATTAAATCGGAACAATGTGTAAACGTTTTCAAATAGGCGTTTGGAACGCCTCCTGTGATGACAATCTTGTCTGACGCTCGCGTCACTAGGGACGACATCCATCGAACTGTTAATGGTGAGAGAAATCTTTGAATGTTTTTATTTATTTTTCTTCGTTTACGCGCCGGCGCCATGACGTAGTGTGTAATAATGTAACTTTATGTCGGCAGCGTCGCTAAGTGAGCACAAGCGGCTGCACGGTGGTATCCTGTTCGCGCCGGCGTTACCGCACACGCACTCCGGCAAGCTCATGACAGACGCGATCGCCAATGGGGACTGGTGTTAAATTGTCACTACAGCTATTAGGATACATTTGTTTTGATCTCTAAAATGTTTCAGCTAATCTCTATAATCACTTAATTTCAGATTCCTTTGTTGTATTCCTTATGTGAGTTTAGATAATGTATTCGTTTTAATTATACTATGGTATAATTGCAATGTGTAATATAACAAATATACGTATGTTACTTATCTAAAAAATTGTATCATTACTTATTTCTTTACGCAACTTAAACCACTTTGGTCAACCTAAACTTTTATTTGCTGGAAATATATATTTCGCTCTATGGTACTCGTGAAATTGGCATTACTTGTGGCTCCGCAATCAGCAGCAGCATTCGTGAAGGCCTTCTCTTTACATTCACTTTGTACGACTATACTACTACTTGTAAACTGGTGGTATATTTATGTATACAATACATCTTCTCGGAGAACAATGAAATTAAATAATCACTGTAGAACTAGTTCATCGCATTCCTTACGAAGTTCCACTGTAATTGCGTCGCCTTCCGGTGTCTTGTCGCTCTTTACTTGTTTGAAAGTCAGTCTGAATTTGTGCAATTTAAAGTATAAGATTTCTTTGGTGTTTAATGTACGGGATGCTGGGGTAAGTTAGAAACATATAGTTTGTTGTATATTACAAAGAACTTGTGATAAATCGAAATTAATTCCATACGTTTATATACTTCTACCATAACTTACATCGGGATCACTGTCGTAGGCCCCGTTGAGTTCTGTCGTATCTGTGGTGCTTCACAACTGTGCTCTGTACATCATTTTCTTTAATTGATTGCTGATCAGATAATTTTCTTTCATTTGACCCGCATTATATAAGAGCAAATACAGAATTTATGGAACTTCTTCTGTTTTATATTTTTTAAAATTCACGCGGCACTGAATTATCTTAGTGGATATTTATATATAGTGAGGGCGCCACCGTGTCCTTCTCACTATAGCCTGCGTTGATATACCATGAATGTCTGCAAAGGCCATACTCTGGGTGCATGCACTAAAAATAAATAAATAATAACGTTGTTTATTTACCTCAATTGACTTTTGCTAGGATATCAATATACATTTTTTATAATTTTTAGAGACGCTGCTAAAACTTGACTTTTAAAAAAAATCCAAAAATTTATAAATAAATTTGCGGCGATGGGAGCCGCCACCCATCACACCTTGCTCAGTCAGGCGAGTCGAGGAGAGCAGAGTGCCAGGTGGGCACGCGGAATCTAAGAGGTTGTGTGGAAGGTAAGTTGCACGAGCTGATAACCGTCATGGCGGACAAACAGCTAGACCTGCTTTATGTAACAGAGACCAAGCGAAGGGACAGCGACGCCTGCGATCTTCCTGGTAACGGGATGGCTCTGTGGTCTGGTGTACCACAGAGCGATCGAGCCAGCATGGGGGTAGGAGTGCTGTTGTCCTCTCGCTTGGCCTCAGGTGTGAAGGATTACGGAATGTATGATCCCAGACTTCTTTGGGTCCGTATAAAATTAGGTGTCACCAAGGTATTCATGGTTGTAGCATATGCTCCCGTAGGATCCTCGGTGGCATCAGACCTGAAGAAGTTTTGGGATAATGTTAGGAAAGTTCTGGATATGGCAGAAACCAGTGAACCCGTGATTATATGCGGAGATTTGAACGGATGGGTGGGTACCAAGCGTCCCGACTATGAGGACGTACTTGGTCCATTTGGTGATAAGAGAGTGAACGATGTAGGTAGGCTCATTGCGGATGTATGCATGGAGAGAAACCTTATTGTGTCACACACATTTTTTCAAAATAAGGACATCCATATGTATACATAGAGAAGGAATTAACAGAAAGTCTCAGTGTGGTTGGTCAGCCTTCAGAATGAATAAAATAAGGTCTAAAGGTGGAGACATTCTTACACAAACACAAGACGTGTTAAACCGATGGAGTGAATATTTTGGCGATATGTATGCGGATACTCGAGTTGGCGCCGGTGTCGCATGTGGTTTAGTAGATCAACATTCAGCACCGGCGTCCTCCGATGACATCAGTATGGATGAAGTTGAATGGGCGATAAGAAGTTTGAAAAATGTTAAGGCAGCGGGCATTGATATGGTGTCTGCCGAGATGATCAAGCTTGGCGGCTCCTGTGTCTGGGAGGCGTTCCGGTTGCTCCTCAATTTATGTTGGAGCTCGGGAATGGTTCCCGGGGACTGGAATAGCGCAGTCATCGTGCCCTTGTTTAAAAACCAGGGTTCACGTTATGACTGCGCAAATTACAGAGCCATAATCTTGACCAGTTTGGCAGCAAAAGTGTATGCTAAAATTATTGAAAGGAGAATGAGGATGGTGTCCGATGGTTTACTGTGTGAGGCACAAGGAGGTTTCAGGAGTGGAAGGGGATGCATGGATTAAGTGTTCTCTCTGCGCAACATTGTGAAGAAGCATCTGGCTCTAGGTCGGAGGGTTTTCTGCAATTTTATGGATCTGGAGAGAGCTTTGACACGGTTGTACGAAAAGAACTTTGGGACATTTTACCGGAGTATGGTATTAACGGTAAACTGCTGCAAGCTGTGTTGTTCAGTTACATGGGCTGTAGAGCCTGTGTGCGGCTGGATGATGGCATGTCGACTTGGTTTGACGTCAATATCGGCTTTAAACAGGGGTGCGTTCTGTCAGCCAGGCTGTTTATCATATATCTGGATAAATGTCTTCAAAGGTTGAACGATATGAATGTGGGAGTTCAGATGGGTGACTCAGTGGTCAGTGCTCTACTCTATGCAGATGATGCAGTCCTGCTGGCGCAGTCAACGACTGACCTGCAGACCCTAGTCGACACAATGACAGAAGAGTGTATGAAGAGAATTATGAATGTTGAAGAAGCGAGTGAAGTATGCAAGGATAGAGTTCTCTGGCACTCTGTTCTCTCTGCCTACCCTGCAAGGGATATGGCGTGATGATATGTATGTATGTATAAATAAATCATTATAGTAGTTTTTACACGATAAAGTAGATACAGTACTTTTAAATAAAGAAATATAAAGAAAACATGAAATTTCAAATCATATTTTACTTTCTTATATTTTCGTAAACTCTAAAATATCAATACTTTTTTTTTTTTTTTTTTTTTTTTGGGGGGGGCGGGTTACGGTCGGCACACTCCTCGCACCACTCCGTCCGGGGTGACAGAGGGGCGTAAGCATGCACACCCGTAACCCACCCGTGACGTCGCCTTCGTCGTTGGGCCAACCACCGGAGCAGAGTGACTTGACGTCAGTGGTTGGCCCGACGGAATACCCCTGAGGAGTACCCTCTCCTCGACCGACGTCCCTCCCTCGGGTAGGATGTCGGTCTTTCCTCACGCAGTCGGCCTCTCGGCGGGTGACGGACTAAATCCCCGATCCAGTCACCCGCGGCCTCGGCTAGGGCGGCATCAGGCGCAGGTAATCGCGCCTGCGCCGCCCCAGTCGCCGGCGGCGGCTCGCGTCGTCGAGGAGACGCTCCTCGCGCACGCGCTCCGCCGCCTCCTTCCGCGAGACTACTGCCTCGCAGAAGGATGCGACCGCGTCTCAGTTCCTGACGCTGTCGAGCATCGCCCTGGCGATGGTCGGCAGCGTCAGGTCAGCACCGATGATCGCGACGAGTTCACGACGCTGCTCTGCCCAAGCGGCACAAACCTCGAGCGTATGCTGCGCCGTGTCCTCGTCGCAATCGCAGTGGTGGCAGGACGGTGTACTCTCCCTCCTTACGACCGTGTGCAGGTATTTGGCGAAGCATCCATGCCCCGTCAAAACCTGCACCAGTCGGAAGGAGAGCACCCCGTGCCGCCGATTTAGCCACTGCATCAGCACCGGCCGGAAGGCCTCCACGGTCCGCACACCGAACCGAGGCCTTTCCAGCCGGACTGCCCAACGGGCAATGATGTCGCGGCGGGCGTCGACGCGCCAGGCGGTGTGCTCCCTCAACGAGACCACACCGCCCTCCGCTCGCACCCCCAACATCCGCCGATACAAACCGGCGAGCATTTCCGCTTCCAGGTCCCATGGAGGGGTCCCGGCCAATAGACACGCTGCCTCCGTCGACACCGTGCGGTACCCGCGTATGGCCCTGACCGCCATGGCCCTCTGTGGTCGCCACAGAAGAGCCCTGAGTCGGACGGTCAGGGATCCCGCCCACACCGGTGCGCCATACAGGGCCATCGACCGGATGACCCCTGCGTACAGCTGTCGGCAGGTAGCGCTCGGTCCGCCCACATTCGGCATAAGCCATGATAGGGCGGACGCCGCGCCGACGAGCCGTGGAGCGAGTCTGCGGAAATGCTCCCGGAACCACCATCGCCCGTCGAGCACCAGGCCCAAATACCTCATATGGGCCCGGATGCTGATATCAACCGAATTGACGGTGATCGAGACGCCGATGGGAGGGCCCATGCGGGGCCCATGGAACAAGAGGGCCTCCGTCTTGTCCAGGGCCACCCTCAACCCCAGCGCCCCGATCCGCCTGACGATCTCCTCGGTGCCGAGAGTCGCCAGGCTTGCCGCCTCCTCCAGCGTCCCACCACGGGCTGTGACGAGCGTGTCGTCGGCGTAACATATCACGCCCAACCCGGGCGGGAGGCTCCCCCTCAACGCCCAGTCGTAGCCGATGTTCCACAAGGTGGGTCCGAGGACCGACCCCTGCGGAACACCGCACGTCATGGGCGTTCGCACAACGTCCCCTACTCGGTTGGTGTAGAGGACGCTGCGCCCCTCCAAATAGTCTGCCACTAGCCGCCTCAGGTAAACTGGCACTCCGTGATATCGGAGCGCCTCCCTGACGCAGCTAAATGGCAGACTATTGAATGCGTTGGCGATGTCCAGGGACACCACCAACAGCACTCCCCCGCCGGTGACGGCCTCAGTCGCCACGTCCCTCAGGCGCAACAGAGCCGCGATCGTCGAACGACCCCTCCTAAACCCAAACTGGGCATCCGACAGATCGGGCCCCGTGCCGACGAGGTGCCGCTCGATGCGGGCAGCCAGCACCCTCTCCAATAGCTTGCCCGCATCGTCGAGCAGCACGATGGGCCTGTAGGCCGAGGCCGACTCTGGAGACCGTCCCGGCTTCGGCAGGAGCACCAGCCTCCCCTCCTTCCAACACCCAGGGAACCGCCCCGACGCTAAGCACGCGTCGAACAGCCCCCTGAGGCGGAGACCCAGGTGGTCGAGGACCAGGGCCAGCACGCGGTTGGGAACACCGTCGGGCCCGGGGGCGGTGGATTTTCCGCGCATGCGCGCCACCGCCGCCCCCATCTCGGGTTCCGTGATGGGCGGAACACTGTCATCGTCGGCCTCCCGGTCGGTGTCTGGCGGAGCCATGACCGGGGGCGTGTGTTCCGCCCGTCGCGGGAACAGATCCTCGACGACCCTGGTGAGGAGGCCGGGCTGGAGAGTCTCGGTGAGGGGAGGGCCCCGCGCGCGGAGCTTACTCAGCGCTGCGCGATAGGGGCGACCCCAGGGGTCACGATCGAGACCATCCAACATCTCCTGCCGACTGACGTCCTTGGCGGTACGGACGGCCAGCCTGAAGGCCGACCGCGCATTGCGGTAGTCCTCGTAAAGCCGGCTCTCCCGCTCCTCGTCGCGATGGTGCCGCCGGCTGCGGGTGTAGGCCCTTCGGGCGCATATACACGCGAGCCGAAGATCCGCCAGCTCCCGGGACCACCAGTGGACAGCCCTCTTCGGGGTCAGACACCGCACACGGGGCATGGCCGCATCGCAAATCTGCGTCAAAGCATTGCGGATGCGGCCAGCCTCGGCGTCTACCCCGTCCAACTGGTGGGCAGAGGACAGCCACGAGTGAACGATGGCTGCCTCCGCCAACAGGTCCCGGTCCAAACGACCCACAGCCCATCGCGGGAACGCGGAACGTCCGTCCGCCCCGTGACCCCTGCTGGGCGTCGGGAGGGTCTGGGAGACCTCAATCCGGATATATCGGTGGTCCGATAGGGTCTCAACCTCCTCAGCAACGCGCCAGCTCCTCACGCGTGCGGCGACAATGGGGCTAGCGAACGACAAGTCCACTATCGACCCGCCCCGCTGACGCACGCACGTTTGCACCGAGCCCCTGTTCAACAAAGAGAGGCCCAGTGCCGCCGCCCACAATTCGACCGCCCGTCCTCGGTCGTCCGTCGCGGGGGACCCCCACGCCATGGACTTGGCGTTGAAGTCCCCCAGAATGAAGACTTGGCGCGGTGCCAGTCGCCGTAACGAGGCCTCCAAGATGGTGAGGGAGGCCCCGAAATCAGTCAAGCTCCTGTTAGGGGAGAGATAGACTCCGAAAAGCGTAATCTCTCCCCATTCCGCCGCGACGTATCCGACGCCCCTGTCCCTAAGGGTCAGAGACGGCGAAGGCCACAACGTGGAGACGACGATTGCCACAGTGCCATCGGTGCTACCCAGCCAGTTAGGTCGGTCGGGCACCACGTACGGCTCCGCGGCTACGGCTACTCCTATCAACCACTCCGCCATGGCTTGCAGGAAAACATCCTGCGCACCGGCGCAGTGGTTGAGATTGGCTTGGAGGAGACGGATGGATTCGTGGTCCATTAACAGACCGTATCCATCGTCTCCTCCTCCGTGCTAACGGGCGATCGGGTCGCGCTCGGAGCGGGCGCAGGTCCGGCCGATGGGCCGCCCCGCCCCTTTGGGACCGATGCTGGGGGTCTGCAGTCCCCAGAGCCCATGCGGTGCTTGGCAGGCCTATTGCCTGCCGCACACGCGGGGCAGTGGGGCACCGCAGAGCACGATGCTGCCTGGTGTCCAGCCTGACCGCAGCGGAAGCATAACCCGCTGCAGTCGAAGCAGTTGCGACACGTCGGTCGGGTATGCCCGACCGCCATGCACTTATAACACCTCGCGGGCCGGGTTTCCAGCATGGTTACCCGCGCCGAACTCCAGCCCACGAGGAGCCTGCCTGAGTCGGCCAATTTCTTCACCGACTCCACCGGACATTGCACCCAGACAGCACCGACACCGCCCGGACCAGGGCGGATGGTGCCAATTCGGACAGTGTCCGAGGCACATCCAGTACACGCCACAATGGCCTCCTGAACGTCCTCCACCGTCACGGAATCATCCAAACCCGTGAGGCGCATCTCTGCGCACTTGACGGGCCTGGCGATTCGGACTCCATCCTCCGGCCCGAACAGCCCCCTCAGCTTCAAGGCCACACTATCGGCCACCTTGACGCCCTCGGCCCCAGGGAACTCGAGAATACGAGCCCCTGTCCGAGCCTTGCGGGTCCTCGCCTCAACGCCTCCGATGTCGGAGACGTCCAGCTCCCGCCGGGCGCGTCTTAAGACGGCCTCATAGTTGAGGCCCCTCTCAGCCGCCTCAGGCAACACGGTAATAATGACCGCAGCTGTCTTCGGCGACTTGAGGCCCCTGCGCGACCTCTTTCCCCCTTTGCCGCCTCCCGCCTGGGGAGCGGCGGCCACAGCGGCACTCTTGGCCGCCGCTCTCCGCTTCTGGCCGCGCGCCTTCCTGCTGCGTTCAGCCACCTGCCAGCCCAGTTCGAGCCTGGCGGCAGCGCTGGACGCAGCAGGCACAGTCGCGCGTGCGCCAGCCGGAGCCTGCAGTGTAGCCGCTGGCGCCGGCCACTGCCCGGCTATAGCGGGAGCCGGCACCGTGCCAGCCTTCCTCTTGGCCCCCTTGGGACCGCCTACGGCCGCGGCGTAGGTCACCACGCGGCCACCCTGACATGGCAGCGAGGCGGGGGCTGGCGCCTGCGGCCGCTTCGCCTTGTCAGCGGCGAGCGGTGGTCGGAGGGGTGCCTCGGGCGGAAGACGATCCGCCACGGCCTGGATGCGCGCGTCCATCATCAACTCAATTTTGGCGAAGATGACGCGCATCGCCTCCTCCGGCACACCGTGCACCGCAGGCAGCGGCTCCTCCCCCTTCTTGGGCCTTCCGCGCTTCCTGGCGGCGCTCACGGCCGACGCCGCAGGCGCAACCGGCGCAGCAGGCACCACGGTCGCAGGCGGCGCCACGGACGTAGGTGGTACCACGAGCGCAGAGGACGGGCCCGCCTTCCCCGGCGCAACCCGTTTCGGCGGCGAAACCGGTGTCGGCGGCGCAGCTGGCACTAAAAGTGCAAATTGAGACCGCAGGTCAGCCATGTCCTTGGCCAACCCGCGGTTCTCCTTCCGCACCGCCGACAACTCCGACTCAAGTTTCCGGTTGCGCTCCCGCAGGCCGGAGACCTCCCTACTGAGGCGGGCGTTCGCGGCCTGCAGGGCCGCCACCTCACCTCCTTGATCGGCTTGTCCCAGAACCGGCCTCGCCGCCACCGCCGACCCACGACCTCTACGCCCACGACGCGCGGTGGGGACCTTAGGAGGAGGCATGACGACACTCCCCTCCGAGTCGGAGCTGCCGCCCTTATGCAGGGGGCGCTTGCTCGGGGGGAGGGCCTCTCCCTGACATTTATGGCCGCCGTCAGAGCCTTCGCCGCAGTGTGCGGCTCAGACTCCTCGGCGGCCTCGGCAGCCGAGCTGCCCTCCTCCATGCTAAGCGGCCCCTCGTCCCGGCTTCGGCCGACCTCCTCGTCGGACGGCTCTTCGGCCTTCCCGCCCTCGTCCGAAGACTTTTCCAAGGCCGTGTCGGTGTCGGAGCTTCTGGCGCTCTCCGACGACGGCCCTGCGGCTTTACTGCCACCCTCACTCCGCGACGGCTCTGCGGTAGATCCGCCCTCGTCACTCGACAGCTCCGTTGAGCTGCCACTTCTCGTCCCCTCCTTGGACGGCTCTGCGACATCGTCGCCCTCGTCCCGGGACACACACCCGCCGCCGCTCTCCCTCCGCGGCAGTCCTGCGGCGCTACCACCATCCGTATGCGACGGCTCTGCGGCAATTGTGCCGCCCTCGTCGCTGGGAACGCTGGTCTCACGGCGTGCCGCGGCCTCCAGCGCCTCCCTCTCCTTCTTAAGGCGGTTGGCGCGCCGTTTAGCGCGCTCGCCAAGCGGAGTTAGCATCCGCCTGCTCTTCTTCCTCCTCTTTGGGGCCTCTTTTGCTGGTGCCGGGCCCTCGGCGGACGCCTCAAGTCGCGAGGACGAGGCGTCGTTTGTGTCAGTTTTGCTTTGGCTTGACAAGGCCTTGAGGTGGGAATCATTATGATCCCCGTCGTTATTAATTTTTAAATGTCCAGTATCCATAATGAATCCCACGAGTATGGAAGATACATTCCGTCGACCCGGGCAGAGATCCCTGTACCCGGGCAAGCCTACATTTACCAACCAGGGGGGCAGCCGGTACCCTGGCTGGAGCGTGCTAAGAACAGAATACCCCATCTGCCATGCATCTTCTCGCCGCACGCCAGAACTTAAGATTCTGGGTAATTCTTTATAGAGGTTGTCTTCCTCGCGGTCCGGGCGGTTAAGCCAAGACCCTCGCTCCTGAAACTAAGACAAGCAAAGAATCAGGTTTACGATATGTGGGCGGTGGCATATGCCTGCCCAGCCCTCAAATGAATGAGTGACTGAGCCCGTCCCAGTATTTCGCGTCCTATAACCTCTACTACTATTGTAGTAAAGTAAGGAGCGAAATCGCGCAGATATTCGCTACGGGCGACAGTTCGACGCCCGCACCCAGGGTACACCGCGTGGAGGTTTCTGCGTACCCCAAATATCAATACTTGCGAAATAAAGATTAAAGCACTTAGATTTTAAATTATATTAAGTAAGTTTACAGACGGTCCATCATGTACGTTATCATAAAATAGATTATTTGTTAATGACGAGTTAATTACAAAGTTATAATACAATCTATTAGTACGTCGTAGTTTTTATTTACAACAGATAAAGTCTATTAATGAGTTCAACTATTAATGAATAAAGTTTATGTAATCAGTGATGTCCGTTGACCCTGTTCTGGATAATGTACGGCGACACACAAGTTTGTTGTGAATACTAAATGTTTAGAACATAAAAGGTGTTTGAAGGTAAACTTATCGACACAGTTTACGTATAGGACAGTAAAGATAAACCCTCGCGATGTATCCGCGGAATAGATTGGAAGTTAGATATCTACATGTTAGTGGGTCGCATCCAACAAAAATATATAACGATTTCTGGTGTTTACCCAATACTTGGGTTTGAAGTAAAGCTATTTTTGCAGATTCTCTCGGGTTAGTAATGGATTTTTAATTTTTCGACGTTTCGAACTCCTCATATCATTTATGGATACGGAAGGACTGTCCTCCCTCCATGAATGTTAAAATAGAATCCATAAATTAGTTTCATTTACAAAAATAGTATATATACCTAAATCGTCGCAGAACTTATGGAAGTCTAAATTCCTTTTTGTTATGGGCTAGCTGACCCGGCGAACTTCGTTCCGTATAATAGTTAATGAATGAGCAGATTAAGAATTTTAAAATATATTCAGAATCAAGTTGCTGTGTGGTAGCGGCTACGAATACTACCAACCCTTACATCGCTCGTGGATGTCGTAAAAGACGACTAAGAGCTCTTAATCGACCTGGGCCAAGCCCATCTGGTGCCGTCTGGTCAACGATTGCATTCCCAAGGAGGGTTGACGTCAGGCAGGCGGCCGGTCATAAAACCATAGCCAAAACAAATTGCAATATGTCTGGGAATAAATTAGATGACGCTAGGGCTAGGGCGTACCCTGCAAGCGACGCGCAGGGGCAGCACCCGGTCCCTGCGAAAAATGGACAAGGGTTGTTGCACCACGGGCGGGTGCAACGTAAGAAGCAAGCTCTTGGTATGAAAGGGATAAGAATGAGGTATGTAAGTTGGAATGTTGGAACGATGACTGGAAGAGGAAGGGAATTGGCAGATTTCTTAAAAAGGAGAAGAGTAAATATTGCATTTCTGCAAGAAACAAAATGGAAGGGAACGAGAGCTCGAGAAATTGGTGAAGGATACAAGTTATATTATAGTGGTAGCGATGAAAAAAGGAATGGTGTAGGAATAGTCTTAGATAACAATTTGAAAGAATGTGTGACGAATGGAATAAGAATGAATGATAGATTAATAGTTGTGAAAATAGTGTGGGAGAACGTCATCCTGAATGTCATTAGCGCGTATGCACCCCAAGCCGGATGTAAAGATGAAGTGAAAGAAAAGTTTTGGCAGGATTTTGATGAAATTATGATAGGTATACCAGAAAGTGAAGAGATATGTATAGGAGGTGACATTAATGGACACGTAGGAGCGGGAAATGAAAGTTATGAAACAGTGCATGGAGGATGGGGGTACGGCATGCGAAACGCTGGTGGGGAGACGCTACTTCAAGTGGCTTCGTCGTTTCACCTGGCCATCGGTAATACGTGGTTCCAAAAAAGAAATGAGCACCTTTTTACCTATAAAAGTAGCAACCACTGTACGCAGATCGACTACTTTCTTATTAAGAGAAGTAAGTTGGTCTGCGTAAAGGATTGTAAGGTGCTACCAGGTGAAGCACTAGTATCCCAGCACAGTCCGTTAATACTAGTGATGGAGCAAAGAACACCCTCTATTAAGACCAGAAACCGACCTACTCCTAAGGTAAAATGGAGTATGCTTGAAAAGAAAGAGTATGCAAGTAGGTTTAAAGAAAATGTGATGGATAAAATGATTGAAATGAATGATATGAATGATAAATCTGTGAATGAATGTTGGAATGAAATGGCTAGTTGTATTAGAAATACAGCTAAAGGAATACTAGGAGAAACGAAAGGAAAAGGTATAATTGATAGGGATACGTGGTGGTGGAATGAAGATGTGCAAAAGATCGTGAAAGAAAAGAAGAATGTATTTAAGGAATGGCAGAATGAACATAATGAAAGTTTGAAGGAAGCAAAAAAGCTTGAATACAAGGAATGCAAGAAAAAAGAGACGGGTAATAGCTATTGCGAGAGCACAGGCCGAAGACATGATTTTTAAATCGATAGATGGGCCTCGAGGTCAAAAGATGCTATACCGCATAACTAAAGCCCGAGAAGAAAGAGCAAAAGATATTAGGCATGTCAGGTGTATAAAAGATGAAGCAGGTAAAGTGTTGATAAAAGAAGAGGAAATAAAAGAGCGTTGGAAGCAGCACTTTGAAAGGTTAATGGACGAAGAGAATTCATGGAGTGGAGTGTTAAAAGATGTATCAGAGAACGTCGGCCTAGTAAGGGTAGTAAGGTAATAAGGTAAGGGTAGTAAGGTAATTACAATAGATGAGGTAAGAGAAGCAGTGAGAAGTATGAAAAATGGAAAGGCTGTAGGGCCCGATGGTATACCAGTTGAAGTATGGAAGATTTTGGAAGAGGATGGGTATATGTGGTTAACTTTATTCTTCGATAAGCTGCTGCGCGACGAAGTAATCCCCAATGAATGGTGCAATAGTACGCTAGTGCCCATTTTTAAAAATAAAGGAGATGTTCAGGACTGCGGTAGTTATCGAGGAATAAAGCTTATGTCACACAGTATGAAATTGTGGGCAAAAGTGATTGAGAAACGATTGCGAGAAGAAAGTGAGATCACCCAAAACCAGTTCGGATTTATGTCGGGCCGCGGGGCAACGGATGCCATGTTTGCACTGCGCCAACTGTGCGAAAAATATCGTGGTGCACATAAAAACTTGCACATGGTATTCGTTAACCTCGAGAAGGTCTATGACAGAATACCGAGAACAGTTTTGTGGTGGGTACTGAAAGAGAAAGGTGTGCCTGTGAAGTATGTTAGGTTAATCTGTGCCATGTACCGACAATCTAGGTCGTACGTGAAATCAGCGGCTGGAGACTCCGACGAGTTCAGTGTCGAAGTAGGTCTGCACCAAGGGTCGGCGTTAAGTCCTTACCTCTTCCTGTTGATAATGGATGCATTAACATTGGAGATACAGGAAGAGGCACCCTGGTGCATGCTATTCGCTGATGACATTGTTCTCGTCGGGAAAGAGGGCCTTGAGGTACAGAGCATGCTGGAAAAGTGGCGCTGTAAGTTGGAGAATGTAGGCTTGAAGATCAGCAGACCAAAAACAGAATACATGTTCTGCAATTTCGGCGGTCTCTCCAATTTTACACCCATTACTCTAGATGGAGTACCTATCCCAGTATTCTCGAACTTTCGATACCTCGGTTCTCTTATCCAAAGCGATGGCGACCTGGATCGTGCGGTGAAGCACAGAATTGATGTGGGATGGATGAAATGGCGGCAGGTCACGGGTACAACATGCGACCCCGAAGTACCCCTTGAATTAAAGGGCCAAATATATAAAAGCCTAATAAGACCTGCTGTACTGTATGGATCAGCATGTTGGGCGATAAAAGCGACGGATGAGAGACGACTGCATGTAGCGGAGATGTGAATGTTGAGATGGATGTGTGGTGTGATAAGAATGGATAAAATAAGGAATGAACATATAAGAGGAAGTTTGAAAGTTGCGCCAGTGACGGAAAAATTAAGGAGTGAAAGATTGACATGGTATGTACATGTGATGAGAAGGGATGAAAGTAATATTGTGAGGAAAGCTTTAAGCATGAATGTTGAAGGCTTAAGGGGTAAGGGAAGACCGAAGAAAGGATGGATGGACTGCGTGAAGCATGACATGGATGGACAGGGAGTGACCACAGAGATGACGTCTGATAGAGTTGTATGGAAGGAGAAGACATATTGCGTCGACCCCAAATAAATTGGGATGAGAGCAGGTTGATGATGATTCAGAATCAAGTTCAATTTTTTATTATGATAATAAATAAAAATAAAATGTAAATATAAAAATTTGAGTTTTTTAAAGACTTGACAGCTAGGTATTGGCTTTATTATTAGACGAGTACATTTGGTGCATAGTTTTTCAGTAAACACCTTGCGATGTACGACATTTTTCGTTATGTTATCAGGTGCAAAAATATTTCTTCTTGCGTATCGAAAATTATCTAGTTGTTGATCTCTAGAGTTTACTCGACGATTTTGCATTGCCAACCACACAGTTTTACAGGCTAAATCACTTTGCTCTTGTGATTGAGAAGCAGGAAGTCGGGCCATATTACCGCGGTGCACGTCACGTGCAATATCTTGCTCATCTTCAGTTGTTTCTTGCCCGATGTTTCGAATCCTAATTGTATTACGACTTTTCGGGAAATATTAGATCTTCTTGGTTACTGCATTGTTAATAATAATACTAGCACAATAAGATTTATTATAATAATACTCGCAGAAACTTGTAGCACACGCACAAAACAAACACATCGACCGGTCAACTTTATTTTCTACGTTTTGCAGTATTTTCAAAACAAACCATAGACAACATTACGTGAGTTGTCAGTTGCGTTTTGTTGTACCATGAACAAATAAACGTTTAGAGTGATGTTTTTAATGTTTTTTTTATTAATATCATATTTTAATATATATTATTCTATTCCCAACAAAGACAAATCCAATTACAGAAAAATCATGAAATTGATCCAGCCATTCTTGAGTTATAAGTGGTGTAACTAACACCAGATGGACCAGAGATTAGTGTGCCACCCGCAGAGAGGCCGACAGTATGAGGGTGACGCCTCGGCAGCACGACACAGTTGTTTGTTGCCGGGGCGTCGATGGGGATGACATCCGAAACCCGTAACCCGCTGGACCCTCCACGGATACAAGGATGTGGTACCAGTGGTCGGTCCAATGGTGATGGAGAGTTGAGTGGGGCGTGTCCAGACCAAGGCTACTAAAAAAAAGAAAAGGGTTTTTCTTTCGTATGTGTAAAAGTGAACAATTTATACTGTCTAACATTATCGAAATGCGTACCGCAATGCGGGTTAGGGCGTCCCCCGAAGGCGACGCGTACCGACCCGCCCCCGTCGGTACGAACATCGGCAGTTGCGGCGATGGGGGCCGCCACCCATCACGCCTTGCCCAGTTAGGCGAGTCGAGGAGAACGGAGTGCCGGGTGGGCACGTGGAATGTAAGAGGTTGTGTGGAAGGTAAGTTGCACGAGCTGATAACCGTCATGGCGGACAAACAGCTAGACGTGCTCTGTGTAACAGAGACCAAGCGAAGGGGCAGCGACGCCTGCGATCTTCCTGGTGGCGGGATGGCTCTGTGGTCTGGTGTACCACAGAGCGATCGAGCCAGCATGGGGGTAGGAGTGCTGTTGTCCTCTCGCTTGGCCTCAGGTGTGAAGGATTACGGAATGTATGATCCCAGACTTCTCTGGGTCCGTATAAAACTAGGTGTCACCAAGGTATTCATGGTTGTAGCATATGCTCCCGTAGGATCCTCGGTGGCATCAGACCTAAAGAAGTTTTGGGATAATGTTAGGGAAGTTCTGGATATGGCAGAAACCAGTGAACGCGTGATTGTATGCGGAGATTTGAACGGATGGGTGGGGACCAAGCGTCCCGACTATGAGGACGTACTTGGTCCATTTGGTGATAAGAGAGTGAACGACGCAGGTAGGCTCATAGCGGATGTATGCATGGAGAGAAACCTTATTGTGTCAAACACATTTTTCCAACATAAGGATATCCATATGTATACATGGAGAAGGAATGAACAGAAAAGCATAATAGATTTAATTTTGGTAGACAGTCGCCTCCGAAGCAAAATATTGGACGCAAGAGCCTACAGGGGCCCCACAGTCGACACGGACCACTATCTCGTTATTGCGAGATTTAGTGGTCTGTTCAGAAAGTGGAGGCACTGGCGAGAGCGTGTCCACTTCGGAGGGCTTGAAAGAATAAAGGTTGAAAGGTTTCAAGAAGAGTGTGTAAGAGAAAAGTATGCAGAGGGTGTCCGAGAACGGCTGACGATGGCAAGCCAGCCGCAATCGGACATTGAAGAATGCTGGAGAGTATTGAAAGAGAGTATGGTAGATACAGCGAAAGAAGTATGTGGAAGTTCAAAGAAGCATAGAAAAACAAATGGTGATGCATGGTGGGATGCGGAAGTGGCAGCTTCCGTAGAGCAAAAGAAGAAAGCGAGGCTGGACTATGTCTCTTCTTTGAATCTGAATGACAGTATGACTGAACAGAAGAAAGAAATATATCGGCAATGTAAGAATGACACCAAGGCCTTAGTGAAAGAGAAACGTGATAGAGCAAGTATGAGTGCAGAAGATAGGCTGACTAAAAACTTCGAGGGTAACACCAAACTCTTTTGGAGGGAGGTGAAGAAGTCTCGGGGTGGTTGGTCAGCCTTCAGAATGAATAAAATAAGATCTAAAGGTGGAGACATCAAACACAAGACGTGTTAAGCCGATGGAGTGAATATTTTGGTGATATGTATGCGGATGCTACGGTTGGCGCCGGTATTGGATGTGGTTTAGTAGATCAACATTCGACAACGGCGTCCTCCGATGGCATCAGTATGGATGAAGTTGAATGGGCGATAAGAAGTTTGAAAAATGGTAAGGCAGCGGGCATTGATATGGTGTCTGTCGAGATGATCAAGCTCGGTGGCTCTTGTGTCTGGGAGGCGTTCCTGTTGCTCCTCAATTTATGTTGGAGCTCGGGAATGGTTCCCAGGGGCTGGAATAGCGCAGTCATCGTGCCTTTGTTTAAAAACAAGGGTTCACGTTATGACTGCGCAAATTACAGAGCCATAAGCTTGACCAGTTTGGCAGCAAAAGTGTATGGAAAAATTATTGAAAGGAGAATGAGGATGGTGTCCGATGGTTTACTGTGTGAGACACAAGGAGGTTTCAGGAGTGGAAGGGGATGCATGGATCAAGTGTTCTCTCTGCGCAACATTGTGGAGAAGCATCTGGCTCTAGGTCAGAGGGTTTTCTGCAGTTTTGTGGATCTGGAGAGAGCATTTGACACGGTTGTACGAAAGGAACTTTGGGACATTTTACCGGAGTATGGTATTAGCGGTAAACTGCTACAGGCTGTGCAGTCCAGTTACATGGGCTGTAGAGCCTGTGTGCGGCTGGATGATGGCATGTCGACTTGGTTTGACGTCAATATCGGCTTTAAACAGGGGTGCGTTCTGTCAGCCAGGCTGTTTATCATATATCTGGATAAATGTCAAAGGTTGAACGATATGAATGTGGGAGTTCAGATGGGTGACTCAGTGGTCAGTGCTCTACTCTATGCAGATGATGCAGTCCTGCTGGCGCAGTCAACGACTGACCTGCAGACCCTAGTCGACACAATGACAGAAGAGTGTATGAAGAGAATTATGAATGTTGAAGAAGCGAGTGAAGTATGCAAGGATAGAGTTCTCTGGCACTCTGTTCTCTCTGCCTACCCTGCAAGGGATATGGCGTGATGATATGTATGTATGTATAAATAAATCATTATAGTAGTTTTTACACGATAAAGTAGATACAGTACTTTTAAATAAAGAAATATAAAGAAAACATGAAATTTCAAATCATATTTTACTTTCTTATATTTTCGTAAACTCTAAAATATCAATACTTTTTTTTTTTTTTTTTTTTTTCGGGGGCGGGTTACGGTCGGCACACTCCTCGCACCACTCCGTCCGGGGTGACAGAGGGGCGTAAGCATGCACACCCGTAACCCACCCGTGAAGTCGCCTTCGTCGTTGGGCCAACCACCGGAGCAGAGTGACTTGACGTCAGTGGTTGGCCCGACGGAATACCCCTGAGGAGTACCCTCTCCTCGACCGACGTCCCCCCCTCGGGTAGGATGTCGGTCTTTCCTCACGCAGTCGGCCTCTCGGCGGGTGACGGACTAAATCCCCGATCCAGTCACCCGCGGCCTCGGCTAGGGCGGCATCAGGCGCAGGTAATCGCGCCTGCGCCACCCCAGTCGCCGACGGCGGCTCGCGTCGTCGAGGAGACGCTCCTCGCGCACGCGCTTTGGAACATTTTACCGGAGTATGGTATTAGCGGTAAACTGCTACAGGCTGTGCATTCCAGTTACATGGGCTGTAGAGCCTGTGTGCGGATGGATGATGGAATGTCGCCTTGGTTTGACGTCAATATC
This sequence comes from Lymantria monacha, assembly GCA_905163515.2. Classification (NCBI taxonomy): domain Eukaryota; kingdom Metazoa; phylum Arthropoda; class Insecta; order Lepidoptera; family Erebidae; genus Lymantria; species Lymantria monacha. The sequence continues at coordinate 28,849,963 of LR991101.1, forward strand.
GGCGTTAAGCAGGGGTGCGTTCTGTCAGCCAGGCTGTTTATCATATATCTGGATAAATGTCTCCAAAGGTTGAATGATATGAATGTGGGAGTCCAGATGGGCGAGTCAGTGGTCACTGCTCTGCTTTATGCAGATGATGCAGTCCCGCTGGCACAGTCAGCGACTGACCTGCAGACCCTAGTCGACACAATGACAGAAGATTGTAAGAAAAGGGGTCTACGCGTGAATGTGAGAAAACCAAAATAATGGTCTTTGAAAGAGATAAAACCAGAACAGATGTAAGAGTAACAATAGGTAATGATGTACTAGAGCAAGTGGATGAATTTGTATATCTTGGATGTGGATTTAGCCGAGATGGAAGGTACACCACTGATATAGAGCGAAGAGTGAATGCGGGAAATAGAGTGAACGGAGCGTTGGGGCAACTTCTCGGCAGCCATCACCTCAGCCAGAAGGCACGTGTAGCAATACATAACGCAGTGCTTGTCCCAACATTATTGTATGGAAGCGAGAGTTGGGTATGCAGAAAAGAGTATGATAGTAAAATGCGATAAAAGTTAATGCGGTCGAAATGCGATCTCTGCGGAAAATCTGTGGAGTTAGGCTGACCGACCGCATTCGTAACGACGACGTAAGAGAGCGAGTAGGTATGAAAGAGAGTATTGGTGTGCGTAAGGGAATGCTCCGATGGTTCGGACATGTGGAAAGAATGCCGAACGAACGCCTGGTTAAGAAGATATACAATGCGAAAGTGGAAGGATGTAGGTACCGAGGGAGACCGAGACTAACCTACCTAGACCAGATCGGTCATGTACTGAAGGAAGGTGGAGTCAAGAGTCTCCGAAACCGGCGAGCGTGTATGAAGAGAATTATGAATGTTGAGGAAGCGAGTGAAGTATGCAGAGATAGAGTTCTCTGGCACTCTGTTCTCTCTGCCTACCCTGCAAGGGATATGGCGTGATGATATGTTTGAGAATATTACACTATATATATTTACACTAATACTAGCTTCGGCCCGCGATTATGTCCGCGTAGAAGTCATCTCTGACAGAGGTCAATAGGAAAAGCGATGCAGATTGGTGTATTTCTATTCCTTCTACAAATTAAACTGTCTGGAATGTTCTATTTACCCATGTAACGATGGGATAATAACAATACAATTGTCACTGCCTCTTATTTGACCGCAGGAGTTGGTCTCACCACCAGAGTATGCATCCGCTCCCTCCTGAGAAATCTGTAACACCTCATTGCTGTCGCTGACCTGTTTACTAAGCGTAGCGACTAGTCACGATATTACCTTTCGGTGCAAAAACTAGCAGACTGCTGGTGGAACTTAATTTCGAATAGGCCACGATAAGCTTCCCGTGTAAGAAACAGTTCTTTTTTAACTAACTCATACTAACTGTTATCTAACCCCGTTAGATGATGATTCGTTATTTGTGTTGTAGTGTGAAAATTGTCAAAACAAAATTTAACCCCCGTTTTATACCCTTAAGCAGAAATCTACGGCCATCTACAATATATATCACGTGAGGCTGACGCCCCGGCATGCTCTTAGTTGTCATCCTTTTCGGGTACCTACTCGAAAAGGTAATCAGCTGGGTCCGCCACGGATCAGTATCAATAGTTGACCTAATGGTGATAGAGAGGGAGTATGGTGAGTTATGGAGCCGTCCTTCCGTCGCCTCGGATGAAATTGATGTATCCTGACCATAGCCTACAAAAAATATCTCCTCAGAGAACTGACTGACTGACCGACTTTCATAATATTCCCTTTTAGTGAGTCCCTCAGTCATAGAAGTTAGCTATGTAGTACTTTCTTGTGCTAATTTTTAATTCTAAAAGTAATTAAAGGTAGGTACTACCGCAAAATTTAATTCGCTACCTTTTACTCTTTACTTCATTTCCTACTTTAGAAGATGAAAATGAATAAATTATGAAACGTGTTTATTTCTACCGAAGAGTATTTGTAATTAATTTGAAGGCAACTGACAAAAATGTTATGTTAGACTCCATACAAACATTGTCCCCGCGTTTCTTCACCTTTGAGATGCAATTTCTTAAAATCCTTGTTAACAAGCCTCTACACCGTGAAAAACAAAACTAGTGTCATATTTTTTTTGTATATAGGTTCAGTAGTTACGGCCTGACGTTGATTAGTCGCTCTACCGCCTTCGTTATATATACAGAATTATTATTTAAATAAATATGAACGGCCCCACGTTTGTTAAACGTGACGTTGATCGCATTACCTGACCCTACCACTATGTCCCACATGACCGATGTTAGGTCAAAAGACGGACGGTTAGTATCATTACGAGTGCGTCAACATAATTTGTATCAGCGATTGTTTTCAATTTCTAATGAATATAATTAATAATTATTATTTATTCACATGTTAATTTTTTATTAAAACTTTATCAACGCTCGTCAGTCTTTACTTTGTGTTAATAAATCTTGTCAAAAATATACAATATATGTATTGTGTGATAATAATGTATAGCTTTGCTCGACTGCACAAAAAAATATGAAGGTCGTGTTTATTGAAATATAGAAGTGAGGAACTATGATGATTTATTATACAAAATCGGTAAACAGCTAGATATCCTGAAAAGTTTTAATTATTGGATTTTTTTTACCCCTATTAGCAAGTACACTTTACAAGTGTTCGGAGAGTCAGGAAATTAAAAGTCAGACAAACGCGATAGAATCCGTAAATGTAGTTTTATTTCAAATGTGTAATACTCGCGTAAACATCACCCCTATTAAGTTTAGAGTATATTAAAATTTAACATAAATTAAAGGCTAATGTGAGATGAATTGAACAAGGCATTACTTCGAGTTTTGAGATTTTACTAGTAATGTCAGCTTGTGGAACTAATAATAGGGCTTTAAATATGAAATTGCCGTTTTAACGTACGTCGCCACTCAGAATTAAAATGAAACGTCTCCATGTTGCGTCAGATATCAAAGTAAAACTGTTTTCAAACGAAAACTATAACATTCTAACATTGAACAAAATATATTGACATTTGATCGTTTGACGTTCAAATGTTTTTACATTCAGCCTTTGAAGTGAACATGGATACGGCGGTATACATAGTCATTTTCGTTCCGACGTGGGACTGACGCGGCAGGAACGGCACGTAATGTCAATTGCTGTGTTTGGAGAGGATACGGCTAACGAATGCACCGTGCGTTATTTGACTAACCGCTTTCGTAGTGGAAACTGGGACTTGAAGAATGAACCACGAGTAGAACCAGCCAGGTAAATAATGATGAATTGAAGGTGATGGTGGAAACTGATCCGAGTCAAACTACCAAGGAATTAACGGCATGGTTTGACGTTAGCATATCCACATTTGACCCATTTGCACCAATACGGTAAAACAAAAAACTTAAAAAATGGATGCCTTACGATTTGACTGATCTGCAGAGAGCAGCATGCGTTGAAGTTTACCTTATCCTGTCAAAACGGTCCCTAGCCGAAGCAGCGGGTGACCGGACCAGAGATTAATCTGGTCGCTCCGAAGCGAGGCCACCGCGTGAGGACGACGCCCCGACGGCAAAAGCTGCCGGGGCGTCGACTCGAGAGGATACCCACGAGGGTAAACCGCCGGGTGGGCCACCGAAGACAAAGACTGGTTTCCTGTGGCCCGCTCCTACGGCGTGGAGAGGTACTTGTAGGGCGAATCTATGGGGTCGTGCGCCGCTTCTTCTGTCGCTCCGGATGGATTAGCGAGGCGTGACCACTCCATAGCCCGTCGCCAAAAAAAAAAAAACCTGTCAAAACGGTACAGAAATAAAGGGATTTTGGACTGAATTGTGACGTGTGATGAAAAGTGGATTCTTTATGATAATCGCAAATGAACAACGCAATGGCTGACTCCAGGTCAAACGCCACATCAATGCCCTAAAGCGAAGCTTACCCATAGAAAAGTGATGGTAATTGTTTGGTGGTCACTTCATGGTGTAATTCACTACAGCTTCCTCAGATCTAGTCAAGCAATAAACGCAGATGTCTACTGTGCAGAACTTCGAACAATGATGGCGAAACTCGCAGTAAAACAGCCCCGACTTGCCAATCGATCTTCACCAATAATGCTCCGTGATAGCGCAAGACCTCATACTGCTCGAGAAACTATTTTAACACTACAAGATATGCAGTTAGAAACCGTACGTCATCCTCCGTACTCACCAGACCCCGCCCCAACCGACTACCACTTATTCAGAGATTTAGACAATTTTTGCACGGTAAAAAATTTTCTTCCGCGGAAGCAGTACAAAATACCTTCACACAGTTTGTGGAGTCCAGAACCCCAGAGTTCTATCGCAAAAGTTTAAATGATCTTCCAATTAGATGGCAGAAATGTATAGATAACGAGAGTAAATACGTAGATTAATCTGTTTTATGAACAAAAAAAAATAGTTTTCATTTATCAGTACGAAACGATAATTTCATTCTTTAACCCCTAATAATAACGGCATAGATGGTGTTTTGGTTGTGGTACTGACTTACTGTACCAAGTGTCACGTGCTCAATGCCCAATAAACACAATATTTTATACGAACTACAATCTGTTGTTTGTATAAAATATTGTCCTAACCTTGTTCAGACTCAGGGTCTGAATATAATTTGTGTCTTGTGTTTACTTTATGTTTGCAAAATCCCCCGCAATACAAGGATTAATTACTGAGACTGCCTTTACTTAATGTAGTCTTTTTGAAATAACAAAATAACCGAATATATCACCACCTCTTTTTGTCTCGCGAATGGCGCAAACGGCGACTAAGTGCCGTAAGTAAATATTATTACTGTCAACATTTCAAGTAAAATCTCATACCAAACGCTCAAGTCGATCATACGAAATACATAGAACACTACGCCACCTGCGCAGTTGAAAGTATTATCAAAGAATTATGACACAAGAATTTACGACGAGAGGTAATATTACCTCTTTTTTTTTTTTTTATTTTTTTTTAGGCAGGCTTTTGCACCACGGCAGTCGGAACACACGGCTGATGTGGATGGCTCCGCCAGATCAAGACCGGGAGGCCGACGACGACGAGAGTGTTTCACCCGTGACGGAGTCGGAAGTGGGGGCGGCCGTGGGGAAGATTCGTTCCGCCACCACGGCCCCCGGCCCGGACGGAATTCCAGTCCGGGTATTGACGTCGCTCCTCGAGCACTTCAAGCCTCGCCTCAGGCAGGAGGTGGGGCCCGATCTGTCGGACGCTCAGTATGGGTTTCGGAGGGGGCGTTCGACCATCGGGGCCCTACTACGCCTGTGGCAGGCGGCCGCGGAGGCCGTCGCCGGGAAGGGAGTGCTGTTGGCGGTGTCGTTGGACATCGCCAACGCATTCAATAGTCTGCCATTCGGCTGCATCAGGGAGGCGCTCCGGTTCCATGGAGTGTCCCTGTACCTGAGGCGGTTGGTGGCAGACTATTTGGAGGGCCGCAGTATCCTCTGCGCGGGTCCCGCAGGGGACATTGTGCGGACGCCCATGTCGTGCGGCGTTCCACAGGGGTCGGTTCTGGGGCCGACTCTGTGGGACATCGGGTACGACTGGGCGTTGAGAGGGAGTCGCCCCCCCGGGCTGAGCTTGGTGTGCTACGCTGACGACACGCTCGTCACAGCCCGGGGCAGGACACTCGAAGAGGCGGCGAGCCTGGCCACTCTCGGCACCGAGGAGATGGTCAGGCGGATCGAGGCGCTGGGGCTCAGGGTGGTCCTAAACGAGACGGAGGCCCTACTTTTCCATGGGCCCCGTGTGAGGCTACCCATCGGTGCCGCGATAGTGGTAAACTCCATCCACATCAGCATTCAGGCCCATATGAGGTACTTGGGTCTGGTGCTCGATGGGCGATGGTGGTTCCGGGAGCATTTCCGACAGATTGCTCCCCGTCTTGTCGGCGCGGCGTCCGCCCTTTCTCGACTCATGCCGAACGTGGGCGGACCCAGTTTCGAGGGCCGACGGCTATATGCGGGGGTCATCCGCTCGATGGCCATGTACGGCGCACCCGTGTGGGCGAGTGCTCTGAACGCCCAGCTCAGGGCGGTTCTGTGGAGGCCACAGAGAGCCATGGCGGTCAGAGCCATTCGCGGGTACCGCACGGTGTCGACAGAGGCGGCGTGCCTGTTGGCCGGGACACCCCCGTGGGACCTAGAGGCGGAGATGCTCTCCGACCTCTACCGGCGGGTTATCACAGCGCGCGAGGAAGGTGGCTCCCCATCGCTGAGCGAGATAGCCACCTGGCGCGTGGATGCCCGCCAAGACGTCATCGCCCGTTGGGCTACGCGGTTGGAAAGGCCTAGGCACGGTGTGAAGACCGTTGAGGCCCTCCGGCCCGTATTGATAGAGTGGATGGAGCGGCGGCACGGAGTCCTCACCTTTCGGCTGGTGCAGGTATTGACGGGGCACGGGTATTTCGGGTTGTACCTGCACAGGGTCGTGTATAGGGAGTGGACTCCGGCCTGCCACCACTGCAGGAGTGACGAGGACACGGCGCAACACACGCTGGAGGTGTGTCCGGGATGGGAGCGGCAGTGCCGTGACCTCGTCGCTGTCATCGGTGCCGACCTGACGCTGCCGGCCGTCGCGAGGGCGATGGTCGACAGCATCAGGAACTGGGACGCGGTCGCCGCCTTCTGCGAGGCTCTCATCTCGCAGAAGGAAGGGGCGGAACAGGCCAGGGAGGATTCCCGCGCCCCGGGCCGCCGCCAGCGGCCGGGGCGGCGCAGGCGCGAATACCTGCGCCTGATGCCGCCCTAACCGAGGCTTCGGGTGATCGGACCGGGGAATCGTCCGGTCACCCGACGTGAGGCCACCGCGTGAGGCCGACGCCCCGACGGCGAAACCTGTCGGGGCGTCGACGAGAGGAACCCGCGAGGGTGAACCGCCGGGCGGGCCACCGAAGTTAAAAATCGGGTCCCGGTGACCCGCTCGCACGGCGAAGCGAGAGGAGTTTTACGGTGGGTCTATGGGGTCACGCGCCGCCTTCTCCGTCACCCCGGACCGATTTGGCGGGGCGAGACTAATCCATAGTCCACCAAAAAAAAAAAAAAAAAAAAAGGCAGGCTCTTGCACTCCTCATAAGCGAAGCGTTGAGGTAATACTCTACTTCCAATATATGACAATCAAGGACTTTTCAAAACTAAAAATGAGTGTATTTTTCTCACATTACACTTATAGTCTATTATTATCATACAATATGATATATGTCAAGAAAAACATTAGTTTAAATGTATTTGATGTTTTTAAAAAGCAAGTATTTTGTTTAAACTCAGAAAAAAGTTGATTAAAAAATATTCGAGGACGTTCGGATGTCTGTCCATAGGAATCTGGTACTCTCACGACCCTAAAAATTTATGTATCAAAATATTTTTCTTTTTAAAAGCTTTATAATTGCAACATGCTGTTTGCTTTCGAAAATAGCTTGGTAATTCTTTGTCGTTTAATTGCGATTAATAAAAAACTAAACTGCTTAGTCTTTAGTGTATATATACCTTATGCAAATTGGGTTCGTTTACATTTTTTTCTGTTCTGTTCGTCCATTTGGATAGGCAAAGGGAACAAATCCCATACAACCGTGGGTTCGTTTACAATGCCTGCTTTGCGCTACGTCGAGAATGGCGCAAAATTTCAAAAGTAGGTATTGTTTTTCTCTTAATTATAGCATTGGCTAATAGTAAATGATAAATAATATAAAAATTATGAGGCGTGCACTTTTGGAACTTAACGGTTTAACTTGGACTTTCTGTGGCTGGCTATGGTCTAGACACATGGCGTCCTTTCCATCCGGGGTGACGAAAGGGCGACGTGTGATCCCATAACCCACCGTATTCCCTCCCCATCGATACTGGTACTGTTTCTTTGACATCCGTAGCTAGCCCGGTGGCTTACCCTTTCGCGTACCAGCCCCCGTCGAAGCCCCGATAGCAGGCCGCGGCGTCGCACTCACGCGGTCAGCCTCTCTCCGGCTCATGGACTAACCTCCTGTCTAGTCACCCGCGGCCTCGGCTAGGGCAGCATCAGGTGCAGGTACTCACGCCTGCGCCGCCCCAGGCGCCGGCGGTGGAGCGTGTCACCCAATAGAATTTCCTATCGGACCTGCCCTGCCGCCTTCTTCCGCGAGATTACTGTGTTCGTGTCCCAGTTCCTGACATTGTCAAGCATCGTCTTAGTAATGGTGGTAATTGCGACGAGTTCACGGCGCTACTCTACCCAGGCCACACAGATCTCGGACGTATGCAGCGCCATGTCCTCGTCGCAATCGCAGTGGTGGCAGGACGGTACTTGGCGTCAAGACCTATACAAGTTGGCATAAAAGGACCCCGTGCTGCTTACTGCTGGCTGAGTCGGAAGGCCTCGATGGTCTGACACTGAACCGAGGCCTCTCAATGGGCAATGACGTCACCGCGGGTGTCGCTCAGCCAGGTGGCCATCTCACTAGGCGAGACGATTCTCACTAGGCAAGACGATGCCGCCCCTGCCCGCGTAGTCGACACTCGCCAGTATAGTCCAGCGAGCATCTCCACTTCCAGGTCCCGCGAGGGAGTTATGACCAATAGACAGGCTGCCTTCGTTACCACCGTGTGGTATCCGCGTATAGCCCTAACCGCCATGGCCCTTTGTGATGGCCACAGGAGAGCCCTAAGACAGACGGTCAGGAACTTCGCCCACTCGGGTGCGCCATACAGGGCCTTCGACGGTACCATCCCTCGTGTACAGCCATCGCCACGTTGTGCTGGGGCCACCCGTATTTGGCATTAGCCAGGAGAGTGCGAACGCGACGCCGAGTAGAGTTGGGTAGAACACGTGAAATGGATGAGTTTGTATGAGTAACTCATATTGAATCTCGAGTTGGGACATTGTACCACCTCAATGAGGTAGGACAATGAGACTATTAGTATGTGACTACGAGTTGAAGTATACTGTGACATTATAACAAAAACACGAGTTGTGCTGTTATTGTGACATTCGACAAACACTATAAGTTGAGCTATTACTTTATTAAGACATTACTACAAACAAACGAATTGAGAAAATTTCTGGGCTCAGTCACTACAAACAGTCAAACAACACGCAAGTCATACATGTATGAATTATTACGATATTTGAAAAGAAAGTAATCAATATCTTTCAATCACAGTGAAATAAAAATTAGGCAAGGAGCAATAAAAGACCGACGCATTCAATTCGCGCCAATTCATTCGTCGAGTGCCTCATTTGCAGTGTGACAAAATATATTTTTGAAGTGATGGGACGTTCTGTCATTTTTAATGGGACATTTGAGGTGACTCTTGTATGAGTAACACAACACTAACGCCGAGAATCCGCGGAGAAAGTCGACGGCAATGCTCCCGGAACCAACAATGCCCGTCGAGTACCAGGCCCAAGTACTTCATATGGGCTCAGATGTTGATGGGCACCGAATTAACGCTAATCGAGGCATAGGTGAGTGGCCTGGTGCAGGGCCTATAGAATAACAGGGCCTCCGCTAATCCAGGGCCACCTTTAACACCAGCACCTCGATCCGCCTCACAATCTCCTCGGTGCCGAGAGTTACAACGTATGCCGTCTCCTCTGGCGTCCCACCCCGAGCTGTAACGAGAGAATCGTCAGCGTAACAAATTATGTTCATCCCGGGTGGGACGCCTACCTCTCAATGCCCAGTCGTAGCTAATGTTCCATAGGGTGGGCCCCAAGAACGACCCCTATGGAACACCGCACAACGTCTTTTACGCGGTTATTATAGAGGACGCTGCACCCTTCCAAATAGTCAGCCACCATAGGCACCCAGTGATTCCGGAGTTTCGCCCTGATGCAGCTGAATGGCATACTATTGAAAGCGTTGGCGATGTCTAGACACACCGACAACAGCATATCACCGCCGGTGACAGCATCCGCGACCACGGCCCTCAGGCGCAGCAAGGTTGCGATCGTCGAACGCCTCTTCCGGAAACCAAATTGGGTATGCGAGAGATCGGGGTCGACCTCGCTAAGATGCTGGGCAATACGAGCAGCCAGGATCCTCTCCAACAGCTTACCTGCTTCGTCCAGCAACGCGATTGGCGTGTAGGGCGTGGTCGAGTCCGGCGACCGTCCTGGCTTTGGCAGAAGCATCAGCCTTCCTTCCTTCCAACACCCAAGGAACTGCCCAGACGCTAAATAAGTGTTTACAGTCCACCGAGGCGTGGAGGCAGGCTATGGTCTGAACAAACGGCATCCGTTCCGTCCGGGGCGATGAAAAGGTGGCACGTAGCCTCAGAACCCACCATATTCCCTCCCCATCGGCATTGGGCCGGCCACTGGTACCGAATTCTTAACGTTCGTGGCCAGCCCGATAATATTACCACTTCAAACATATACACCAACAGCTCAATGAATAAGTCGTACATAGATATGAAAAAATCAGTAGTTTAGATTTTAGCATGGGATTGGATATTGTTGAACAAAGAAGAGTGGGTAATTTTCGAGCTTATTAATCATTACATTTTATTAAATTATAATACAAAAATATTCAAATTTGCTGAATAATTAATATTATCTGGGCATGATACAATGAACAGAATCACGCGTCAGTTCAAGCACAGAGTAGTAATATTAACACAGAGGTACAACGCACAGATGGCGCAAAAGGTACCAGTGGTCGGTTCAATGATAATGCCGAGAGAACATGATGGGTTATGGGTCCACACGAAACCCTTTCGTCACCCCGAACGGTATAAGCAGAGTGTATCTAGACCTGGACCTTTGTGCCATTCACAAATTGTTGTCTGAGTCTAGGTGTGATTTGTGTTCGTTTATAATATGTTTGTATAGACTTCCGCAGTTCAACGATTATTTCGTTTGCAAAAGAAAAGATAAGGCGATAGCGTGTCTCGCACTGACGGATCTTAGTTATATTGTAACACGGTCATTGATTATCTAGTGTTCACGTACTAAGAATATTTTTTTATTGCTCTTGGAGGCAAATGAGCTAGTACACTTGCACACTTGATGGTAAGCGTTACTTCCACCCATGGACCTTTACAATACCAGGGATATAGCCAGGCTACTGCTTACCACGCAAATCCCACACAAGTTCAGCTTCCGGCTCTCTCGATTACCGAACAAAGCACAATAGCAAATCTGCGAGAGTGTGGTGTGGTATATATACACCGGACGGACCGGCCCTTGACTGTAAACTAAAATCTCTCAAAAATATAGCCCTATAATATCTTAATCTATATTCTATATATATATATATATATATATATATATATAAATATATATATATATATATATATATATATATATATATATATATATATATATATATATATATATATATATATATACAGGATGTATCAGAGAATGGAGCAGCTGGTCAGAAGGGTGGTAGGTAAGGATGGTAAGAACCCATAACTAAAATTTGAAGGGAAAATTTCAAGGTCATTGACTCGTCAGCTGTTTGTAAAGGTGACGTTTGTTATACTGTAGCAAACGTAATCATTGATTTATTTAGGTACTAATGAATATTTAAGAAAGTATGAGTATGTAGCAGACTATTTATCACATTTACTTGGTACATTTCATTTTATTAACGAATCGACATTTTCCATTCAAATTTTTGTTATGGGTTCCTAGCATCATTACCTACCATCCTTCTGACCAGCTGCTCCATTCTCTGATACATCCTGTATATATATATAGAATATAGATTAAGATATTATAGGGCTATATTGTTGAGAGATTTTAGTTTACAGTCAAGGGCCGGTCCGTCCGGTGTATATATACCACACCACACTCTCGCAGATTTGCTATTGTGCTTTGTTCGGTAAAGTAAGTTCGGCTGGGGTGTAAATATCACATTTTTAAATATAGTTCCTACAGACTTGAAATTTAGTGTGGACTTTCTTTCTGCCCTGTAAAGGTCAGATGAAGTAGGATTTCAAGAAATTCTTTCTCCGAAAGGAATTCTATGTCGCGAAAGTAAACTACAAAACTGAACTGACGTAGCCGAAGAGAAGCGAGGGCGGGTCGCTAGTAAACTGAACTGACGTAGCCGAAGAGAAGCGAGGGCGGGTCGCTAGTAAGATATAATAACAATAACTAATACTTACTACTAATATGAAATAAGGACTGTTATCTGGAGGACAGTTGACAGTCCTTTTTTTTTTTTTTTTATTGGTGGGCTATGGGTGCGTCTCGCCCCGCTGAATCGGTCCGGGGTGACGGAAAGGCGGCGCGTGGCCCCATAGACCCACCGTAAAACCTTCTCTCTTCGCCGTGCGAGCGGACCACCGGTACTCGATTTTAACTTCGGTGGCCCGCCCGGCGGTTTACCCTCGCGGGTTCCTCTCGTCGACGCCCCGACAGATTTCGCCGTCGGGGCGTCGCCCTCACGCGGTGGCCTCACGTCGGGTGACCGGACAATTCCCCGGTCCGATCACCCGAGGCCTCGGTTAGGGCGGCATCAGGCGCAGGTATTCGCGCCTGCGCCGCCCCGGCCGCTGACGGCGGCCCGGGTCGCGGGATTCCTCCCGGACTCGTTCCGCCGCCTCCTTCTGCGAGATGACAGCCTCGCAGAAGGCGGCGACCGCGTCCCAGTTCCTGACGCTGTCGACCATCGCTCTCGCGACAGCCGGCAGCGTCAGGTCGGCACCGATAACAGCGACGAGGTCACGGCGCTGCCGGTCAAAGCCCGGACACGCCTCCAGCGTGTGTTGCGCCGTGTCCTCGCCACTGCTGCAATGGTGGCAGAACGAAGTCCACTCCCTATGTGCGACCGTGTGCAGGTACGAGCCGAAGCATCCGTGCCCCGACAACACCTGCACCAGTCGAAAGGAGAGGACTCCGTGCCGCCGCTCCATCCACTCCGTCAGTACGGGCCGGAGAGCCTCGACGGTGACGACACCGTGTCTAGGCCTCTCCAGCCGCGTAGCCCAACGGGCGATGACGTCTCGGCGGGCGTCCTCGCGCCAGGTGGCTATCTCGCTCAGCGATGGGGAGCCACCTTCGTCGCGCAGTGAGGTCACCCGCCGGTAGAGGTCGGAGAGCATCTCCGCCTCTAGGTCCCACGGGGGTGTCCCGGCCATTAGGCATGCCGCCTCGGTCGATACCGTGCGGTACCCGCGAATGGCTCTGACCGCCATGACTCTCTGGGGTCTCCACAGAACAGCCCTGAGCTGGGCGTTCAGAGCCCTCGCCCACACGGGTGCGCCGTACATGGCCATAGAACGGATCACCCCCGCATACAGCCGTCGGCCCTCGAAGCTGGGTCCGCCCACGTTCGGCATGAGCTGCGAAAGGGCAGACGCCGCGCCGACCAGCCGGGGAGCAATTTGGCGAAAATGCTCCCGGAACCACCATCGCCCGTCGAGCACCAGACCCAAGTACTTCATATGGGCCTGGATGCTGATGTGGACGGAGTTGACGACTAGCGAGACGCCGATTGGCGGCCTTACGCGTGGCCCATGAAACAATAGGGCCTCCGTCTTATTTAGGGCCACCCTGAGCCCCAGCGCCTCGATTCGCCCGACCATCTCCTCGGTGCCGAGAGTGGCCAGGCTCGCCGCCTCTTCGAGTGTCCTGCCCCGGGCTGTGACGAGCGTATCGTCAGCGTAGCATATCACGCTCAGCCCGGGGGGGAGACTCCCTCTCAACGCCCAGTCGTACCCGATGTCCCACAGAGTCGGCCCCAGAACCGACCCCTGTGGAACGCCGCACGACATGGACGTCCGCACAATGTCCCCTGCGGGACTCGCGCAGAGGACACTGCGCCCCTCCAAATAGTCCGCCACCAGCCGCCTCAGGTACAAGGGCACCCCATGAAATCGGAGCGCCTCCCTGATGCAGCTGAATGGCAGACTATTGAATGCGTTGGCGATGTCCAGCGACACCGCCAACAGCACTCCCCCGCCGGTGACAGCCTCCGCGGCCGTCTGCCTCAGTCGTAGCAGAGCCCCGATGGTCGAACGCCCCCTTCTAAAACCGAATTGAGCGTCCGACAGATCGGGCCCCACCTCCTCCAGGTGCTGGACGATGCGGGCAGCGAGGATGCGCTCCAGCAGCTTACCCACATCGTCGAGGAGCACGATGGGCCTGTAGGCCGACGGCGAATCCGGGGGCCGTCCCGGCTTTGGCAGGAGAACCAACCTCCCCTCCTTCCAGCACTCAGGGAACCGTCCAGACGCCAAACAGGCGTTGTACAGCTGCCTGAGGCGAGGCTCGAGGTGCTCGAGGAGCGACGTCAGCACCCGGACTGGTATTCCGTCCGGGCCGGGGGCCGTGGTCGCGGAACGAATCCGCGCCACAGCTGCTCCCACTTCCGTCTCCGTCACGGGCGGAACACTCTCGTCGTCAGCCTCCCGGTCTTGTTCTGGCGAGGCCATGACCGGGGGCGTGTGTTCCGACTGCCGTGGAAACAGCTCCTCGACCACCCTACAGAGGAAGTCGGGCTGGAGGGTCTCGGTGAGGGGGGGGCCCTGCGCGCGAAGCTTGTTCAGCGACGCGCGATACGGGCGACCCCAGAGGTCACGGTCGAGACCGTCCAGCATCTCCTGCCAACTCGCACCCTTGGCGGCTCGGATGGCCAGCCGAAAGGCCGTCCGCGCATCGCGGTACGCCTCGTACAGCTGGCCCTCCCGCTCAGCGTCGCGGTGACGCCGCCGGCTGCGGGTGTAGGACCTTCGGGCTCTGATACATGCCGCACGAAGGTCCGCCAATCTTGGGGACCACCAGTAGACCCCCTGCCTCGGAGGTAGACGCCGCCGCACTCTGGGCATGGCCGCATCGCAGATCTGCGTTAACGCACTGCGGATGCGGACAGCCTCAGCGTCCACCCCGTCCGCTGGGGGCGGTGAGGACAGCCACGTGTGAACGATGGCCGCCTCCGCCAGTAGGTCCCTGTCAAGACGACCCACAGCCCACCGCGGAAACGCGGGAGCTCCGTCCGCCCTGTGACACCTACCGGGGTCCCGGAGAGGGGAGACCTCCATCCGGATGTACCGGTGGTCCGATAGGGTCTCCGCCTCCTCCAGGACACTCCAGTTCCTCACCCGTGGTGCGACAGCGGGGCTAGCGAACGACAAGTCCACTATCGACCCGCCCTGCTGCCGCACACACGTGTTCACTGAGCCCCTGTTAAGAACACAGAGGCCCAGTGAAGCCGCCCACTCGATGACCGCCCGCCCGCGGTCGTCCGTCATAGGGGACCCCCACGCCGTGGATTTGGCGTTGAAGTCCCCCAGAACCAGGACGAGGCCCGGTGCCAGTCGCCGTATCGAGGCCTCCAAGTTGGTGAGGGAGGCCCTGAAATCGTCCATTCTCCTGGTAGGGGAGAGGTATACGCTGTAGAACGTGACCCCTCCCCACTCCGCCGCGACAAATTCCTCGCCCCTATCCAAAAGAGACAAGGACGGGAAGTGCCGCTGCGTAGAGACGACGATTGCCGCAGTACCGTTTCGGCTGACCACCCAATTGGGGCGATCAGGCACGCAGTACGGTTCCGCGACTACGGCTGCACCAATCGACCACTCCGCCATGGATTGCAGGAGTAAATCCTGCGCACCGGCGGAGTGGTTGGTGTTGGCTTGCAAGAGGTGGTGCATGGATGGTGTAGCCATTAACGGGCTGTATCCATGACCTCCCCCTCGCCGGCGGGCGATCGGACCGCGCTAGGAGCGGGAGCGGCCGTGGTCGGAGGGCCGCCCCGCCCCTTTGGGGCCGAAGCTGGAGGTTTGCACGCCCCAGAGCCCATGCGGTGCTTGGCGGGCTTATTGCCCGCCGCACACGCGGGGCAGTGGGGCGGGGCGGCGCAAGATGCCGCCACGTGCCCGGTTTGACCGCAGCGGAAGCACAGTCCGCCGCAGTCGAAGCAATTAGTGCACGTCGGTCGAGTATGTCCGACCGCCATGCACTTATAGCACCTCGCAGGCCGGTGCTCAAGCACGGTCACCCGCGCCGAGCTCCAGCCCACGAGGAGCCTGCCTGAGCCGGCCAGTTGCCTGACCGACTCCACCGGGCACTGCGCCCAGGCGGCACCTACGCCGCCCGGACCGGGGCGAATGGCACCAACCCGGACGGTGTCTATGGGACACCCGGTTCTCGAGGCAATAGCCTCCCGGATGTCGTCCACCGTCACGGAGTCGTCCAGACCCGCGATGCGCATTTCGGCGCACTTGACGGGCCTGGCGATCCTGATGCCACCCTCCCCGGCAAACAAACCTCGCAGCTTGTCAGCTACGCTGTCGGCCGTCTTGGAGCCCTCGGCCCCGGGGAACTCGAGGATTCGAGCCCCTGTCCGGCCCTTGCGGGTCCTGGCTTCGACGCCTCCAATATCGGAGACGTCTAGCTCCCGCCGGGCCTTCCTCAAGACGGCCTCGTAGCTGAGGCCCTTCTCAGCCGCCTCAGGCAGCACAGTGATCACCACTGCGGCTGTCTTCGGCGACTTGAGCCCCTTGCGCGGCCTCTTCTTTTTACCGGCTCCTGCCTGTGAAGCGGGAGCGGGGACCTCAGCGGCGCGCTTGGCCTCCGCTCTCCTCTTCTGACCGCGACTCTTCCGGTCGCGCTCGGCCACCTGCCAACCCTCGGGCGCAGCAGGCGCGACAGGCGCGGAAGGCGCAGTCGTTGACGCGCTAGTCGTCGCCGGCGGTGTTGTTGCCGACGATGACTGCGGTCCGGCAGGAGCCGGTACCGTCCTCTTCCTTGGCTTTGGCGCGGGCCCCTTAGGCTTGGGCGCCGCCGCGGCCGCGGCGTAGCTGCCCCCCACGCGGCCACCCTGACAAGGCAGCGGGGCGGGGGCTGATGCCACATGCGACCGCTTGTCCGCGGCGAGAGGCGGCCGAAAACGTGGTTCTGGAGGCAACCTTGCCTCCAGAACGGCCACGCGCGCATCGACGAGTTTTCCGACTGCGTCGATGATTTGGCGCAGGGCCTCGTCCGGTAAGCCTCCCACCGCAAGCATCGGGGTCGGCTGAGCCTCTTCAGGGGCCCGTTCTGCGGCGCCCGGCGGCTTTGGCGCCACAGGGGCGCTAGCCGGCGGCACGCAGTCCGCAGTGAGAGGCGTCATCCTCACCACGGGGACCAGTTTCGCCGCAGCGACCGCGCCAGCGTCAGCCGGCGATGCGCGCTTCACAGCGGCAGGCGTCTTTCTCGCTGCGGGGACGGGAGTGACGGTTACGCCAGTGCCCAACGTCGTCGGCACCGCAACGCGAGGCGGCTTTGGCGCTGCAGTGGCCGCCGAGCAGCCGGCCTTGGCCGGCGGCGCGACTGACGTAGGCGGCACGAGCCGCGCCATCTGCGCCTTTAATTCGGCCACGTCCTTCATCAATTGGCGGTTTGCCCGCCGCAATCCCGCCAGCATGTCCCCTTGCTGTCGGTTCTTGGTCCGCATGGCTGTCAACTCGCCGTTAAGGCGGGCATTTTCGGCCCGCATGTCTGGAGAGTCGTCGTTAGCGCGGGCAGCGGCCGCCGCCGCCCTTTCTTCTTCCGAGGCCCCTCGCCCTCTTCGGGAAGCCGGCACCTTAGGTGGGGGCATGTTGGCCACGCTCCCCTCTGAGTCGGCACCCGAGCTGCCACCCTTGCTTAGGCGGCGCTTCCTCACCTGCGAGGGGAGGGCCTTCTCCTTGGTCGTCAGCGTTGTCGCTGTCGCCGCCGGGCTCTTTGCCACAAGACGCGCTGACGACCTGGCAGGGGCTTCAGCAGCCGGCCCGCTATCCTTCTTGGACGGCCCTGCGGGAATGTCACCGCCCTCGTCCATTTTGGCGGTAGAACCGCCACCCCCATCTTCCCCGGACGGCTCTGCGACATCGCTGTCGCCCTCGTCCGTCGACGGCTCCGTTTCGGCTCTACCGCCGTCTTTCCTCGCTTGACAGTTGACAGTCCTCCCGTGAACAAGAATGCTGTAAAATTAATATTCAAATACAAACGCGATAGAATCAGTAAAACTAGTTTTATTTCAAATGTATAATACTCGTGTAAATATCAGATATTATTATAATACTTAAATTACAAATTCCATCGTATCCATAAACGACAGTTACCACTTGCCATCAAGTGAAGTCTTTGCTCGTCTTATAATTCAGCCTTTTACCGTCAATTGCTGGCAGTACCCTCATAGATATGAGGAGATAGTGTCGTAGCTCTCTGCTCATTGTGGACCCTTAGCCAATTTTAACGACTTCTACGGTCAAGTAGAGGATGGCGACAATTGTTTTTGCATCCACCACATGGGGTAGATCAGGGCGTTGCTCGTCACACAGAAATAATAAAAAAAATGTGCAAAATTAAAATAATCAAAAGTTAATCATTATATAAACACGTGTAAAGCGGACGTTCGGACATGTGGAAAGAATTCCGAACGAACGTCTGGTTAAGAAGATATACAATGCGAAAGTGGAAGGATGTAGGTACCGGGGGAGACCGAGACTAACCTACCTAGACCAGATTGGTCACGTACTGAAGGAAGGTGGAGTCAAGAGTCTCCGAAACCGGCGAGCGTGTATGAAGAGAATTATGAATGTTGAAGAAGCGAGTGAAGTATGCAAGGATAGAGTTCTTTGACACTCTGTTCTCTCTGTCTACCCTGCAAGGGATATGGCGTGGTGATATGTATGTATGTATGTAAACACGTGTTTATCTAATCTAATATCTGATGATCGAATAACTTTACAATCTGATATCGAGCATTCCCTTCGCACGAGTATCTCGAGACCAACAACGAACGTAAGCAGATAAAAACACCAACCACCGTGCTAGCGAAGAGAACACAGATGATTGCTGCGAGTTGAAGTCACTGGTGTGCGTAACTGTTTGTGTCAACCCTACAGTATCTGTGATCTGTGCCAGCCCTGACCGTCACATGTCTAGACGTTTTCAGTTACTAGTGCCAAATTTAAAGCATATCACCTGTACGTGGTAGGTTCACATTGTGACTGAGTTCTCATCCATTGAGTCGTACAGTCAGTGGCGGGCTCACACCCACAGTTATCAAAGTGCTACAACTGTTAGTTACATTCAACTGTAGTTATATATTTCGTCTGTACAATAATAGTCTAATATTGAATTTCAAGGTAAGATCATTTTTGGCAGACATTGACGTTGACACCATATCTATGTTGTTCAATATTTATATAGAATAAAATCTTATCTAAATTTTTCAAGTAACAATTCTAAAATATTTTCCAGATAGCGCTGATGATGGTTAGTTTAAAAATTAATTCGAATTCAATATTAGTTTGTGACGCAAGTGTTTCAGTTCAGTGAAGTCAGTTGCAAAGTCTATAAAGTACTGTAAATTAGTGCGACATATTTTGTTTAAGAATAGTTGTAAAACGAACATATTACTCGCTTTTTTAATCAAATTCAGGAAAGGAGAAGGTTTTATATATTTTCATTGTGGGTTTAAAGATATCTTCATCAGATGTGGATTTATCATCATTTCAGCTCAGATACGTTCCACTACTAAGCTCGAGATTCCTCTACACTAGAAGAGGTTATTTTCTCCTACAATAGTGTTGCTTGCGTCCCGTGCGTTAGTCGCATTTTATGAAGAGCCTTAAATAAAGGGAGAGTGGTGACTATTGTATTCTTCCTTCATCATTACATAGATTTACCTTTTTTATGAAAGACATACTAATATGGTGGTAACTAGGTGGAGACATTCTTACACAAACACAAGACGTGTTAAGCCGATGGAGTGAATATTTTGGCGATATGTATGCGGATGCTACGGTTGGCACCGGTGTTGGATGTGGTTTAGTAGAACAACATTCGACAACGGCGTCCTCCGATGGCATCAGTATGGATGAAGTTGAATGGGCGATAAGAAGTTTGAAAAATGGTAAGGCAGCGGGCATTGATATGGTGTCTGCCGAGATGATCAAGCTTGGTGGCTCTTGTGTCTGGGAGGCGTTCCTGTTGCTCCTCAATTTATGTTGGAGCTCGGGAATGGTTCCCAGGGACTGGAATAGCGCAGTCATCGTGCCTTTGTTTAAAAACAAGGGTTCACGTTATGACTGCGCAAATTACAAAGCCATAAGCTTGACCAGTTTGGCAGCAAAAGTGTATGGAAAAATTATTGAAAGGAGAATGAGGATGGTGTCCGATGGTTTACTGTGTGAGACACAAGGAGGTTTCAGGAGTGGAAGGGGATGCATGGATCAAGTGTTCTCTCTGCGCAACATTGTGGAGAAGCATCTGGCTCTAGGTCAGAGGGTTTTCTGCAGTTTTGTGGATCTGGAGAGAGCATTTGACACGGTTGTACGAAAGGAACTTTAGGACATTTTACCGGAGTATTGTATTAGTGGTAAACTGCTACAGGCTGTGCAGTCCAGTTACATGGGCTGTAGAGCCTGTGTGCGGCTGGATGATGGAATGTCGCCTTGGTTTGACGTCAATATCGGCGTTAAGCAGGGGTGCGTTCTGTCAGCCAGGCTGTTTATCATATATCTGGATAAATGTCTCCAAAGGTTGAACGATATGAATGTGGGAGTCCAGATGGGCGACTCAGTGGTCACTGCTCTGCTTTATGCAGATGATGCAGTCCTGCTGGCACAGTCAGCGACTGACCTGCAGACCCTAGTCGACACAATGACAGAAGATTGTAAGAAAAGGGGTCTACGCGTGAATGTGAGCAAAACCAAAATAATGGTCTTTGAAAGAGATAAAACCAGAACAGATGTAAGAGTAACAATAGGTAATGATGTACTAGAGCAAGTGGATGAATTTGTATATCTTGGATGTGGATTTAGCCGAGATGGAAGGTACACCACTGATATAGAGCGAAGAGTGAATGCGGGAAATAGAGTGAATGGAGCGTTGGGGCAACTTCTCGGTAGCCACCACCTCAGCCAGAAGGCTCGTGTAGCAATACATAACGCAGTGCTTGTCCCAACATTACTGTATGGAAGCGAGAGTTGGGTATGCAGAAAAGAGTATGATAGTAAAATTAATGCGGTCGAAATGCGAATTCTGCGGAAAATCTGTGGAGTTAGGCTGACCGACCGCATTCGTAACGACGACGTAAGAGAGCGAGCAGGTATGAAAGAGAGTATTGGTGTAAAGATGCGAAAGGGAATGCTCCGATGGTTCGGACATGTGGAAAGAATGCCGAACGAACGCCTGGTTAAGAAGATATACAATGCGAAAGTGGAAGGATGTAGGTACCGAGGGAGACCGAGACTAACCTACCTAGACCAGATCGGTCATGTACTGAAGGAAGGTGGAGTCAAGAGTCTCCGAAACCGGCGAGCATGTATGAAGAGAATTATGAATGTTGAGGAAGCGAGTGAAGTATGCAGAGATAGAGTTCTCTGGCACTCTGTTCTCTCTGCGTACCCTGCAAGGGATATGGCGTGATGATATGTATGTGTATGTATGTATGTACATACTAATAAGGATTAATAGTCCTATAAAAATGAAGACAAAATCTAATGAAATGGCCTTATTGACATTGAAAAAACTTCCTGATTTTATTTGAATACATAATGTAACTTATTATAGAACTTGATATGTAGGCTATTTATAAAAACTTATTTGGAAGCAAATACTGATGATTACACGTGGGCGGGACACGTGAAAATGTATTTTCAATAGATGTGGGTTCAATTTCCACGCATGTATCACGTAGTCATATTTATCTCGAAAGTAAGTTTTGTTTGCGTCGCAAATAAAGTGACTTGTTAACTTGAAATATGGTGCGAACTAACTCAGCCTACACACATACCTTCTACCTGTTTGACTTGACACTGAAGTAAAACTGATCAATAGGTTTTGGATTAAACCTGTATTTTAATAATTGCCTCGTCTATTAAAGTTAATTTTTTTTTTATAGTGTGTTTGTGTTACTTAGTGATCGTATGGAGTCACACCGATGACTAATAAAAAATACGAATCTCCTAAAAATCTAGTAGTGTTTATGAATATCAACAATTTCTATAAAATTTTGATGTACAGACAGTGCGGAGCATGAACCCGTGCGAGTGGTTCTCATATATCTTACATTTTGTCTGTCACTTAGTGCTGATTAAAATTCGCACATGAAAACTTTACACTAAACTCAAGGCATTTAGCCAAGTCCGAAAATTTTAAATCCTAGAAGAAATTTAAAATTCAAATACAAAATTATTTATTATGTATGCAATCTGCGAGGACCGTTACATATTATAAATTTTACACTTAATCTTAAATTAATCCAATTAGCTTATCGGATCGGAACGTGATCAACATTGAGGAGATCCACCAACAAAATCTGCGGACTTAATATTCATTGTTTATTTTTTACAATTATTCAGTAAATTTATACAACATATTCAGTAAATATTAGCTCTATTATAATGTCTTGCGAACCACGGATCTAATATTTTCATAATATAGTATAAAAATTAACACAAGATTAGATATAACAAGTGATACCCGATCATGAGTTAACTACTAGAGTAGCCATCACTTCTCTCGCTACTATATTAGAGTGAAGGTAGAGACCCGCTCTATATTGCCAATGCAAGCAGAGACCTTTCACTGAGTATGACCATCAAAATTTATAAAAGATAAATTACAGTCAAAATAACAAAAATCGAAATTCATTAACCAATCGCATGTTAGTATGACTACAGCGATGTGTTTATCAAGTAATTACGTTTCACAGATGTCTCACGCGGTTTTGCGAGGCGCTCCCACTGCCGCCCAGCTGTACCTGGACCATGTGCTGGACGAACTGCTGATGTCGCGGGGACTCACACCTGATGCACAACAAAGAAGCAATGTCACACTCGCCGAGATCATGCTACACTGTCTCAAACGAAAACCTAACAATATATTTATGGTAAGTACAACATCTTCTTCAGAGTTCACATACATCGTAACGTTGGGCTCCCTTCTAGAGTCATCTTAGAAATGGTAGAAATTTAAATTACTAAACGATGCTACTTAGACGATGTAGGATAATTATATATATTTACGTTCTTTGTTGGTCTCGAAATAATAGTGCGAAGGGAATGCTTGACGACAGATTGTAATATTGTTAGTTTATCACGTAGACGATCACAGATAAACACGTGTTTACATAATAAACGACGTGAAATGCTCGTTTCAATTTGGACTTTCTTTTTATTGCCTTCGGTGAGACGAGCAATGAGCTCAACTGTAAATGATAACTGTCACTGATGGAACTCTGTATTGTCAGTAAGACGAGGTTAAGGCTTTCGGTTTTTGCACTTATCGAACAAAGTGTAGTAATTAATTGCTATTACTCACATTACTACAATACCCAACAGCGAAGAAGAAGAAAGACTTGCATTGAAAAATAAACTGGAATACTGACAAATTATATCTCATGATCATTATCCTGTTCTAATCCTAATTACTTTGGGTCGATTTAATATTTATTCTTCTCTATGTAAGTTTATCAGTCACCTCTATGTTCACTTATCCATGTCATGCTTATCGCATTCCAATCACCTTTTTTTTTGTCTTCCCTTAACCATAAAGCCTTTGAAGTTGATACTTAAAAAATTTCGTCACTACATTACTCTTATCTTGCCTCATCACAAGGCCACAGCACGTCAAACGTTCATTTTTTATCTCTGAAATTTCATGATAAATAAATAAATTTACAAAATTTTACAAAAATGACTACAGGTACGGGTGTGCAAATCTCATTATATCTTATATAAAGTGAACAGTGATAGGCATTTAATAGCAATAAGAGATATAGAGATTATCAACAAGTGTCGACTTTAATTCGACCGCAGTGGTAAGGACTGTGCATTGACAGAAAAGGGCCTTGGGATCTACTAGAATATGTCAATCATAGCTATTCAGTCGCATTCATTGAACACAAAAAATCCCATTGTGAGACAATCTGCATATCATGACATATCCTTACTCCGTCACATATCATGACATATCCTTACTCCGTCACATATCATGACATATCCTTACTCCGTCACATATCATGACATATCCTTACTCCGTCACCTCATGGAAATGTAAAAAAGTCTTTAGCAAGGTATTATTTTTTTTTTACAAAAAGACTACCTGGCGCTAAGGCAATATGAATTGCGCGGGATTTTACAAACATACAATTAACGCAGACGAACTACATATGTACAGACTAAGAACAATAGCGTGAATCGTACAAAGTGTTGCCCCGCCCCGCCTGAGAATCAAACTCACGACACTGACACTGCAGGTCGGTATCTTAACCACTACCATCTGTACTGTCTGATTGAATATTGTTTTCTCAAAGCGATCTCGGATATGACTTTGTTGAGCATGCGTCTTCTCTGAATTATGAGCGGATTAAGTTCGTTGTAATCTGTTGTGGTTAGCATAGTGTTACAATTTGTGTTTGCCCTCTTTTTTATCTCAGCTCATACACGTCCCACTGTTGGGCGCGAGCCTCCTCCGTAATGGGAGGGGAAATTTACTTACTGTACCACGCCAGGTCAGACGTGTTGGTAGTGTTTTGTTTCGAGTTTTCCTTCTCTTTCATAGATATTATATGCGTTTTATATCCCTTAGTCATCTCTTATGATCACCCACGAATAAGATGGGGGTGGTGAATTGTATTCTTACTCCGTCGCCATACGGGAAACCCTCATTACGTTGATGTTATCTACTTGTTTCTCTTAGTTATATCAAGATATGTCTTTTTGTCTGAGTACATGGGTGGGTTATGTGTTTGACCGTGACTTATATAGGTATGTTCATCTGTTTCCTTATAACTTCCTAACTACTCATCATAATTTTATAAATGAGGTACTTTGTTTGTTCACTATTATAGAAAGTATATGAAATTTTATAGAACACCCTCAATTTCTACTTAAAAAAAATAAACAGTAATTAAATATTATTACATTATCTGCAGACTAATGGCGCTACAGGAGAAGTGATTACAAACGGGCAGATACTGAAGCGCGCCGTCTCGCTCGCACGCGCGCTCACTAGTGCAGGTGCAAAGGGGAAGTACGTGATGCTACTGATGAGAAACCATCAGCACATGGTTCCGGTGTACTTCGCCATGTTCTTAGCGGGTGTTATACCGTTCTGTATGGACCCTAACACTACAGCTTGTAAGTATACTCCACGCTCACTCTATGGAGACTCTATAGAAAATGATCAACGAGTTGACGTCATTTAAACTGATTACTGTAAAGCTTTTGATCAAATCCATTATTATATTCTAATGGCACTGTTGGGAAATGCATGGATTCAAATTGATCTACTGAGACTAGAGCTACTGGTTTTATTTATATAAATAATAGAAATTTAATAGTGGTTATTTAAGAAAGTTAATTTTTAAGAATATTGTTTCAATTTTTTTCAAATGCGTCTAAAAATCTTGTCTTTATCATTCGAATAACTAAAGATTTTAAGTAAATTAAAATAAATAAAATATTTTTTATGTAAAACCTCAGTTAAGTGTGCTCCATATTTTCAAGGATATGGAGTCTTAGATACTCTCGATTATTAGGTACCTTAAGTACTAGACGTGTTCAAGTTTACGGTATTACAATTTGTTAAGTCAAAACATCATTTTCTAGAATTAGAAAAATTTCATCGAATCGCCGATATATTATTTAATTCCCGAATTCTAACATTGACATCTATTGATAGCTAATATTTCTACAGAAATTAATTATGTTTATTGCTAATCATTCGTTACCTTTATATATATTCTTAATTAACCGGATTATCACGAACTATAACCAAAACAAAATTAGAATTTATATTCTTTAATCAAGAAATGCGTGTGTGCCGTTGAGAGATACTTTTGTAAATATTGAAGAGACACAATTAGTAGCGATGTATTTAGATTTCGTTGCCCATTGTCAATGATACACAGGAGCTCGTTCATCTCAATATTGATTTGATGTTTCATCGTCATTCATGTTCATCTCAGCTCGTACATGTCCCACTGGGCGCGAGCCTCCTCCACAACGGGAGGGCGACTACTATACCACACTAGGCAGAAGGGGTAGTATAGAATTTTATTTTGAGAGTTTCTTCTCTTGTATAGATGTTATAACCATGTTGTATCAGTTAGCCATCTTTTACAACATCCATTGGTAAGACAGTGGATGGTGAATTATATTTTTACTCCGTCATTACGAGGAAAACCGACGGCGATTTGATGTGTTTAAATATATTACCTATTTCAAATTTGAGTAGGAATATTTACTATTTTTTTTTAATTAAACATCCTATTCATTCTGTAATTAATGACGTATACTTTTCAGTATTTTTTTTTTAATCCATGGAAATCCAACAATCAGTAATTATATTAATTAATAAGAGAATTGAAATCGTTGACAAAACAAAATTATTTTTTTTTTGTTATAACTAACACGTAATTCCTTGATTTATTTTTTGGTTGTATTTTTAACTCAACAGTAAATACCTACTGCTGTGTGGTAGCGGCCACGAATACTACCAACCCTTACTTTGCTCGTGGATGTCGTAAATGACGACTAAGAGCCTTATAACGACCTGGGCAAACTCCATCTGATGTTTGGTCAACAACTACATTCTCAAGGAAGTTTGATGTCTGGCAGGCGGCCGGTCATAAAACTATTGCCAGATACATAAACTTGACAGATGTTATGAATAATCCGCTCACATCGTTAGGATTATAAGTGGTCATCGTTGTTCACAGATGAGCTGTCTCATTACCTGGAGCTCATTGAACCATCATATGTGTTCTACGATCGTGAACATCACAAAGTGTTGCACGAGTCACTCAATAATATGAAATTGGAGCCGACCGTGTTCATTGTTGACGAGCCTCAACATTTGATGGAGTTTATCGGCAACTGCAGCGATGACTACGAGAGTTTTGAGTTAGTATCAAATTGCGATTACATTTTTATACTGTTTAGATAAAATACTTGTTACATATTGTTCTTTGTGGCTTCAAAGAGAAAGAAGACACATCCAGTTCACTATGGATACATACAACAATCAAATTAAATTCGGATTAAAAACATTCGTGTTTAACTTCAGCTTGAATGCTTTACAAATTAAAACCGCATTGCAACAAGCAGTCACGGGTATGTTGTTAAAACTGGATCGTATTAAATTAGCTTAATAAAACCACTTCAAAGTACAACTCCTGAGAGTTTCAAGAAAATTTTAGAAGATAACATGAGGAAATATAACACATCATCATTATCATCATCTCAGCTCATATATATCCCACTACTGGGCTCGAGCCTCCTACACACTAGGAGGGAATTTAGCCCACTACACCACGTCGGTCAGACGTGTTGGTATAGGGTTTTATTTCGAGTTTACCTTCTCTTGCCTCTAGATGTTATATGCATATTTTATCCCTTAGTCATCTTTTGTGATCAACCATGGGTTAAAAAAGTAGTGGTGAATTGTATATACTATAATACATTATCTTTTGAATCAATTTATTATCCTCATTAAAGTTCTTACATTTCATACTTCTCTCCTGTCAACCAGTATATCTGCACCCACTCGTTTTATAATCATATCCTCCTTTACACAGCTCACCCATCTCTTTACATGTCTTCCACGATCCTTACGTCTACCTACATTAATATTTATCACCCTCCTTGTCACTTATCTTTCATCCCTCCTCATCACGTGTCCATTTCAAGACAATCTCGTGCTCCTCAATTTTATTGTATTTATTCTCTTCTCAATTTTATTCTGAACATTATTGTATATTAATTAATACTCAATTATTGTCAATAACAATATAACGTTTATAGGCTTCCAAATTTACTGCCCGATGATGTATTGTTGTTACTGCCGACCAGCGGCTCCACAGGTCTGCCAAAGGCCGCCCAACTAACGCAAAGAGGTACTGCTATACAGTTATCATCTATCTGGTAAGTACAACACGTTATTGCATACAAAAGTACATAAATAACCTATAGGTTTATCGATATTGCCACGAGATCATAATGTTCTTCTTCTTCTTCTTATATATTGGCAATCAGCTACATATGCAAGCTATTGGTGCCAGTGTCAAGTTATAATTATTATTACGTTTATAGTCTTGTCAGGTTATTCATTGTCTAAGTCAAATTGTCGCCATTAACGGTGCAATGGCCACACTGTTAATGGTGTCTTGTGGGAATTTTGATGGAAAACGAAAACGTTGTAAAGCACTTTTATATGATAATCACTATATCCCAGTACTGCCCCATCATATTACATAAAATGCCATCAAAATGATCTAATATAACACGTTAAAACACTAAGATATCGAATATAATACAAGAGCACCACATGACATTTTCAAATTCCCGTCAAAAGTGATCATAATGTTAATTATTACAATGAAAAGTGCCGTCTGACTGCATCATCGTGGACTACTGTATTAAACAACATTACTTTTATTAATAAAGAGGTTTTAATATTAACACCACCAGCTTCATAATCGATTAATTATATCACTTATTATGTAGAGCGAGTAGATATGAGCGAGTAGGTATGAAAAAGAGTATTGGTGTAAAGATGCGAAAAGGAATGCTCCGATGGTTCGGACATGTGGAAAGAATGCCGAACGAACGTCTGGTTAAGAAGATATACAATGCGAAAGTGGAAGGATGTAAGTATCGGGGACCGAGACTAACCTATCTAGACCAGATTGGTCATGTGCTGAAGGAAGGTGGAGTCAAGATTCTCCGAAACCGGCGAGCGTGTATGAAGAGAATTATGAATGTTGAGGAAGCGAGTGAAGTATGCAAGGATAGAGTTTTCTGGCACTCTGTTCTCTCTGCCTACCCTGCAAGGGACATGGCGTGATGTTATGTATGTATGTACTTATTATGTATAAGCTCCGCTCCATAAAGGCGCCTATATATTGTGAACTAGCTTCTGCCCGCAGCTTCGCCTGCGTAAAAAGTTACTTTTCTAAAAATTTTCATTCCCTATTTTTATTTTAACCCCTTAAGAATATTTTTTTTACAAACTTTTAATGTCATATTTATTTATATTTAATCAATAGCCTAAAAATAAGTTTCAAGCTTCTGGATTTAAAAATGACGATACTTCCTTGCAACTTTTCAGCCCTCTTTACAACCCCTTTTTTGCATTAAAAAGTAGCCTATGTCCTTTATCAGGCTCTAAACTATCTGTGTACTAAATTTCATTTAGATCGGTTGAATAGTTTTGGCGTGAAAGAGCGACAGACAGACAGAGTTACTTTCGCATTTATAATATTAGTTAGGATTTTATAGTTCGTTTTAAATTAATGTTATTACATTAATTTAAAACAAACTATAAAATCCATTTACCATCGCATCGGCACGCGGCAGCAAACTGAGAAGGTTCAACAAGAAACTCATTAGACTCCTCATTTTCTAAGTTATTTATTTATATAAAAAAATCTATAGAATGTTTATAGTTCATCTAATCTAAGAAGTGCATTTTGACGTTTTGCATTTTTTAATACACAATAACCTCGGTCAAACGTATACACATAATTGTAAACATTAAATCTGAAATTTTAAACAACTATTAAGTTATTTACATAATTAACATTGCGGGTGACTTTCTTGTACAATAATCTAATGTTGAAACTCGTAAAAATCATTTAAAATAAAAATAACAGGGTAAATAGTAATTGTCATTGACGACCTAACAATGTCACGTCATCACGTTCTATACAGTAGTGCTTGACAACTTCCAATTCACGTATATCCAAATAAATCGGTAAAACCATTAGAATAATACAATTAATCGAATAGAGATTTTGACAGAGATGTACATTTCGACACTTTGATTGATGAGGAAATAATTATTAATGTTCGCGACGCTGATAATTCAAGTAATAGTAGTAATTCTTAATAAATAGCCATTTTCAAATCCAGTTTTTGTTTTTAATTAACCTAATCCTACTAAATATGATGAATAGATTCTATGTTGAAATAATTAAATTTGTTTAGTACTAATTTAGCACTTAATTTATTCATCATCTTTTTGAAAAATAAAAAATAAACCGATTATTAATTATTAAGAATCAATATCGATTTCTCAGTAAAATCGGATATTTTCGATAGCGATTATTTGGTTCACATACCTACACAACTTACTCAGACAGCTGTCAAAGCGGACTTCTTAGATTAGACAGACTATAATAAGTATAGTTCACTTTTGACGGGAATTTGAAAATGTCATGTGGTGCTCTTGTATTATATTCGATATTTTAGCGTTTTAACGTGTTATATTAGATAATTTTGATGGCATTTTATGTAATGTGATGTGGGGAAATACTGGGATGTAGTGAATGAATATCATATAAAAGTGCTTTACAACGTTTTCGTTTTCCATCAAAATTCCCACAAGATACCATTAACAGTGTGGCCATTGCACTGTTAATGGCGACAATTCGACTTAGACAATGACTAACTTGAAAGACTAAAAACGTGAAAATATTTATAACTTGACACTGGCGCCAATAGCTCGTATATGTATTATGTAGCTGATTGCCAATATATAAGAAGAAGTATAGTTCAATTTTGACGTCATATGAACCACGATATAATTCATTATTTCAAAATATAAGGTACATTGTATATAAGTAAAAGACATGGCTGGACCAGATCTGACACAACAGAATAGAAAACTTCTACAAATGTGATTTGATTGTGTAGCAGTTCATTAGTATGTAGTGAATGCCATACAATAGATTATTTTGTAACTTTAATTGGTTTCAGGACTCACCACACAGAGTTCCCAACGCCGACGAGACTGGTGATGTTACTTACAAGTATCCAATGGGTCACGTTCACGATGACGATCACAACGTGTGTCGCGTACCACGTGCCCGTACTGCTGTCACCCACAGTCAACACTGTGGACAGAGTCACTAAGCTATTGGAGAACTTCAGGGTGACAATATTTTGTTATAATTGTGATTACACTTCCGTGTGGTGACGGAGTAAGAATACAATTCACCACTCCCCCTATCTGACCTGTGGGTGATAGTAAGTGACGACTAAGGGATATAAAAACGCATATAACATCTATGCAAGAGAAGGAAAATTCGAAACAAAACCCTATACCAACACGTCGGACTAGCGTGGTATAGTAGGTCAATTACCCTTCTATTATGCAGGAGGCCTGAGCCCAAAAGTGGGGCATATATGGGCTGAGATGATGATGATGATGATTGTGATAAATTAACAAAAAAAATTAACAGAATTCTCCTATTTATTGTCACTTCATGTTGAAGAAAGTTAGGAGAATTCACACCGTGCAAATATAAAATATTAATAATGATTTTTTTTCAGTAGAAAATATTAGTTTTTAGCAATAAACTGTATAGTGATATGTTCAATAAAATTTAAAAATATTATATCAGCCCACGTGGACTTTCTTCGCACCAGCCTTCGCTAGCGACTTAGTGAAAGTTATAAGACCCGATCAAGTGACGTCCTTGGAGACCCTGATACTGCTTGGAGCACCTTCAACGGCTGAACTCATGATGGATTTTAAGGTAATATATAGTTCTTACAAGAGAACATCTCGTTTTCACAGTTTTATTATCTGAAACAAAAAATAAGCCAACCATGTAGTAAACGGTAACTAAATAAGAAAATATTAGAACCGCTGTGTTAAGAAAAAATCTTCACGTAGTTAACTAGATAACACCGAGATATGGGTAATATACGATCTTATTGCCACTAAATAAAACTTAATAATAAAACATAATTAAATATTATTTTCTTGTGATAATAATTATCATATTCGTATGATATGCACTAAGAATGCAATTCTTGGCCTCTTCATTTTCTGTGGATATCGTAAAATACCATGATATAGTTTAAGCATACAGTACACTGTAACAGAAGGAAAACTCGAAATAAAAGCCTATACCCACCTAGTTATCCACTAGATTGAAGCTCAATTAAAATATGCATTGCCTACAAACAAAAGAAGAGTAATTATTAATTTCTTCAAGAACATGCTCTACCTTGGGCGGCGCAGGCGCGAGTGCCCTAGTCGAGGCAGCGGGTGACTGGACTGGGTATTAGTCCCGTCGCCCGGAGTGAGGCCACCGCGTGAGGACGATGCCCCGACGGCGAAAGCTGCAGGGGCATCGACTCGAGAGTATACCTGGGAGGGTAAATCGCCGGGCGGACCACCGAAGACAAAGACCGGGTGCCGGTGGCTCGCTCGCTCGGCGTAGAGGGTTACATGTAGGGCGAGTCTATGGGGTTGCGCACCGCTTTTTCTGTCGCCCCGGACGGATTATGCCCGGGGCGTGACCGCTCCGTAGCCCGCTGGCAAAAAAAAAGAAAACAAAAAGAACATGCTCTACCTAAGAACTTGGTTGAAGCCGTTGATCGTGGTAAGCCATTGAGATAACTGTATTTTATATATAAATTGGTGAGACTGGGGGCGGGGCGGTATCGTGTTACAGGTGAAGTTACCGGAGACGACACATTTGTGTGACGGCTATGGCAGTACTGAGGCGCAGGGGTTTGTCACAATGCCAGACAGGGACACACCATTGAAGTCCAACGGTCGTGTCATCAACGTATTGGATTATAAGGTTAATGTTTACACACACACACACACACACACACACGCACACACACACACACACACACACACACACACACACACACACACACACACACACGCACACATGCGCACACTCAAGGTTGGGTATCATACAT
This sequence comes from Lymantria monacha, assembly GCA_905163515.2. Lineage (NCBI taxonomy): Eukaryota > Metazoa > Arthropoda > Insecta > Lepidoptera > Erebidae > Lymantria > Lymantria monacha. The sequence goes on from LR991101.1 coordinate 28,882,617, forward strand.
ACATACCATCACACCATGTTCCTTGCAGGGTAGGCAGAGAGAACAGAGTGCCAGAGAACTGTATCTCTGCATACTTCACTCGCTTCCTCAACATTCATAATTCTCTTCATACACGCTCGCCGGTTTCGGAGACTTTTGACTCCACCTTCCTTCAGTACATGACCGATCTGGTCTAGGTAGGCTAGTCTCGATCTCCCCCGGTACCTACATTCTTTCACTTCCGCATTGTATATCTTCGTTGGGTATCAAATAGTAAGAAATCCAGAAAACAAAAAAATACGATAACAATTACCGTCTAGCACTTTATTCAAGACATATGAAGATATATTTTCATAGTATCCATCGTTTTGAGGCCCCTTTGTCCTCAAACGACATATGCAGAACACTTGTGCTACGCTTTATATAGTCATCGCAGCATATAGTCAGGCAGTTGTCGTCGTATTGCGAATATTATGTGGTAGCATGTTTCTATCTATATAAATGCTTCTTTTTTGTTTGTAAAACAGTAGTAATAAAAAATATTTCATCTAACGAAGAGATAGAGAATAGTTAGAGAACCAACAAATTTTGAAATTATAGTTGGCAACTATGTAGAGACAAAGAAATAATCGAGTAATATTATAAAAATAAAATTATATTTTTTTATTTTATTTTTTCCATTTTTATTCATTCGGCTGTGTTTACTTCTTCATTATTTCTCTTTATGCCTCAACACAAATCCCCAAAATTTAATTTAAAATATTGCCATGTTAATGCAGATGGTATTAAAACGGCAATATTTTTTTCATTATTATGGTAGCAAACGAACAATAAGCACACCTGATGGTAAGTGTTACTGCCGCGCATGAACTTTTGTAATACCAGGGGTACAGCTAGATCGCTGCTTAGTAATATCTAGAGTCCTCCATAACAGGGCGGGGGACTGTGGAGGCGGTTGCGCAACACCTCTAGCGCTCACTCGCGAGAAGGCACGGCAGCCTAACATTTAGGATGGTGCAAGTACTTACCGGACACGGGGTCTTCGGTAAGGACCTGCATTAACATTGGAAGGGAAAGGCCCCCAGGATGTCATGAGTGTGGTGTACTAATTAACGATACACGCCACACAGTGAAAGTATTCCCCACCTGGGGGCCCCAGTGGCACGATCTGTCGACGGAGTTGGGAATGGACCTGTCGCTGCCAACCATTTTCTCCAAGATGTTTAGCAACGATAGGTGCAGGGCGTCGATGACCTCTTTTTGTGAGGCTGTCATGAGGAGGAAGGAAGCCGTGGAGCGGGAGCGCCAAGTGCTTGCATCCGCTGACTCGCTCTGACGGCGGCGACCAGGGAGGGGGAGACGGAGATATGCGCTTCATCTCTCACCGCCTTGAATGACGACAGGATGTGGCCAGACGGTTATGTGTTGGGGTGTCGAGGATTGAATGTCAGACGATCTCTCCAGCACTCTGTAAAAGCAAATTACGGCCGAATGGTGGCCAGTGAGTCCCACACAATTCCACACATCTAACACAGGTGGGGGGTATAGTGCGTAAATGCATTTCCACAGCGTGCAAAACAATATTCAAAGTTCACTTGAAACTTGAAAGTTATTATTCGCTTCGTATTATTAATGAATGACAATAAAATATAACATTCGTTACATCACTAATATCATCATTATCCTTTTCTTATCCCAATAACTTGTAGTCGATACAATATGTACTCGTACATATTGTAAAAGTTATTGGCAATAGTTTTATGATCAGCCGCCTGCCTGACATCAATTCTCCTTGGGAATGTATATGTTGACCAAACGGTATCAGATATTTGGACCAGGAAGGACCAGGACTATTATTGTGGTAGGACCACGCTGTGGACAGTTCTCTGTCTACAGCCGCGGGCCGGTCCGTCCGGGGTAGTACCACACTCTCGCAGAAGATCGACGTCTGAGTAATAGCAATGTGCTATTGCGCTTCGTTCGGTGAGCGAGAGAGCCGGAAGCCTAACTGGGGTGGGTTCAGGGTTGTATTGGTAGGCAGCGGCCTAGCTATACCATTGGCAAAGGTCCATGGGCGGCAGCGACACTTACCATCAGGTGTGCTGTCTGCTCGTTTGCCGCCATAAGCAATAAAAAAAAAAAAGAAAAAAAAAAAAGGAAGATATAAAGCTCTTAGCCATCTTTTACGACAGCCACAAGTAAAGTAAGGATTGATAGTATTCGTAGCCGCCACCACACAGCACTTATAGATGACAAAAAAAACAATAAAATATACATAAAAACCACTTGCAATAGATAAACAAGTATATAATATAATTTCACACGAGTCACGTTAATCTGTGTGATATAACAATCTGTCATGTCGCATTTACAATGATCCCATATATAATCAGATAATACAACTGATAGTGTCAAGTACTGCTGCTGCCTACTTCAGTATTCGTCTGATACTATCCTTCCTTATTTTTTCTATGCATAAAGAAATAACCGATTAAAAACAAGAATATATATATATATATAACATTATGAATAGTATAACTAGATGCCAACTTATTTAGTGATCATGGTATCGCGGGTTGATTGTTTTCATCTGGAGGAAAGTGCTTTATCCAAATAGTAGGACACGAAGTTTAAATAATATTCTTATAATATAACAAGATGTATATCCTCAATATATTTACCATTTTCTAATAAATTTCTTCCGTGTGGTGACAGAGTAAGAATACTATTCACCTTCCCAAATCTTACCCGTGGGTGATCGTACGAGACGACTAAGGGATATAAAACGCATATAACATCTATGCGAGAGAAGAAAAACTCGAAACAACACCCTATACCAACACGTCTGACCAGCGCAGTATCGTAGGTTAATTTATCTCCCGTTGCGGAGGAGGCCCGAGCCCAACAGTGGGACATTTATGGGCTGTGATGATGATGATGATGAATAAATTTTTTAGTTACTAAATTATAGTTTAAAAGTTACTATAATTGTAAATACATACATACATATCATCACGCCATATCCCTTGCAGGGTAGGCAGAGAGAACAGAGTACCAGAGAACTCTATCTCTGCATACTTCACTCGCTTTCTCAACATTCATAATTCTCTTCATACACGCTCGCCGGTTTCGGAGAATCTTGACTCCACCTCCCTTCAGTACATGACTGATCTGGTCTACGTAGGTTAGTCTCGGTCTCCCTTGGTACCTACATCCTTCTACTTTCGCATTATATATCTTCTTAACCAGACGTTCGTTCGGCATTCTTTCCACATGTCCGAGCTATCGGAGCATTCCCTTTCGCATCTTTACACCAATACTCTCTTTCATACCTACTCGCTCTCTTACGTCGTCGTTACGAATGCGGTCGGTCAGCCTAACTCCACAGATTTGCCGCAGAGATCGCATTTCGACCGCATTAATTTTACTTTCATACTTTTTTCTGCATACCCAACTCTCGCTTCCATACAGTAATGTTGGGACAAGCACTGCATTATGTATTGCTACACGTGCCTTCTGGCTGAGGTGATGGCTGCCGAGAAGTTGCCCCAACGCTCCGTTCACTCTATTTCCCGCATTCACTCTTCGCTCTATATTAGTGGTGTACCTTCCATCTCGGCTAAATCCACATCCAAGATATACAAATTCATCCACTTGCTCTAGTACATCATTACCTATTGTTATTCTTACATCTGTTCTGGCTTCGTCTCTTTCAAAAATCATTATTTTGGTTTTGCTCACATTCACGCGTAGAGTTCGTAGTTCTTCTGTCATTGTGTCGACTAGGGTCTGCAGGTCAGTCGGTGACTGTGCCAGCAGGACTGCATCATCTGCATATAGCAGAGCAGTGACCACTGAGTCGCCCATCTGGACTCCCACATTCATATCGTTCAACCTTTGGAGACATTTATCCAGATATATGATAAACAGCCTGGCTGACAGAACGCACCCCTGCTTAACGCCGATATTGACGTCAAACCAAGGCGACATTCCATCATCCAGCCGCACACAGGCTCTACAGCCCATGTAACTGGACTGCACAGCCTGTAGCAGTTTACCGTTAATACCATACTCCGGTAAAATGTCCCAAAGTTCCTTTCGTACAACCGTGTCAAATGCTCTCTCCAGATCCACAAAACTGCAGAAAACCCTCTGACCTAGAGCCAGATGCTTCTCCACAATGTTGCGCAGAGAGAACACTTGATCCATGCATCCCCTTCCACTCCTGAAACCTCTTTGTATCTCACACAGTAAATGAATAATAATGATAATGATAAGTATATATAAAAATAAGTAATGATACTATAATTGTTATTGTAAAAATATCCCAAAAGTTATTACAAAATTTAAATTGATATTTTTTTTTGTGTTCTGTCATTGATGATGATATTGATTATTATATAAGCAGAATATTGTTTTGTTTGTTAGATCGTCGATGATTGCGGACAAGAGTTAGGCCCCGACCAGGCAGGAGAACTGTTAGTGAAGGGCGCTTGCCTTATTAAGGTACCACGTTCTATATTATTAATTTCTACATTATTATTTTTCTTCTCACTTTGTGTAATTAAGAGACCAAAGTACGAGTAGATAATATCTTTACGAATGAAGAAAAGCTCTCACTCTCAAGGGTGAGACTCTAACTTTTTCATTGATCAATGTATTTTAATCTTATTTAACTATAGATTTCAATATTTGTTTGTATATAAAACAATTCAGTCACGATAGATTGAAAATATGAAAACTACGTATTAATGTTCACTAATTATACTGACTGAGTGATCGGCTGGTTGTCACGTGTATAATGATTGCGTTGCTATCTATATAACTGTTATATATCTGTAGAGTTTGTTTGTCTCAGCTCACTAATTTCAGAAGATACCAGTTGGATGCCAAAAAATCTTATTTATTCATGTAACTTGTTTAACAAAAAAGCCTAGACTTTACGTCGCTGTAAATTGTAGCGTAGCAATATCTTTAAATGTTAGTTAAACATTATATACTAGCTGTCCCCCGCTCGCTTACCTCCTTGCGGGATAAGTGATCACCTATATATACAAAAACCTTCACTGAAACCAATTATTCCAATCGGTTCAGTAGTTACCGCTGTATAACCGAACAAAACACCGGCGCCCCATTTATTAGTATAGATTAAAGATATAGATTCAGGTAAAATATTGTAAAGCGACCGTCAAGCATTTTGCGCCGTCGCCGTTGTCATTCTAACTCTTGAGATAACAAAAATTGTCCTTATTATGGATATTATTATTACTGCGTATGGTGGGAAACGAGCAAACAGCACACTAGATGGTAAGTGTTACTGCCGCCCATGGACCTATGCAATACCAGGGATACAGCTAGTCTGTTGCCTACCAACGTAAACCCCAAAACCCACCCTGAAAGTTTGGCTGCCGGCTCCCTTGCTGACCAAACGAGGCGCGAAGCACATTGTCGTTGCTCAAACATCGAATTTCTTCAGTGTGGTACTACCCCGGGCGGACCGGCTCGTGGCTGTTGACATAAAACTGTCAACAGTGTGCCCTACTACTATAAACTATTGTTAATAATGAAAGTATTAGTACTGAACTAATACTATTAGTGTCGGGCAAACGTGAGGTTGAAAATACAATAGCAGCATTAAATATGTAAGAAATACATGGGAGGGTAGCGCCGAGCACAGAATTTATTAAAGATGTAGCACCAAGAGATCAAACCAAGAGTAGCATCAAGAAACATTAACTTATCATAGGTTAATAATTTCTATTTTCTCTTTAAGTAGAAAAATACAACTAAAAACCAAGTAATAATAACTTATATAACTTAATTTTGCACTTCAGAAATATTATAAAACCGACAAACTCAAGGAATCGCTCACTAAGGACGGTTGGTACATGACCGGTGATATCCTCCACGTTGATGAAAACGAAAGGCTCTCGTTTGTCGTCAGGAAGAAGTTTAGCTTCAAGTACAGAGGATGTCAGGTTAGTTAATGAAAATATCACATCGTTATGAGTGTGAGTAGTTAATTAATATCATGTCATATATTTATGAATAGCACATATCAACAATTTCTTAACAATATAGAAAACTCCCAAAGAAACAAACTCTATTAACTTGTATTGAGTCAACTTGATGTCAGATAATCTTAAACCATTTCTGACAGCATTAATTAATATGTGGTCAATAAAAGGTATAATTATAGTAATTTAGTAACATATATTATTTTGAATCATAAATAAAGTGATAATTGGTTTCTATTATTGAGATCGAGAATCTATCTCAATAATTATTATCCCACATTAATGTTATGATAAAATTTATTTAAAATCAGCGGATAGTTTAGTGAATAGTGCCTAGATCTGGCAAACAAATTATCATTCTTTTATCAGAGTTGCATTTTAAATGTAACTATGTATGGATCTGAATGTTGGGCATTGAAAAAGACGGATGAGAGAAGATTGCATGCTACTGAGATGCGTATGTTAAGATGGATGTGTGGGGTGACAAGATTGGATAAGATACGAAATGAGTATATTAGGGGAAGTCTGAAAGTAGCACCAGTGATAGAGAAGATTAGGAGCGCGAGATTGTCTTGGTATGGACATGTAATGAGAAGGGATGAAAGGTTTGTGACAAGAAGGGTTATCAATATGTTTGTAGATGGACGGAAGAATCGTGGCAGACCCAAAAAGAGATTGATGGATTGTTTGAAAGAGGATATGTGTATGAAAGGTGTAAGTGCAGATATGACGGCTGATAGAATCGTATGGAGGGCTAGAACATGTTGCGCCGACCCCACTTAGCGTGGGAAGAGGGCAGGTAAATGATGATGCATTTCAAATGTAACGGAAATTATTTGCCGTGAAGGACAAGGTCCTTCATGGCAAATAGTCTCATTGAAAAAATTAGTTGAGCTATCATTTAGTTGAATATCCTTAATTCATTATATTTCAAGAACTATTCTTATTTTGGATGCATGATTTTTATCGTTGTTGTCATGATTTTGTTTCATTGATGACTCTGTATTATTTTTTCGTGTTTGTGAATTTGGAGACTCATCCAAGTTTGTTATCTACAACAGTTCTAGCATCTTGACCGTCTAGTACGAAACATGAGGCAAAAAGGGTGGTGAGCACATGTTTATTTGATTGATATTTTTATCTATATTTGTTAATTTACGTTCTGAAAATGCAACAATTTCTATAAAACAGAGTTATTGTCAGGTTGCACCGGAGGAAGTTGAGCGCGTGATCTCGTCGGTGGTGGGAGTGCGCCAGAGTGTGGTCTGCGCGTCTGAGGGCGGTCCGGCCGCCGCCGTGGTGGTACTGCCTGACGCGAGCATCACTAAGGACGACATCCATCAAGCTGTTAATGGTCAGTCAAATTCAATTATATATATGACAAGAGTTCATTTCCCTTATAGTTTCCAATCCCCTCCTACCGTGAACATAGGCCACTAGAGTAATGCCTGTCTCTGACACTACATTCAAGATTATCATCGACTAATTATTTAAGTTATTGTATAATTCAGTTTTTGGCATATAAGATGAAATCAAAGTGAACATTTAATGTGAGATAGTTTTAGTGATAGCCAGTTATATAATATGTAACGCTTGGAGCAAATCTATAATGACATTATAATCTTATTAGAGTAGATAACTACTGCCGCAGTTAAGAGCAGAATGTAGAACTAGAAATGTTGCAGTAAGCGTCTCGTGAGATGGGAATGGATAAAATAGAGAATGAGTATATAATATTGAAAGAGACTGAAAGTTGACCCAATATTTGACGATATAAAACTGATATTGTTAAAGAAAGCTGTATATGATAATTTATATAATTATGTTACCCTCATCATAATAATAAAAGTATGCGTAAAATATATATCATCAAAAACGTAAATGTATTTTAATTAAGGGAATTAAGTTCAATATAATAATATTATAAATACATAAACACAATAAGATGATCGAGTTCAGCGACAAAAAACTTGAGATCTAAATGGCTGCCAAGTATTGTAGACAATCCTGAAATTATTTATTATAACGTATAACACTCTTAAGCAAATAAAAGAACACAATTTCTTTATGTAAAATTAAAAAAAAATCCTATTTAAAAATAAGATTTTAAATTTTAATAGTTGAACTATTTACACAAAACAAATAACTTTATTGAATCTCAACATTTCACCTCGCTGGTCTTCAACGGCAAATTATTTACTCATGGTACTCGTTCACGAGATAGCAACACTGTAGACGCTTGCATGAATTCAATCTGTCAATAATTACTTCACTTTTCAAGTTAATTAGTGATGTAACTTAATGTCGGCAGCGCGGCTGAGCGAACACAAGCGGCTGCACGGCGGCGTACTGTTCGCGCCGGCGTTGCCGCACACGCACTCCGGCAAGCTCGACCGCACCGCCTGCAGCCGACTCGTGATGGAAGCGATCACCAGTGGGGACTGCTGTTAGTCAATCACTGTTGCTATTCGAGTGTATTTATTTCGAATTGCCTCATTTAATTTGTCTATATTCGTCTCTATTTAAGACTCCTGTGGTGTATTCCTTATGTAACTTTAGGTGACGCTTTAACTGTTGGGGTATAATTAGTAAGTGTATTATAGCAAGTAAACGTATCTTATTTATGTGAAAATCGTATCTTATTTTTTTACGAAACCCGAATCACTTATTTCATGTTATAGATAACAAAGTGGTAATTTGAGGTAATTCGTTTTATTTCCACCGCATTTTCTTCCTTTAGGCCTTTAGGCCGACCACTAGTACCGAATCCTTGATGTCCGTAGCCAGCCCAACGGGTTACCCTTTCAGGTGCTATCCTCCGTCGACGCCCGGTCTGCTGCTGGGGCATCGCCCTCATGTGAAGTTAATTCGCCTGGATGATTTTTTTATAGCCTGTGTAAATTCTACAAATTTTTATTTAGCTAATGTTAAAAGGAATGCTAAATTGAGAGATGGTAAAAAAATGTGACAATTAATGTACACAGTGCCTGCGTCTTTGAGGTCGGTATTTGATTTGCAGCTGAGCTAGTGATCCTGTTTAGTTTAATAGAGGATATTTAAAAATGCAAAATGTATATATAATGTTTGATCGGTGTGGAGATATATTTTTAGACCGTTAAACAGATTATTATAGTTTTATTTCCCCCAAGAGAGTTTTAATTTATCTTGTACGATATTTCAAACAAAAATGACCCGCATTTTCTCTTGCGAGTCGACGCAGCTAGACCCAGAGCTAAATGTCTACAGCTGTGCTCAAATATCCTGACTTTAATCAGGAAAGTCTAATTAATGTGCCTGTAAACTTCTCTCACTAATTAACAAAGTCGAATCCGGTTGCCTGTTTTTATCTGCAACTTTTACCACTACCTTCTAATGTGCGGTAACGAAACTCTCAGATAAAACACAATGTTATACAAATTGCCGCTTACATCCAACGAACTGAGATAATATTAGAATGACCATCAATGTAAAGCATTCCCAACAATTACCTGAAAAAAGGCTACCATTTATAACCGGTAACATTATTAATTGATAATGAACACTACGGATATGAGAATAACGTTTGGATTCGTGTAGATGTTGTAATGATATGTTGGGCTGGTGTATGTTTTGCGAACAATGAAAGATCGTTAACGACGTGAGGCGAGGGCCCTCACTGCGACAAGTGGCACGATCTAACGCACGATAGTACCGAACATATATACGAGTAGAGGCTTCACCATAATCGATCATTTTGTATTTCACACGTTTGCATAAAATGCAAGGGAAATTGGTCTTAAATAAATAGAAAATATAACATTATCTTGTTATCATATTTTATTTATTTGCAGTTGTACATAAAAATTGCAAAATCATTACTGCCCGCTTTTCATTGATTTTCGTCGGTTTTATATTCATTTCGCACCAATATGGTAAGTAAAATGCATAGAATTTTATTCGTATCCGGAACTATGACTTGACCTAATCAAAATAAAAACTAATGATTACTATGTTTCGATGATTACATTATAGAGTTTAATTAAAAAACATATTAATATGGTAAACACTAGCACGTTACAATTATTTATTTGTAATTTAGCTATTAAAGTCAACATAACGCTCAACAAACGGCACGGTAAGCGCGTTGGTTGTCTTTGTGTGCAGGAATTTTAATAACCGTATTAATAAAATTTGTTAATGAACTAAATATTTCTCTTAAAAATACGAAATGAATATTATCATAAGAATATTACATTCTTGTGGGTGATCATAAAAGCCTACTAAAGGATGCAAGCAGATAACATCACCGCATCAAGGAAAATTTGAAATAAATCTCTATCTCAACCCGTCTGACCAGCGTAGTGCAGTAGGTTAATTGTCTCCCCACTATGGAGCAACTCGAGCCCAGAAGTGGAGGCTAGTATGAGCTGTGATAATAATGATTAAATGGTAAATATATTCTTGGCAGTAAAAACGGCAATGAATTATTGTTTTCATGGATGCCAACATCGCATTTTATCACACCAAGTATTCGAAGTCTGGGCCCTTATTTATGATGGCCCCTAACATGTTTATGGCACTATATTTATGAGGCAATCAAGTAATATAACATTTATAAGTATAATATATCTAGTGTAGTGTTTGCAAAAGATGTTGTGAAGTTTTTCCTCAAACGTATAAAACGTGGTGCAGTCCAGTAACGAAGGCATCGGAAGTTTCACGAGCGACTTCACTAACCAAACAATATCGTACTACTTATAACTTATTTGTAGCAAACCACAAACAGTGTCGTCGAGTTTGGCAAAAACTTTCTCTGATCTCAAAGGTAGACCTTTTTTTACCAAATGTAATATCCTCGCTTAAGTTAACCGGGAAACTTTTTGCGGGGCCATGTTAGAAAAGTACTTTTTATGTGAAGTCTTTTTCGGTATTCGTTTTTATGGAGGCGCACGTCTTTAACACAGAAGGGTTAGAGAAAGCTGTCATACTAGAAATGCATTTCTTATACGTAAGTTTTGAAATTCTGATCCTATACTTAAGTTTTAAAATTCTTCTTCTGTCTACCGGGCTCCGTTCTGGACCGAGGATTCTCTGATACAAGAACAAATAGATATTGAATACATTGTCATCGTCATTAATAGCTGGGTTTGAAACTGCTCCTCAGTAGAAGAGAAATCGACCTACGCTAGTCAGATGTGTAGACAGTTTGACACACATGGGCAAAAAAACTGGTGGCGGTTTATATTTTTAGTGCACCATAGACGGATAATCAATTATATCATAGTCAAAAGTTATACGAAGGCATGAAAGTGTAGTTGAATATTGACGCCAACGAGGCACTTCTCAATTTATATATTTTGAAGAAAATGTACAAAAGTTACTGAACATATTTTCTACGCTATTTAAAAAGCAGGTATCCAAAATAATGTGCGTCTATTCCTTTTAAATATTTCCTTTGTTCAGTAATGGCGCTTTAAGGTGTCACCTAACTAGTTAACTTCAATTTAATGTTTCATATCAATTACGAACATCACGAGTCTCACCGACAACTGCTATTAACAATATCTGCCAGTACTACTCAAGTCATATTAACTCTAATGCTGCTCGTAACCTCATCAAGAGCCGATACTTTCTGATATTTTTTAGTTACTCGATAACATTTTATTTTCTAATATATTTATTAACAATATGAAACTACTGCAAAAATTAAATCACGTTTCATATTTTCATCATTAGGATTAAGTAATAATTGAAACACAATAAAATTAATAATCCCAAGTTATTCATATATATTGAGTGATAAAAGTAAAGTATGACTGAGCTCATAGTTTGAAACTAGCAACGGTACCGGTGTGTTGTCAAATGTCGCTAACTTTTGCATAAGTACTTTATAACCAAATTTTGTAGCAACCGACAACTTACGGTGACACAATAAATGGAATGAAGACAATAAGTTGTTAGTGCCAGTGGTACTCTTACCATATTATAATATTAATGAAATTAGTAGTTTCTACTGTGTATAGTACAGTCTGCAGACATTTCATTGAGATGTAAATACGTCTTCAAAATTAGGACAGACGCCTGAGGTGGGAGAAGTTTTACGAACAGCTGTTGCATATTTTGAAATTATAATCTGTAAATGCAATCACGATAGACGTTAACAAAACAAATATTCTGTGACATCCGTTAAAGAAGAAATTTATAGTTTAAATAAATGAAATTGGAGACTTCATCATATCTGAAATATCAAATTAATAGTTTTGTATATTTATTTTCATTTGTTAATATAAATCACGAGATAATAATTGAACGGTTAGTAATAAAATTTAATTATTAATAAATGTTATTTTTTTATTTATTAATAAATGACCGCTCAAATTTGAAATTATTAAAACAATCGCATAAACTAATCAGATTTATAACTCAAGTAAGTAGAACAAGAAATAATTGTGCGGGGCGTTGTCTTACAAAAATGGTACAAGAGGCCATACTAAAGACCATAATTCTCAATATTTTATGCCCATACCAAGATAATGATTATTGCAACCTTACTATAGAACGTTCTCTTTACACATAAACAATTCGAAAACTGCAAATCACAGAAATTTATTGCCAGTTTTCCTTCTCACAATCTGACGTAATTTGTATCTCTTAGTCGTATTTGTTGGCAAATTGAATTTTTACTTTATCACTCTTATAAATTTCGCAAATGGATATCTATTAGAGAAAGTACATATTTATTACAATTTTGGCACTACGTAGGAGCATGATCTCATTTCATCTACATCTTGCTCTTATCCCAATTACTTGGGATTGACGCAATATGTCCTCTTCCATAAAGCCCTACCAGATGTCATCTCTGTAGTCACTTCCTGTTTATCCATGTCATGCTTCACGCAATCCATCCAACCATCGACTAGATGGCGTAGTGGTTAAGATCGCGACCTTCCGTACCAGTGCTACGGGTCCGATTCCCACGCGGGCACTTTTCTTATACGCTCATTTTTTATCTTACCCATTCTTTTCACGCCGTACATCCATATCAACATTTGCGTCTCCGCTACATGCAGTCGTTTCTCATCCGTCGCTTTTGTAGGCCAACATGCTGCTCCATACAATACAGCATGTCTTATTAATGTTTTCTAAATTGTTCACTTTAATTTAAGGGGTATTTTAATTACCTATATAAAATTACTAACTAATATTGTATGATAAATAATTGAATGTGGAGCTCAGACATAATATTTGTAATCATTGACATTAACTGGTGTCGCTACAGTACATAGATCGTCCAAATTAAATATGTATTTGACATGTTTCAGATATTATTGAAAAGCTTACAATACGGCTTTTGAAAATATCAAATGATTTATTTTATACCTTAAAACATACTAGATTGAAATAGGAATTCAATCTCTTCATTAGGAATTCAAACGATGCCGAGTTACCTAAAGTGGGACACTTATGTCGTCTCTGACGGAATTTGTTTCATGTCCTTTGACTTTGCTAAATAATTATTTATATTTAATGAGCTATTCAAGCACTCCAATTAGATGAATATATTCGTAGTTCTGGATATTTTTTATTTATTATACCTGACTTAATATCCTATTAGCTTAATTTAATAAATCTTAACTTTATTGACTGTTGTATTTTTATTGGAAGGTTGAAGAAAAACCACACACCACTTAAGATTCACAGCGTTGGTGCATCAACAGACCTAGTTATCTTTTTACGATTTATGCGATTAACTAGATAATGGAATGGCATTATATACATATTAAAAGAAAATAATGATGAACCTGTTAAGATTTACCGAATACAGAACTACAATTCATGTTTAACAAACTGTTTAGAAAAATCTGCAGAGCATCTTACTTATACATTTGACTGGCCAGGGTTTGCGTACTCATATGTATGCCAATTAGTCAACGAGGCAACTATACTAATACGTGCTCAATGACAAATTACTTTACACTTGCCTTCTTAAAACAAGATTCTTAAGAATTATGAGTTCTTATTAGTTTTGGTTTCTTGCCGAGTGTATTATTGTTCCGTAAAACAATAAGATTGAAGGTATGAACAATGCTACTCAGATGTCTAGACGTAGTTCCTTTGACTTATTCGAGCGCGTAATAATAAATAAGTACTTCACTTTTGTCTATAAAACTTATTACATTTAAATAATTTCCACCAAATGGAAAGGTATCCAATTTTGTTTCAATGGCTTCATTTTTAATTCAGTGTTGGCGAAGTTCACAGTTTACGCGCCATTTCGTTCAATGCTTTATTCAACTCAAATAAAACAGCCCTTCACAGCAGCTGCTAAAATAAAAATAAAATGAACGAAACTTCGGCCGTAAAGTAAACCGCTAACCTTTTATATTTATTGGATTGTTATGTGTATCGGTGGTAGATGGTAACGGCTCTGTTGATGGTAACGGGTATTATCGACGAATATGTAAATTATTATTGGTTCGTATCAACGATATATACTCAATTGTTAATGTATTCGTTATCAACGTGATTACGACGTACGTACATACATTAGGCAGTGTCGCACACGCAGATTGTTAATGTATTCGTTATCCACGTGATTGCGACGTACATACATTAGGCAGTGTCGCACACGCAGATTGTTAATGTATTCGTTATCCACGTGATTGCGACGTACATACATTAGGCAGTGTCGCACACGCAGATTGTTAATGTATTCGTTATCCACGTGATTGCGACGTACATACATTAGGCAGTGTCGCACACGCAGATTGTTAATGTATTCGTTATCCACGTGATTGCGACGTACATACATTAGGCAGTGTCGCACACGCAGATTGTTAATGTATTCGTTATCCACGTGATTGCGACGTACATACATTAGGCAGTGTCGCACACGCAGATTGTTAATGTATTCGTTATCCACGTGATTGCGACGTACATACATTAGGCAGTGTCGCACACGCAGATTGTTAATGTATTCGTTATCCACGTGATTGCGACGTACATACATTAGGCAGTGTCGCACACGCAGATTGTTAATGTATTCGTTATCCACGTGATTGCGACGTACATACATTAGGCAGTGTCGCACACGCAGATTGTTAATGTATTCGTTATCCACGTGATTGCGACGTACATACATTAGGCAGTGTCGCACACGCAGATTGTTAATGTATTCGTTATCCACGTGATTGCGACGTACATACATTAGGCAGTGTCGCACACGCAGATTGTTAATGTATTCGTTATCCACGTGATTGCGACGTACATACATTAGGCAGTGTCGCACACGCAGATTGTTAATGTATTCGTTATCCACGTGATTGCGACGTACATACATTAGGCAGTGTCGCACACGCAGATTGTTAATGTATTCGTTATCCACGTGATTGCGACGTACATACATTAGGCAGTGTCGCACACGCAGATTTTTCTTAAAATACTACGTTGGCTAGAAGGTTTGGCGTTGGATTTTATTTCGAATTTTCCTTCTCTTACTCCTAAGCGGATGATTAGCGCAGAGTGTCAAAAACTCTCGTTTGATTAAATCCTTCTAGAATATGAACCTTCGATATGGGCGTTACTGGCAGCAGCATCGCTACTAGTCGTAGAGTAAGAAAGATATTTTATACATAATGCACGAGAGGGCTTATTAGTTATGGGGGAACTAATCTCAGATGAAGGTACGACAGAATGTATGTTTATCAAAAGGTATTAGCATGTTGTTCAGTTACAGTTATATACGTAATAAATCTTCTAAGGGTGATAAGTATTAGCATAACTCTTCTAGTTTGGTACGTAATAGAAATAAAGTGGTTCTAAATTAGACATAAAAATGTTTACTATTCTATGAATACAATAAAAAAGAAATCAAACAGAAAAAGCGGGTTTCTCTTAAATACCTCTCTTTTATTCTAATTTGTTTGTAAAAATATAAAATTAGAGAATACCTACCCGAGCTATTGTGGTGTGATTGAGTCAATTTTATCCAAACTTTTACATTCACAATATTATATAGTACTATAGTATGTGTCTGACACGATATCGAACCTGATATCATATTGTAATTAATATATCGTACATACATACATACATATATACATACCATCACGCCATGTCTCTTGCAGGGTAGGCAGAGAGAACAGAGTGCCAGAGAACTCTATCCTTGCATACTTCACTCGCTACCTCAACATTCATAATTCTCTTCATACACGCTCGCCGGTTTCGGAGACTCTTGACTCCACCTTCCTTCAGTACATGACCGATCTGGTCTAGGTAGGTTAGCCTCGGTCTCCCCCGGTACCTACATCCTTTCACTTTCGAATTGTATATCTTCTTAACCAGACGTTCGTTCGGCATTCTTTCCACATGTCCGAACCATCGGAGCATTCCCTTTCGAATCTTTACACCAATACTCTCTTTCATACGTACTCGCTCTCTTACGTCGTCGTTACGAATGCGATCGGTCAGCCTAACTCCACAGATTTCCCGTAGAGATCGCATTTCGACCGCATTAATTTTACTTTCATACTCTTTTCTGCATACCCAACTCTCGCTTCCATACAGTAATGTTGGGACAAGCACTGCGTTATGTATTGCTACACGTGCCTTCTGACTGAGGTGGTGGCTATCGAGAAGTTGCCCCAACGCTTCGTTCACTCTATTTCCCGCATTCACTCTTCGCTCTATATTAGTGGTGTACCTTCCATCTCAGCTAAATCCACATCCAAGATATACAAATTCATCCACTTGCTCTAGTACATCATTACCTATTGTTATTCTTACATCTGTTCTGGCTTCATCTCTTTCAAAGACCATTATTTTGGTCGTACAAACAGATCGCACATAATTAATAGTCTCTAATATCACCACTATCCAAATATGTAACGTGTTTGTGAAAATATTCACAAGTTTATTAGAACTGGGAATAATATTTTGCTTTCAGATACGAATGTGTTATTTACAATGGCAGTGACATAGTACTGTGAGGGAACTGTGGATAAAACTTTACTGTGCACACAGACACACACACACGCACACACAAACACACACACATGTAAGACCAACCATAAATATGGCGAGCTATTTCGCTTGAATGCCATCACCTGAAAATATTTTGAGCAAATTGCACAAGAAAATTTATAAATAGTTTGTTTGGTGTTTTAAAATGTATATTTGATGTATATCATTTTTTTTTACTTGACTGCAATCTGTGGGAGTGTTTTCGTGAAAAGGGACGGAAGCGTGTAGCGATAAGCCGGAAAAGGGAACGTTATTTGATTTGACCGATGAACGCTCGTGCCAGTTGACAAAAATATTAATACCGTGATACAGTATAGTATAATGCCATCTATTTGCATCATATGAACTAAAGAATTAAAATTAGTTAAAACACAAATATATCTGTACTGTTGTTGATGTAGATTGTCAACGATTCCATCGGAAGTATTCGATACTATAAAGCACAAATATTTATCTTGTATTTTAAAGAAAGAAAGAAAAACATGGATTACTATTTGTGTTCATTAAATAAAATGTAATTTTCATTATTTTATTTATTTTTTTGTAAAGAAAATAATATCGTATATTTTCCGGATATAATATTAATGTCCAACGGTTAGACATTGAGAGGCTGATAAGTGAAAGAAAAAAAATAGTTAAATTGTTTCGCTTTCATATTCATGCTATGTATTTTTCATATTACGTTATTTTGACCGCCTTGCAACGGCCAGTTTCAACAAGTACCAGCCAATAAGAGAGATACAATGTCACTTCTTCGTGAATATAATATTAACTTACGTATAACTACATTGTTGCCGTGGTTATGCGTATGTAAAAAAGTCGAAATTTTAAAATGAAATTTTATTCTAAATAACGGTAATAAAACTAAAAAGTAGTGCGATTTAAATCAACGTTAATGCAATCTTGTGAGTACTAAAAACATAATTCTGTCCAATTAAAAACAACTCAAATTGAACTATTGTTTCACGGAAAGGCATTTGTGAGATTGTAGAGCGTCCTATATAAAGTTTAGTATTCAAGTTTTGTTAAAATAACATTAAATTTGAATCATGATCCCAAGGAACCACATTACTCGTATATATCACCATTCTCCTGTTCCTATCCCAATTACTAGTAGTCGAAGCAAAAATCTATTCAGTGATGTAAGAAAATTGAACCGCTGCAAGAGGTACGTACAATCATTGAAATAAATCCTTAAAACAAGCTATCTGACCAGTGTAATGTAGTATATCACTGTTTCTACAATAAATGTGGACGAAGTTAAAGCCCAACAATAGAGCAAGTATAATTTAAGAAGTCTAGAGACTTAGCTATCAACTGTGTTTCTCAAAATGTTTAAATTTTCACTCATAAAATAATTGCTTTAGAATTAATTACTGCAGTTAAACGCGCGTTCCTTTTTTAAAAACGAACGCAGAAAATTCATTTGGATTGCATTCGGCCTTAACTGAGCTATGCAAGCACGTGGTGCGAACATTTGCCTAATAACTGTTTCCTTTGCCAAACGCGCCGCTAATATACGAATAACAACATTTTGTCTGGCGCAGGTCCAACTGCCCCGAGGGCGCTGCTCAAAACATTCATACAACTAATTTACCGAAGGCTTGATTGTTTTTGCGATTAACTCTGAACATTAATTAGAAATTGTTCATTTTGGCAATAAAGCTAATGTAACGGTAACATCACTGCGAATGAAACTCGTACTGATAGTTGGCCATTTATTTTGTATCTTATGTTATTTATGTATATTTTTGGACTACTTAATTTGATTAATTCTTTAGGATGACGTAGTACTTAGTACAAGGGCACAATAGGGACCATACATTCAATTTATGCATGGCATAATGTTTTTCGAAACCCACAGTCTCAATATATAACCACTGCTGTTGTGAAAACAGAGTTAAATATTTCAAGACGATCCATCAGATTTTTAAGGACAATATCATTCATCAAATGATTTTCTGAAAAAAATTACAGACGACGGCGAGAATCGGCGTCAAAAACTGTAAGTTACAATTATAAAAAGCAATTACTGAGAGAGAAGCTGCTCATAACTATTCCCTATTATCATTTAATTTAACCGAACTGTTGTAATATCCTTTTCTGCAAAGTCTATTTTTGATAGCCGTTTTAAACTAATTCATGGGCATATGTCGGATATTTTTTATCGATCATTATGTTGATTTTTGTTAATAAATGCTATAAATCAAAATGTAATGTTAGAAGCATAGAGACATCCACCCTGTTAACAACATCTCGCTATAAGTACCAACATCAATAAACCCAATGAACGCTGAGACCACCCACTCGAGGACGCCACACACGACCGCCACTCGATAACATTTCTTAACCTACAGTTCAGCCAGTTACCACTTCGACGTGCTTATTCTTTGAATTTTGTCAGTTGCATTCATTATTATACGGATTGTCGAATTTAGGATTTTATCTCTCAGAGAAATCTCGAACATGGCTGTTTCCATAGCACACTGAGCGACTTTGATCGTAGCTATGAGATCAATACTTAGAGATCACATATCTGACTGTATGTTCACAACGTATACTGACTATAAACTATTATGACTTCTAATGGTTACAGGAGTACGGTATAATATAGATAATAAAAAAAGTATTCAGTGTGTGTCAGACTAAACCGTGCCGCACGGAGACGACGTAAAGACTTTACGTTTTTGTTATACTATGTGCTACCAACTGAATATTATCAACCCTTATTTTGCTCCTGGATACCTTCAAGTTGACGATCAGAGACGGCAGTTACAACCGCTGCTACATCGCCTACGTACATATAAATATCAGCATTTCGAATAGTATCAGGCAAGTCGTTCATTAATAGACTGAATAGTGTATTAGAGAGGCATGATCCCTGGGGAACTCTCATCATATTCTCAAGTTCCCATGAGACACATGACCATTGTCTCCCACTACTATTTGGGTCCGATTAGACATAAAGGAGGAGATAATAAATACTAATGCTCCACGAATTCCGTAAAATGCGAGTTTGCTTAGAATAATCGAGTGGCGAGCGGTATCGAAAGCGCGTGTTAGATTAATAATAGAAGAAATCTATAGGTATATAACATTTAAAAAGGTAATAAGATTCTATTTTACGTCGATTTAAAAAATAATGATGAATTACGATATGATTTGTGTTATTAGGGTGAAAAGTGGATTAAAATGAAATAATATTCACTGATTTGATATCAAAGTTGTGGGTTGTCGGTTGTTTGTGCAGTTTGTGGGTATTTAAGGAGCGATAGCGCGGTAAAACGGTCAGTTGCTGTTGGCTTTCGTACTGTTAATATCTAAGGTTGTATTTTTGTATCATTATGTAGTTGTGCATTTCATGGTAATACTTTTGCTTATTTTCATTGAATAGTATTATGATAAATTGATATGTAAATTAAATGTATTGTAATAAGGTTGTTTGCTTTACTATCTTATTTATCTGATATGATAATAACCTGATACCTATTACAGATAATATTGAGTATTAATAATACATATATCTAAATATAATACCTATATATATATACAAAGAATATAATATATACAAAATTAATTTAACACGCGCGATAAGTCACAACACACAACAGCTGCAGTTTGCACGAAGGCTGCGCTCGCACCCGCGCAGTACCGTCTACACCACCTCGCGCACCAGGTCCGTGATGCCGCGATCTGTACGCGTACTGCTTATTGGGCAAACTAGTGATTATATTGGCAATAGTTTTATGACCAACCGTCTACATGACGTCAATCTTCCTTGGTAATGTAATTGTTGACCAAACGGCATCAGATGGAGTTGGCCCAGGTCGTTATAAGGCTCTTAGTCGTCTTTTACGACATCCACGAGCAAAGTAAGCGATGGTAGTATTCGTAGGCGCCACCACACAGTTTTTATCTATAATGAATAGAAATAAAGAATATATTGAAAATATTCATTTATCAATAAAAACTCATAAAAAATTTAAAAATATATCTATATCCTACTAATATTATAAACGTGAAAGTTTGTAATAATGTATGGATGTGAACATCTTTGTTGCTCTTTCACGCAAAAACTACCGAATTGATTTTGATGAAACTTTACAATAATATAGCTTACACATCAGAATAACACATAGGCTATAATTTATAAAGATATTTTGTAAATTGGCTAAAATATAACGATAAAAATCGCTTAAGACAGAAAAAATCGCCCATCTGCGAGTTATCTTTGCATACGCTGCAAAGACCTTGAAAGTTAGACAAATGTTATGTATTGTGGAAATGTACCTCTTAAATAGTTTTACAAAAAAGTCCGCGACAGCATATACCTATTTTTAATATTTAAGCATTTATCGTTAAAATAGTAAATTAAAAATTCAAAATAATTTGGTATTTATTGCCGATGCACATTTTATAGTAACAAATTGATTCTTATGCAAACAAATGCTTTTATTGCTTTTGATATTTAAAGTATATATTTTTTGCTTTTTACCGCGTGTCGTTTGGTACAATGTTTCAAAAGTTAGAACGATAAGAGTGCGCAGTGCTGTGGTCAGGTAGCAACCGGGCGCACTACAGAAATATGGCAAGAAATCTATGATCGCCGATTGTGCGACCCGAACACAAGTAAAGACGTGAGAGAAGTCATCGTTGATGATTGTTGTATTTTTGACAGCATAGTGCTGTCAAAAATACATCAATCATCACGATTTGTTAATAACATACTATACCTATATACATATAATAGATAGGTATTGAAATTTTGTGATATGAAACATCTTTTTGCGCGCGTTGGCAGTAAAATTATGTCGACTACTGGAAATGATAGATTGGGTTAGGTAGGTACTGAGGCAAATGTGGTCATGCCGTGATACTACGCCGCTATTCTCTATTTGTGTGCGCGCGTATGACAGCGGTAGCTGTCTAACATAAGTGTGACATTAAATCCTTACTAATAACTATTATAAATGCGAAAGTAACTCTGTCTGTCTGTCACTCTTTCAAGCCAACACTACTTAACCGATCTAAATGAAATTTGGAACACAGATAGTCTAGAGCCTGATAAAGGACATAGGCTACTTTTTAATGCAAAAAAGGATTGTAAAGGGGGATGAAAAGTTGTAAGGAAGTATCGTAATTTTTAAAGCCAGAAGCTTGAAACTTATTTTTAGGCTATTGATTAGATATAAATAAATATGACATTAACATGTTGTAAAAACTTACCCTTAAGGGGTAAAATAAAAATAGGGGGTGAAAAACTTTAAGAAAGTAACCTTTTACGCGGGCGAAGCCGCGGGCAGAAGCTAGTGATTTTATATTTTTTAAATATTAAAGATGGAACTAAAGAAGTTTTACCTCGGTCGTGTGGTCGAAGCAAAAGCACACTCTTTTAATTTTTATTACATTCAATTTATCTCCAATGTAATTGGTATAGCAAGGTTTGTATTTAGATCGGATCTTAAACAGATCTACTTAATATTATAGGTTTTATAAATAATAATAGCATACATTTATTTATTTGTTTAGGTTTTAAATGTTCCGTTATTGGGTAACAATACCCTCCACAATAGGAGTGACAACAGGCTTATGTCCTACGTTCGCTACACTGATGGTATTAGCTTCTGCTATAAGGTTTACACATCTTGCAGTGGTGACACATCTATCGCCGAGGCTGGATATATTGCCAGATAAACATTTCTGAAGTTATAGGTTGTTTAAATTATCTTTAATTGAGACCTCCAGTGCTTCTTCTTGATCTTTAATAATATAATGTCATATCTAACTATACAACGCGTATAAAACGTAAGTTTTATAACTATATCAATTCTGAAAAATTTTGTACATTTCAAATTAATTTTCTACGACATGCAAGCTTTTTGTATTATTCAGTGCACATTGTCACTGAACGCCCTTTATGACAATAATTTTACTTCGTGTGATTAAAGTTGAAACAAAACTATCACGATTCTCGATCTATGGCAATAAACCTTTACCGTAGTCACAGCTGAATACAAAACGAAATATTTAATACCAATCCCATGCAATAAATAATATAAACTGTGCCCATTTACAACAGAGAAACATTTTTTTTTAACATAAAAACCAAATTGTAATTTATTAGACAGACGAGCTCGTCCTTACACATATATATACGTTGGTACACATTACGCGACCTTTCCGGACCCCTGTCTTAGATAATTCACGTAACATTGTACGGATCAATGGCCCCCAAACATTTTACATTAGTACACTAATTGAAATCTTGAATTAATTGAACATATACATGTTGTTATTGTAGAAACCACACGTAAATAACACCCTAAACCCACACGTCTGACCAACGTGGTACAGTAAGTCAATTTCCCTCCCACGTGGAGGAGGTTCGAGCCCAACAGTGGGACGTATGTATATGAGCTGAGATGACGATGATCACGGTAGAGGGCACTTACATATTATCAATTTTACGTTTTATTTGAAATTAATTACCACTGGATCGTTACACGACCGTAACCTGAGAATATCCGACGAGAAACATAACGAGCTCGTCATTGTTAGATAGTTCTCTTAAATAAAATTTAATACAACATGTTTAGTAATTTATTATAAAGATCCAGTGCGATATCTTTTGAACCAAGATATATTTCTTTTTCTTTTTTCACAAATTAATATAAAAAAGAATTGGTGGATCAAATCTCTCAAACAGCACGTGATCACGAGTTAACTACTAGAGCAGCCATCACTCCCCTCAACCACATTGGTCGCAAGTATAGTATGGTCAAAATTATCAACACAACTATATAAACTAAATTTATTTCATCTCAGCTCTTATATGTTCCATTGCCGGGCTCAAGGCTCCTTCGTAGTCGGAGGGAAATTGACCTACTATACTACGCTGGTCAGACGTGTTGGTATAGGGTTTTATTTCGAGTTTTCCTTCTCTTGTATAGATGTTATATGCGTTTTATATCCCTTAGTCGTCTCTTACGATCTCCCACAGGTAAGATAGGAAGTGGTGAATTGTATTCCTACTTCGTCACCACACGGATGACTAAAACTACCACCGAAACTAAATAGGTACATTAAAGTTAAAATTAATAATTAAAACAAATTTATTTGAAAAAAAAGATATTTCTAATCATAGATCTTACATATTAAATATAATCATAAACGCTATAATTCATACATTGGATTACGTGATAACTGTAATCTCGTATCGACTATTTGATAATATTTATGAGCCAATTCGCTAATAACATTATTGTGATAAATAAACTGCGATAATCCAATATTTAATGGTCATTGAAGGTGACCATGAAATGTGTTTCCTTTTATTATTCCTATACAATATTTCTCTACATAGCCTTTAGGGCCATACTTCTATCTACATCTACTGGTTTAGAAGTCTTGGGCACTGTATTTGTGACTATAATTATGAGTATATAACAAAAGTTAATTACTTTAAAATATTGTCTTCGATTTCAATTAAATACACATTATTAAGTATATTTCAATAAACTGACTTCAAAATAGGATCAGCCAAAAACCATACTTATTTAAAACACTAAAAACTGAAAAATAAGACAAACTATTTAATTCTTGTCTAATTCTAATTATGTATTAATTTTTATAAAATATAATTACAATGTATGCTAGAAATCCACTAACACGATTTGCAGTCGGTGCCAAGCTAAATAGGTATACTATATCGCATTCAAACCACGTCGTGCTTGGCTGGCTGAAGTGATCTGAACGCGCAAGCTGTTAAGCGATTTGATCTATACGGGCAGACGTCGTTGACGGTTGTGTCAAATGGTATTACATTTGTGGCGTTATAGTGTTCTGAATACATTTTTTAATTCTTATTTCCTTTAATAATTTGATTTTATAAATTTTTCTCCCTGTGTGTATATCATTAAGCTTATTGTTTTTTGTTAATTTAACACGTTCACTGCGGAACAGCCACTCACCTTTGATTCGCAGATGATATCGTAGTCATGGCAGAATCCCTGGAGGACCTTGGCACCATGCTCAATGACCTCAGCAAGGTCTCCCAACTAGTAGGGCTGCAAATGAACATGGACAAGACGAAAATCATGTCTAATGCCCATGTCATTTCTGTACCGGTCCTGGTTGGGAATGCGATTCTCGAAGTTGTCGATCAATATGTTTACCTAGGACAAACAGTCCAATTAGGTAGATCCAATTTCGAGAAAGAGGTCAGCCGACGAATCCAACTCGGCTGGGCAGGGTTTGGAAAACTTAGGAGGATCTTCTCGTCTAATATTCCGCAGTGTCTGAAAACAAAGGTTTATAATCAGTGTGTGTTGCCAGCGATGACTTACGGCACTAAAACGTGGTCTCTAAATGTCGGCCTCATAAAAAGGCTCAAAGTCGCTCAGCGTGCTATGGAGAGGGCTATGCTCGGTATTTCTCTACGTGATAAAATCCGGAATACAGAAATCCGTAGAAGAACGGGTGTAACCGACATAGCCCGAAGAATTAGCACGTTGAAGTGGCAATGGGCAGGCTACATCGCTCGACGAACCGACAACCGTTGGGGAAAAAAGGTTCTCGAGTGGCGATCACGAATCGGACGACGCAGCGTAGGACGACCCCCCACTCGGTGGACTGATGACCTCATCAAGGTCGCAGGAAACCGTTGGATGCAGGTGGCACAAGACCGTTATAGATGGCATTCTCGTGGGGAGGCCTATGTCCAACAGTGGACGTTTACGGGCTGATGGATGGATGGACTGCGGAACAGGCCCATTTCGGCTTGCCGCGGTATTTCAGCTAGTGCGGACGAACAAAACCATGTCCCTCTCGCTGGTGCGGAACGATTATCTCAGGTATTTTTAAGAGTTCAACAGAGAGAGAGAAATATATATTTCAGTTTGTTGTCAAAATTATAGATATTCCCCATCAAAATATCACGGCAAGCCATTTGCAGCCTACCACGCACTGACGGTGAAAAACATCCAATCAGTGCGACAGTGGACTTATTTTGGCCCGCCGTCCCAACAGGCCGCCGACGACCTGATGCCGTACAGGGTGCGGGCCGCCCCATTTAGTGTTGTGCTATCTAGCTAATATGACGTAGCGTTCGTTCGATATAATCAACGATGGCAAGCATTAAAAAAAATACAAATTTTGGAAAATAGAGTAATATTATGGGATCCCATTTGTGACAATCATTTTTTCGCTCGTAATCAAGTTTTTATAAATAATCAAGCATATTAAATGCTAAATTTCAGTAACTTATATGATTATTTATCATCATCAATCACAAGGAATTAAAAAAAAATAGTTCAGATTATCAAGTAAAACCTAAAGACAATGATCACGTCACGTTGAGATGAGACATAAACGGCGAAATTGCGCCGGGTGCTACGAGAAATTGAGGAGAATCTTCAATATTACCCAGGCAAGGAAAAAAGTTAAAAAAATAAAAATATATTGCAGGAAATGCAACCAAAACCTTTGCGTCACATGTTTTGAACACAGGCATACTACATAAGTAAATATAAAAAATCATTTCTTTTACAATAATTTTGATTTATTTTCGATATCCCTTTAAAAATAAAGGGATATCGAAAATAAATCAAAATTCCCAATTTTTATTAATTGTCTCTAATTAATTGTCTATCCCATCACTAGTAAAAATAGCTTATAGTGCCGTTCAGGTCGATATCGGTCTGCCGCTTTTTCAGGTTTATTTCTCATTTGCTGTTTGGTAGATCCCGGGGCGAATCGAACCTAAGAAAGTTGGTTTCAAGATTATTCTAACAGTACAAAAAAAAAATTGTATGCACCATGTTTTTGCAAATTTATAGCATTTTAATCTAACTTAGTGCTGCTGGGTCGAAAAAGACCTACTACGCACTGATGGAAATATTATGGGGGGCATATTTCGACACGTCGCCGCACCAGGTGAATGATTTTACCTGCCGCAGCCAAGGTGTTAAGCTTGGCACCTACTTCAAATTGTGTTAGTGGATTAGAAATCCACCAACCAACACCAACTTTAAAAAAGACTTCAAATCGTGTTAGTGGATTTCTAGCATACATTATAATTATATTTTATAAAAATTAATACATAATTATAATTAGACAAGAATTAAATAGTTAGAGTCTTATTTTTCGGTTTTTAGTGTTTTAAATAAGTATGGTTTTTGGCTGATCCTATTTTGAAGTCAGTTTACATTTTTTTTAAAAAGTTTAATTATTTTTGAATTTTTAGTGTAAAAAATCGTAGTTAAGTAATAATTTTAACTAGTTCATATAAATTAATTTATTTATTAAATACAGCACTATGAGTTGATAGACTAAAAATGCACATGGCACGAGGAAGAATAAAAGTAGGGAGTTAAAACAAAAAAATAACGAAAGTATTTCGAAAAAATGGAAACGAAATGCTGTATCTCGTTGCCAATTGTTTAAATTTCACTGTTTCAATTAATTCGCGTATACCATATATGCTATCGATACGTCACGTGAGGCAGCAACTTAGGTATGAGATACTACTAACATCCAAGTGATGTAAATAATTGTGACGGTTTGAGGCAATTGTTAAAACTAGACATAGGCTCCAGAATCATAGTAAGATGCAATATATCTGTCATTAAGGGCTAGGTAAGCGGACAATAGGGATAATATCCAAACTTGTAGGCTTCCCCTTCGTGGTGACCAAATTGAAACAGGCTAGTTACCTGATTTGGTTTTTATAAAATTTAATAACCACACTATTGGCACGAAAGTGAAAGACAGTGACGGGTTAGTTGCCATAGCGCCTGTGTCAACCATATATCAGGGAACGAAAGGTTACGGGATAATGAATGAAGAATGCTTCCGCTAATCCTCTGTCGGGCGGTTACGATATATAAACTCCAGGGTACTTTACAAAGCCTTTAAACAAAGCTGTCATTGATTTAGGCAAAAATAAATTGGCAATGATCAGTTTTATATTGCACTGAGTTGCGTAAAGACTCCAGAGGGACAGCTTTTTGCGGCTTAGGGTTTAATAAACTAATCAAATCAAAAGACTACACCAGGAGAAAGCGTAAGCCAAAGAATAAGACGGTTCTAAATAGGTACGATACAATTATCCAATAAGGCTGGACAGCGTTTAGTAAACTTAAGAGGATCATCTCACCTAATATATCTCAGTGTCTGAAGGCACAAGTCTACGAACAGTGATGATTAATGACATGAAAATGTGGTGCCTAAATGTGGGTCTCGTAACAAAGATCATATATCGGCAATATAAAGAATTACCTAACTCCTAATCGTTATGGAGTAGTACCTTACATTACCAGCTTACGTGATTAACTTGAAAGAATACAGTTAAAGGTCTATGCGTGCATATGATATTGAAAGAATTGTTCTCCAACTCCTAACCGCTAAGGAGATGTACCTTCCATCACCAGCTCATCTAAATGAGATTATCACTGCCAGATGCAAATATTTGAATAGCTTTGTAAAATATATGAGACACGTAATATGTGCCTATAAAATTTAAGGGTTGCCCTTTACTTCCAAGAATTCCCATCATCAGATCATGATTTGGTGACAATGGGACTACCTTGGGTGTTAACTTGAAAGAATACAGCTAAAGGTCTATGCGTGCGTATGATATTGAAAGAATTATCCTCCAACTCCTAACCGTTAAGGAGATGTACCTTCCATGATCAGCTCACTTAAATGAGTTTATCA
The DNA here is from genome assembly GCA_905163515.2 of Lymantria monacha. Taxonomy (NCBI): domain Eukaryota; kingdom Metazoa; phylum Arthropoda; class Insecta; order Lepidoptera; family Erebidae; genus Lymantria; species Lymantria monacha. The sequence continues at coordinate 28,911,329 of LR991101.1, forward strand.
CTGCCAGTTGCAAATATTTGAAGAGCTTTTGAAAATATATAAAACACGTATTATGTGACTATACAATTTGAGAGTTTCCCTCGATTTCCATGACTTTCCATCATCAGATCATGACTTGGTGACAATGGGACCACTTCTGGAGTATACCTTTTAGAAAGAAAAAAGAATTTTGAAAATCGGCAAACAATTAACAAAATTATCGCTGAACATACATAAAAAAAAAAATACATACAATGAAACATAGAACCTTCTCCTTTTTGACGTCGGTTAAAAACCAATGTTGATTTTGATCAAATTTAAATTAGACCACACCAGCTGCTTTCGATGAGGTCTACGAAAGAGAGAGAAAATGTACTGAGGTAACACATAAAAAGAAACAGATAAAGTCAAGATGTCATCGTTTGATACAATTCTAACTGTGAAGTTAGATTATTAAATCTGTATAATATGTAAAAATTGTCGGGTAGGTGGTACACGTCTCGTTTAAAGACTAAAATATACAATAATACGAGCCGAAAATTGAATGTTATACAACAGCTCACGCTGGTGTAAATGGTAGCACGATTGGAACTGATTTCCAATAGGTGTGGGTTCGAATCCCATGTGTGACAATCATTCTTCGCTCGTAATCAAGTTTTTATAAAGAAACAGATAAATTAAGAATCTCCTCGAAGCCGTTTAATAACCCAGAAATATGGCCGAATGTGGTTACAAAAATTATAGCGCGTATCGCGAGAACTGGATAATGGAGATATCAGTTCAATTTAAGAGGCACTGATCCAAATACTCAGCGGACAGACTTATACAACTTGTGTATGATTCAAGTTAAACGCTAGAACAACTACTTCGGGGATGTGGACGGCGTAACTGTTTAAATAGTGATCGTTATTGTCGAGTTATATAGTTTCGATATCCACATACGACAATATATGGGATTGGGTTGGAGGATCTATTCCTTACCGGGTTTTTTTAAATACTGGCTCATCGATTGATTTGGCGATATATTGACTAAATAAGTTAGAATAGAATTCTATATCTAGTTTTGCTTTTTGTGGGAGCATCATTTAAGAGACCCGGAAGAAAATAAGGAGTTACTATATTTTCTTATTATCACAAAGAAAGCACTTTATTTTTTGCGATGAGCTGCGGTCTGGTCACACCCCGCTAAATCCGTCCGAGGCAACAGATGAAGCGGCTTGCGACCCCATAGACCCGCCCCGTAATGTACCTCTCCAAGCCGTGCGAATGAGCCACCGGAACCCGGCCTTTGTCGTTGATGGCCCACCCGGCCTCATGAAGAAAGTCTAAGGGTAGTTTGATAATATCTATAGCCTCGTCCGTTTTCATATCATATATAAAAACAGCAAGTATACGAACGTGTCCGATGTTATAATTGTTAGTGTAACATACCTCAACACCAACCTAATCCACTGTAACATTGCTCCAGTTACGTTAATCCCACAATAATGATAATCAACAACTAATAAAATATAATGCGAGATAAACATACATATATCGAAGCTTTTCATTGTAATAATTATATTCTTTATATTTGACACAATCATTTTATAGTTGCTTAGAGGTCAGTGCGGTGTGCAATGAAGACATTATTTATTTTGTTAGCGGCTACAGTGTGCCTGGTCAGAGCCGGCAGACATGATTTATATTCAAGGTAATATATTGATGATTTAATTACCAGCTGCGACTGCATTTTGACATGTTTAAAGAAGAAGGCTTCTCAGCCAGGTTTCAGTCCTATAAGCCATCATTGGTAATACACTGCTTCAATATCCTTCGGTGTTTGAAAGCACTAAGCCAGTACTTTCAGATATTGAGAAATAATTGATGAGAAGTATCTAAGTTTTCTGAATGTTACTGAGCAAAGAAAGATTCGGCTTTCTTGAATTTGGAGGATGGTTGGGACCGTACTGAGCTTATAAATCTGTCACATATTATATTCATCATCATCATCTCAGCCCATATACGTCCCACTGCTGGGCTCGGACCTCCTCCACTATGGGAGGGGAAATTGACCTACTATGCCACGCTGGTTAGACGTGTTGGCATAGGGTTTTGTTTCGAGTTTTCCGTCCCTTACATAGATGTTGTATGCACATTATAATCCCTTAGTTGTCTCTCACGACACCCACGTGTAAGAGAGAGGGTGGTGATTTATATTCTTACTCCGTCACCACACGGAAAAATGAATTATATTGCCACATACTTAAATATTGTTATTTATTTTTATTAATTCATAATTATAACATGCTTACAGCAACTCAGTACACAGCATCAAACTCCGTGATAGATCTGATTTAGAACAGTTGGAGCACTTGGAGTCAGAACTCAATGTAGATATGTGGCAGCACGGCGTGGTGGCCTTACGAGACGCCATGGTCATGTTGACTCCGGAGAACCGCCACGCTTTCTTAGCAGCTCTAGATGAGAGAGGAGTAGAACATTACGTGGAGGTGATTGATGTCGCCAAGTAAGTTAAATTATATCACTGTCCGTAGGCCATGGTAATAGGAATTAAGTCCTATACCTGCCTTTCATAGCCTACTCATAAGGTCTGCGTCTTAGAGTCGATGTCCCCGCTGGAGGGTCAGCTGTATAAGGCTTACTATAGAGCGTAATACATCATCAGGCTGGCCATCCGTTTCATCAAGTATGTGATTCGTCTGTATAGTGCGGTGCCGAGTAAGCTTCGCGCGCAGGACCAACAAGACTCTCCAGCCCCACCTTCTCACCATTGTTCTTTAAGGACCTGGTTCTGCGGTAAGCGGAGCACACCCCCGCAGTCACGGCTTTGGCAGCCAACAACCGAAAGGGCGACAAAAGTGTTTTGACCATCATAAAAGTGCAGTTGAAGGCGGCGCATGCGTGCCAAGACGTGTTAACCTTGGTCTTTGAACACCTAGAACCACGCCTCATGGAATTACGTCAATGAGATTACAACCTTTGTCTAGCGTCTGGACAGTTAGTTAGGTATCTATACATGAGCAGGCTGTGTTCCTACCGTGGCGGCGGGGCTGGTCGCTGGAACCGCCACCATAAAGCATATTTATATTCTTGCACGCATTTTATATTTATTTATTGTATTTTATCTATTGCACTTCTATTGTTTTACAAATACGATGATTTTATATTTTAGACAACTTGATGTAGAAGAACAAAACCTGTCCCAATGGCGGCAACAAAGAAACAACAGAATGATTTTCCAAGATTATCCACGATATTCCGAGGTCTGTAACATAAATATATTTATTATAATTATTATTGAAATAATAACAATTATATTGTTCAGATCGTTGCAACCATCGTATATGAGTTCATGCAACACAGGTCAATAGCAACATTACTATTTGATCACTACACGATAGTGATCTATTTTTAATTTTCATCCACCATCATCATTGTGATGTCAGAGTAACACATGTATGTTACATTCGTACTCCTAATAAATATCTAATCCACCAATATATCAACTGAACATATATTGAGAATGTGGGATTTATTACATTGTTACATTTGAGAAAGGGTTTTCTTACTAACTGTAACAACGCAATAACCCCACGCTTTACAGGCGGGCTAGTAATTACAGTTGATGTTACTGGTTTCCTAGGAACCTTAATTTTAACCTTTAAACTAGGACCTTTACAATACCAAGGGTATAGCTAGACTGCTGCCTACCAGTACAAACCCCGAATCCACCCCAGTAGGACTTCTGGCTCCCTCGCTCATCAAACGAAGTGCAATAGCGCATGGCCATCACTCAGACGTCGATCTTCTGCGAGAGTGTGATATGGCCGGCGGATGTAGACAGAGAACTATCAACAGCATGGTTCTCAGTTGGCTTCTGACACAACTAAGGAAATTATAGCTTTACGTGTAGTGACGGAGTAAGAATACAATCTCCCCGTGAATGTTATAAAACATAACTAAAGTATGTAGTAGTATACACGTATAACATCAATGTAATAAAACCATATAACAAACTATCTCACCAGTGCAGTATACTAAATCAATTTTCCTTCTCCCTGAAGGGGGCATGAACTCAGTAGTGTGAAGTATATGAATGTAGATGATGATGGAGGTGATACAAGTTCGGTAGTGGGGTGGTGTTATTTACCAGAGAATGGAGCAGCTGATCGGAAGGGTACCTACCAGTAATGATGGTAGGAACCCATAACAAAAATTTAAAGGGAAAATGTCGATTTGTTAATGAATTAGAAGCATTTAAAGTTTTTAATCTTGTCATCGCTTTCTCTTTGAAACTGATTGAAATGTACCAAGTAAATGATAAATAATCTGCTACATACTCATACTTTCTTAAATATTCATTAGAACCTAAATAAATCAATGATTACGTTTGCTACAGTATGACAAACGTCACCTTTACAGACAGCTGATGACTCAATGACCGCTTGACTTTTTCCCTTCAAATTTTTGTTTTGGGTTCTTACCATCATTAACTACCTTTCTGACCAGTTGCTCCATTCTCTGTTATACCCGGTATGTAGAATAAAATTATATTTGTTTGTTTATTGATAGGTAGAAGCATATATGGAGCGCATCGCCAACGAGTACCCGGACCTCGTGACTATGGTCTCACCTGGACTGAGCTATGAGGGACGACCTATTAAATATTTAAAGGTCAGATATAATGAAATACGTTAAAAAAAATCTGCAGCAAGTTTTTTTAACTTCAAGTTATTGATAATTATTGTGCACGAACTTATTTCGTTTTCAACATGACACCAGCTGTCGTCACTATTGAGTGAGATAGTTCAATGCTTGATATGTTTTTGCTTGTTGTAACTAATAAGTATCATAACAGCGTTGTTGTGCTTGAATTCAAATTGCAAACTCACTATAGATGCGTCTTTGTATATGTTTTAGAAAATTCGTTATTCGTTTTATAGACGATGACAAAGATGAATCAAATATTTTATAGGAGATGTATTTCTTAAATCGTCATATAAATATACCTCGATTATATTTGTGTGCTTATAAATATAAATAAAAATCATTACCTACAAAATGATTAATAAAAGAAAGCTCATAATATCTTATGAGTATCAGTTTGAAAGGTATCCCTTTTACTTAATTTTTTTTGAATCTTAATGGTTCCTTTTATTAAATCATTATAGATTTAATAAAAATAAATAAGGACAGCCATAAACGTTAAACAATAAATATAATTTACCTACAGATCTCTACAACAAACTTCAATGATCCGAGCAAACCCATTTACTTCATGGACGCAATGATTCACGCACGCGAGTGGGTCACCACGCCGGTCGCCCTTTACTCCATCCACAGGCTGGTGGAGAACTTGAGGAGTGAGGACGCCGATCTGAGGAATAATGTCGATTGGATCATCATGCCAGTTGTCAACCCTGACGGTTACGAGTACACACACACCGACGTTAGTATAATTCGTTATGTAGTCAGTGAATGTATACGTTGTTGTAGTTTGTTAAATGTTCGTGTCGTGACTTACAACTGTGCAACACATTAACACCCCGAGTATGAATATTTCAATATTTAAATTTACGCTTAAATAATAGTAGTACCCGAACTGTGATAGACAAAATCTTGCAGTTGATTTTTAATTAAAAATCTCTACATGTATATTCATTCTACTTCGCCGCCTGGTAGCAATTGTTTCTTTCAAAATTATCAACATTTATCGAAGTATGTTTCAAAACGAGCAAACAACCTGATGGCAAATGGTACTGCCGCCTATGGACCTCTACAATACCAGGGGCACAACTATGCTGATGTCTGCCATGCGGATATTGCTATTCTTAAACCTCGTCTAATAAAAGACTTGTCATAGCGCTCGGTAAATATTGCAGTTAGTAGTCCATTTTAGATCTAGTACATACGTGAACGAAATGATCGCTGACCTCGCACAGTTGAGGGTCATAACGTTTGTAACGTACATTTCAGTACTATAACGTATTTCTTGAGGCAGGGCCACACTGTTGATTACGTTCTACCTGCAGACGCGGACCGGTCCATCCGGTGCCGGTAGAAGCACATTCTCGCAGAAAATCTTCGTCTGAGCATTAGCAATGTGCTGTTACATTATGGTCGGTTAGTGAGAGAGCCGGCAGCCTATCCCTCTGGAAGGGTTTGGGGTTTTCATTCGTAGGCAGCAGCTTAGCTATACTCCCGGCATTGCAAAGGACCATAAGCAACAGTAACAGTTGCCATCAGATGTGCTGCGTGCTCGTCTGCCACCATAAGCAATAACAAAAAGTGGTGAAGTAGATGAACCCTGCTACGGTGTCGAGTGGTACGTTGATAAAAGGGGGACGGTGGCACCAAATCAAACAGTTCCTCAGAGCACTCCGCGTAAAAAGTACCATCCCCGGTGGAGTCAAATGAGTCTAGTTGACATTTAGACGGACCTGCACAGAGATGTAAGCAGTACTCCACGTCAGAACGTACTTGCACTTTGTCTATCACAAGACGTTGCCTCGATATGAAATACCGATTGACTCTCATGTTAGTAAAATATAAAAAAAATACGATAAACTTGATTACTTTTACCAGGAACGTCTTTGGCGTAAGACCAGATCCATTAACCCTCTGAATGAGGCGTGCATTGGTACTGACGGTAATAGGAACTTCGATGTGGCATTCAATACAACTGGTGTGAGCACTAACGCCTGCGCCACCACATTCCCCGGCGTCGCGGCTTTCTCTGAGCCGGAGACCGGCTACATCAGAGATATCATGAATGAATACCTGAACAGAATACAATTGTATATGAATATACACAGGTACGTCTACCAGACAATATCTACATTATAAAAAATATGTTTAAATAGTAACTTCAGAAAGCATTTGCAGTATTTAGAAAACTTTTAGTGTTTTCTAAGTATTTAAATCTCACAATCGTTATTAGATATAGACAACTGGTTTGGTTTGTGTACGTCTTTAGATTTCATCTACAAGATCTAAATGGGTGCCAAGTTCTGTAGATAATCTTGAAATTTATTAGTTAGAAGAATGTATAATATTCTTAAGTATGTTTAAAACGTAATTTCTTGTTTATTGTTCTATTACAAAAATGTTTTATTTATTATGTATTTTAAATTCTTAAAGTCGAATTGTTTACATAAACCTAGTAACTAATGATCTATTGCACTCCAACATTTCATTTATAGCTAATTTTCCCAAAGGTGTATTTAGTTTATTTATCACAATATTTACTACTTATCACTTGTGTTATATGCAAGTTATATTTACATTATACGGTTCTATTCTCTTAAGTGTTTGAAATAAATAGTATAGGTACTAGAAAAAATGAACAAGAAAATATATTTTAATATTTAGAATAGTAAAATACCTCGCCAATTTTCCTTGCTTTAACTTGACGCGGCCGCACTTCTACATGTTCTAAAGGCTTACCAACATCATTTTCATAGTTTAACTTCGTCTAAGAGATATTATAAGGTTAAAAAATTTCTTATCTTCTAAATATGTAATGAAGTTGATTAATCATTTTTCTCATTCAGTTATGGCAACTACGTCCTGTTTGCCTACGGAGATGGCACCATACCCCCTAATACGGTTCAACTTCACCACGTCGGAGCCGCTATGGGAGCTGCCATGGACGCCGTTAAACTGCCTCAAGCTGGATATTACCTGGTCGGCAATAGTGCTTTATCATTATACGGTACTTCTGGTACAGCCCAAGACTATGGACAAGTAAGTGGTTAATTTTATTTTTACATATATATTATTGATTTGATGATGACAATTCCATATTGATAGCTGATATAAATAATATATAATAAAATAACATATAATATCAACATACAAATCAAACAAACAAAATAACAAAATCATTTGCGCTCGTTCTGGTTTTCCATCCATTTATGCATCTATCCAATAGCCCGTAAACTTCCACTGTTGGACATAGGCCTCCCCATGAGAATACCAATCAACATGGTCCTGTACCACCTGTAACCAACGGTTTCCTGTGACTTTCATAATGTGGACAGTCCCCCTAGTGGACCTAGTGGACTACCACTTCAACGAGCACTTCAATTCTTCGTTCTGCTTTTACATACGCATAAAAAAGAAGTTTTGTTTTTGTTGTTGTTTCGCAGATGATAAATGTGAATGTGAAATGACTTTGGGTCTCTCTGTGTACTCTACACGCTCTTTCACGGGGAGTGCTCTGAGGAACTATTTGACTTGGTACCACGTCACCATTTTATCACCATACCACTCGACACCGCAGCAGGGTTCATCCATTTCACCTGGAAACGATACGGACGTCTACTATACATACGTTTTCAGCGATCATTTCTACCACGTACGCGCAAGATCTGGAATAAACTACCTGCTGCCGTATTACCCGAGCGCTATGACATGTCCTTTTTTAAACGAGGTTTAAGAAGAGCTCTTTCTTCACGGTTGGCTGCGGCCTAGCTATGCCCTGGTATTGCAAAGGTCCATAAGCGGTAGTGTCACTTACCATCAGGTGTGCTGCTTGCTCGTTTGCCACCACCGGCAATAAAAAAAATATGTATATTTCTATATTAACTTAGTGTATAACAGAACTTATATTTTTTACATAATACTTACAGTTAGTGATACACAAAACTTAAAAGTGTTGTCATTTGGTCGTACCAAATACTCGCCTCGACAGACCTTGAATATAATCAGCATTAGAGTTCCAGATAAAAAAAATACATTATCATCTGTTAATCAAAAGTATTTGTTGATTTACAATCAACAAATGTATATTATTTCTTTTATTTATGTAATTGCAACCTTGAATAGGTTATCTAGTTTCTTATCTATTAGTTTGCTTATCTTACAATCTAAATTATTTTTGTTCCTATATTTTATTATTAACTTAGTGCCATTATTGTATATCACAAAGTTATCAGTTGTAATGTAATTAGTAAGTTAAATATATAGATATTCAAAATAATAGTGGGCTAATAATACTACCTTGGGGCACTCCAGAACTTCTATCAAATTTAAAGTCTGACATGGTAGATGAGTTGTATTTTTTGGTCATAGTATATATTTTACACATTTAAATTTTATAAATAGTTACAGAGCTAAACTACAGCCTAAACATGTTCAGTAATAAGAGTTATATTTGTATATTTTTAGGCAATTGGTATACCGTTTTCGTACACTCTGGAGCTGCCCGGCTACGGTTACATGTTTCAAGTACCGCCGCAGTACATAGACCAGATCAACGAAGAGACGTGGCGCGGCATTACCGTCACCGCCAGGCTCGCCAGATCCTACTACAGCGCCAGATACTCATCAACTCCTTAAATTACATGAAAATATATACATTCATAGCAACAATAATATTAATGTGTTTTTTTTAACTATTTCAAGCAAAACGGACGCCGATTTTGAATCGAATCATTAGTTGAGTGTGTCATATCATTCTAGTTGTTGTGTTCTCATCTTTCTGTTCTTTTAATTACGTCTGAAATAAAACTATTTTTTTTCGTATTTTATCTCCTATAACGCTGTAAAGTGGCAACATCTGGAGACTAAAAATCAAATACAAACGTGATCATCATCACTGCTTTTATTCCAATTACTTGGGATTGACGCAATATGTTCTATTATCGTATATACTGCAACTAGTTATGGGCAAAACTTTAATGAACAGCCGTCTGCCTGAAATTAACCATCCTTGGGAATATTATTGTTGACTAGACAACATCAGATGATATTGGCTCAGGTTCATGTAAACTTCGCCATCTTTTACGACACCTACGAGCAATATAAGGATTGGTAATATTCGTAGCCGCCACAGCGGAGCAAATACAAACTCGATAAAATCAGTACAGATTGATACAGATTCTTTGATAATTTTTTTGGAATTAAAAATTGCAGATGAGTCAAAACACATCCAAGTACAACAGCTGTCAAAAATTAACGTTTTTTTTTTTTGCGGTGGGCTATGGACGTCGCACCCCACCAAATCGGTCCGGGGTGACGGAAGAGGCGGCGCGAAACCCCATTGACCCACCCTGAAAGCACCTCTTCTTCGCCCTACGAGCGGGCCACCGGTACCCGATCTTTGTCTTCGGTGGCCCGCTCGGCGGTATGCCCTCTTGGGCTCCTCTCCTGTCGACGCCCCGACAGCTTTCGCCGTCGAGGCGTCGTCCTGACGCGGTGGCCTCACGTAGGGTGACCGGACAATTCCCCGGTCCGATCACCCGAAGCCTCGGTTAGGGCGGTCAAAAATTAACTTAACATTCGAAATGGCCGACCTTGTCAGCATGAGTAAGGGACATGAGTACCAACATACCGCTACAAAAAACTCAAAAATCGAATACACGTAGCCCGCGGAAATTCAAAATTAGCGATACTTTTTGAACAGACCTCGTCTATACACCTGTCTGTACTGACAAACATATTGGTCTTTTAAACATCAAAGGACTGACTATTTAACTGCATTGCACTATTAGATGTCTCTCAAATAATGATTTTTACACTGTACATACATAATTTTAGATATTGTGGGACCAAGTTTTAATATTTCAATAAGTTTGGGATATATATAAAATTACCTTTGAAGGTCTAAAAAGGGTTAAACGATGGGTTAACTTTACAAAGGTTTTTGTTCAACGTGGGCGTTTATACTTTCAAAAAGCTCTTTATTTTTTTAAGTATGTAACACATACTTAAAAAAATGTGTATTAAAGTTTAGTAATGAATACTTCTAGTAATAGGGGTTTAAATATGAAATTGCCGTTTTAACGTACTAGCTTAATTAAAATTAAACCTGCATGACGTCAGATATCAAAGTGAAACTGTTTACAAACGAAAACTAGAATATTCTAAGTTTAAAAAATGTATGACATTTGATCGGTTGACGTTCAATTGTTTTTACATTCAGCTTTTGAAGTGAACATGGATACGGCGAACATCAGAGTAATGTTCGAATACGAGTTCCGACGTGGGACTAACGCGGCAAAAACGACTCGTATGTCAATACTATGTTTGGAGAGGATACTGCTAACGAACGCACCGTGCGTTTTTGGTTTAACCGCTTTCGTATTTAAAACTGAGACTTGAAGTGTGAACCATGGGAAAGATCAGACACTAAGGTAAATAACGATGAATTGAAGGTGAAGGTGGAAGCCGATCTAAGTCAAACCACCAAGGAATTAGCGCCATAATTTGACGTTAGTATACCCACAATATTGACCCACTTGCATCAAATCGGTAAAATAAAAAACTTTGAAAATGGGTGCCTCATTATTTGACTGATTTGCAAAGAGTAGCGCGCGTTGAAGCTTACCTTATCCTGTCAAATCGCTATAGAAATGGAGGGATTTTGGACTGAATTGTGACGTGTGATGCAAAGTGGATTGTTTATGATACTCGCAAGCGAACAACGCAATACCCTAGGTCAAACGCCACATCAATGCCCTAAAGCGAAGCTTACCCATAAAAATAACTGTTTATATATATTTATATATATATATATATATATATATATATATAAATATATATATATATATATATATAACTGTGATAGTAACTGTTTGATGGTCACTTCGTGGTGTAATTCACTACAGCTTCCTCAGATCTAGTCAAGCAGAAAAGGCAGATGTCTACTGTGCAGAACTCCGAACAATGATGGCGAAACTCGCAGTAAAACAGCCCCGACTTGTCAATCGATCTTCACCATTATTGCTCCATGATAACGCAAAACCTCATACTGCTCGAGAAACTGTTTTAACACTACAAGACCTACAGTTAGAAACCATACGTCATCCTCCGACCTCGCCAGATCTCACCCCAACCGACAACAATTTTTGCCGCGATTTAGACAATTTTTTGCACGGAGAAAAATTTTCTTCCGAGGAAGCAGTAGGTACAAAATACCTTCACACAATTTGTGGAGTCCAGGAACCCAGAGTTCTATCGCAAAGGTTTAAATGACCTTCCAATTAGATGGCAGAAATGTATAGATAACGAAGGTAAATGCTTTGATTAAAAAAATCTGTTTTATGAACAAAAAAGTTGGTTTTAATTTATCAGTACGAAACGACAAATTCATACTTTAACCGCTAATATTGTTAGCACAGTTTTACATAAGTAATAGCTATTTAGATTAAAAAAACTACTGCTTTACAGATGAACAGACACTGAAGTAGATGAGTTCCATTTATAACCAAACATTCATTTAATACACATCATATCATTACCGTCTATTCGTGGCATGATCTCAGTATTTTTTAATCTTTTTTCAGCCCGAATACGTCTCACTAATAGACCTGAGCCTTTTTTAATAATAATAATAATAAATCTTTATTTGTTTACTTATGCTGAAAAGTTAAAGGAATCGAGCATGTAGACATTGCTTAAAGTTATACTCCTAATCAAATGAAGTGGGTCTCATTATCTCTTCTATAGGCAGGTTCGTGTTACCGTGGTTAAGTTTATTAATCTACGTCATTTTATTTATGTAGTACAATGTATGTATGCACTTAGTTGGAATAACGTTGTAGAAAGAGAAAATATATAGGCTTGCTTAACTTTTTATTTTTTCACGCTTCTGTTTAAATCTTAGCCAGAGCAATTTACTTGGCTTAATACAGTTTTGGTTTTTATATAGTAATGGAGTAAGTGGTAATGAGTAGGCCACATCAACCGTCCCCACCGTCCACACTAGGTGCATTGATAACATTATATAAGTTGAAGAGATTCTCTAGAAACAAGTGGCACAGCGGCGGCCTGTGACTATGTTTGATAGTGGACCTTGGTACCTAGGCTGACAATGACTTGTAATAATATAATTCACTGCTGCTTTCTTTTTTTGTAGATGTCTCGACGATTTACGGATTTAAGTATCTGTATAACAAAAACCCAAAATAAAATATACTGTCCTAAATCAACTCGTCTGAACAGCGTCAGACCCTTGACTAGTAATGTGACATACATAATGTACATATCTTAAGGAACAACTTTGTTATTTTACTTTAAAATAACAAAAAATATAAGAAGATTGTATTTTAAACGTTTGTTTTGAAAATATCGAAATATAAAAGATACTTTTTTTCTAATTAGTTAACTATGGATTTAGTGGTGAATCACTAACATGATAATACCAGGTTCAATATCTGATCTTAATTAGAATGTTTATTAAATCACCTTTCAAAGACATTTTTAGAAGCAAGCAGGCTTTTCAGCGCCTTGCTTAAGTAAATGACAAAGTATATATTCCTTATTATGAGGAAGTTGAAAAAAAAAATAGAGTATCTATTAACCTTACTCTGGAACATATATTGACAATATGTCAATAATATAGACATATGCTAATAACGAAAAAAATTGATAAGCTAATTAACAAACGCAACTGCGTAAATTTAAATGTATGCGTAGTTAGAATACGGGTTTATTGATTAACTAGTCACCATTAACTATGTAAGGAATATTTTTCATTATAATTATGAATAAATATATAAATGTAAATTGTAATTAATTAAAATTATGTTTAGCGTTGTAACAAAAATATTGTTTATTTTAAAAAATATACTGCCGTAACAATCGCCGAACAGATAAGAGTGTGTGTGCGCGCGCGCACCAACCTGTCGTTTGACGTGTATGCGCCATGTTGCCACTTCGTGCAATGTCACACCGGACACAGAGAGGCCGCGACGTTTTTCACCTAGACATCATGCGACACATTTTTGTTAAATTCCACACTAAAATTGTCACGTACTTTGAATATTTAGACGTCATTGTGCACTAAAACAAATTAAATTATCAGTGTTTATAAAACTTAAACTAACGCTCCTTCAGTTTGATGCGCTGTGTTAAGATTTAACCAGTTCCTATAAGCACTGTGTTTTAAAGTTATATTCAGCGTGTATTCATCGAGTAGCAAAAACCTCAGTTAGTGCGAAGTGTTCGTGCGCATTGATTGTTTACCTTTTTTGTGAAGATTTTTCTATTGGTGTTTTGACAAAAATTAACTAAAATGGTTGTGTTTTATGAGATTTATCTTACATTTGGACTATCAGCTGTAAGTATAATACTGCAATATATGATTATATATTAATAATATACGTTTTAGCGCGGTCATTGTTTGGTATATAGTACACCTTTGTTAATTTGTTGGTTAGGTTATGTGCGTATGAGGTAAACTTGTAATGGAATTTGTTTTATATTATTTATTGATTGGGAACATTCTGGCAATAATGGGGCGTATGGTTTGTTTCTATTGAAAATATAATATCATCATATTTACTATATGTGAATCTGACTTAAAAGTTATGCTATAAGAAGAATACAAAGTAGAACTACACAATGCACTTACTATACCTATAGAGCAATTTGCCTCTTTTAATCTCCAATATTTGTGATAAATGTGTAACATTGAATGACGAAAAGCAAAAACAAAGGCGGAAAGACCTTTACTTCTTAATATATAATTAATGCAACACGTGTTCAAGAATAGTCTAGAATATTTTAATTTAGAAGATTATATAGTTACTTAACAATATTTAACAATACTTAACTATACATTTTTTTACTTAATAAGCTAATAATGGTCAAAGTACCAGAGGGAAATTTCGAATCTAAACTCTTTACCAAAACGCCAGACCAGCGTGGTATAGTAGGTCAACTTCCTTCTCGTTATGGAAGAGGCTCGAGCCCAATGGTGGGACATATATGGGCTGAGATGAAATGGTCAACATACCACATAGCGATCGTGGTGGCGTTCTGGTCTCTGGTGAACCACGCCAGTAAAACATGACTGTTACCATTCTAATATTATCCATCTCATTTCATTCGCCTGACGATGTACACTGCTAGATATAGACTTTTTTAAAATGAGAATGCCTTTATCATCACATTTGCTGAGTACGGAGTTCCTCTGATGGTCCCTCATCCGATACTAAACGATGTCGACGACAGAGTTGTATTTTCATATTTGTTTCTCTTGCAATGATGCTTGAATTCCTTGATTCGGATGAACTGCATAGATTAACATTTGTATGACCCAATTATTTTATTAAAATTTGTTGACCCGACAAATATTTTCTTTTTTTTATTGCTCATGGTGGCAAACGAGCAAGCAGCACACCTGATCCTAAGTTCTACAGTCGCCCAAGGACTTTAGCAATACCAGGGGTACAACTAGGCTGCTGCCTACCAATGAAAACCCTAAAACCACCCAGAAAGTTGGGCTGCCGGCTCTCTCACTCACCGAACGAAGCACAGCAACATATTCCCATTACTCATACATCGATCTTCTGCTCAGTGTGGTACTACCCCCGGACGTTCCGGCCCGCGGCTGTAGACAGAGAACTGCCAACAACGTGGTCCTACCACTACAAAAGAAATATGAATAATGATATCTAATGTATACAAGAGTGTTACATATTTGAAATAAAACTATTCATTGATTTTTAACCGATAACTATTTATTGGGGTCGGTTAAATCGCTTCGTTACGTAACGGGTAACGGCGCCAGGCTGTCCGGCTTCCCTCTCTCTCACGCATACGGCAGTGGTAGGCAGGCTCCTTCTCTCTCACTCTAACCCACAGCGCTGGCCGCATTAAGATGTGATGTTATAATATTTAATTAATAAATAACTTTACCTTACATTACCACATCAATATACATTAAATATAAGTAATTACCTAAGCTTTTCACATCAACGTCATAGAATCTATTAAAATACTTTTGATTTTCAAATACGAATTATAAAACCTACTGCGACTCTACATTAATGAAAACTTTTTATTGTTCAAATATTTCGTATAACTCGAAGTCATACGTTTGAAGCCCTTTACAACTGCCATGTAAGTTACTCTGACTGTTGTACTAACTGTGTATCGTTACTAATTAATTTTCCGTTCACATTGTCTTTACAGTAGAAACTAATCATTATAATTATCCTATGTTAATACTATTTAATATGCAATATGACATCTTCCGTTGTACATTATGTCCGAACAATGCGGACATAACAATTGTTAAAACATAGTTGGCGTCACCCTCGCGACTGTGATACATAAGTATAATTTGATAGTGTTGATATTAGCATATGACAATGTACAACACGTAACAGGTGACGCCATGTGCGACAGATAGACTTGCCTTTGTCTCTCTACCATCATCATCTTACTGCTCTTATTTCTGATTCCGCAAATTAAAATGTAATAGCAATATGCTATTGCACTTCGTTTGGTGAGCCAGAGAGCTAGAAGCCCAACTGAGGTGGATTTGGGGATTGTATTGGTTGACTGCGGCTTGCCGTACTCTTGATATTTCGCAGGACCATAGTCGGCTGTGGCACTTACCATCAGGTATGCTGCTCTGCTCGTTTGCTACCATAAGCAATAAAAAAATACTAAATACAATGATTTCAAAGGTTTACACGAGCATAATATAAAAGCGCTTCTATCGCGTTTGTATTTGATATTTAATTTCCCAAAGTTTCAAACAGTTTACATCGTTCATAGACACGGAAGGATTTTAAAAAGATAACACTGTAAAGAGATACTCATGTAGTGTGGGAAAGTTAACAGACATATAGGGCACACATTAAAACACCCAGACTCAAAAAAAATACAAGTTATGGATCACACAAAGTATTATCCTGCGCGAGAATCGAACACACGACACTGGCCCGGTAGGCTGTTATGTTAAGCAATACGTCAGTTGTATGTGCTGTTAAATAATAATGACGAAATCATTGTAGTTCTTGGGAATCCCTCGTTACATTACCACCGCAGTTACTCCTGTAAGCCAGGATCCACAATGGACTCCATAAATGACTGTGAAAAATGATCTTCAGGTAGTTCTGAAATACTTTTAAATCTTTTGGTATCCGCAACTTTAATTAGAACAGAAAATGTAATATGTGAACCTTAAGATTGATTGATGTTAGATTGGCCTTAAGACGTTGCTCCTAATCAGTCACTTTATAAAAAGTATATCGTATAGAAAGAAAGAAAGAAAGAAGAAAGAAAAGTATTTATTTTGTGCCCCATAGGAGAGACGTTGGTGGCCGTCAACAGCCGCATGTTAGTTCGTCCTGGTTAGTACCACACTGTTGCAGAAAATTGACAACCGCTTACTGGAAATATGCTGTTGCACCTTTGTCATAGTCACACTGAAAGATGGGTTGCTTAGACACCTTTAGAGAATTCTCACCAAAATGAGCTCGTAATTTCAATAGAAAGGTCTTCCGCATTATAGTTTTAGATTGTTTCCTGTCCAATAGAAAATAAATCATATCTTGGTTAGTAATTGATTTAGCAGCAAAATTCAAAATACTTTTTTGTAGGAAATCAAACGCTCTACAAAAAAGATCTTTTACATTTTTTATCGTATGGTGACCATTTAACAAATATTGAAGATTAAAGTTTAATTATTTTCAGACAAATCTTTTTTAATTATGATTTTTGTAACTCATGAACGAATAAAGTTTATAAAATGGGTCATGTATATTTTTGTAGGAAATTGAACGCTCTACAAAAATGGTCTGTATTGCTTAGTCCAGTGGTTGGCAACCTGCGGCTCGCAAGCCACATACGGCTCTTTAGATATGAAGTTGCGGCTCTTTAGTTCTTACGCAAAAAAACAAATATTTTATAAAGAAAACATTTAAAAATGGTTCTGAATTGATTAATGAGGATTAAGCACAAATTATTGTTGGTAAAAAAAAATTGGCTCTTTAAAAACTTAAAATTTTATAAATTCTAATTTTTGGCTCTTCCGACTCAAAAGGTTGCTGAACCCTGGCTTAGTCGATGAAATTGAATGTTTCAAAGATTTTTTTTGATAATTAATTCAGAAAATTCCGTTTTATTTTATGAGTTTTAAAAAAAATCATATAAATTCAAGTTTCTGTTGTAAAAAAAATCATAACCTAAGTTTATCTATCATTTTTTTTTTATCTTTTTCAATAACTTTTTAACATAATAGTTCTTTTCCTGTCACAACTCGTCTATCAGCGTGATTTAGTAAGTCAATTTTCTCTAGTATTGTGGAGGAGGCTCGAGCCCAGAGTTAGAACGTATAGCTTACAAGACCGAGAATAACGATGACATCACGTCTGTCTTAGACATAGTACAAGTCACAATAGTCTCTACAGATAGTTACAGTACGAGCTGTGAGATTGTAACTGCAATAAAAGTAATTCAAGTGTTGAACTAATGGTCTGTAAATTGTGATAATATTGTTTGTGTGAGGCTCGACAACAGAGCCGGCCGGCATTAACTCGCTCCACAGCGCTCTGTTATCTGAGATACGCCCATAAACCGTTGATAACAGTCACAGAGGCGTATCTGTCTCGACGTCGTCAGGTAAACATCGTGTACCGGGCTATCAGCTCACATAACTGTGATCACATTTATAGATTTTTTGGTAATTTGGAGTGATATGAATACCGTTTCTCAATACTGACTTTTTCCCGCCCAGAACTTATGCGATGAATAAATATTAGTTATCATAGTCTCGACTTATATATGTCCCACTGCTGGGCTCGAGCCTCCCCCACGATATCTAACCCATGCCCATATGTGTTGCTATAGGATTATATTTCTATTCTACCTCCGTTTATCTAGATGTTACATATACCTCAGTGTCCTCCCCAAACCTCCCGGTCGTCATTTACAACTATCATTAGCAAGAGAGGGAGGGGTGATTTATATTCTTCCTCCGTCACCACACAAAGAATGATTGTAAATACTAGGTTTATAATTATTTTTAATAACTAACCAGGCTCTAAGGTAACTATCCTTGTATTGCGTAGGACTATACAGAGATACTCGTAGAATTAACGTAGACAAATTACATCCAGACTCAGAACTACATCTTTTGAACCTTACAAAATATTGTCCAGAGTGAGAATAGAACTCACGATACTGGCACTGTAGGTGGTACAGGTGGCAAATCTGTGCAATAAAATTATTTCCATAGTGTAAAGTGCTGTTAAAAAAAATTAAGCATTTCCTTTGTGTTTGTTCACAGATTCTGTCCTTCATTGTATCGGTGACGGTGCTACTCATGATTGTGGCGGCGAAGCGCGGTATGTTCCGAGTGGGGGCCGGGAAGAAGCCGAGCACACTCAGTAACCCACTACTGGTTCCCACCGCACCACCATTGACAACCAAGGTCGTGGAAATGACTCCCTTACAAAATCCAACCGATTAAGCAAAAGTAACTTCATTGGCTACGTATTGCTAACTTGAATTAATGTATATAAAAACTATTTACGATTAATTTTGTTGATTGAAAATTATTTTAGCCTTTTTAGTTCAATATAACTAAATTTAATTAGTAAACAATGTAAAATCACTGAGATAAATTTAATTCAATATTGTCTGTCTTTGGTTCTCAAGGAGGATAAATCTCAAATATCAAAGTAAACGACGCATGAAACACACCGAACAAAATATCAAAGTAAACGACGCATGAAACACACCGAACAAAATATCAAAGTAAACGACGCATGAAAAACACCGAACAAAATCTATAGTTAATATTTTAATCTCATAAATAAATAAATATATATACTTGGTAGTGGGTAAGATACCGGTGATAAGTGTCGCGAGTTCGATTTCCACTCCGGAAAATATTTTGCGCGAACCACAAACTGCTGTTCTGTATCTGGATGTAATTTGTGTACATAAACTGTACATTTGTTAAGTCCTCTTTATTATTACAAACATTACCTACTTAGGGCAGGTGTGGTCTTTTTAAACAAAAATGTAAATCATTTATTAATATTTACTTAAATAATGAAATCATCATTTATATGTAGCAATTTAAAATATTTTATATACTTGTAATATTGTAAATTAGAAATAATAACTATAAGTAATAGTATATTATTATTATTAAAAATAATAATATAAATAAGTATAATAAAACAAGTCATTACTCAAACTATTAAAAAAAGCTTTACACAAACATTTGAGACGCGAAATTATTGTCTATGATATTAATGTTGCTATATTATTGTCTATGATATTAATGTTGTTATTTTTTTAAATGTAGCTTTTTATGTGATGACTACATTTTTTATATAACAAAAAGTATTGGTGGTGAACATGTGGTGTCGGATAGAGTGGGTGCACTCGGTCGCCTGCCTCAAGACTCCGGGTGTAGGAGAATACTGAGACATGTTCTTCCAACATCATTTTATGTAATTATATGTATAATAAACACAGCTTTATATAGTATAGAGCACAAAAGTAACGCATTTAATAATTACAAATATTTGCATGTAATACAAATATTTTGCATAATTTGTCTTTACGACATACTCGGTCTACTTCTTTTTATTTACATGCGTTATTTAATTAATTATGAAATTTAATCTATCGATACATATATATGAAATTTGTTCATTATTAATTATCGTACAGTTACCTAAACTATCCATGTAATGTGAGTCGACTTTCGCTAATTTTTATCCCCTCTACCGCCCTTATCATTCGCCAAGATGCTGTTAAGCTAACTGCGGTATGATAGAATAGACTGAGAGGATGAAGTTTAGACTGCATAGGTGGGTCATTTAGGCCGTAAGCTCTCGTTTAGTGTCATGAGTTCGATCCCTATCCTACTTAGTGCATCTCCACAAATGATAATTACTATTTCCGAATAAGATTTGTGTCCATTAATTGTACGTTTGTAAAGTCCCCAGCGACAAACATTTATTCTTTACTACGATGTAGTTGTTGTATGAAAAAAAAATGCACCAAACCGTTACAAGGGATTAAAGGATAACATATTTGCCTTCCTGACAGATTGAAATATAATTAAGTCGTACTACAATTGAAATACAAAGTTATTTTTTTAATAATATAACAAGACTAATATACACTTGTCAAAAAGGCATGTAGGTATATACAATACATTAGCAGCCAAGTGTATACTTTCGTGAGACACACTAAGCTGGTTTACGAAAGTCTGTCCATTCATATATACATTCATTCAAAGTGATAAAACGAAACATATTTTGCTAATTTCAGCACACGATGGAAATAAAATTCAATAAAAAATAATAAGCATTATTATTTTTTATTGAATTTTATTTCCATCGTAATGTATATAATTACTACTTAGTAGCCTGCCCCTTTTTTGGTAGGCTGTTTTGAAGGGCTCCATAACCTATCGTCTTTTCTCCCCATCGCCATTGCACAGTTACGATTCTTTGACCTCGAGCCAGCTCTGTGGGTTACCCTTTCAGGTAACCACCAGACCAACAATTACAAACAAGTATTACTACGATAAAATGAAACTATATAATGTATTATGTATTAAAATGTATAAGCAAATATTTAGCGTTATAGATAGCTAGTAGCGAGCAGTTTATTAATGTCTGTGGTACACATGTAGGTACGTTACACAATGGCGGCTGACGCGTTATGTATGTAACATAAACATAATTTATGTGACAGAAAACCTATTAATAATATAAAAAATTGTATCCCCGCGCATATTTTGGTCGCTGCGTTGAATTTTATATATATTTTATTAGTGTTTTTATAGTATATAGCTCATGTGCTGGTAATGTTATCAATTTCATAGCACAGATCGTGTAGTGGTCTAGATATCGAGCTATTGATTCAAGTGTCGTGAGTTTGATTGCCACTTAAGAGAATATACATATATAAGTAATTGAAGAACAGTTTTAACTGTTTAAATATTTTAATATTTCCCTGCAACACAAAAGTTTAAGTTCTACGCATGTCTTTACAATACACAGTCTCTAATTATTATTATTTTTTGAAAATAAAAAACCACACCACGGCAATAATAGATTAAAACTTGTATTGCGGTGGACTTTACGAATATATAATCAACAGATACAAATAACACACACACACACTGAGAACAATTGTTTGTAGACTATACAAAGAGTTGTTTTTCCTGTGGTCGAACGGATGACACTCGACGTGGAAGGTTGCTGCTTAGATCACTACGCAGTTAGTATTTATATAATAATGAAAATGCCAGAGCAGAATAATTTAATATATAATACATGCATAGCAATGGTTACCTTCTCGAGGTAAACTAATAAGAAATCCTAAAAATAGTTTGTGCCCTCAAAGTTCACCGCCGAGTGTCAACTAATAAATTAAGAATTTTAGAATATTAAGAACACTAAACTATGTGATTTCATTTTATTAAATTTAAAAACGTAAAACTATTTTTTCATGCCTCTCGAATCCTTTTTTCGAAGAAAAACTATTTTTATTAATTTCATCTCATTTATATTTGATTTTTATTTGCCCGCTGTTTCGAATAGTTTTAGCGTTCATGGTCACGGGAGTATGTACCTATATAAACTCTAAAAAGCCGTAATATTAATTTTATTTTAGAAACTTATTTGTTATATATGTTAATTGTTCATTAATAAATATATTAATTAGTGCCATATCGGAGAATTGTTGTCATCAATAATTGTTAAGAAATGTTGTAAACTTAGCTGTTATGGTATTTGGACGTCTTAGCGAGCAGCGAGTTAGTATTGATGAGGTTTGAACACATGCAACACAAATTTTTCATACATAGATTTGATGAAAACAGATGTAGATATGACGCTGGGATATATTGAGGGATTTTTTATAATTGATAACGAATATCAACATAGATGTGATGTTGTGGAGATACTGTTGTGTACATACATGTCCCCAGCCGAGGCGACGGGTGACCGGACCGGGGAGTAACCTGGTCGCCCGGAGCGAGGCCACACCGCATTAAGACGATGCCCTGATGGCGAAAGCTGCCGGGGCATCGACTCGAGGAAATATCTGTGAGGGTAAACCGCCGGGCGGACCACCGAATACAAAGACCGGGTACCGGGGAAGAGAGGTACATGTAGGGCAGGTCTATGGGGTCGCGCGCCGCTTCTTCTGTCACCCCGGACGGATTTGGCGGGTTGTGACCATTCCATAGCCCGACGCTAAAAAAAAAAGTGTATACACATTTAATGTAGTGCGCTACACGCATATACTACACC
Organism: Lymantria monacha; assembly: GCA_905163515.2. Taxonomy (NCBI): domain Eukaryota; kingdom Metazoa; phylum Arthropoda; class Insecta; order Lepidoptera; family Erebidae; genus Lymantria; species Lymantria monacha. The sequence goes on from LR991101.1 coordinate 28,934,341, forward strand.
GTTACTAAGCATATTTCAATATTTATCTCACATTACGATCTGTACTTAATATTATTTCACTGTAAGAGTTAATTATGTTAAAATGTGTAATCGAAATATTAGCACTTTAAGTTAATTACACATGTAGGTCATCAACATGTAGGTACTTGAACATGTAGGTACTTGAACATGTAGGTACTTGAACATGTAGGTACTTGAACATGTAGGTACTTGAACATGTAGGTACTTGAACATGTAGGTACTTGAACATGTAGGTCATCAACATGTAGGTACTTGAACAAATATATTAATAAAATTATTTATACAAACTTGTTTATTTTATTTTTATGGATTAATAATTAAGTATATTATTTGGGACTAATCCCACCACACATTCCCACCATTGTAACTCCTGTAAGCCAGGATCCACAATGGTCACTATAAATGACACCAAGGTTTGACCCTCAGGCAGTCCCGGGATATGATTTTAATTATCTTGGAACCCGCAACAAATTTAATTAGAAAAGGTTAAAGAGGAGGAGTTGGAAAGAGTGATTCCACTTCCCTCCTAATTAAGTATATAATGAGATATTTGAAAGGGAAATCTGTGAAGCTGTGTGAACATTATTACATTCGTGTGATCATTGACTGATATAACGGTCACCACCCCCTTACGGTGAGTGTTCGTAAAGAACAACATTGCAAGAGAATGATTTAAAATAAACAAACCCCATACGAAGCCGTCTGATATTGATATTGGCAAGGTTATAGTCTGTCTATTATTTAGTAAGACTAAATGTAACGGTGTGGTAAACAGGAGCGGAGTATATAAATGTTAGCAAATTGAGTTAATATAGTACAAATGGTTGTCAAACATTCTGCGCAGTCATCGTTGTCATGAAAACTGTTGACATAAAAAATGGTGATTTGATTTATTACTACGTGAGTTTACAAATAAAATGATTGCATTAAATATAGTAAATAAACAATGGAAGCGAGACAGCCGACTGCAGCTGATGTATATGTATATAATTATTAGTCAGTAAGTGAATGCAAGTTGCCGTTCCTCAACGTTCACAAATGAAGTTACATTCCGCGACGTCTGCGAGGCTCCAAACTAATTTCCTCGTTCGCAAACGACAGTACGGAATGCGATTCAGTCCCTACTATATATTCGAACACACACGGATTCGATGACAAGTTGTCCGTATTGCGAGCAAAGATTTTTGAATTTGACATAGGTATTTGTTTTCGATGACTTCACTATTAAATTTCTTTTACCGTGTTTTCGACAATATAGTTACAAATAATGCTGATTAAGGCATTTCATATTCTCGTTTAGGGAGCCCTAGGTGTTTTGGGATTCAATATATTGTACTTTACTGCTAGGATAGATATGGATCAAGTTTATTTGTATTATGTACAAGTCAATAGCCGGCACTCGCATCATTTATTGTATTATATTTTAATTTTCAGCACTCGATGTTGACACGTTTCAATGTTCATGTAATTCAAACAATTTACGTCACTTGGAGAAGTATCGCGTCAATGTTATCGGAGAAATGATCTCTGATGTTTAAATATATATACTATAACTGTTTTATGTATGTTATCGCGTTTTAATTTTGAATCCAAAACGTATTAAGCGACCAGTACGAAGACTTTGTATAATTTGATTGAGGAACATAGAGGATTTATTACTGATATAACTGTAACTTAACCACAGTATTATCGTACGGTAATAGTTAAATGTTCTTGAAAATTAATACATTGAAGAGACTCAACGAACAATTTATGAACATCATTATCATTTCAACTTATATCAGTCTCCCGGCTGAGCATGAGACATCTTATTGATGCTGCTGTGTGGTAGCGGCTACGAATACTACCAATCCTCGCATGCTCATGGGTGTCGTAAAAGACAACTAAGAACTCTACACTGACCGGGGCCACCACCGGCCGGTCATAAAAATCACCGCCAAAACTACTGCAATATGTCAGAAAATAAAGTGAATGAGCACAGGGCTAGGGCGTACCCCGCAGGCGACGCGCAGGGGCTGCACCCGGTCTCTGTGGGAAATGGACAAGGGTTGTTGCCTCACGGGCGGGTGAGACGTAAGAAGCGAGCCCTTAATATGAAAGAGATAAGAATGAGGTATGCAAGTTGGAATGTTGGAACGATGAATGGAAGGGGAAGGGAATTAGCAGATATGTTAAAAAGGCGAAGAATAAATATTGTATGTCTGCAAGAAACGAAATGGAAGGGAACGAGAGCTAGAGAAATCGGTGAAGGATACAAGTTTTATTACAGCGGTGGAAATGGTAAAAGGGACGGTGTAGGTATTCCTACACCGTCCCTTTTACCATTTCCACCATTTCCATTTTATTGTGTTAGATAAGAATGTGTGTCGAATGTATCCCAGATACTGTACAGTGTACTGTATGATAAACGTCTGTAGCTCTTCTGAAGAAGACATACTAGTCTCAATTCTACCACAATCACGACATAACGAAAAAGTAATAGAATTCGCAAAAAAAAAATGTTTATTATATTTCCATGGCATTAATTTCAGTTCAATGTATTCGAAAACAAATTTATCCTTTAACAAAATAATTGTGAATTACTTGACAACATTGCGCAGCCTCCGCGGCAGAAATTAGAATAATCTGAATTACTTCGAACCGAGACGTCGTCGGAAATGAACTGGCTCGGCTTGCGGATCTCACCACTACCACCTACCTACAGATTTATAAAGTTAAACAAATCGTTGGGCGTTGGGGGACAGCTCTATAGCACTTAATGGAATGTCGCCATTAACTTTAGTGTTTATTGGAACGAAGTTCCTTATCGCGCGTTGTGAAAGAGGGCTAGACGGAAAAAATTCTTACGAAAAGTTGTCACGACACTTTTTGCTATAGTAAGCTATTGTAAGCTGTGCGGCGTCGCATGTTTCTCTGTCTGTCTCTCTCTCTCTCTTATAGAAAGCAAACCAGATATTTTCATTTCTATTTCGCATTGAACAGTGTGGTGTCGCGACGATTTTTTTTATAGATAGAGTGATTCAAGAGGAAGGTTTATATGTATAATATATGCATAATGTACTAGAGAAACACTGATAATTTTAGAGGTTTCTAATGTGATGTCGTAAATAAACACATTATTTTGCGCTTACATTGCAAACGCTGGCTGAACCCTACGAAATAGATCAAAATAAAGTACTACAGTATTATACAGCTTAAAAAGGCCTACAAAAAAGTCCGCGATGGTATATATCTATCTCTTAAGGATAACATACTATATCCATTTTAATACTTTAAAAAATGTTCTATTATAAAACGGTAATTGAAAAGCTATTTACACAAATACTGTATTAATCCTTATCATTTTAAATACATTAGTTGGCTTGAGCATTTCATGAAGATATTTTTTTTCCTTCAGACCATGCAAATTAAATCAATACCTTAAGAGATATAGCAAAATCAAAATAATGCGCAACGAAATTATTTTCGCCCGTGACCGGGCCGCGTGGCCGGCTCGCGTTCGAGCTCGGGGCCGAAAAGTTTTGGTAGTCTAGTGGAATTGTATATCCTATTATTAATATTATAAACGTGAAAGTTTGTAATAATGTATGGATGTGAACATGTTTGTTGCTCTTTCACGTAAAAACTACTGAATGGATTTTGATGAAATTTATAGTAATATAGCTTGCACATCAGAATAACACATAGGCTATAATTTATAAAGATATTTTGCAAATTGGCTAAAATATAACGATAAAAATCGCTTAAGGCAGAAAAAAATTATATAATTAAAATAGAACTTCGTTCCATCCGGGTGTCCCTTGTTTTATTACTAATGTCATTGAGAGCTTATTGTAAATACGTTTATTGTGTACCGCTCACTGTCACTGTCAACAGGTCAACAATGAAATACGTAACTATTATTTTATGTAGAACGGTAAATATTGGCTAAGAAATCGCCAAGAGACTGCACAGCAGTACTTTCCAGGGATACCTACGCCACAGCTACAATCGACAACCTGTCTTTCAAACTTCAAATTACGGTATTATATCCCTTGCAGGGTGCGTTTTGAATAATAATTAACCTCTTATAGCTGACACGGTTACATGTTGCTGGCGGCTGTGCGAGAGGACACCGTGATATATATAATGGAAGAGAGACTTGTTGACAATGCTATATTAACTTGACAGGTTGCTACAGTTTTTATTTCAATTTACTCGCTTGCAATAATCTCATCGGCAGTAGTCAAGACAGAGATATTTGTTATTCTTGGTCCGTATAAATTACCAGAATCAAGGAAAGCAGCACTGATGTGAAGCCTCAGGCGGCAAAATAAGCGAGAGTAGAACATCGGCTCAACAACGATAGAAACAACTGAATTGAGCAACAAAAGACTAAAGGTTTGTGGCGTGCTCAGTAATATTATCATAGAATATATCGCAAAATTATAGAAATTAAGAAATATAAAAATTTCAATGCTGAAGGTAAAAATTTAGTGCAAATCTGCATATCTATGAGTTTTAAATAAAGTGTGAAAGTACGTGTCATAGAGCCAGCGTGCTCTCTGTCCCAATTGTCATGAACTTATAAGACAGTCAATATAAAGAGATTCAATACCCTCAAATATCGCGACAACTGATGCTATTCCAAGAAGTTACATCTTTCATTATCTCAGCTTATACATATGTAAGCTGAGACAATGAAAGGTGTAACTAGTGGGATATATCCCACTGTTGGGCTCGACCTACCATACCGCATTGGTCAGACCTGTTGGTATAGAGTTTTATTTCTAGTTCTCCTTCTCTTGCATTGCACGTTTTATGCGTTTTGTAATCCTTAATCGTCTCTTTCGATCACCCACGGGTAAGATATGGGGGAATTGTATTCTTACTCCATCACAACACAGCAATACACACACCAGTTTACAGCACAACACCTTTACCTCGTGGAGATCAGATCAGCAGTCCCTTTACAGAAATATTAGTCATTCGTAATTATTAATACTGGGAATGCGTACTCAAATATCATCGAGACTAATCCATTGTGTAGTTAAAGTAACCGCAGTACGCGCCATCATTATGACACCGATACGCGCCGATCTTTCCTCTTATAAATTATCACTTACCGGCATCCATTTTGTGTAATGTTGAGCTCTTTAAAAATATAATGTGAAGACATATAAGGTTCATCACAAATAAAACACGAACATTCATTATGTAACGACCGTCGCGTCGCGTCGTACACCTCTCGCTACGTGTTTACTGCACACGCACACGCACACAAAAACGACACAACAACTGTAGCAATTTTATGTTGATCTGTGTTGAGAGTAACACTTGGACACGTCAAAATGTCTTTGAAGGGAATACTTTCAGGGAGGGCCTTGAAATTATGATCTGTTGTCTGTTTAAGAAGGTGAAGAAAAGTTCACGAGAAAAAAGCTTAAGCGATTGCCATAACGTACTTACAGTTTTAAACAATCATTGATTTTAATTTATGTTATTTAAAAGTGATTGATATTTTTTTTTATTAGTTTTGGTGACAAATGAGCAGCGCATCTGGTAGTAAGTGTTACTGCATGGAGCTTTGCAATACCAAGGGTGCATGAAATCATTAAATCCCAAACCCACGTGACTGCTATAAAATTCTTTATGTCGTACTCGTCGTATTGCGGGCGACAACTATATAATTAATGGATACAAAATTATTGCACAAAGTATTGTCCTACATGGGAATCGAACCGATAACACATTTACGTCATCCAAGTAGAATTTTCCTCAAAGGACCCGGACCGTTTCCCATTCTTTTGATGAGTACTTATAGTTTATCTAATCTAAGAAGTGCATTTTGACGTTTCCAATTTTTTAATACACAGTAACCTTGGTCAAACGTATACACATGATTGCAAACAATAAATCTGAATTTTTAAAGAACTATTAAGTTATTTACATAATTAACGTTGTGGGTGACTTTCTTGTACAATATTCTAATGTTGAAACTCGTAAAACTAATTTAAAATTAAAATAACATGATAAATAGTAATTATTATTGACGATCTTACAATGTTACTTCATCACGTTCTATACAGTAGTGCTTGACAACTTCCAATTCACGAATATCTAAATAATCGGTAAAAATATTAGAATAATATAATTAATCGAATAGAGATTTTGACAGAGATATACGTTTCGATAATTTTATTGCTAAGGAAATAATTATTATTAATATTCGAGACGATGATAATTCAAGTAATAGTGGTGATTCTGAAAAAATAGCTATTTTTAAATCTAGTTTTTGTTTTTACTTACCTAATGTGAATCCTACTAAATGTGATGAATAGATTTTATGCTAAAAGAATTAAATTTGTTTAGCACTTTATTTATTCATCTCCTTTTTGAAAATAAAATATATAAACCGATTATTAATTAAAAAGAATCAATATCGATTTCTCACTAAAATCGGATATTTTCGATAGGGATTATTTGGTTCGCATACCTAGACAACTTACTTCGACAGCTGTCAAAATGTACTTCTTAGATTAGATAGACTATAATCACTCTCCATAATTTGCCAGAGCAAAGTAGATGGATTGTACTTTTAACATAGCGAGTGGATATTGTATGTCATTATGTATGAAGTCTGGAAGTCCATAAGATCGGCTCGAGGCAAAGCGCAAAATACAGAGCTAGTCTCGATCAGCGATAAATATGGAAGGAAGTGTATGGAGAAGAATGTATACTAGAGAGATGGAAGGAATACTTTGAAAGCTTATTTGAAAGAGAAGAGCCACAAAAATTATCATTTGTGAATGAAAGAGATCTCGAGGAAGGAGAATGCATAAGTATGATAGAAATTACAAATGCATTGAAAGGTATGAGAGCGGGTAAGTCTGCAGGATACGACAGGATTACAGTTGAAATGCTGACGGCTGGAGAAGATATTACAACTAACATCCTATACCAGCTCTTCAATCTTTGCTGGACTAATGGCCGAGTACCTATAGACTGGTGTCAGGCGGTAATTGTACCTCTCTACAAAGGGAAAGGTTCACGGCAAGATTGTAGAAACTACAGGGGCATAAGCCTCCTTAGCATTGTCGGCAAACTGTATGCGAAAGTGTTGATTGAAAGAGTAGTGAAAGTGACCGAATAGAAAATATGGGATGCACAAGCGGGTTTTCGAAAGAGTATGGGTTGCACGGATCAAGTTTTCTCTTTACGATGCCTGGCGCAAAAATTTTTGGCTAAAGGTCAGAAAGTTTTTTGCGCTTTCATTGATTTAGAGAAGGCTTATGACAAAGTGAGGAGGAATGAACTGTGGTCGGTACTATCTATGTATGGGGTAAATGGCCATCTTATTCAGGCGCTGAAATCCATTTATAAGGATTCCAAAGCTTGCGTAAGGATAAACGGGTCCTACACTGAATGGTTTAACATTGATAAAGGTGTCAGACAGGGATGTGTAGCGTCACCGTGGCTGTTTAACCTATTTATGGATAGCTGTTTGCAAGATTTGAAAAATAATGAATGTGGTTTAAGAATGAATGAGTTACTCGTCAAATGTCTTCTTTATGCCGATGATCAGGTTTTACTTGCATCGTCGGCTGAAGACTTACAGGCGATGGTAACTACTATGCATGATGCTTTTGAAAGAAAAGGTATGAAAGTAAATGTAAGTAAGACGAAAGTAATGATCTTTGAAAAGGATAAATGTATGACGGAATGTAATATTTTTATAAATGGTGAGGGATTGGAACAGGTGAAAGAATTTGTATACTTGGGTGTACTGTTTACTAGTGATGGTAAAAATGATGAAGATGTTGAAAGACGAGTAAATGCTGGTAATAAAGTGAATGGGGCATTGTACACTTTTATGAAAAGTAGGAATGTATCTAACAAGGCACGCCTAGCTGTACATAAGGGAGTATTAGTTCCCACTCTCATGTATGGCAGTGAAAGTTGGATTTGGCAGGGAAGACATGAAAGTAGCATAAATGCTGTAGAGATGAGAGCTCTTCGTAGTATGTGTGGTGTAAGTCTGAAAGATAAAATTAGAAATAGTGTTATAAGAGAGCACTGTGGTATGAATGAAGAAGTAGTGACAAAGATAAAAAAGGGTATGCTGAGGTGGTTTGGACACGTAGAAAGAATGAGTGAAGAAAGGTTGACTAAACAAGTATACAAAGCGAGTGTGAGTGGGACGATTACAAGGGGAAGACCACGTCGTACTTTCCTGGATCAAATTGAAGATGTGTTAGTGAAAGGTCAGATTAAGAGTACGCGTAATCGTAGAGCATGCATGAAGACTGTGATGAGTGTGAATGAAGCGATGGAGGTATGTCAGGATCGTGGTTTGTGGCAACCCGTAGTCTCTGCCTACCCCTCTGGGAAACAGGCGTGAGGCTATGTATGCATGTATGTATTATGTATGAATACGTGTGCAGTATGTTTGAATGTATTAAAGGATCGTGTATGATGCAACATGCTCTGTACAAAAGAGATTGCAGACGGAATTACATCAGCTCATTAGCAAATACAAAGGAAAATATTTCGCAAACTGAACAATAATATGCCTCTCATCACGACATCACTTGAACAAAAAAAATACATGTTTTAAATAGAAATAAGAGAGGTATAATGAAAATGGTATAATGGATGACGTCACCTCGGTACTGTGCGTACTGCGAGCGCATAACCCGACGAGGTCCGATTATAATAAAGGGTATCTTAATTAACTTGAAGGTCGACTTGATTATTTTTAGGGAAGTGCAGACAGGCGGCTGAAATGTGGACGACTTATTTATATATCAGGTTTTGTACAATTACAAATATACGTAGACACATATATATTGATGCCACGTGGTAACATAGGAATACCATTGTTACTACGCCTTTCTTGCGTATGGGGATAAAATCACTTAAGAATCTCTCTAGAAAAGCTTTCTCTCTCTTAGGTAACGGAAAATATCTTACTGTGACCGCCAAGGGGTCTGCAAGGCGACACAGGCGGGAGTACCTGTGCTTGATGCCGCCCTAGCCGACGCCACAGGTAACTGAATCGGGGAATAGTTAGTCGCCCACAAAGAGACTGAGGGGAGACACCACGTGAGGGCGACGCCTCGTAGCAGGCTAACGTCGACAGGGATTGGTACCCGAAAAGATAATCCGCCTGGCTGGCCACGGATGTTAAGGAAACGGTACCAGTGGCCGGCCTAATGACGATAGAGAGGTAATACGGTGGGTTTTGAGGCCTCGCGCCGCGTTTCCATCGCCCCGGATGATTAGGCGGCACAAGTCCAGACCATAGCCTGCCAAAAGAAAAAGTAGTCTGCCAAGTGTAGTAATTTGCCTTTCATTTGTCATACATACAGCAGTGGGTTGCAATAAGCTGAATGATGATGATCATGATCATATCAGTTCACATACGTATCACTTTTGGGTTCAAATCTCTCCACAATATGATACCAGCACTTAATACTACCACGACACACAGGGTTTTATCTGGAAGGGAGAGCGACGTGGTCAGCGTGGTATGTGATGGTGATGGCACGCGGAGTGAGTTTGCTGTGAGACCATCAAGTACCCTCGATAACGAACGGGACTCATCGGACGATTTCGCTGAAGACGCTCAAGAAGGAAGCAGTATCCCCCCGCCGCCTGAAGCTGTGTCGCGCCGTGCTGCACGTTACGCTAGCCGCAGTGCGCGTCGGGGGCCCGCAGACGCAGCTCAGCACTCGCCCTGATAATGAGGATCGAATATCGAGCATATTCGGGTCAAACCCGGGTCAATATAATCGACTCTAACGCGTGAGTATTGCCGAAAAATAAAATAGGATAATAAGTATAAAATATCATATTTTTCAACAAAAAAAATATCATTAAGTAACATCAGTCAAAACATCAAGTCAACCGTTGATTTGTTCATGGTGTAACAGATCACAACTCATCGCATTAGCTGTCACTAAGGTGTCTCGCGTCCAATAAGTCATCGTTATTGTAAAGTCAAAACTTTCGGTCGCCCTTTTCTTTGTTCGATACTGGCGAAAAATACGTTTATGCATCTCTCCCGTTGATGATTTCGGAGGAGGATTTAAAATTCCCCAGCAACTAGCCAGCAGTTATTCGATAGAAACCATTAGTGGCTTTACTTGCCTGTCATTAGCTGTAATAGTTAGAGTGTCATAGGTACGCCTTTCGTCATATGAGTCGGACGTCCGGAAAACCTTTCCATCTCCAAGGCCAGAACATAACAAAGGTAAAAAGATTTATATTCACCTTGACTCTGCTCGTGGTATTACTAAGGTTCATTGGTGGTAGTTACGTATCAGTTTGCTCATATGTCACCATTTTAACGAAAACGAAATAAAATCCCTAGAGAATGGAGAAAACTAAACTGAAAAAATAAAGAACCATTAAACGCGACTTTTAGTTTGCCCGTCTACCCGTGGCGATGTACCCCTCAGGGGATGATACCGTACAGCGACCGCTCCGCACCGCACCACACCGCACCACACCGCACCACACCGGTTACAGCCCGAAGCTGTGCCTTTTATACTCAAATATATTTTTATCAAAATTAAAAATCATCTCAAATCGTATGCGTTATATATATATTTTTTAAAAACAACTCTACAAAGGAAATAATCCTCGAATTGCGGAGGATTTTACATTTTACAGACATATAAGTAACGAATACAAACTACATCCAGATTCAGGACAGCAGTTTGTGGATCACACAAAATAATCGCCTGTGTGGGAATCAAACCCGCGACACTCGGCTCGGTAGGGCGCTATCTTAACCATTACGCCATCTGTGCAGTCAAATGACGTAGCCGCTAATATCCCGACATTTAAAAGCTATCTAGACGATCAGCGTTATTACAATGACGATTTCAACAATATCTTTTTTTTCATGTGGTGTATTATTAATAATATAATACCTATTTCTCTTTATATTTAGTTATTTAAATTTATTTGCTCAAGATGTGTTATGTAATTCTTCTTCCTAGTTCATATGTTGAGCACAGCCCTCGAATATCTAAAAAAAATTAACCTGTTACATCAGCCAATCATATGGATTTTGAGTTCATTTAAATAAAACCTTATTTTTAAAAATATAATTTTAATATGTATTTTTTAATATAATTTTTTACTATTATTTTATATTTTAACTTACCCTGGTCTTTTCTCAGTGTGTCAGTCATCATATTTAAGGCGTCATTATTACATGGTCGTTACATGTAAACATAGTCTGTTTCCTCAATAAGGATACCTGCTAGGGATTTTACTCTACTTAGGCTATATATATACTTACATATGCTTGACCAGCAGCGAAGAGCTTTGGACCTAAGTAGATAACAGCATGGTTGACATTGCTACCTTGTATTTTGTACACTGTGCTAGCTTTAGGAGTCAAAATTGCCCAAGGAGGGTTGACGTCTGGCAGACGGCCGGTCATAAAACTATTGCCAATAACCTTTACAATATGTACTATGAAAGAAGAGTACCCACATATTGTATCGACCACAAAGTAATGGGGATAAGAGTAGGAGAATGATGATGAATAATTTTCTAATGGTACGAAGCATTCTTTTCATTCATTCTTCTTGTATTATCATTACAATGTTATTCTTTCGAAACAGAAACCTCTCCCAGCTGGAAGAGTTATTTCATTACTTATCTATAACTTAACACCGAGCACCAAACTGTAAGCTTACACTACTTAACACAAACTATGTCCAGGAGAGGATTCACTTAGAAATTAGCAGCGAACTTTAACGAAGCTCGTATAAACTTGTAAATTGTTTAAAAGCTTCGGAGAGATTGGTTTTAATGAAATTTGCTGTAAAGAATATTAATTCAAATTTAGCAATTATAGGGGGGCATAGTCCGGAGCGTGCTCGTTCGCGTCCCCTGCCAGTCTAATTAGACTGCTAATCCGGCTCGAAATGCGTACCGCAATGCGGGTTAGGGCGTCCCCCGGAGGCGACGCGTACCGACCCGCCCCCGTCGGTACGAACATCGGCAGTTGCGGCGATGGGGGCCGCCACCCATCACGCCTTGCCCAGTTAGGCGAGTCGAGGAGAACGGAGTGCCGGGTGGGCACGTGGAATGTAAGAGGTTGTGCGGAAGGTAAGTTGCACGAGCTGATATCCGTCATGGCGGACAAACAGCTAGACGTGCTCTGTGTAACAGAGACCAAGCGAAGGGGCAGCGACGCCTGCGATCTTCCTGGTGGCGGGATGGCTCTGTGGTCTGGTGTACCACAGAGCGATCGAGCCAGCATGGGGGTAGGAGTGCTGTTGTCCTCTCGCTTGGCCTCAGGTGTGAAGGATTACGGAATGTATGATCCCAGACTTCTCTGGGTCCGTATAAAACTAGGTGTCACCAAGGTATTCATGGTTGTAGCATATGCTCCCGTAGGATCCTCGGTGGCATCAGACCTAGAGAAGTTTTGGGATAATGTTAGGGAAGTTCTGAATATGGCAGAAACCAGTGAACGCGTGATTGTATGCGGAGATTTGAACGGATGGGTGGGGACCAAGCGTCCCGACTATGAGGACGTACTTGGTCCATTTGGTGATAAGAGAGTGAACGACGCAGGTAGGCTCATAGCGGATGTATGCATGGAGAGAAACCTTATTGTGTCAAACACATTTTTCCAACATAAGGACATCCATATGTATACATGGAGAAGGAATGAACAGAAAAGCATAATAGATTTAATTTTGGTAGACAGTCGCCTCCGAAGCAAAATATTGGACGCAAGAGCCTACAGGGGCCCCACAGTCGACACGGACCACTATCTCGTTATTGCGAGATTTAGTGGTCTGTTCAGAAAGTGGAGGCACTGGCGAGAGCGTGTCAACTTCGGAGGGCTTGAAAGAATAAAGGTTGAAAGGTTGCAAGAAGAGTGTGTAAGAGAAAAGTATGCAGAGGGTGTCCGAGAACGGCTGACGATGGCAAGCCAGCCGCAATCGGACATTGAAGAATGCTGGAGAGTATTGAAAGAGAGTATGGTAGATACAGCGAAAGAAGTATGTGGAAGTTCAAAGAAGCATAGAAAAACAAATGGTGATGCATGGTGGGATGCGGAAGTGGCAGCTTCCGTAGAGCAAAAGAAGAAAGCGTGGCTGGACTATGTCTCTTCTTTGAATCTGAATGACAGTATGACTGAACAGAAGAAAGAAATATATCGGCAATGTAAGAATGACACCAAGGCCTTAGTGAAAGAGAAACGTGATAGAGCAAGTATGAGTGCAGAAGATAGGCTGACTAAAAACTTCGAGGGTAACACCAAACTCTTTTGGAGGGAGGTGAAGAAGTCTCGGGGTGGTTGGTCAGCCTTCAGAATGAATAAAATAAGGTCTAAAGGTGGAGACATTCTTACACAAACACAAGACGTGTTAAGCCGATGGAGTGAATATTTTGGCGATATGTATGCGGATGCTACGGTTGGCGCCGGTGTTGGATGTGGTTTAGTAGATCAACATTCGACAACGGCGTCCTCCGATGGCATCAGTATGGATGAAGTTGAATGGGCGATAAGAAGTTTGAAAAATGGTAAGGCAGCGGGCATTGATATGGTGTCTGCCGAGATGATCAAGCTCGGTGGCTCTTGTGTCTGGGAGGCGTTCCTGTTGCTCCTCAATTTATGTTGGAGCTCGGGAATGGTTCCCAGGCACTGGAATAGCGCAGTCATCGTGCCTTTGTTTAAAAACAAGGGTTCACGTTATGACTGCGCAAATTACAGAGCCATAAGCTTGACCAGTTTGGCAGCAAAAGTGTATGGAAAAGTTATTGAAAGGAGAATGAGGATGGTGTCCGATGGTTTACTGTGTGAGACACAAGGAGGTTTCAGGAGTGGAAGGGGATGCATGGATCAAGTGTTCTCTCTGCGCAACATTGTGGAGAAGCATCTGGCTCTAGGTCAGAGGGTTTTCTGCAGTTTTGTGGATCTGGAGAGAGCATTTGACACGGTTGTACGAAAGGAACTTTGGGACATTTTACCGGAGTATGGTATTAACGGTAAACTGCTACAGGCTGTGCAGTCCAGTTACATGGGCTGTAGAGCCTGTGTGCGGCTGGATGATGGAATGTCGTCTTGGTTTGACGTCAATATCGGCGTTAAGCAGGGGTGCGTTCTGTCAGCCAGGCTGTTTATCATATATCTGGATAAATGTCTCCAAAGGTTGAACGATATGAATGTGGGAGTCCAGATGGGCGACTCAGTGGTCACTGCTCTGCTTTATGCAGATGATGCAGTCCTGCTGGCACAGTCAGCGACTGACCTGCAGACCCTAGTCGACACAATGACAGAAGATTGTAAGAAAAGGGGTCTACGCGTGAATGTGAGCAAAACCAAAATAATGGTCTTTGAAAGAGATATAACCAGAACAGATGTAAGAGTAGCAATAGGTAATGATGTACTAGAGCAAGTGGATGAATTTGTATATCTTGGATGTGGATTTAGCCGAGATGGAAGGTACACCACTGATATAGAGCGAAGAGTGAATGCGGGAAATAGAGTGAACGGAGCGTTGGGGCAACTTTTCGGCAGCCACCACCTCAGCCAAAAGGCACGTGTAGCAATACATAACGCAGTGCTTGTCCCAACATTACTGTATGGAAGCGAGAGTTGGGTATGCAGAAAAGAGTATGATAGTAAAATTAATGCGGTCGAAATGCGATCTCTGCGGACAATCTGTGGAGTTAGGCTGACCGACCGCATTCGTAACGACGACGTAAGAGAGCGAGTAGGTATGAAAGAGAGTATTGGTGTAAAGATGCGAAAGGGAATGCTCCGATGGTTCGGACATGTGGAAAGAATGCCGAACGAACGCCTGGTTAAGAAGATATACAATGCGAAAGTGGAAGGATGTAGGTACCGAGGGAGACCGAGACTAACCTACCTAGACCAGATCGGTCATGTACTGAAGGAAGGTGGAGTCAAGAGTCTCCGAAACCGGCGAGCGTGTATGAAGAGAATTATGAATGTTGAGGAAGCGAGTGAAGTATGCAGAGATAGAGTTCTCTGGCACTCTGTTCTCTCTGCCTACCCTGCAAGGGATATGGCGTGATGATATGTATGTATGTATGTAGCAATTATATACAATGTCACGTAAATATATCCTCACTTGACTATTGCAACGACTGCCTTCTTTACTTTATATACTAGTTTGTCCAGTAGCTGGGTAAGAGCTTCCTTCACAGTGAGATAATTATATATAATGTCACGTAAATATATCCTCACTTGACTATTGCAACGACTGCCTTCTTTAGTTTATATACTGGTTTGTCCAGTAGCTGGGTAAGAGCTTCCTTCACAGTGAGATAATTATATATAATGTCACGTAAATATATCCTCACTTGACTATTGCAACGACTGCCTTCTTTAGTTTATATACTGGTTTGTCCAGTAGCTGGGTAAGAGCTTCCTTCACAGTGAGATAATTATATATAATGTCACGTAAATATATCCTCACTTGACTATTGCAACGACTGCCTTCTTTAGTTTATATACTGGTTTGTCCAGTAGCTGGGTAAGAGCTTCCTTCACAGTGAGATAATTATATATAATGTCACGTAAATATATCCTCACTTGACTATTGCAACGACTGCCTTCTTTAGTTTATATACTGGTTTGTCCAGTAGCTGGGTAAGAGCTTCTTTCACAGTGAGATAATTATATATAATGTCACGTAAATATATCTTCACTTGACTATTGCAACGACTGCCTTCTTTAGTTTATATACTGGTTTGTCCAGTCGCTGGGTAAGAGCTTCCTTCACAGTGAGATAATTATATATAATGTCACGTAAATATATCCTCACTTGACTAATGCAACGACTGCCTTCTTTAGTTTATATACTGGTTGGTCCAGTAGCTGGGTAAGAGCTTCCTTCACAGTGAGATAATTATATATAATGTCACGTAAATATATCCTCACTTGACTATTGCAACGACTGCCTTCTTTAGTTTATATACTGGTTTGTCCAGTAGCTGGGTAAGAGCTTCCTTCACAGTGAGATAATTATATATAATGTCACGTAAATATATCTTCACTTGACTATTGCAACGACTGCCTTCTTTAGTTTATATACTGGTTTGTCCAGTCGCTGGGTAAGAGCTTCCTTCACAGTGAGATAATTATATATAATGTCACGTAAATATATCCTCACTTGACTAATGCAACGACTGCCTTCTTTAGTTTATATACTGGTTGGTCCAGTAGCTGGGTAAGAGCTTCCTTCACAGTGAGATAATTATATATAATGTCACGTAAATATATCCTCACTTGACTATTGCAACGACTGCCTTCTTTAGTTTATATACTGGTTTGTCCAGTAGCTGGGTAAGAGCTTCCTTCACAGTGAGATAATTATATATAATGTCACGTAAATATATCCTCACTTGACTATTACAACGACTGCCTTCTTTAGTTTATATACTGGTTTGTCCAGTAGCTGGGTAAGAGCTTCCTTCACAGTGAGATAATTATATATAATGTCACGTAAATATATCCTCACTTGACTATTGCAACGACTACTTTCTTTAGTTTATATACTGGTTTGTCCAGTAGCTGGGTAAGAGCTTCCATCACAGTGAGATAATTATATATAATATCACGTAAATATATCCTCACTTGACTATTGCAACGACTGCGTTCTTTAGTTTATATACTGGTTTGTCCAGTAGCTGGGTAAGAGCTTCCTTCACAGTGAGATAATTATATATAATGTCACGTAAATATATTCTCACTTGACTATTGCAACGACTGCCTTCTTTAGTTTATATACTGGTTTGTCCAGTAGCTGGGTAAGAGCTTCCTTCACAGTGAGATAATTATATATAATGTCACGTAAATATATCCTCACTTGACTATTGCAACGACTGCCTTCTTTAGTTTATATACTGGTTTGTCCAGTAGCTGGGTAAGAGCTTCCTTCACAGTGAGATAATTATATATAATGTCACGTAAATATATCCTCACTTGACTATTGCAACGACTGCCTTCTTTAGTTTATATACTGGTTTGTCCAGTAGCTGGGTAAGAGCTTCCTTCACAGTGAGATAATTAAATATAATGTCACGTAAATATATCCTCACTTGACTATTGCAACGACTGCCTTCTTTAGTTTATATACTGGTTTGTCCAGTAGCTGGGTAAGAGCTTCCTTCACAGTGAGATAATTATATATAATGTCACGTAAATATATCCTCACTTGACTATTGCAACGACTGCCTTCTTTAGTTTATATACTGGCTTGTCCAGTAGCTGGGTAAGAGCTTCCTTCACAGCGAGATAATAAAATGCCTTTATATTTACCATATTCTCTTTTCCCTCTATTCTTTCACAATTTTGCAAAAGACTAAACGACGTATTAGCGAATAAGTTTGCCTTTCAATGCGAATGCTATAAACATACAAATATTTTGAAATAGAGGAGAGTAAGAGTGACCTAAGATTTTCGATCAATTTATCAATATATAGAATACCTCAAGAAAGTAATATAGAAAAGATCAAAGTGAGATAGGATATAAGAAACTTCTTCATCATCACCATCTTATCAGCTCATAATATGTCCCACTGTTGGGCTCGAGCCTCCTCCGGAATGGGCAGGAAATTAACCTGCTATACCACACTGATCAGACGTGTTGGTATAGGATTTTGTTTCGAGTTTTCCATCTCTTGCATAGGTGTTGTATGCCTTTTGTATCCCTTAGTCGTCTCTTACGATCACCCACGAGTAAGATAGGGGGTGGTGATTTGTATTCTTACTCCTTCACCACACGGATAACTAAACTTCTTACTCTTATGTAATCAGCCTTTAGAATTTAGATATTTTTGCTGATCATCAAACTGTGGTACATCAAGAGTTACGCCGCTGAACCAGATATCCTCAGGATGGTAGCTCATGTAAAGGCAAAAAACTTTAATCCTATCCAGTAGGAAGAAAGGATCCTTTTTAAGGTGGTGATAAAGTGGTGGGGGTCCATCCCCTTCTCCATTTCAAAATAACAATCGCTGAATACAATTAATAAAACCTACAAATAAACAATATTGTTTTTAGCTCATAATAAGAGAAACACAAAATAATAAAATGGCCAAAAAGCCCTTGGGTATAAAAATGTCACATATACATAAAAGCACAAAGTCTTAGATTTAACTTCTATATAGATTTCAGATACTTTTAAAAATATTATTTAGTAAGATCGATGACTAGAAAATGTCATCGTATAAAATTAAGTTGAGTGTTCATCCATCATAATTTGCGATGGCAACATTTTTATTTACGGCGAGATGATAAAATGACTTTCACAAGGATTTCACAGTATATTTATAATCATGATTTATCGCTGTGTCGATATTATAGTGTTTTATGTCTACGAGAGACGCTGGCAGACCAACTCGGAGTCTAACGGGTGGTAAGTGATAACTACTACCTATGGATTCCAACAATAACAAGCCTACAGCCAGATTTGTAGCATACCATCAGGATTTAGTGACGGAATAGGAATACAATTGACCATTACCTATTAAGATAGTAGATGTCGTAAGACTAAAGACACTTGATGGAGAAGGTCCATTAATAAACTTTTGGAGTGTATTTATAATAAACTTTGAATTTTTTTGGTTCACTTTTTTGATTTTATCTATAAATATTATTTTGTAATCGGCGAGTATATTCAAAGACTACGTTGAATACTGGATAAATATTAAGTTATCGTATTTAAACTCCGGCCCCTCAATAGCATCTGTAAACATCGCCGGAATGGTTTCAATATCTCAGGTTAAATCTAAAAGTATCCTTCTTCTTATTTTCAAATATTATCCATTTTCATTAAAGGAAATTTTATGCCGTGTATTGAATTTCCTTTTAGCCCGAAGTTACTTTCATCAATATGGAGCGGGCCCCTAAGCACCCGATGGGATCATTATAGAAGTAATGGCCGAGTCGTACCTAGTTACATCGGGCATTACAAACAATGTTGTAATAAGTTCAGCCCCCAGGAGAATTTTATTTTATTTCTGAATCGAAATGGCTACTTTTCTAAGTTCTGATGTTCCAAATCCTAAAGATACTTAAAGTACTATAATTAAAAAGCAGCGTTATCCATTTGTGGATATATCTGCAGTAAATACCTAATGCATTTAAATCTTTTATGTCAAAAAAAAATCATGTAACTATGTACTTTTACACCTAAAACTTGATTAATCAATTTTAGTCCTTTTCCAGACCGTTAATGGTTCCATCACGGGGCGCCCCAAACAATAGATCTGCGACGTAGTGTTGCCATGGCTCATGCTCTTACACTGTATTCGCGATGTAAACCAACTATTGTGTCATTTGACTCGTGACTTGACTATATATACCTGCCTACTGAGCAATGTACTGAGGTAACCAACTCACCCTGCGTTCATCAATTCTGGGGGCAAACTAAACCCTTTCGGTCTTAACTGAATTGTGTTGAAATATTCTATGGTTGCACCAGATATAAAGGATATGTGTGCATACTGATAACCTGCACCTACCATATACAACACTAACACAGCAGTTCTTATTTTATAACATAACTTTATTGTCATCATCGTCATAGCTCATATACTTCCCACTGTTAGACTCAAGCTTCCTTCAGAATAGGAGGGAAATGGACCTACTACGTTGGTTAGATGGATTATGGTTGGTGCGTTCTATGCAATCCGACGAAAAGTGACCTATTATATCACGTGGGTTGGTATAAGGATTTATTTTATGTTTTTTCATCTCTTGCAAAATAATATTATCTGCGTGCGTATCTTAGTCATCTTTTACAATCACCCACTGATAAGGTAAATGTGATGGAGCTATACTAAATCTATCACAAAACATATAATTATAAAATAATGTCCATCTTTTCGAATTGCTTACATCATGCTTAATGTTGTGATTTGTGTTTACTGTCCTGAGCATTGCTGGTCAGTTAATGGATAGTGTACGAAATATTGGTATTAAAATACTTGAAGTATTTTCTTATGTTGTTTTAGGATTATCCATTGTAGGTTTTCTAATGATAATCTTCCTAATTCTTAGTAAATAATAATTATCTATTGATTTCTCTATTAAACTAGTTGCTTCTTAAAATAACAATTTTCTAAAATAACAGTATCATTCCGTGACAAAATCTAAGCAAATGCTTTCTGGCCAATTGTAAACAAAAGGAGCGAGCCTGTAATTCTATCTTCAATTAAGTCGCCATTTTAGCATTTAAAACGGCTTTCAATTAATGGAAAGCAAATTGAAATGGTTTGATGAATTTGTTGGTTCATAAATAATATTAGAGGGAGCTTGGATACCCTTAAAGGTTTATTTTAAGTTTTTGTTTACATCCACAAGGTATGGGCTCAAGATATTGTTTAAGTTTTGACTTTGTGAGAAGGTGATTCATTTGTAATTTATAACAAATATACTTTAGCTGGAGAAACTTCTAGTGAGAGTCGAGTACTTGGTCTGACAACTGCCATTACGGAAATTGACTAGTCAGCCAATAAGTAAATGGGTGTACAGCTACG
The DNA here is from genome assembly GCA_905163515.2 of Lymantria monacha. Classification (NCBI taxonomy): domain Eukaryota; kingdom Metazoa; phylum Arthropoda; class Insecta; order Lepidoptera; family Erebidae; genus Lymantria; species Lymantria monacha. Next base: position 28,954,894 of record LR991101.1, read on the forward strand.
ATACGCACAGCAGTATGGTACCACGGATACGGCAGAGCTTAACTGGGCTTATATGTGAGCCTTAGGATTGATTGCAGTAGTAGGTATGGCAGAAATACCACGGAAATTTTCTGGAGTTACTTCAAAGTCCGTATACAACTCTAAACGTGACTTGCGAAGCGTCTAAAATAATGTTATCAAATTGTTCAATAATCTGCCGATTTTAAACGACATCTAATAACAAATGGGCGATTTAATTTTGTTCAATGTAAGTATTTTATAAAAATGATTGCACCTATTTGAAATTTGTTCTGTATGTATGCTTTCGCTGTAATTGTATGTGTGTAAATATAAACATAATTATACAATAATGAATGTATTAACATATACTTCGATAGAATCAATCGATGTGTATATTGTTTTTTTTTTTTACACACCTCCCTGACCTAAGGAAATAAATCCTTGTGTTGCGAGGGACTTTACATACATACAATTAACGCAGACAAATTACACTCAGATTCAGAACAACAGTTTCTGGATCGCACAAAGTATTATCCTGCATTAGAATCGAACCCTTTTTTTTTTGGTGGACTATGGATGCGTCGCGCCCCGCCGAATCGGTCCGGGGTGACGGAAAGGCGGCGCGTGACCCCATAGACCCACCGTAAAACTCCTCTCTCTTCGTCGTGCGAGCGGAGCACCGGTACCCGATTTTTGACTTCGGTGGCCCGCCCGGCGGTTAACCCTCGCGGGTTCCTCTCGTCGACGCCCCGAAGATTGTCGGGGCGATTAGAATCGAACCCTCAACACTGGCATAAAAGATCGGTATCTTAACCACTACGCCATCTGTGCAGTCAAATTCTTGTTGTTCCTCAATTATGATGTTAAACCCGTATGATATATCTTCATTACTAGATCAATATGTATTAAAATAATTACTATAGTCTATAAAATATAGCATGATCTCTGTGACAGTTCTCGCTAGTACCGCACGCTTACGATGCAGTCCATATTTTTGTCAATATAATTCATTATTTTTTAAAGTTATTTGCTACTGCAATTGAAAAACAATGTATGAAATACTTATCGAATTTCAATCAAATGGATGGATGAATCGATTATAAAATTAAAAAATCTATGAAAACCTTATTGAATTTAAATTAATGGTTTTTATTTACTTTCAACTAAAGCTGTTAATTAATTCTTTTCATTATTCGAAAAGAATAAATGCAAGTTCATCGTCACTATTATCATCATCGCTGGAGTATTCCTGTAGGTTGATGATGAGTCCTTGGTCACAGATTATTTCATGAATAAACATGTTTATTTGATAAAAGAAATTATCTTTTTAATATAAAAGAAATGGTCTTATTAATATTATAACCGATGTCTGAATATTAAATTAACGCAATTTACTTATTTTATAGAGTAACCATGTGGTTTATATAGGTAATGTATTGGTTTTACTTGTTTTATAAATAATTAATAAGAATGTTATCGATTTACGTTTATCGATTGTCCCATCTCTATCTTATTATCAGTTCAGTACGACCTTGTACTTGCGAAAGCATCATATTTTTATAAAATGGTTACTAAGTATTTTAAGACATATGAGGTACAAGTTTTGGTATAAATATTCATATTTATATATTCATAATTCAGTTGAGATATAAGTGGCACGTAAATAATGAAAATATAGGCTATACAAAATAAAATTGTAAACATGACGCGTATTCATAATTACTTCAACGGTTTTGTCGCTATCTGTCACAGAGATCAAGCTATATTTTAAAGACTATAAATACCTACTACTGACAAAATGATGTTATTATTTTAAATCGATTTTTTATATACAAATCAGTTAATTCTGGACTATACTGGAGTGTGTGTTAGATTATATATTGCATGTTTAATCGACTAGTGACCCATTAGTAGATAGGTCAGAATTGAATTTCGTACAGATACAGCCTTCTGTTAACTCCATCTACCATCTACCGTTCAAAATACGTTGAAATTACGCATTTTTATCTCCACCTCGATATATCCGCCTCTTTCCCTTTTATGGGATATCTCATCCTGTTCTTATCGAACAGAGACTCATACGCTATATAGGCTCGCCGGTTTCGGAGACTCTTGACTCCTAAAATACAGTAATTTTATTGACAGATTAAATTTTAACTAACAACGTGAAACATTAAGCTTTAAGATAATGTTTCATTGAACGTTTATTATATATACGGCGATGACGAGGGCACGGTGGCCTTCGCCATGCCCTCGGTATCGCCGCATCACACGCCGTCTGCAGGCAACTCTTCAAATGGCCTGCGAACCTATCCACTCCCGTGATGTGCTGTCCCGTGAAACCCCAGCGCTGTACAATGGCGGCCTCCCGTATTACTGACCGCCTGCCTGACGTCAACCCTTCTTGGAAATGTAGTTGTTGACTACACAGCGTTAGATGGGGTTGGCCCGGGTCGATGTAAAACTCGTAACTGTATTGTACGACACCCACTAGCAGTATAGTGTTGATAAAATTCGTAGCCGCTACAACACAGTTAGTAATGTATACTATTTAGTGTTGCCCAAATGCAATTAATGATGGAAAAACAATTTCAGATGTTTTCAGGGACTTTAAACAAGCACAAAATAAAAATACCAAAACAACTGGTAGATATTGTACGTTTTATGAAATATTTACACAAGACTATAATATATCACTTTTGTTACGTTTACAATACAATAACTCGATGCCCGAATAAATAGTATTTCTCTTAGAATTATATGATACTATTTAGAAGAAAAAACATTGTGCCGTCAGGAAATGTACAATGATCGCTGAAAAGTAGACGATAGAAGTAAAGTTCTTGTGTTTGACCTGCAAGCCGTTCCACAATCTCCTAGAGGAAATAGCTCAGCATTTTATTACAAATCAAAGTTAAATATTTATAATTTCACAATCACATTGTTAAATAACGGCCAACTCAAAGACTCGTATGATGATGTAGACTGTTTCTCCTAGAACGAAACTGATGGTAAACGCGTGCCCAGTGTAATAGGATCGTATTTTTTTAAAGTTTTTGAGAAGCTCTCAGCGGAGTCACCAAATAACAAGGGATGTAACTTAATTCTATAATCTGACAATTGGTCTGGTCAAAGTAAAAATTATTTTATAATAGTATTTTACCTGTATACAGTCACTCATCTAAATATTTATTTATTTATTACGGCTCACCAACAATGTGCAATCATAACACAATTTAATTCATTTCACAACGTAATCTAGAATATACATCAATTATAGGTGCGCTCCACACTCACACAATGTATGCTGCTGGCTTACAATAGTAATCTGACTAATCTAATCTAAAAACAGTATGAACTAAATATGAGGAATCTATATAAACACAAGTTAGAAATTAAATATAGAGCGAAGAGTGAATGCGGGAAATAGAGTGAACGGAGCGTTAGGGCAACTTCTCGGCAGCCACCACCTCAGCCAGAAGGCACGTGTAGCAGTACATAACGCAGTGCTTGTCCCAACATTACTGTATGGAAGCGAGAGTTGGGTATGCAGAAAAGAGTATGATAGTAAAATTAATGCGGTCGAAATGCGATCTCTGCGGAAAATCTGTGGAGTTAGGCTGACCGACCGCATTCGTAACGACGACTTAAGAGAGCGAGTAGGTATGAAAGAGAGTATTGGTGTAAAGATGCGAAAGGGAATACTCCGATGGTTCGGACATGTGGAAAGAATGCCGAACGATCGGCTGGTTAAGAAGATATACAATGCGAAAGTGGAAGGATGTAGGTACCGAGGGACACCGAGACTAACCTACCTAGACCAAATCGGTCATGTACTGAAGGAAGGTGGAGTCAAGAGTCTCCGAAACCGGCGAGCGTGTATGAAGAGAATTATGAATGTTGAGGAAGCGAGTGAAGTATGCAGAGATAGAGTTCTCTGGCACTCTGTTCTCTCTGCCTACCCTGCAAGGGATATGGCGTGATGATATGTTTGTTTGTTTGTTAGAAATTAAAAACAAAGATTCACAAGTTAAATAAACATATTTTGTTATCGAGATTTTAAGAAAAACTTATTAAGGGTGTTTTTTATATTGGGCAGACTGTCACAGAAAATATCCAAATCTAAGTGGTTTAATAAATTGTTGTAATTATCACAAGTGTGGTATAGGGGGGAGTGACGACCAAGATTTGTTTTTACTGACGGCAAGACAAAAAGTTTCTTTGATTATAAACACGCATGTAATATTAAATATATAACTCATAAACTTTTAGTAACTGGTCATATACAAAATGAGGGTGGTAATATTTATATTCTCATCGAAAAGGAGATTGAAAAAAGGAAATTCTCAGTACATGAACTGACTTTTGAATCCTTTTTAAATCTGAAAAACTTCAAGAAGATTGGGATCTGAACTTTAATGAAAGTAAGGAGCACTATTTCATGACATGACTTAAAGGTGATATGAGTGAATAAAGAAATACCTTTTGCATTTTTCAGACCTCGTAAAGAGATAACGTATACCAGGAAGTGAGCATCAGAAATAAGAGAAAGAAAATGCTTCCTCTGTGTGCAAATAAACCAACTAATGTCTGCATATAAAGGCAAAAGGCGATTGAGAATAAAAAGATAGATTTGAGTGAACTATTATCCAAAAGATAGATTTGAGTGAACTATTATCAAAAAGATAGATTTGAGTGAACTATTATCAAAAAGACAGGGATATGTAGCATCACCGTGGCTGTTTAACCTATTTATGGATAGCTGTTTGCAAGATTTGAAAAATAATGAATGTGGTAAACCACATTCATTATTACTACTAACTCATTCATTCTTAAAAGAATGAATGAGTTACTCATCAAATGTCTTCTTTATGCTGATGATCAGGTTTTACTTGCATCGTCGGCTGAAGACTTACAGGCGATGGTAACTACTATGCATGATGCTTTTGAAAGAAAAGGTATGAAAGTAAATGTAAGTAAGACGAAAGTAATGGTTTTTGAAAAGGATAAATGTATGACGGCATGTAATATTTTTATAAATGGTGAGAGATTGGAACAGGTGAAATAATTTGTATACTTGGGTGTACTGTTTACTAGTGATGGTAAAAATGATGAAGATGTTGAAAGACGAGTTAATGCTGGTAATAAAGTGAATGGGGCATTGTACGCTTTTATGAAGAGTAGGAATGTATCTAAAAAGGCACGCCTAGCTGTACATAAGGGAGTGTTAGTTCCCACTCTCATGTATGGCAGTGAAAGTTGGATTTGGCAGGGAAGACATGAAAGTAGAATAAATGCTGTAGAGATGAGAGCTCTTCGTAGTATGTGTGGTGTAAGTTTGAAAGATAAAATTAGGAATAGTATTATAAGAGAGCGCTGTGGTATGAATGAAGAAGTAGTGACAAAAATAAAAAAGGGTATGCTGAGGTGGTTTGGATACGTAGAAAGAATGAGTGAAGAAAGGTTGACGAAACAAGTATACAAAGCGAGTGTGAGTGGGACGATTACAAGAGGAAGACCACGTCGTACTTTCCTGGATCAAATTGAAGATGTGTTAGTGAAAGGTCAGATTAAGAGTACGCGTAGTCGTAGAGCATGCATGAAGACTGTGATGAGCGTGAATAAAGCGATGGAGGTATGTCAGGATCGTGGTTTGTGGCAATCCGTAGACTCTGCCTACCCCTCTGGGAAACAGGCGTGAGGCTATGTATGTATGTATGTATTATCAAAAAGATAGATTTGAGTGAACTATTATCAAAAAGATATATTTGAGTGAACTATTATCGAAAAGATAGATTTGAGTGGACTATTATCAAAAAGATAGATTTGAGTGAACTATTATCAAAAAGATAGATTTGAGTGAACTATTATCAAAAAGATACATTTGAGTGAACTATTATCAAAAAGATAGATTTGAGTGAACTATTATCAAAAAGATAGATTTGAGTGAACTATTATCAAAAAGAATATCCCAAATGTTTATTCGGACGTTCGTGTATTATAACTCTATTCTTTAATATTGTATTCATCCCTACATTGATTAATTACTGATTCCATACCAAATAAAATTTAAAAAAGAAAGTTAATTTAATTTTATATATTACGTTTAAACGTTTTAATTTTATTTTATTGAGGTTTAACTAAAGTTGGTCATTAAATTGTTTTATTTAATAGGTTAGATCACCAAAGTAGGTATACATTCTATTATTAATTTAGTTGGGTTTCCTTATAGCGAATTTGTTGTATAAATTGAGCTATTCCCATGCTTTATTATTATTATATTGATTTATAGAACCTATAAATAAGATAAAAATGCTATATTTGTTATTTGTATCTATTACTTACAAAGGACGCCGCAATATAAATATTGGGTATTTGACTTTTAATTAATTGAAAAATTACAATGTTAAGTTTATTCACGGTCTGCTAATTTGAATAAAGTGACCCAATCTCTAAATGTGTTTTCCTAAAGTAATCACTTACATACTAAATACTAAATTATACAATAATTTAGTTTAGTTTACTAAATTATACAGTAAATAATAAATAATTTAAAATGAAAAAGACTTGATATAAGACTTGTCTTTAAAAATATATGATTTACTATAAATAAAAAAAATGACAACTCAGAATTAACTTTCTAAGAAATTGTTTTTTAAATAAACAGTATTTATTTTCAGTATATTTTCTATTCAGAATTAATGAATAGTTAATCATACATTAATAATACAAATATTCATGATGTATATCTAGTCGGATAAGTTCTTATAGCAAGCTCTCCTTTTGCGCTTTCCCAACAATTGTCTTTTTAGAGTTAAATCAGTATTCCATTAAGCTTGCGATATATATACTTTTAAGCTCTTATATTTATCAAAGTGTATGAATGTGCCGTTGTGAAGTTGCAGTTATACACGTCATAAACCTTAATAAATTTTATGATTGTTACAAAAACTTCGTTATAAAATGCACAAGTGGTTTGTTAAAAACAAAATTTATAAAGTAATTACAATATTCAAAAATAATTGTTTTTAACTTAAAATCTGTAGCACTCCGCACGCCATCTGGCACGAGGCAGTTTCGCAATTTAGACCTTCGACTTTTACTTAGCGAACAAGTCTAACTTGAAAATTCGTTTGTAACTAAACAAGTTAACCCTTAACAAAGTGAAACTCAGGTCAAGAATGTCAACTACAACAAAGTCATGTTCACAAAACAAACATTTACAAACAAGTACAAGACAAGTATCGAACAAGTTCTGACGTTACTTTAGTTCGGACACAATGTATGTTTGGGGCCACATTGAATTATTGATTTAACGTTTGGTTACCAGTTTAACAAATTGTTATTTATACATTAATAGTTTATTCCTAAAGGTGTGCTCAGATGTGAACAACACCTCTTTAAATTGTAGCATTGTCTTTATCTTCTTCAACTCATACACTATTGGGCATAAAGCTATTTCCGAGGAGCAGTACTTCCAGAGTAGAAGCGTTGACCTACCAAACTATGACACCAATAAACAATACTCTGCGTGACAGTTACACAAACTACCGTTCGTATTTTTGTATGTGTATTACGCGATAGCAACGCCAATTATGGATGGATTTTTATAATTATTTCTTTGTTAGAAAGAGGATACTCTAACGGTGGTCCCATATGCAGGGTATCAGGATCTGATGCTGGGATCCTGGGAAAATCAAGAGTAATTCCTTAAAATGTAGGGCAAAAATGCTGCTTCTGATGCCTCTATACATAATTTATAATTCATCTAATTTAAGAAGTGCATTTTGACGTTTTGCATTTTTTAATACCCAATAACCTCGGTCAAACGTATACACATGATTGTAAACACTAAATCTGAAATTTTAAACAACCATTAAGTTATTTACATAATTAACATTGCGAGTGACTTTCTTGTACAATAATCTAATGTTGAAACTCGTAAAACTAATTTAAAATAGAAATGACATGGTAAATAGTAATTGTTAGTGATGACCTAACAATGTCACGTCATCACGTTCTATACAGTAGTACTTGACAACTTCCAATTCACGAATATTCAAATAATCGATATAAATATTAGAAAAATACAATTAATCGAATAGAGATTTTGACAGAGATGTACATTTTGACACTTTGATTGATGAGGAAATAATTATTAATGTTCGCGACGCTGATAATTCAAGTAATAATAGTAATTCTTAATAAATAGCTATTTTCAAATTCAGTTTTTGTTTTTAATTAACCTAATCCTACTAAATATGATGAGTAGATTCTATGTTGAAATAATTAAATTTGTTTAGTACTAATTTAGCACTTAATTTATTCATCACCTATTTGAAAATAAAAAATAAACCGATTATTAATTATAAAGAATCAATATCGATTTCTCAGTAAAATCAGATATTTTCGATAGCAATTATTTGGTTCACATACCTAGACAACTTACTTAGACAGCTGTCAAAGTGCACTTCTTGATTAGACAGACTATAGTTTGATTATTTGTGTATGGAGATTATCTTTATGAGCTTTAGCTGATGGTAAAACAACAATGTTACTAAGGGGTAAAATAAGGGTCACGCGATGAACATTTATATGGAAGTTTATCATTTTCAAAGTTAGAAGTACGAAATTTCACACACCTGCATCTTTTTAGAAATAAAAGAATATGAGTGTTAGCGTTTTTTCAAAATTTCACTACTAAGGGGTAGTATAAGTAGTATAAAATAGGTAAAAACAAGTAAAAAAAAAAATTTTTTTAATGAATATATATATATTTTTTTTTTAAATATTATATTTATATTTTTTCCAATTTTGTTAAAATTTCGTGTATTAAGCCAATACGTTGAGATCGTTGCTCCTCGATTTGGTTTGATAACGTTCGCGAATCAAACTGAGTCGCTGAGAATGACTTTTTGTAGTTTCATTACGCCTAGATAAGTTTGTATATGCCCTCATCTGAGAAAGCCTATTGACCCGTTACTCGTCACTCTCATTTGTAATATTTATCTCATTTCCTAACCCCATTTTTCTTTAAACGAGTGTCTCTCTCGTCACTCGTTTCTTCCAAACGGTGCTGTCTCATTTGAGCAGCCCGTTTACTAGGCCTACCTATTAAAAAAAATCTGAATTCACTTATTTTCCACTAAAAACTGGCAAATAAAAAAATATTTAAAAAAAAACCGACTTCAAAACTATACCTACGATAAACGATATACAATAAATCTACACTAAAAAGTAGAAAATAATTCTTTTAATTAGTTTAATCTCAAAAGAATAACAGACCAATTTACGAAATTATAGTATACCTACCTATTTACAGGTAGGTATGTAAAAACTTATACTATGTCAAGAAAAATGGATAATAATATTATATTTTGTATTTCAAAGCAAGGAGCATTGAAATATAATAAACGAAATTATTAATATTTATTTACAAGTACTATTTTTTTGGAGTCGGTGCCAGCTAAATCAAAATTAAATTCCCTTGCATAAATCTTTTAAGCGCATTAAATCATCAACGAAATCTGCCCGCGTTCGGGTAGTTCACTCAGTGACATCGCCTCTCCTTTCTCGCACCTGCCTCGCTCCGGCTATCGCCCTATTCGCAGTGATCGTCCATCTTTGCGTAGGTCAGGTAGATACTGCGTGAGCCGCGTGATGTTTGCAAAGTAGAAAAACTGTCCTTGGCTGGCACCGACTCCAAAAAAATAGTACTTGTAAATAAATATTAATAATTTCGTTTATTATATTTCAATGCTCCTTGCTTTGAAATACAAAATATAATATTATTATCCATTTTTAAGTCATTTTACATAGTATAAGTTTTTACATACATATCTGTAAATAGGTAGGTATACTATAATTTCGTAAATTGTTCTGTTATTCTTTTGAGATTAAACTAATTAAAAGAATTATTTTCTTCTTTTTAGTGTAAGTTTGTTGTATATCGTTTTTTAGTAATAAATGATGTTACTGAATACTGCATAATTCTATCTCCACGAATTACTGTTTCAGAATTTGTATCATTACTTTATATAGTAATAACATCCGACTCACGCACTCACGTGTTTGATACTCGTCATTGCTATTAATTATGCAAACATGAAAAATGTTTCGCCCAGTAAAGGAACGGGGAAACTCTAGAAGTAACTTGTATTGTTATGAAATATCGTCTCTTAGTGCTGTAGACTTATTCACACGTAAAGGAAGACGATAAAACATGTGGAAAGCAATTAAAATATAGTCATGGATATTTGTATCTATTGTCTAAACAAAGCTGGGCCGAGTCAGTCAGCTAAGAATAACTTTCACAATAACTTCGTTATTAGGTCCTAACGTTGAGTTATGGAGCAATAATGTAATAATTAGATTGTAATATATTTTATTACCTAATTTAAATAATAAAATTAACTTCTATTTCAAAATCTAATGCCTTGCGAGCAATTATAGTCATAAATTTTAATTAAAATTAGTTCTTAAGTGAAGTCTTAAAGACTGGAATTAATTTTTATAAGTGTATGATAAATCTCATGATAAATCTGTAAACGTTTGGGCTGTCGTTTAACAAGTCCAGGAAATAAAATAAAACTATACACCGTGTGTCGTAAAGGTAGAAGTAATACTTTTATATGACAGGGAAATATTTATATGACAGGGAAATATTTATATGACAGAGAAATATTTATATGACAAGGAAATATTTATATGACAGAGAAATATTTTAATTACTTATCAATTACTTTGAAATAGCATAGACTAACAAGTCTTGAAAAATTTACACCCACTAGTAACAGAAGCAACATTGAGATGATTTCGAGTGACAATAGTAAATTATACTGTACAGTGGTACCTCGAGGTACGAGTGCCCCAACATACGAGGTATTTGAGATACGAGCTGTCGAACGAGCGAAGTTTCGATTTGAAATACAAGCGACATTTGAGATACGAGGCACGGCCAACTGCGACGCTCCACCAAGTGTAAGAAAGCTGCAAGTGGCCAGCAAAGTTCTCTCGGTCAGAAGACTTATAAACAAAAACTACGTTCGACAACTCAAGTGCCAAACAAATTAGATCTGTATTAAACTATAAGCCGTGCGGTGATGTACTAACAATTCGATCCATCACCCTTTAGCTTGCCCGTGGCTGTTGTAAAAGACAATTGACGGATTTAATATGCATAAAAGCACAAGTAGTGCATGAGAAGGATAATTAAAATTGAAACCTTATACCAACTCTGTCTGTTTAGCGTGGTATTGTAGATCAATTTTCCTCCATTAATAGAGGAGAAAGGTGGTTCGTATATTGAGCTGAGGTGATGAAACTATGGCGAGACTTGTAACCCATATCCAACGGTGGGCCTTATGGATTTTACTTTAAATTGATTCGATCAATTTTATTTCAAATTGTTTACTGTAAGAAAGACTCTGAAACAAGAGGTTCATCGGGACTAGGTACATAAGTAGGTCGTGGTTGTATCAGAGACAGACGTCGCGACGGCTCTGGCGCCAGCTACGGTTTACGACCATAGAGCTGGTAAAGAAAACAGATGTGATGTTAGGTAAGTACTTCGGGGTGTAGCACATGACGGGTGATGATAAAAGGCTATGCAGTTTTCTTTTAAAGTCCACTACCGTAATAGCTCATTGGGCATTTTGCTTGTACAAACCTACTAAAATAAAAATCTTTTTTATTAATTTGTTATACTCTCTTGATAAATTTATGGGGTTTCTTACATATACTATGAAATCTTGTAGAAGCAATTAAGAAGCAATTTTTGAATTGACTAAATTAATGCTGATGTTTTTTAGTAATAAACAGTGTTTATTATTGTTTTAAATTTTTAACTTAACAATTGTAGAAACGTATCAAATCACACATAATAATTTTAAAAATAATAAAGTCCCACAATTACACCAGGTTTGCCTCATTTCATTAATAAAGTCCCACAATTACACCAAGTTTGCCTCATTTCATTAATCATATTATGTGTAAAACCATGGCTAATTTAAAAAAAAAGTAAATAAAAATTTCGCAGCACAGAGAGCATATCGTTCTAATTAACTTGCCTAATTGATTTGTAATGTGATGGTTGCGCTGACTCTGCACTCTGCATATAATTAACGACCATTTATTGTGTTTATTGTATATGAAATCCCTTGCGATTTATATATTTATTACTTAATGGAGGATGTTATTGCTCGCGCGATAACGTAATAAGAGTACAATTGTCACCACGTTACAGTCGTAAAAATTCTGAGATGTCACTAGAAGAATGTACAGCCCGACAAGTGCGTTACCGCACTTAGGCAATAACCCCACCATCAAATGTCTACCTCATATGATATTCCATGGTGTCTGCCTCTATGAGGCGCCGGAACGAGTTCGGAAGGATTCCCGTGACCCGGGGCGCCACCAGCAGCCGGGGAGGCGCAGGCGCGAATATCTGCGCATGATGCCTCCCTAACCGAGGCTTCGGGTGATCGGACCGGGAAATTGTCCAGTCACACGACGTGATGCCACCGCGTGAGGGCGACGCCCCGACGGCGAAAGCTGTCGGGGCATCGACGAGAGAGGAACCCGCAAGGGTATACCGCCGGGCGGGCCACCGAAGGCAAAGATCGGGTACCGGTGGCCCGCTCATACGGCGAGGGTTTGCTTGCAGGGTGGGTCCATGGGGTTGCGCGCTGCCTCTTTTATCACCCCGGATCGATTTGTCGGGGCGCGACCACATCCATGGTCCACCCTGCAAAGAAAAAAAAAATGCTGTCTACCTCCAGCTGTGGATTGCACAGCACATTGAACAGTAAATAATGACTATGACAGGGTTTTAGTCTTAAAATAAACAAAATATATATTAAAAAGATAGTGAATGTGTTTAATACAAATATCATCCAACATCCTTATGGTACCTATAAGCCGCATAGGTAACCAACTTGTGATTGCAATATTTAATCTTTGTCAATACGAGTGTAGACGTAGCATCCCTTATTCTCACTGGGTCCCCATTGGTGGATACAGTTTCCATTCACAAATTAACCAATAACATGACACACAAAAATGTTTGAACCACTCACAGAGTGAGCAATGTTACCAATAGTTCTGTGCTTGCGCTCAGTACTACATCAAGTATGGCGGTAGTGCTTGAAGTCGCCTCTGTTTGTTAATAATTGTGTTAAATAATGAATATTGTGTTTGTTAAGTGTTAAGTGTTTGTTAATAAATATGATTATTATATACATAGATATTTTACTAATAATTATATTGGTGAGTTTTTTGTGACGTCATTTAATTGGTTTTTGTTTTGTATGTCTCATTAAAATTGTATATTTATCAATCAGACCATCAAATTCCATTGTTGGATGTAAGTTTCCCCTAATTATATAATACTAAAACCACTAAGTTAATGTCAGGTATAAGTATCCTACCAAAACCCACAGCTGAGGGAGCTGTGGGTTTTGGTTTTGTTCTAGACCTACAATAACATCAAGTCTGGTGATATGTTATGTTCTAACCGCTACAGCACGCGGGCCGCCGGCCATGCGCTAACACATAGCTAGCTAGCTGTAGTGCCTGTAGTTTATGTTACAAGACACTAAGCAGACCTAGAATATATTTAAATCTACGCGTAGAGCCTGACTTTAGTTGTAGCTTAGTTAGTCAGAATGATGTCGTCCATAAACACAACAAGTGAGTCAGCCACACAATCGATTCAAACCATCAGATATCCTCGCTGGACACGGGGCTCCATGTGTGAAATACAAGTATCATTATCTCACAATATCAAGTCCAATATTTCTTTAACGCCGAATAGTTATTTTGAAATAAAATGTAAGTGCTCCCGTGACTGTGAACGGTGAAAGTTATTCAAAGTATTGTTCAGTTAGAAATCAAATACTCTAACTCATTGTAATCAGTAAATACAGTTTTATTTTAAATATGTAAATATTCGAGTAAACATCAGATATTATTTTTGGCTATTTTTAACCGACTTCTAAAAGGAGGAGGTTCTCAATTCGATTGGTATGTTTTTTTTATGTATGTACACCGATTACACTGAAATTTATAATCCGATTTACGTGATTCTTTTTTAGTTTGATGCGGAATAGGTGCCATTTGGTCCCCTTAAAATTTAAGATAGTTTGGCACAATAGTTTACATTTTATGAACCTTTTTTTATTTATGGTGTCGGAAGCGCCTATGTTAAACTACATAGCAAGCTATCGCGACAAGTGGCTCCGCTACTAATTATAATACCATATCATGTACTTTTTTATGTAACCTTCATTAATTTCATTAAACTTACTATAATAGCGTATACCTTTCGTAGACCTACCTATAGCTACTTAAAAAAAATACTAAGTATTTAATATATGACAATAAACAGCAAAGAAATGTTACAGTTACCTAATTTAACCTAGAAAAATCTTACTGTACTATATAGAACACCTATTACAGACACTAAACAGTAAAAAAAAACGTTTAAAAAAACCGACTTCAAAAACTATAAAAAGGTGTCGGTGTCGGTATCTTTAGTGTAGGAATTTCATTACAGTAAGTAAGCTGTTTATAATTTTGTTTAAGGCTTAGCACCGACGGATCAAAACCGGATAAAAAAATAAATAATAAAAAACGACTAAATAACGACGAAATAAAAAATAATAAATAACGGATAAAAAAATACCGTAATTTGGCACATACAAATGATAGTATTTTAATTATTTTGTACAACATAGTAGTTTTTGAAGTCGGTTTTTTAAACGTATTTTTTTTTATATATTATATAAGAAAGTTCAGCTTTTGTTTTATTGGTCAGTAATGAAATTAAGATCATTCTATCCTGATTCACGTGATGTACTGATATCCTAGGCCTTCATATTCTTCACTTCCTACACTACGTATAATTAGGTACATTTTATTAATATATTAGTAAAGATTTGACTTGGTAGTCAAGCGATGTCCTCTCGTATAGCAAGTTAGATTTTCATCTGACACAATTCTTGGCGCGAACTACAAATAGTTGTTTTAAATCCGTTTATTGTATATTTACAAGGTCATCTCCCATTGACTAGTTCCTAGTGCACGGTTTTGTTTTTATATAAAAATAAAATATTGTAAAGCGCATTCTGTTGGGGTATAAGATAAAATATAACCGCTCATCACATTAACATCATCTCAACGTATATACGTCCAGCGTCAGGTTCAAGTTCCCTACATAGTGAAGAAGGGCAATTGACCGACAATACCACGTCGGTCAGTTGCTACAGTTTAATTTCGAATTGTCTCACTCTTGTGTTGTTGTTACCTGTATACTATATCCCTATGAAGCATGTACACTAGAATATATGAATTTTTACAAGACGTATGCATAACTATATGAAATCGAATGAAATTCTTATAATAATTTTTACATAATATATAATAATGATTTCTAATGTTCACGTGAGTATTAAACATTTGAAATAAAACTACTTTTACAGATTCCTCGAACACTTTACAGTGACCATGATCACTGTAAAGTGTTTGTAACGTCGGTAAATTAAAAATCAAATACAAACGCGATATAATCTGTAAAAAATAGTTTTATTTCAAATAATGCATTATCATAAAAAAATTGACAATAAATTCAATATTAATCGTAAATGATTACGTTTTATAGTTTTTCAATTGTATGATAGGCTCTCGTAGGTTGGTGCTGAACATCGGCGTCGGACTTTGATTGAAAGTAACCGTCTCTAACACAACGCTGAGTTGTTCGACCTTTTGACAATAACAATACTAGTACGTGTGGTGGGAGCTACGAATACTACCAATATTTAAAATTATCGTGAATGTCGTGAAAGATGACTACGAGTATAACATCGACCATTTTTTTTGTAAAAAAAATGATCGAGTATTACATCGCTCATTTTTTTTTTTTTTTTTTTTTTTTTTTTGGTTGTGGGTAGTTGCTAGATCACAAGTGTTTAAATGGTACTCTATAAAAATATTTAAATTAAATAATAAGTAACTATAGTTTATTAACTTAAATGGAACCAATAATTAGTTAAGGACATATATCTGCTGGTTTTGTGTTATCTCTTCTAAAAAACAAAGTGTTCATACTTTTTATATTAAACAAAGTTTTCATACCATCATGCAGTCTTCAGTGAAAGAATCTTTGTCTGGATTAAAATCAAGCTTTGAGGAGAGAATGGCAAGTTTTGAAGCTGAACTATTAAAACGAAGTACAGGTTCAACCAGTACCTCTGGTCTTACTGAAGAGTTTGCCATCTTTAAAGCATTTGTAATGCAATCACTGAAGGCCCTCCAATCACAATTAGAATTAATTGTTAGAGATGTGGATAATTTAGAGATGAGGAGTCGTAGAAAAATGTTACTCTTGCATGGTGTGGCTAAGCTTAAAAATGAAGATACCGTTGATGTTGTTGCTAATGTTTTGAAGCAAAGTCTTAACATTACTTCTTTCAGTACTGAAGATATTAAGCGCTCCCAC
This sequence comes from Lymantria monacha, assembly GCA_905163515.2. Taxonomy (NCBI): domain Eukaryota; kingdom Metazoa; phylum Arthropoda; class Insecta; order Lepidoptera; family Erebidae; genus Lymantria; species Lymantria monacha. The sequence goes on from LR991101.1 coordinate 28,971,389, forward strand.
AGAATGGGCAGGCTATCATCTACTGGGAAACCTCGCCCCATATTGGTAAAATTTCATAGTATTACAGTAAAACAGAATGTCTGGTTCTCAAAGACAAAATTGAAAGGCACTGGTATAACATTGTCAGAATTCCTAACTAGGTCCCGGCATGAAGCTTTTATGGCTGCACGAGAGCAATTTGGTATTATGAAGTGTTGGACTCGAGAAGGCTGTGTTTATGTGGTGAGCTCAGATGGCATACGCCACAGAGTTACAGGGCTCGAGGATTTAAATAAGCTAAAATCTGTTAGCGTTGAAGAAAAGACTGTACCAACAAAAAATGTGGTACACAAATCAAGAAAGGTTACTACTACCAGAAAGTAATGAATTTGTAACTCATAATATTGTGCGACCAACCTACTTCTAACACTGTATTGGATTTGCTGTTATTAGCACTGCAATGCCTTAGTCAACATTGTATAGTTAGAATATTATTAGACTGCTAAGGTAATCTTTATCACAAGCATCATATATCTATCTCATTTCTTTGTTTTCTTTTTTCTTTCTGTAGATTAATAAATATTACACTATAACATTACTGCTGACATATAGGCATTATGGCTGTCACATGTATACATAATACTTATTTCTACCCTTGCTTTTATATTATTTGTACAGCCTTAACTGAAATAATATGTTATCATTTAAAAGTTCTTCTTAATGAGCATGCCTCTGTGGGTGATTAACAGCAGCTTCGCCAATGTAAAGTAGAATAAGTTTAAAAAATTATAACAGATTTGTATTTTAGTTGTCAGTCGTGTCGGTTAAAGGCTTAAAGGTCATGTTAATTATCGATATCATTTAATAAGTTATAAGTTATGACAAGTGATCTATTGATGTTTTGTTTACTTTTATTCTGTCAAAGTATAAACTGTCAAACATAGAGTAAAAATTAGCAAGTGCATACTGCCTACAAGTTGCGTTTCGTTATTGTGTTTGATTGACTATATCTTATAATGGGTCATTTTGCAAAACTATGCATCTTATTGTATTATTAGTTATTATTAGCACTTATTAATCACTTAATCATTACTGAAGTTTGGTATGGTATTGCAGTGTAATAAATTCTGTAGTTACAGTTATATGTTATGAGATACAGAGTTATATCTTCTACCTTTGTAATATACAATTCTTTTATTTTCTTTTTTAAACATCACAGAATCGGCAGATGGTCATTACACTCAATTTTTTTTTTTTTGTGTTAATTGTATATTCTTATTTATTTTGTTATTATTTTAATTTTTTGTTTTTTTTTGTTTGTTACTTGTAAATTCTTATTTATTTTGTTATTATTTTAATAACATATACTATATTATCTCTTTTTATTTATTTATATTTTTATTTTATATATTATTATTATTTTATACTATATATTTATACTATTTACATTTTGTATTATATATACATTTATGTGTATGTGTGTGTGTATACATATATATTGCTTTTTATACTATATATAACTTAGTATTTATTTATTCTATTATTTTATATAACATGATAAATTCGGACGCTAGTGATAATGATAGTTACTTTTCTGCAAACAGTAGTGATAGCAGCTTTTTAAGTTTACCACCCCTAGATGACGTATTGCAATCAAATTTCTCGGATGTACCCGCGAATTTTAATGTGGTTCACTTGAACGCTCAAAGTATTCCTGCCCATCATTCCGATATGTTGGCTAATCTCCGCGACAAGAATATCCATGCAATTTTAGTTTCCGAATCATGGCTAAAACCATGCCTGTCGTCTAATTTATACACCCTTCCAGGATTCGAGCTGATCAGAAACGACCGAACGGCGGGTGGTGGCGGTGGTGTTGCTATATACCTGCGTAATCACTTACCTTTCACTCTCGTTAGTGTGTCACCACAACCGCTGTCAGTAAATACCGGAGAGCATCTCTTCTTGTCTGTGGAACTTAGTCACACCAAGATTCTATTGGGTGTGTACTACTGCCCATCGCTTCGAAATAACTATTTTCCCTCCTTTGAACAACTATTAGAAGAAACGGTACCTTCTTATAATCATACCATAATAATGGGCGACTTTAATACGTGTCTCCTAAAAAATGATGTCCGTTCCACATTGCTTCATTATACTTTAGAATCACATAATCTGAATATCTTACCTCTTAATGCTACTCATCATTTCCCAAACTGTAAACCTTCTCTTCTTGATTTAATTTTCGTTTCTTCACCTAGTCATGTTGCTAAACATGGCCAACTCTCAGCTGATGCCTTTTCGTATCACGATCTGATCTTCCTGTCATATAAAGTACGCCCACCAAAGTGGAAGCCTAAAATTCTTCTGCAGCGTAGTTTTGGTAATATGGATATAAGTAAGCTCCGTAAAGATGCTGGGGAAATAGACTGGAGTTCTCTAATTGACTCTCATTGTGTCGATGCCAAAGTCAATATACTGACCTCAAAACTTATTCATTTGTATGACGTACATGCTCCCATGCGCAAAATTAAGCTGAAGCACCTACCATCTCCTTGGTTGACCGACGATATAAAAGTCATTATGGCTAAAAAATCTGCGGCTAAAACACGATACAAATACAGACCAACTCCTTTAAATTTGGAAAAGTATGTTGCTATACGAAATCACTGCAATAGGTTATGCAGAAATGCACAACGCCAACACATACACAGTACGATAGAAAATGGAGACCCAACTAAACTTTGGAAGTTCTTAAAAACATTGGGAGTCGGCAAAACACAAGAAGATTCAATTCCTACAAACCTTGACATAAATTCACTGAATTCTTATTTTTCATCTTCACCCAATTTTAATAGGACAATTAAGGAAACTACCTTACGATACCTTTCGTCACTTCCTCCTCTAACACACTCATCTTTTGTCATTAACTCATTTACTGCTAGTGATGTGAAAAAGAGCATACTATCTATTTCTTCAAACGCAGTAGGGCATGATTGCATAAGTCGAAATATGATTATTCCTATATTAGATGAAATTCTGCCTATTCTGTGTCATATACTAAACTATTCTATCTCTTCTGGCATCTTTCCATCTACATGGAAAGATTCACAAATAATTCCTTTACCCAAAAAGGCAAAACCTTTATGCTCCGCTGACTATCGTCCAATATCTATACTACCTTTTCTTTCTAAATCTCTAGAACGCCTTGTTCATACTCAACTTAGCACCTTCCTCTATACAAACCAACTTCTAAGCCGCCTTCAATCTGGATTTCGCCCTGGGCACAGTACTACCTCAGCGCTTGTTCACATTACTGACGATCTCAGATCAGGCATGGAAGATGGACATTTAACTGTTTTATCTCTTTTAGATTTTTCCAATGCTTTCAATAACGTTGATTATGACATTTTACTTAGTGTGTTACGCTCATTTAATATATCACCATTGGCAATCGATTGGTTCCGAAGTTACTTGTATGGCCGCCGGCAACGTATATGTGTCAAAGACTCCTTTTCTTCTTGGTGCAATACCCATGCAGGTGTACCACAGGGAGGAGTTTTATCTCCTCTGCTCTTCACAATTTTCATAAATTCTATCACTGATCAATTAGTTTCTGCCTACCACCTTTACGCAGACGATCTACAAATTTATACACAAGCTCCCTACGATAAACTTTCAGACGCAGTTATGACTATCAATACAGATTTAGCACGAATAGTTAAGTGGAGTAGAGATTATGGACTTATGGTAAATCCTACGAAGACCCAAGTTATAGTTGTTGGCAGTTCCAGGATGTTGTCTAAGATTGCTTGGTCAGAAATATCACCAGTTGAATTTGATGGAAATATTATACCAATTAGCAAAAAAGTTAAAGATCTAGGCATCTATATTGATAGTACGTTATCTTGGAGTCCACAGATACAAGAAACTAGCCGCAAACTGTACGCGTCAGCTAAAGCCTTGCGGAGGATACGAAACTTTCTACCAATCGCCACCAAGATTATGCTAGCAGAAACTCTCCTACTTCCTATTCTTGACTACGCTGATGTCAGCTACCTTGATCTTACGGAGGCACAACTTGACAAATTAGAACGTCTCCAAACTTTCTGCATACGCTTTATTTATGGATTACGTAAATATGACCATGTCTCTGAGTTTCGGGATAAGCTCAAGTGGTTGCCCATTCGCCTTCGCCGGAATATTCATATACTTACATTTTTATATAATGTTCTATTTAACCCAACAACTCCCTTCTATCTTAAAGAACGATTTAAGTACTTACATGACACACATGCGAAATTCCTGAGGTCCTCTGAAAATTTGAAGCTGAAGATACCAACTCACTGCACAGATTTTTTTGCTAAGTCGTATACTGTAAAGGCCACTGTGTTGTGGAACGCATTACCCGTTGCTATTCGCCAAGCGAAAACTTTACCTATATTTAGAAAAATGTTGACGGATCACTACTTGTCGTTATAATATACCAACTTATTTCAGGCGTGCAGATTTCTGTAAATATATGTGTATAACGTGTTTATGTATATGTGTATGTATGTATGTGTATATATGTATGTCTGTGTGTGTATGTATGTATGTGTGTTTATGTATGTGTATATGTATGTATATGTGTAGGTATATGTATGTGTATATCTTATTTTTTATTTTATTTTTTTATGTATATATATATATTTTTTGCCCTTTTATATTTTAAACCAGTAGCAAACTACCTACCACATCTCTTTTCTGTCAGCTTCATCCTGAGGTTGCCTGGAAGAGATCACTGAAAGTGATAAGGCCGCCCTTTGTACATTACATAGTAGACTAGCTCTTAAGTGAAGTTTTTCATTGTAACTGGTGTGCAAATAAAGAATTTTCTATTCTAATTTTCTATTCTATCGACCAACACTAACTCCATCTAATGTCGTTCGGTCAACAATAACATTACTGAAGATAGTTAACGTCAGACACGGTGCTGGTCATAAAACTATTGTTAATAACTATTTACAGTATGTACGATCTTTTTTTTTTAATTTTTTTTTTCCTCAAGGTGGACCATGGATGTGGTCGCGCCCCGACAAGTCGTCCGGGGCGACAGAAGAGGCGGCACGCAACCCCATGGACCCACCATGCAAACACCTCTCTTCGCCGTGCGAGCAGGCCACCGGTACCCGATCTTTGACTTCGGTGGCCCGCCCGGCGGTATACCCTTGCGGGTTCCTCTCTTGTCGATGCTCCGACAGCTTTCGCCGTCGGGGCGAACACAGAAAAGCCATCAGCCGGAGGGTCAGAGACCTCGCCCACACGGGTGCGCCGTACATTGCCATCGAGTGGATCACCCCCGCATACAGCCGTCGGCCCTCAAAGCTAGGTCCGCCCACGTTCGGCATGAGCCGTGATAGGACGGACGCCGCGCCGACTAGCCGGGGAGCAATTAGACGGAAGTGCTCCCAGAACGCCCATCGCCCGTCCAGCACCAGGCCCAAGTACTTCATATGGGCCTGGATACTGATGTGGATGGAGTTGACGACCATCGAGGCGTCGCTAGGCGGCCTTACACGGGGCCCATGGAATAAGAGGGCTTCCGTCTTGTTTAGGGCCACACTGAGCCCCAGCGCCTCGATTCGCCTGCCCATCTCCTCGGTACAGTATGTACGATCTAAGAGCAGTACATATTGCGTCGACGTGCAGGAGAATGATGGTGATGTTTAAAATGTTATTGATTTATGAAGTATTGTTGACATTTATTGTTCATATATCATCGTACAAACTACGTAATCTTTGTATCAATAAAATAATTTCCTTTGTACTTTGTATATTTCAGTTAGCATTGATGATATTTACATGTGGCTACTGTCTGTACCGAGTTAATAGATTACAACGCACTGGAGAGGTAAGTACCGCTCACATGTTACAAGAATTAATAGAAAAAATCAAATAAATTACAAAAATATTATATTTTGTCTTCGAAGAAAATTATTAAAAAAATAATAGTCTGTAATAACTGTTACTCTGTCGATACAATATCAAGTCCGTAGACCAGAAGGTCGTGAGGCGAGACAACACAAACATAATAACCAACAAAATAGATTTAAAAAAATAAAAAAATTGTAAATCTAAAGTTGTCGTTTTTGGATAACATCCAAAACCCTGTATTCACAAATACGAAATTAATATTTTTTTAATAAAAAAATAATCGTGTATCCTAGTCTAGTGTCCAATTTTAATATTGTGGTTTACTGCGAGTACGTCTCCAACGTCGCATATTTTCTCTGTTTAATGTTAATGTTGCTATATTTGTGTTTCAAGTTCGAATTCAAAGTACAAATTGTTAATTAATTTTAAACAAATTCAAATGATAATTATTTGTTTGTGTTTCGGTCCCGTCGCAGTCCAATTATACAAGTTACGCTCGCCGCCAACTGTGACGTCTGCTGTTCATTTCAAACAAAATTGTTAGAAAACTTTATAAACGCAACTTTATTATACAGATTACGTCGCTGTACTCACAGTATTGACCTCGCGCACTGATCATTCTGTATTCCTATTCTGACAAAGAACATTTATTTGTAAAGCTTTCAAATACAAGTTCGGAGACAATTATTTTTACTTTCATTTTTGTTGAGTGGTACAGTACAACACAATACACATAAATTGATGTGAAGGTGAATTCGTTTGTTTATTTGATATGTTTCCACGCCTCACTTGCTCAACGGATCACGTTAACATTGTATACACGTAGTCAGGGATATAGGAAAGCTATAAGTAATTGTCATCCAGGAAAATGTATTGTTAAACGTGTATACTGTTAAATAAGAGAGATATAAACGTATCGTCTTATTCCAATGTTAGTTGATATTTAACAATTGCTTGCAGATATCAATATTACTTAAACCAACCAAGGTTGTGTTCTCACACAAAAGAGAAGGTGAATCAACAGAAGAGCTCAGGTATACTATCAATACACATTATATTTAGCGACGTGCACAATGTCAGCGTGGATGACATGTTTTTGTCTTTAGATAAAATTGAAAGTGATTTTCGTGTGGTGATGGAGTAAGCATACAATTCACCACCCTTTCTTATCTTGCCCGTGGGTGATCTTAAGAGATGACAAAGGGATAAAAAGACATATAACATCTATGCAAGAGTAGGAAAACTTGAAACAAAATCTTTTGCCAACACGATTAACCAGCGTGGTATAGTAGGTTAATTTCCCTCCCATTATGTAGGAGGCTCAAGCCCAACAGTGGGACGTAAATGGGTTCAAATGAAAATTGAAAGAAAATTTCATTAAAGATATATTTGCATGTCACTCACTATTGATTACTTCAACAGTGAGTCACTTAAAATTATACCCTACTATCTAGTCTTACAACAGAATAGATCAGGCAGACAATAAATTTTAATTGGGTTGAGTCTACAATGAGATCTAACCACAACAGTCAGTGAAACAGCCCAACATATATAGGTAACATATATGAGATGAGACAATGGATTCATTTACGACGCCATTGACAGTCTAACCAATTAAAGAAGACTAAACAACAGAATTCTGAGACAATTGGATTTTACGACTTATAATACTAGTTAGAAAAAGATATATATAGTTACTAGCATACTTGGTCACGCGTTGCTGTGGCTAAGGTAGCCTCAGTAACACGTGGCGTAACCAATGCTAATAAATTTTAGCTTATATGAAACGTTTGTACGTTTAACGTAGCGCGATTTATTAAATACTTACTCAATCTAGACAACAGATACCGCCATCTATTAGAATCGATTGGAGATAACAGATAATTGTGACTGTCAAATAAAAGACGAATAATTTGCAATAAAATAATATTGCGACAATAAATTGAGATGGAAGCTATCCTATCTTTTAAGTTGGATCAAACTACACATGCTGTGCAAATTTGATTAAAATCAGTTAAGTACTTTAGGAGTCCATCGCGGACAAACAAAGTGACACGTAATTTATATATATTAAGATATGTAATGTTTGCGGTTAGCTCACTACGACCAATGATCTAACAGAAGATGGACAAACGGAGGAAAGATAGATTTTATGTTGACGTACGGGTTTGTAGTATTGACAATGAACTGTGAAGTATACGATCGAACTGTTTGTAGCATCCGCTGTATCCATTGTTGAGTGGGAGATATATTAGTAACTAACTTAATAAATATAAACACTTTATATTTATTTCATTAATAAAACTATGTCATTATTATCATTTAAGAAATCATAACGAAGTCGATTTGTTTACTCAGTGGGTTTGTTATTCATATGTTATATAGCAAATGACGCCTCGTGCCGCTTTAGGTCGCCTGAGGTTGGCCGGACTGAAGACAGTACCCATTACGTTGGGACGACGTCTCGATGTATACTGAGACTGATCTTATACAGTTTGCAATCAAAGCTGGAAATATTACTAACGTTATATTTATATCCAGGACGGTGGTTGCCTACCAGAACCCTTTCACCGGTGACTACTGCGTGCACAAGAGTCGCCTAGGTGCTGCAGGTTACGTGAACAATCTCCAGCCGGACTCGCCGGACAGCGGAGTCTCTGATGAGTACGAACCATTGAATATAGAACCGATGGGACCACAGCCGAGTCTGCCGCAAGTGATGCAAGATAGAATACCTAGCAAGCTTATGTCCACGTCCCAGGTATTTTTATATAGTTTTAACACATTTGTATGTAGAATTTCCTCATTTTATTAAATGATTAATTAGTGAGGACAGTCAACATTTTTCTGATGAAGGATTAAGGAAAGAATGGGACATCTTTTATTTTTTTCCTGGAAGTCCTAAAATCGCTGAGAGATCATCACAATAACCAGGAAATGGACAATAGCAATCTTCTGGGCAATTTCTAACATTATCTACAGTCACGCTTACCAAGCGTGGCAATTATGTCATTGTTGGGGTGCCCGTGTAATTTCCCTTCTTATTTCATTGAGATTTAAAAAGTATGAAAATATGTTTGTCTCTACGCCTTTGTGTGAAAAAATAGAGAATGAACATTTATGTGATTACTGAATGAACCTCTATCTCAACGCTAATTAATAAATCTCCTCTCAAATGTTCAGTTTAGTGGCCCTTTGAAACAACCAAGTTGAATTAGATGTAATTAATTAGATCTATATACTAACGCAAGTAGCTCCAAACTTACGAACTCTGTTATCTCGTTAGCTTTATGATATTGACGAGATTATTGGCCGCTGTTACACACTTATATACAATAATCACAATATTGTATATATATACTTACATTTAATATTGCCAATTTGTGGTTTTATTGGATTGCTCGTGTGTCTATCTGTCCGTCCGACACTGACAGTTACCCAAACTATGAGTGGAATAAATTAAATTCGAATAAACATACATTAGTATTTTTGTCGCTGAAATATGAACATGTAAATTAAATTAAATAAGCTTTTAAACGAAGGTAATTTCTGGTCTGATGATCTTATTACGTGCGGTGTTGGACAGAGATTGTCCATTGTATCAGAGCATGAGACATTTAATAATATGTACGAGCTACTTCACCAACATATCTTAGCTTTAGCGGTGCTATTTTATAATCGTTGCCACTAATATTAAACTAGACATAATTACTTTTTGGAATAATTGTTTGAGTTCATAATAAGGTCCCATAGACGAAATAAAATATAAAAAATAAAGTAGCACCTTTACCACGTATATATCTCTATAATAAGAGTCTCCCCTTGGCGGGATAATGAAGCGTCATGTGGAGGTCTTGTATAATATTCAATACCATAGGGTTTTAACGTGTTATATTGAATAATTTTGATCAAATTGTATGTGAAATGATGCAGAGGAAGTGCCGGGGTATTGTGAATGTGGTATAACAGTGGTTTGCATATGTTTTCGTTTTCCACAAAACGTCCTGAAAATACCATTAATAACTACTGAAAAAAAAATTCTCCTTTGAAATATATTTATATCTCCACAAAGTTTATATTTATTATCTTAATACTCCTGATATAGTTTATAATTTGAAAGTTACTCCGAGAGCTGTAGAGCGAATCTATCCCTAGAGTTAATTTCAAGTAAAACCTTTGAAACTGTTTGAGAACTAAAATAACTAAGCTATTGGCAACCTCAGGGGTCTCTATATATAGATAGATACAAGAACTGTTCCAGTTCTAAAGGCCCAAGCGATGGTAAAACAGTAAATTAATTGTTGGCTGTGTTGTTACAGGCTGATGAGTCAATCAAAGTACGCTTAAGTCCTGATTACGAAGACAATAGCGTGAACAGAAGTTGGAACTGGCACTACAAGGAGTACCAGATCTGAGATCTGACACCATCTTAATAATATAACTTAATAATACCTTGTCTCAATTTTCTTGATAAATTAAGGTCCGGTCCAGTACTTGTGGCCGTACTCCAGTACTTGTGGCCGTGCTATGAGCATGGCCACAAGTAACGAGAAACATAAAATGCCTAATTTTGGTGTTTGTTAATAAATACCATCCTTGTGAACATACACTACTCATATAAATATATATGGGCATGGAGAGTTACTTGATCAACTGTCTGGTAAAGTATGGAATAATCAGGGAACATGGAAGTACATCTTACTAGAATGTCAGACTGAATTCATCATGAGTTTTATTTTAGATTATTTTGTTCCGTTTGTGATAATATTTTTATATCCTTCAAATTCAAATTCTTTATTTGCTTAAAATAGGGTTTACATTGGTCTTACAAGCATTTCGAAAATAAATTCAATTTTATCGCCTATTTGGCCATTACATAATAGCATGCAAATTTATAATAATTCTTAGGAACTATGCCTCATTCCATACTACTTACTCTTTATACTTTAAATATTGTTCGACTGAATAGAAGGCCTTTTCTAAAAGCCATATTTTTAATTTTCTCTTAAATATATTTATTGATAGTGCTTTCATGCTTTCTGGGATATTGTTATAGATATTTTTACACATGACATAACAATTTTTTTGCATTCGACAACTCTTTGGAACCCCTTCTAAAACTAAGCGATTTGGATTTCTCGTGTTACTTCTAATACATCCTGCTGACGTATATATACCTATATTTATTTTGGTGAATACTGCACATTCAAATATATATATACATGGCAATGTCAGTATTTTTAATTTTATAAAATAGGGCTGGCAGGACACATCGGGTGCAATCCCACACATCGAACGGATACACCTTTTTTGAGCAATAAATGCTTTAACTATGTCTGTTCCATTCCCCCACATGTCCTTTAGCCAATATTTATAATATCCGCGAGACATCGGCGGTGAGTCAGGTCCTTACGTCGTTACGTGCTATAACTGTAGGTATATACATATATCACCTATCACAAAGATAATAAAATATTTGGCGCGTAGCTAGCTCAGATAGTAATATATAAAATGTCATTAAAACAGAATGTGTAAATAATATGTACGCGCTTAGATTTATTATTTATTTGTGTTCTTTTATGACATACATTTAAGATGATTAATAAAATAAAAATATCCCAAAGTAAAACAAATCTGATTTAACAAAGTTTATTGTTTAAATGCAAGTTTAATTTTATTGAATGAATTTATGAAAATTGACGATTCCTTTTAAGTTTGGTTTACATTTAAACTTCTTTGCCATCTTATACTTATATATTATGTATAATACGTTGATTTATATAAATAAATATTTTAACTATTATATAGTCAACGAAAGTTATCTAAATGGTTATCATCATCGTCATCATTCTCCTTATTCTTGTTTCATGTACTTGTGGTTGACGCCAATATGTACTCCACTTTCATACCACATATTACAAAAGTAATTGGCTATAGTTTTAGGACTGGCCGCCTGCCTGATAGTATCATGTGGAGTTGGTCTGGGTCGATATAAAACTCTAAGTCATCTTTTACGACATCCACGAGCAAAGTAAAGGTTGGTAGTATTCGTAGCCACTACCACACAGCCCAACCATGAAACGCACTATAAACCCTGATAGTGAGTTCCAATGGGATAATAATTCAATTATAATTTTATTTTAATTGGGTATTTGGCAGACTTATGATATTAGTTCTGATTTTCTCACTAGAGGGTGATCGATTCAATGATTTCGTTACCAGGATTTAGTGACAACATTTCATCTCGAAAAAGTTATCTAACGGGTTGAGCCGCAGACAGATATTTCATAACAACAAAGTAGTCTCTTCACTAGATTAGCGACGTCCATTGTCAGACTCTCCTCAGCGAGATATATGCTTCACCAAATATCGGCGCTTCGCTCAAGTACCGATGAGAGGTCACAGTACGGCATGTTATGGGGTTGCACGTCCTTTGCCACGCCATGGGTAATCCAGAAATGTGTGGTAGCATTAAGCTTATTCTAAAAATATGAATGGATGCATATTTTTCTGGTAATCATTCAGCCAGTGTTTTTGGCTCGCCTTGAACATAGGGTATGGCAACGCATTTTGTTTGTGTGCGTCGTGAAAGGCAGTTCAGGAATATAATATACATATATCATCTGTGTAAGGGAAGGAAAAGTTGAAAATAAAACCTTATACCATCTCGTCTGATTAGCCTGGTATAATAGATCAACCTCACTCCTATTGTGGCGGAGGCTCAAGCCCGGCAGTGGGACGTATATAAGCTGAGCTGATGATGAACACATTTTATTGTCAGCTCATCACCACGAGAAATGTTAGAATGGTACGTAATATTAGATTAAATCCAAAGTCACAGACACGGTATACTAAGTTTGACAAAGTTAGTGAAGTGCTAAAAGCTTCCCAAACTGATCTAATAGAAGTAATGAGTGCGCGTAGCACTAGGGGGAGGAGGGAAACTGTCGTAATAACATTTGAGAGAATAGTTATGACGACGTCCCAATATTGCCACTATATAAATGAAAGTAACATAATGTTTATTGTATATCCCTACATAACGTTATCGTCTCATAATTTATAGTTTCGTTGTTCAACAAATGTTTTGTAATTGCAATATTTAAAATATATATTATTCAGGCCAATATCTATTTGATATTCCTATTTTCTATTTATTCCTACTTGATATTCTTATTTTGTACTTATTACTATTTGATTTTCCTATTTGATATTATTATTATTTTCTACTTATTTCTATTTGATATTCCTATTTTCTACTTATTACTATTTGATGTTCCTATTTGATATTATTATTATTTTTTACTTATTACATACATATCATCACGCCATATCCCTTGCAGGGTAGGCAGAGAGAACAGAGTGCCAGAGAACTCTATATTTGCATACTTCACTCGCTTCGTCAACATTCATAATTCTCTTCATACATGCTCGCCGGTTTCGGAGACTCTTGACTCCACCTTCCTCCAGTTCATGACCGATCTGGTCTAGGTAGGTTAGTCTCGGTCTCCCCCGGTACCTACATCTTTCCACCTTTGCATTGTATATCTTGTTAACCAGACGTTCGTTCGGCATTCTTTCCACATGTCCGAACCATCGCATCCCTTTCGCATCTTTACACCAATACTCTCTTTCATACCTACTCGCTCTCTTACGTCATCGTTACGAATGCGGTCGGTCAGCCTAACTCCACAGATTTTCCGCAGAGATCGCATTTCGACCGCATTAATTTTACTTTCATACACTTTTCTGCATACCCAACTCTCGCTTCCATACAGTAATGTTGTGACAAGCACTGCGTTATGTATTGCTACACGTGCCTTCTGGCTGAGGTGGTGGCTGCCGAGAAGTTGCCCCAACGCTCCGTTCACTCTATTTCCCGATTTCATTCTTCGCTCTATATCAGTAGTGTACCTTCCATCTCGCCTAAATCCACATCCAAGATATACAAATTCATCCACTTGCTCCAGTACATCATTACCTATTGTTACTCTGTTCTGGCTTCATCTCTTTCAAAGACTATTATTTTGGTTTTGCTCACATTCACGCGTAGACCCCTTTTCTTACAATCTTCTGTCATTGTGTCGACTAGGGTCTGCAGGTCAGTCGCTGACTGTGCCAGCAGGACTACATTATCTGCATAAAGCAGAGCAGTGACCACTGAGTCGCCCATCTAGACTCCCACATTCATATCGTTCAACCTTTGAAGACATTTATCCTGATATATGATAAACAGCCTGGCTGACAGAACACACCGCTGCTTAACGCCGATATTGACGTCAAACAAAGGCGACATTCCATCATCCAGCAGCACACAGGCTCTACAGACCATGTAACTGGACTGCACAGCCTGTAGCAGTTTACCGTTAATACCATACTCCGGTAAAATGTCCCAAAAATCCTTAAGTACAACCGTGTCAAGGCCTAGAGCCAGATGCTTCTCCACAATGTTGCGCAGAGAGAACACTTGATCCATGCATCCCCTTCCACTCCTGAAACCTCCTTGTGTCTCACACAGTAAACCATCGGACATCATCCTCATTCTCCTTTCAATAATTTTACCATACACTTTTGCTGCCAAACTGGTCAAGCTTATGGCTCTGTAAATTGCGCAGTCATAACGTGAACCCTTGTTTTTAAACAAAGGCACGATGACTGCGCTATTCCAGTCCCTGGGAGCTATTCCCGAGCGCCAACATAAATTGAGGAGCAACAGGAACGCCTTCCAGACACAGGAGCCACCAAGCTTGATCATCTCGGCAGACACCATATCAATGCCCGCTGCCTTACCATTTTTCAAACCTCTTATCGCCTATTTAACTTCATCCATACTGATGCCATCGGAGGACGCCGATGTCGGATGTTGATTTACTAAACCACATGCGATACCGGCGCCAACCGTAGCATCCGCATACATATCGCCAAAATATTTTTTACTTATTTCTATTTGATATTCCTATTTTCTATTTATTCCTATTTGATATTCCTATTTTCTACTGACTCCTATTTGATATTCATATTGTCTACTTACTCCTATTTGATATTCATATTGTCTACTTACTCCTATTTGATATTCCCATTTTCTACTTATTCCTATTTGATATTCCCATTTTCAATTTATTCCTATTTGATATTTCTATTTTCTACTTATTCCTATTTGATAATCCTATTTTCCATTCATACTTATTTTTCTATTTTATATTTTGCCTGTTTGATATTTTGTTTTTATATCGATCAACTCCTATCATTCATATTCACTGCTGGGCTCCTGCAGAAAGAGGATTATGATGATGATAAAGATGTTACAATTATCTGTAAATTTTTATAAAATTTAAACAAAATAATTATTTCTGAAATCAAAACTTAAGAAATGGTCTGTATGGTTAAGAAGTAACAATATAACGATTATCAATCTCTCTATTCCCAATTCGCGGGTTGATCTTATTGGATATCTAAAGATACAAGTAAATAATATTATTTATATCAGTGCAAGAGGAGAAAAGTTAAAAATACAATCCTATAACAAGCCAGTGAAATGTGCGTGGTACAGTGGTTTACTTTCCATGATATGAAGCTCGAGTCCAGCCGTATTTATACGTAGGTGTAGTTGAAAGTGGATCTCTTTACAAAAATGAAAGTATCTATGAGTCTCTATTCGAAAATACAAATATAATCCTACCCTATAGCTTTTAAACAATTGAACATCATCACATTTTGAAATCATTATCTTTAAGTGAAAGCATGTCCACTGTAACCATCGACAAATATTTGAGGTGTTTCTGCAGTAATTATTATTAAAAAGAAAAAAAATAACGCTGTCCGCTAATCGTAGTTTGTAAGCACACAGCTCACGTTTAACGTTGTCTAAATATATACTTATATATGAAACTTGAGTTGTGTGTTAAAGTCTACGTCAGTTGTTAGAGAGAAATGGTGGCGCTGAAGAAGTGGTCATACGTTGTATGAACTGTTGTCATACCATCTCTACAAAGAGAAATTACTGTTTCACACTTCTACAACTGATATAAGAACTGACATGATAATGAGTTAAGAGATATTCATTTACCTGACAATATCTAATTGAGTATAATGTGGTATATTTTGCTTAATGAAAGATTATACTTATTTTTTTATATTTAAGCATTATTTATCATTTATAAAAATTGTACTCAAAAATATATTTAATATAAGAAGTATAGACAAGTGTAATTCAATTACTCAAATTGAATGTCAAATGCATTGTGCCAAATGAAGTGTTTATAATAAAGTTATATTTATGTATATATATATACAACGTGTACTTATTGTAATATATATCAATAGGGTTCATTTTTATGAAATAATTAAAGTCTTTATTTATAATGTGTACAGTAATGTGTTAATGTGTACGCGTTGTTCGTCTACGAACATATATACTATAGATGTAATAACAACGATTAAAAATAATACAAATATTAAATTTAAATTGAAATAGACACACGCGTAATATTCATGTTAGTTGTTTCGCGGTCAAACCACTCATATATAAGTCGTAATATTCATGTTAGTTGTTTCGCGGTCAAACCACTCATATATAAGTCGTAATATTCATGTTAGTTGTTTCGCGGTCAAACCACTCATATATAAGTCGTAATATTCATGTTAGTTGTTTCGCGGTCAAACCACTCATATATAAGTCGTAATATTCATGTTAGTTGTTTCGCGGTCAAACCACTCATATATAAGTCGTAATATTCATGTTAGTTCAAATTACTGAAATTTTTAGCATTTAATATGCTTAATTATTTATAAAATGTAAGTGGCAGCACGGTTGGGCCGGATTCCCAATAGGTGCGGGTTCGAACCCCGTTTGTGACATCATTTTTCGTTTCGTATCGGGTATTTCATGTTAGTTGTTTCGCGGTCAAACCACTCATATATAAGTCGTGATTAAATTGAAATAGACACACGCGTAATATTCATGTTAGTTGTTTCGCGGTCAAACCACTCATATATAAGTCGTGATTAAATCTTTCTCAAAATAAAAATAAAGATTATATTAAACGTTGAACTATTTTAAAATGCATTGGGCGATATTTTTAATTTGTAAAGATGTCATCATGGCATCATCCTCATCATAACATCTTTAGTATACGCCCACAGCTATAATTATATTCGATATAATATAAATCTTAAGTAATTATTGCATTAATTGAACTGTATTTATAATTTACAGTATTATAGGGCTTGTTTAGCAATTTATATGTAAGTTATATGTAGTATAATTAATCTGAATGTATTGCTAGAGTTACGAACTAACTGCTAATGGACTTCATTTACAAAATATAAAGTTTGTATTTTTGATACTATCGGTTGACAATTAAATAAAGATGTTTTATTTTATATTTAAAGTAGTTCACGTCTGTGGGAACTCTCCACTGAGTGCTCCTAATTTATTTTGAATTTTTTTTGATTAATCGTAGTAGTAGTGAAGTGTGCTGTTATTTTTAGTATATAGAGCAAGAAGACAGCAGATATTATACCAATCAATATATTATAACAGGAGAGTAATGTAAACAATTAACGTATATAGTATATAGAACGGTACTGTTTAGCTTATAGCGTCAAACAACACGTGGCCAAATGATGCTCAAACATACTTGTCGTATACTATACGACAAGTATGTGTATCTGTATGATATTAATGTTCGATGTTCACACAGATTTTATCTAAACTGTTACATTATAGAAAGTATTTATATATTAACGTAATTAATGTTGAATTTAATGAAATGTTACAAATTTAATAAACAATAAGTGATATTTAATGTTGTTTTATTTTTATGAAAAGGTAGGTTATACTAACAAAATCGGGTAAAAAGATAGGTTACAAAAGCAGAAATTACAATACCCAAAATCCTGCCGTTCTAATAGTTAATTTGTGTGCTACTTGTGGGACCTGGTTTGAATCGTAATTTTATGTTTTATATTTTGAAATGCTGTGTGGTAGCGGCTACGAATACTACCAATCCTTACTTTGCTCGTGGATGTAAAATACGACTATGAGCTTTATAACGACCTTTTTTTTTTGGGGTGGGTTACGGTCGGCGCACTCCTCACACCACTCCGTTCGGGGCGACAGAGGGGCGTAAGTACGCGCACCCGTAACCCACCCGTGACGTCGCCTTCGTCGGTGGGCCGACTACCGGAGCAGAGTGACTTGACGTCAGTGGTCGGCCCGACGGAATACCCCTGAGGAGTACCCTCTCCTCGAGCGACGTCCCCGCCTCGGCTAGGATGTCGGTCTTTCCTCACGCGGTCGGCCTCTCGGCGGGTGACGGACTAATTCCCCGATCCAGTCACCCGCGGCCTCGGCTAGGGCGGCATTAGGCACAGGTAATCGCGCCTGCGCCGCCTCAGTCGCCGGCGGCGGCTCGCGTCGTCGAGGTGATACTTCTCGTGCACGCGCTCCACCGCCTCCTTCCGCGAGACTACTGCTTCGCAGAAGGATGCGACCGCGTCCCAGTTCCTGACGCTGTCGAGCATCGCCCTGGCGATGCTCGACAGCGTCAGGTCAGCACCGATGATTGTGACGAGTTCAAGACGCTGCTCTGCCCAAGCGGCACAAACCTCGAGCGTATGCTGCGCCGTGTCCCCGCCGCAATCGCAGTGGTGGCAGGACGGTGTACTCTCCCTCCACCAAAACCCCTTGGATATGATGTCCATAATGTGTAACTATAGTGAAGCATTACCATCGATTTCACAATCACGACAGGTTATTTTACTGACATATAATAATGTTAACCAATATGGTGAGCGACAAATAAATATTTGATATAAAGTTCTCCATAATTACGTCACACACATACAAAATCTAAACTCTGATCACATTTACATCTAAACATAATTTTATTCAGATTTCATAAATTTATAAACTCTTTTGATCCCGTTTAATTAATATCTAATTATATTTTACAAACAATACAATTCATAAATAAAAGACAACCAGGTACTGCTGAGGTCGGTCACTCGGATGTTATAATATATAATCTTACAAGTACTGGTATATTAGTAATATTATAAATATGAATATGTTTGGATGTTTTTTACTCAATCACGCCGTAAACTGTTGTACTTATTTAGATAAAAATTAGCACATAGATAGAAAATTTCCTAGATTAACGCCTAGGATACTTTTTATCCAAGTAATATGTCCGCTTAGGATAATAATCAACTTCGGGCAAGCTACTTTTTACTACTACTTATGTGTAAAGACAACCACCGTATAAATAACTTAATACAATTTACTATAACAATTATAATAGTTATTAACTACACTACAGTTAATACTTACCACAGGTCGTGTGTAGACATAGACGTAAGAAGTAACCGTGTGTGTGTGTTAGCCATGTACAGTGTGCGTGTGTGCGTGCGGCCGACAACAGAACGACAAAACTATACCTTATATGTTGTTTACAGAACTGCAATTTGTGTTTACTAATGTTAGACACATATAACATTCAATGGTACAGCGGGGCACCACAGTAGCTTAATTGTTAAAGCATTTTATTTTTGAAATAGTAATGTTAATATAGAATATCTTTGTTTTTGTACTGGTAACGAATTAGTAGCAAAAATGTGGGTCATCATTTGATAACTAGTATTGTAGTGAGTGAATTAATACCTCTGTCATAACAATAACTTGTTGCGCCGAACACAACTGTGACCGCTGGGGGATTACGAATAGCGAAGATGTTTGAACTGTCGTGAAATTAAAAATCAAAGTCAAACGCGATAAATTACTTAAAAAAATTTAAATGATTTTAATGAAAAATTTGATGTAATATGTG
This sequence comes from Lymantria monacha, assembly GCA_905163515.2. Taxonomy (NCBI): domain Eukaryota; kingdom Metazoa; phylum Arthropoda; class Insecta; order Lepidoptera; family Erebidae; genus Lymantria; species Lymantria monacha. The sequence continues at coordinate 28,991,113 of LR991101.1, forward strand.
TATCATAATATTAAACGTGAAAGTTTGGGTGATATAGGCGGCAATCCGGAGTTTCTAAACGCACAGACTATTTATCCACACACTTTTTATCCCAAAAAATGTACGGTTACCTTGAAATAAGTTCGATTTTGTCAATCTATATAAAAAATCGAGCAAAAAATCAGACGGAGCTATTTATAAAGTTCTTCAGGTTAACTCTGTTCTGCGGGATAATGCCTTTTTCATAATTCTTTTACCAAAAAAGAAAAATATATTACACTAACAAAATGGTGCTCATTAAAATGTAAATAAACCCACAAACTGTATCTGTGAAATGTACATTCAACATTCAACATAAACAGGACCCTTAATTAACCAAAGGTCTGAACAAAACCACCACATTATAATTTCATAAGAAACTTAAATAATAACTTTAGCGGTACGACGTTCTAAACGTTATTATATCATTAGCTCAGATTATAACAATATACTTGTTACACACAATCATTATTGAACACCTCATTCAGTTTTTGTAGTAATAAGTATATTGAGGTTATTGAAAATAAAATTATTATTATGTCGACTCATATACGTCTCACAGCTGGGCCCAGCCTCCGCAACAGCAGGCACATTGACCCACTATGTCACGCTGACGAGTTAGTAAAAGGATTTATTCAAAGTTTTCCTTGTCTTGCTCAGATATTATATGCATATTATATAACTATAGAGATAAGGGGACTGGAGAATTCTATTGTTACTTGGTCACCACACGTAAAAAATCAATTTAGTGGATTTATTGCCTCTCTCTTGATTTTCTTCTCTGGTTTTTCCCTTAAATGCTTTTATATGTTTTTAAATTACACGCAGAAATAGTTGAGGTGACACAAATGTGGTGACACAATTGTATTCTTACTGCCTCAGCACACGGAAGATTCAAAACTATATCCATATACCTGAGTTAGTGTAATGTCAAGACCATGATGACATTGAATCCAAACTGATTTATCTTGTTACATGGAGACATATATCTGTGGCCAAAGATAAAAACATTGAATCGAATATATATAAGGAACAGCTCTTGGTCCACATCAAACGTCGGCCGTATATATATATTACTGGATGTACAACTGCCCCAAAATTGCTGCCCTTTTCAGTTGAAATTCGGGATAGGAACATGCTGACATATTTATTTCGATACTGTTGTTTCTTTTCAGTATATCCAATGTAGATAACTAGAAGAGTATTTTACATAAAATAGTTAGATAGAAGCATACATTTTGATAGTGTTCAGCAGTAACATCTGGAGGACCGAGCTTTTCTTGGTATTTTCTTTTTAATGTGTTTTAGAAGATACATTTAATAAAATGTATCTTCTAAATAATGATTCTCCTTCTCTAATCTCAATTACTTGGGGTCGATACAATATGTACTCTTCTTTCACAGTACATATTGTAATAGTTATTGGCAATAGTTTTATGACCGGCCGCCTGCAAGACGTCAACCCTCCATGGGAATTTAATTATTGACCAAACGGTATCAGATGGAGTTGGCCCAGATCATTATAAGGCTTTTAGTCGTCTTTTACGACATCCATGCGCAAAGTAAGGGTTGGTATTGATGGCCGCTACCACACAGCTTAGAAGATACATTTAAATATAATAAAAATAATAAATAAGACAATGAAAGAGGCAAAAAAATATAAACAAGGCAACCTAAGGATCCCAACCGAGCTCCGGTTTGTCAGGATTAGACGACTCGATTTCCCAATTGAGCTATGTCTATTGTTAACGACAGCGTCAAAATTTGCTTTCATATTCCAATAGTTTTCAGCCAATGTAAAATTATATTGTTTTTATGCCTAAAAATATGAACAAAACAATAGTAACAATCTTACATCGTGGTGACGAAGTTATACAAGTTATCATTCCCTCACTTACCCATTTACAGAAAAAGGGAACAATAATAACAGAAAAAGAAAGAATGCCAATACATTTTTGTTACCAACAGAGCCGAATACATCCTTGTTCTTCATATCGTGGTGGAGTGAGGTCACAAGTTATCACTACCTATCTTGCCAGTGGATGTCTTAAAAGATAAGGGAGGAATATTTATAAAAACTTGAATAAGAGTGAAAAATGATTGTCACGTGGGATGATGATGACATGATGATGATAATCATGCATATCAATTGCTAAATTTCAGTAATTTCGATAATGGATATATCCCTTATTTATCACTATCTTGAAATAAGATCCTGTACTAAACCGTTTGACCGGTGCACTACCAGGTCACCTCTCACATCGTGAAGGAGGTTCGAGCGCAGCAGTTGGACGTGTGAGAACTGAGACGACGCTAGTGACCAGTGCAGCAACCAGATAGATATAAATGGATTCATAGTGGTAGAACCACACTGTTGACAGTTTCCTGTGTACCGCGGGTCGGCCCGTCCGGGTTAGCACCACACTCACACTCGCGTAGAAAAGTGGCAATGTGCTGCTGCGATTCATTTGATGAGCGAGAGAGCCGGCAGCTCAACTTTCTGGAAGGGTTTGGGGGTCTTCATTAGTAGGCAGCGGTCTAGCTATACCACTGGTATTGCAAAGGTCCTTGGGCGGCGGTAACACTTACCATCAGGTGTGCTCGCTCGTTTGCATCAGCAATAAAAAAAGAACAAAAACAAATCCGTGCACAGAGACGTGATCGTATAACGAACGTCCTACGTCGAGGGTCGTGCCAAAAACAAATTATTGTTATCTGCGGCATATTTTGTATCCGTCTATTGTATATATGTAAAGTTGTACAAATACTTATTCTTTAATGAAGTATATCGTATTATTATAAAATGAAAGGAGAAAAGCACATAATATGAAGGTAATGTTCTTTTCTCTTTTCTTTTCTTACATAATCATTAATATTATCAAAGATGATGTACCTATATCCGTCCGCTGTGGGAGTACATTTATTGCCAATTGAGTTCACAATAATGTCGAAGTGAGCGCCGGCGCCGATCACACAATGAGGGCGCACTGATAATAAAGCTTTGATAAGCTTAAATGATTGACAGATGAGGGAGCTCATTGTTCTTAATTAATCAAAGATTATACGGCACTTGGCCATCCAGTATAAAGGACATTTAACAGATAATAATTGGTCGGTCATTACTTAAACGGATGAGATTACACTTTGATTAGGATCGAATATAATATATTAATATTCATTCTGTATTCATGTTGAAAATGTTTAATATATTTGGGACTTTTGACGGGAATTTGAAAACGTCATGTGGTGCTCTTGTAATATATTATACGGCACTTGGCCATCCAGTATAAAGGACATTTAACAGATAATAATTGGTCGGTCATTACTTAAACGGATGAGATTACACTTTGATTAGGATCGAATATAATATATTAATATTCATTCTGTATTCATGTTGAAAATGTTTAATATATTTGGGACTTTTGACGGGAATTTGAAAACGTCATGTGGTGCTCATGTAATATATTATACGGCACTTGGCCATCCAGTATAAAGGACATTTAACAGATAATAATTGGTCGGTCATTACTTAAACGGATGAGATTACACTTTGATTAGGATCGAATATAATATATTAATATTCATTCTGTATTCATGTTGAAAATGTTTAATATATTTGGGACTTTTGACGGGAATTTGAAAACGTCATGTGGTGCTCTTGTAATATATTATACGGCACTTGGCCATCCAGTATAAAGGACATTTAACAGATAATAATTGGTCGGTCATTACTTAAACGGATGAGATTACACTTTGATTAGGATCGAATATAATATATTAATATTCATTCTGTATTCATGTTGAAAATGTTTAATATATTTGGGACTTTTGACGGGAATTTGAAAACGTCATGTGGTGCTCTTGTAATATATTATACGGCACTTGGCCATCCAGTATAAAGGACATTTAACAGATAATAATTGGTCGGTCATTACTTAAACGGATGAGATTACACTTTGATTAGGATCGAATATAATATATTAATATTCATTCTGTATTCATGTTGAAAATGTTTAATATATTTGGGACTTTTGACGGGAATTTGAAAACGTCATGTGGTGCTCTTGTAATATATTATACGGCACTTGGCCATCCAGTATAAAGGACATTTAACAGATAATAATTGGTCGGTCATTACTTAAACGGATGAGATTACACTTTGATTAGGATCGAATATAATATATTAATATTCATTCTGTATTCATGTTGAAAATGTTTAATATATTTGGGACTTTTGACGGGAATTTGAAAACGTCATGTGGTGCTCTTGTAATATATTATACGGCACTTGGCCATCCAGTATAAAGGACATTTAACAGATAATAATTGGTCGGTCATTACTTAAACGGATGAGATTACACTTTGATTAGGATCGAATATAATATATTAATATTCATTCTGTATTCATGTTGAAAATGTTTAATATATTTGGGACTTTTGACGGGAATTTGAAAACGTCATGTGGTGCTCTTGTAATATATTATACGGCACTTGGCCATCCAGTATAAAGGACATTTAACAGATAATAATTGGTCGGTCATTACTTAAACGGATGAGATTACACTTTGATTAGGATCGAATATAATATATTAATATTCATTCTGTATTCATGTTGAAAATGTTTAATATATTTGGGACTTTTGACGGGAATTTGAAAACGTCATGTGGTGCTCTTGTAATATATTATACGGCACTTGGCCATCCAGTATAAAGGACATTTAACAGATAATAATTGGTCGGTCATTACTTAAACGGATGAGATTACACTTTGATTAGGATCGAATATAATATATTAATATTCATTCTGTATTCATGTTGAAAATGTTTAATATATTTGGGACTTTTGACGGGAATTTGAAAACGTCATGTGGTGCTCTTGTAATATATTATACGGCACTTGGCCATCCAGTATAAAGGACATTTAACAGATAATAATTGGTCGGTCATTACTTAAACGGATGAGATTACACTTTGATTAGGATCGAATATAATATATTAATATTCATTCTGTATTCATGTTGAAAATGTTTAATATATTTGGGACTTTTGACGGGAATTTGAAAACGTCATGTGGTGCTCTTGTAATATATTATACGGCACTTGGCCATCCAGTATAAAGGACATTTAACAGATAATAATTGGTCGGTCATTACTTAAACGGATGAGATTACACTTTGATTAGGATCGAATATAATATATTAATATTCATTCTGTATTCATGTTGAAAATGTTTAATATATTTGGGACTTTTGACGGGAATTTGAAAACGTCATGTGGTGCTCTTGTAATATATTATACGGCACTTGGCCATCCAGTATAAAGGACATTTAACAGATAATAATTGGTCGGTCATTACTTAAACGGATGAGATTACACTTTGATTAGGATCGAATATAATATATTAATATTCATTCTGTATTCATGTTGAAAATGTTTAATATATTTGGGACTTTTGACGGGAATTTGAAAACGTCATGTGGTGCTCTTGTAATATATTATACGGCACTTGGCCATCCAGTATAAAGGACATTTAACAGATAATAATTGGTCGGTCATTACTTAAACGGATGAGATTACACTTTGATTAGGATCGAATATAATATATTAATATTCATTCTGTATTCATGTTGAAAATGTTTAATATATTTGGGACTTTTGACGGGAATTTGAAAACGTCATGTGGTGCTCTTGTAATATATTATACGGCACTTGGCCATCCAGTATAAAGGACATTTAACAGATAATAATTGGTCGGTCATTACTTAAACGGATGAGATTACACTTTGATTAGGATCGAATATAATATATTAATATTCATTCTGTATTCATGTTGAAAATGTTTAATATATTTGGGACTTTTGACGGGAATTTGAAAACGTCATGTGGTGCTCTTGTAATATATTATACGGCACTTGGCCATCCAGTATAAAGGACATTTAACAGATAATAATTGGTCGGTCATTACTTAAACGGATGAGATTACACTTTGATTAGGATCGAATATAATATATTAATATTCATTCTGTATTCATGTTGAAAATGTTTAATATATTTGGGACTTTTGACGGGAATTTGAAAACGTCATGTGGTGCTCTTGTAATATATTATACGGCACTTGGCCATCCAGTATAAAGGACATTTAACAGATAATAATTGGTCGGTCATTACTTAAACGGATGAGATTACACTTTGATTAGGATCGAATATAATATATTAATATTCATTCTGTATTCATGTTGAAAATGTTTAATATATTTGGGACTTTTGACGGGAATTTGAAAACGTCATGTGGTGCTCTTGTAATATATTATACGGCACTTGGCCATCCAGTATAAAGGACATTTAACAGATAATAATTGGTCGGTCATTACTTAAACGGATGAGATTACACTTTGATTAGGATCGAATATAATATATTAATATTCATTCTGTATTCATGTTGAAAATGTTTAATATATTTGGGACTTTTGACGGGAATTTGAAAACGTCATGTGGTGCTCTTGTAATATATTATACGGCACTTGGCCATCCAGTATAAAGGACATTTAACAGATAATAATTGGTCGGTCATTACTTAAACGGATGAGATTACACTTTGATTAGGATCGAATATAATATATTAATATTCATTCTGTATTCATGTTGAAAATGTTTAATATATTTGGGACTTTTGACGGGAATTTGAAAACGTCATGTGGTGCTCTTGTAATATATTATACGGCACTTGGCCATCCAGTATAAAGGACATTTAACAGATAATAATTGGTCGGTCATTACTTAAACGGATGAGATTACACTTTGATTAGGATCGAATATAATATATTAATATTCATTCTGTATTCATGTTGAAAATGTTTAATATATTTGGGACTTTTGACGGGAATTTGAAAACGTCATGTGGTGCTCTTGTAATATATTATACGGCACTTGGCCATCCAGTATAAAGGACATTTAACAGATAATAATTGGTCGGTCATTACTTAAACGGATGAGATTACACTTTGATTAGGATCGAATATAATATATTAATATTCATTCTGTATTCATGTTGAAAATGTTTAATATATTTGGGACTTTTGACGGGAATTTGAAAACGTCATGTGGTGCTCTTGTAATATATTATACGGCACTTGGCCATCCAGTATAAAGGACATTTAACAGATAATAATTGGTCGGTCATTACTTAAACGGATGAGATTACACTTTGATTAGGATCGAATATAATATATTAATATTCATTCTGTATTCATGTTGAAAATGTTTAATATATTTGGGACTTTTGACGGGAATTTGAAAACGTCATGTGGTGCTCTTGTAATATATTATACGGCACTTGGCCATCCAGTATAAAGGACATTTAACAGATAATAATTGGTCGGTCATTACTTAAACGGATGAGATTACACTTTGATTAGGATCGAATATAATATATTAATATTCATTCTGTATTCATGTTGAAAATGTTTAATATATTTGGGACTTTTGACGGGAATTTGAAAACGTCATGTGGTGCTCTTGTAATATATTATACGGCACTTGGCCATCCAGTATAAAGGACATTTAACAGATAATAATTGGTCGGTCATTACTTAAACGGATGAGATTACACTTTGATTAGGATCGAATATAATATATTAATATTCATTCTGTATTCATGTTGAAAATGTTTAATATATTTGGGACTTTTGACGGGAATTTGAAAACGTCATGTGGTGCTCTTGTAATATATTATACGGCACTTGGCCATCCAGTATAAAGGACATTTAACAGATAATAATTGGTCGGTCATTACTTAAACGGATGAGATTACACTTTGATTAGGATCGAATATAATATATTAATATTCATTCTGTATTCATGTTGAAAATGTTTAATATATTTGGGACTTTTGACGGGAATTTGAAAACGTCATGTGGTGCTCTTGTAATATATTATACGGCACTTGGCCATCCAGTATAAAGGACATTTAACAGATAATAATTGGTCGGTCATTACTTAAACGGATGAGATTACACTTTGATTAGGATCGAATATAATATATTAATATTCATTCTGTATTCATGTTGAAAATGTTTAATATATTTGGGACTTTTGACGGGAATTTGAAAACGTCATGTGGTGCTCTTGTAATATATTATACGGCACTTGGCCATCCAGTATAAAGGACATTTAACAGATAATAATTGGTCGGTCATTACTTAAACGGATGAGATTACACTTTGATTAGGATCGAATATAATATATTAATATTCATTCTGTATTCATGTTGAAAATGTTTAATATATTTGGGACTTTTGACGGGAATTTGAAAACGTCATGTGGTGCTCTTGTAATATATTATACGGCACTTGGCCATCCAGTATAAAGGACATTTAACAGATAATAATTGGTCGGTCATTACTTAAACGGATGAGATTACACTTTGATTAGGATCGAATATAATATATTAATATTCATTCTGTATTCATGTTGAAAATGTTTAATATATTTGGGACTTTTGACGGGAATTTGAAAACGTCATGTGGTGCTCTTGTAATATATTATACGGCACTTGGCCATCCAGTATAAAGGACATTTAACAGATAATAATTGGTCGGTCATTACTTAAACGGATGAGATTACACTTTGATTAGGATCGAATATAATATATTAATATTCATTCTGTATTCATGTTGAAAATGTTTAATATATTTGGGACTTTTGACGGGAATTTGAAAACGTCATGTGGTGCTCTTGTAATATATTATACGGCACTTGGCCATCCAGTATAAAGGACATTTAACAGATAATAATTGGTCGGTCATTACTTAAACGGATGAGATTACACTTTGATTAGGATCGAATATAATATATTAATATTCATTCTGTATTCATGTTGAAAATGTTTAATATATTTGGGACTTTTGACGGGAATTTGAAAACGTCATGTGGTGCTCTTGTAATATATTATACGGCACTTGGCCATCCACTATAAAGGACATTTAACAGATAATAATTGGTCGGTCATTACTTAAACGGATGAGATTACACTTTGATTAGGATCGAATATAATATATTAATATTCATTCTGTATTCATGTTGAAAATGTTTAATATATTTGGGACTTTTGACGGGAATTTGAAAACGTCATGTGGTGCTCTTGTAATATATTATACGGCACTTGGCCATCCAGTATAAAGGACATTTAACAGATAATAATTGGTCGGTCATTACTTAAACGGATGAGATTACACTTTGATTAGGATCGAATATAATATATTAATATTCATTCTGTATTCATGTTGAAAATGTTTAATATATTTGGGACTTTTGACGGGAATTTGAAAACGTCATGTGGTGCTCTTGTAATATATTATACGGCACTTGGCCATCCAGTATAAAGGACATTTAACAGATAATAATTGGTCGGTCATTACTTAAACGGATGAGATTACACTTTGATTAGGATCGAATATAATATATTAATATTCATTCTGTATTCATGTTGAAAATGTTTAATATATTTGGGACTTTTGACGGGAATTTGAAAACGTCATGTGGTGCTCTTGTAATATATTATACGGCACTTGGCCATCCAGTATAAAGGACATTTAACAGATAATAATTGGTCGGTCATTACTTAAACGGATGAGATTACACTTTGATTAGGATCGAATATAATATATTAATATTCATTCTGTATTCATGTTGAAAATGTTTAATATATTTGGGACTTTTGACGGGAATTTGAAAACGTCATGTGGTGCTCTTGTAATATATTATACGGCACTTGGCCATCCAGTATAAAGGACATTTAACAGATAATAATTGGTCGGTCATTACTTAAACGGATGAGATTACACTTTGATTAGGATCGAATATAATATATTAATATTCATTCTGTATTCATGTTGAAAATGTTTAATATATTTGGGACTTTTGACGGGAATTTGAAAACGTCATGTGGTGCTCTTGTAATATATTATACGGCACTTGGCCATCCAGTATAAAGGACATTTAACAGATAATAATTGGTCGGTCATTACTTAAACGGATGAGATTACACTTTGATTAGGATCGAATATAATATATTAATATTCATTCTGTATTCATGTTGAAAATGTTTAATATATTTGGGACTTTTGACGGGAATTTGAAAACGTCATGTGGTGCTCTTGTAATATATTATACGGCACTTGGCCATCCAGTATAAAGGACATTTAACAGATAATAATTGGTCGGTCATTACTTAAACGGATGAGATTACACTTTGATTAGGATCGAATATAATATATTAATATTCATTCTGTATTCATGTTGAAAATGTTTAATATATTTGGGACTTTTGACGGGAATTTGAAAACGTCATGTGGTGCTCTTGTAATATATTATACGGCACTTGGCCATCCAGTATAAAGGACATTTAACAGATAATAATTGGTCGGTCATTACTTAAACGGATGAGATTACACTTTGATTAGGATCGAATATAATATATTAATATTCATTCTGTATTCATGTTGAAAATGTTTAATATATTTGGGACTTTTGACGGGAATTTGAAAACGTCATGTGGTGCTCTTGTAATATATTATACGGCACTTGGCCATCCAGTATAAAGGACATTTAACAGATAATAATTGGTCGGTCATTACTTAAACGGATGAGATTACACTTTGATTAGGATCGAATATAATATATTAATATTCATTCTGTATTCATGTTGAAAATGTTTAATATATTTGGGACTTTTGACGGGAATTTGAAAACGTCATGTGGTGCTCTTGTAATATATTATACGGCACTTGGCCATCCAGTATAAAGGACATTTAACAGATAATAATTGGTCGGTCATTACTTAAACGGATGAGATTACACTTTGATTAGGATCGAATATAATATATTAATATTCATTCTGTATTCATGTTGAAAATGTTTAATATATTTGGGACTTTTGACGGGAATTTGAAAACGTCATGTGGTGCTCTTGTAATATATTATACGGCACTTGGCCATCCAGTATAAAGGACATTTAACAGATAATAATTGGTCGGTCATTACTTAAACGGATGAGATTACACTTTGATTAGGATCGAATATAATATATTAATATTCATTCTGTATTCATGTTGAAAATGTTTAATATATTTGGGACTTTTGACGGGAATTTGAAAACGTCATGTGGTGCTCTTGTAATATATTATACGGCACTTGGCCATCCAGTATAAAGGACATTTAACAGATAATAATTAGTCGGTCATTACTTAAACGGATGAGATTACACTTTGATTAGGATCGAATATAATATATTAATATTCATTCTGTATTCATGTTGAAAATGTTTAATATATTTGGGACTTTTGACGGGAATTTGAAAACGTCATGTGGTGCTCTTGTAATATATTATACGGCACTTGGCCATCCAGTATAAAGGACATTTAACAGATAATAATTGGTCGGTCATTACTTAAACGGATGAGATTACACTTTGATTAGGATCGAATATAATATATTAATATTCATTCTGTATTCATGTTGAAAATGTTTAATATATTTGGGACTTTTGACGGGAATTTGAAAACGTCATGTGGTGCTCTTGTAATATATTATACGGCACTTGGCCATCCAGTATAAAGGACATTTAACAGATAATAATTGGTCGGTCATTACTTAAACGGATGAGATTACACTTTGATTAGGATCGAATATAATATATTAATATTCATTCTGTATTCATGTTGAAAATGTTTAATATATTTGGGACTTTTGACGGGAATTTGAAAACGTCATGTGGTGCTCTTGTAATATATTATACGGCACTTGGCCATCCAGTATAAAGGACATTTAACAGATAATAATTGGTCGGTCATTACTTAAACGGATGAGATTACACTTTGATTAGGATCGAATATAATATATTAATATTCATTCTGTATTCATGTTGAAAATGTTTAATATATTTGGGACTTTTGACGGGAATTTGAAAACGTCATGTGGTGCTCTTGTAATATATTATACGGCACTTGGCCATCCAGTATAAAGGACATTTAACAGATAATAATTGGTCGGTCATTACTTAAACGGATGAGATTACACTTTGATTAGGATCGAATATAATATATTAATATTCATTCTGTATTCATGTTGAAAATGTTTAATATATTTGGGACTTTTGACGGGAATTTGAAAACGTCATGTGGTGCTCTTGTAATATATTATACGGCACTTGGCCATCCAGTATAAAGGACATTTAACAGATAATAATTGGTCGGTCATTACTTAAACGGATGAGATTACACTTTGATTAGGATCGAATATAATATATTAATATTCATTCTGTATTCATGTTGAAAATGTTTAATATATTTGGGACTTTTGACGGGAATTTGAAAACGTCATGTGGTGCTCTTGTAATATATTATACGGCACTTGGCCATCCAGTATAAAGGACATTTAACAGATAATAATTGGTCGGTCATTACTTAAACGGATGAGATTACACTTTGATTAGGATCGAATATAATATATTAATATTCATTCTGTATTCATGTTGAAAATGTTTAATATATTTGGGACTTTTGACGGGAATTTGAAAACGTCATGTGGTGCTCTTGTAATATATTATACGGCACTTGGCCATCCAGTATAAAGGACATTTAACAGATAATAATTGGTCGGTCATTACTTAAACGGATGAGATTACACTTTGATTAGGATCGAATATAATATATTAATATTCATTCTGTATTCATGTTGAAAATGTTTAATATATTTGGGACTTTTGACGGGAATTTGAAAACGTCATGTGGTGCTCTTGTAATATATTATACGGCACTTGGCCATCCAGTATAAAGGACATTTAACAGATAATAATTGGTCGGTCATTACTTAAACGGATGAGATTACACTTTGATTAGGATCGAATATAATATATTAATATTCATTCTGTATTCATGTTGAAAATGTTTAATATATTTGGGACTTTTGACGGGAATTTGAAAACGTCATGTGGTGCTCTTGTAATATATTATACGGCACTTGGCCATCCAGTATAAAGGACATTTAACAGATAATAATTGGTCGGTCATTACTTAAACGGATGAGATTACACTTTGATTAGGATCGAATATAATATATTAATATTCATTCTGTATTCATGTTGAAAATGTTTAATATATTTGGGACTTTTGACGGGAATTTGAAAACGTCATGTGGTGCTCTTGTAATATATTATACGGCACTTGGCCATCCAGTATAAAGGACATTTAACAGATAATAATTGGTCGGTCATTACTTAAACGGATGAGATTACACTTTGATTAGGATCGAATATAATATATTAATATTCATTCTGTATTCATGTTGAAAATGTTTAATATATTTGGGACTTTTGACGGGAATTTGAAAACGTCATGTGGTGCTCTTGTAATATATTATACGGCACTTGGCCATCCAGTATAAAGGACATTTAACAGATAATAATTGGTCGGTCATTACTTAAACGGATGAGATTACACTTTGATTAGGATCGAATATAATATATTAATATTCATTCTGTATTCATGTTGAAAATGTTTAATATATTTGGGACTTTTGACGGGAATTTGAAAACGTCATGTGGTGCTCTTGTAATATATTATACGGCACTTGGCCATCCAGTATAAAGGACATTTAACAGATAATAATTGGTCGGTCATTACTTAAACGGATGAGATTACACTTTGATTAGGATCGAATATAATATATTAATATTCATTCTGTATTCATGTTGAAAATGTTTAATATATTTGGGACTTTTGACGGGAATTTGAAAACGTCATGTGGTGCTCTTCTAATATATTATACGGCACTTGGCCATCCAGTATAAAGGACATTTAACAGATAATAATTGGTCGGTCATTACTTAAACGGATGAGATTACACTTTGATTAGGATCGAATATAATATATTAATATTCATTCTGTATTCATGTTGAAAATGTTTAATATATTTGGGACTTTTGACGGGAATTTGAAAACGTCATGTGGTGCTCTTGTAATATATTCGATATCTTAGTGTTTTAACGTGTTATATTAGATCATTTTGATGGCATTTTATGTAATGTGATGTGCGGCAATACTGGGATGTAGTGAATATCATATAAAAGTGCTTTACAACGTTTTCGTTTTCCATCAAAATACCCACAAGATACCATTAACAGTGTGGCCATTGCACTGTTAATGGCGACAATTTGACTTAGACAATGACTAACTTGAAAGACTAAAAACGTGAAAATATTTATAACTTGACACTGGCACCAATAGCTCGTATATGTATTATGTAGCTGATTGCCAATATATAGAAAGAAGAAGAAGTATAATGATATTTGATGGTTACGTGACATTTGTATTACACATGAAAAATGAAATATTTTAACGTTCATAGATAACACTTACGTGCTCAAAAAGTCGAGAAACTTAAAATTAAAAACTGACAACTCCATAAATCCCTAAAATCATTATTTATTTCATAGAAACCCTTGTGGTGACAGTTCTTCTGTCTGCCGAATAGACTGTATCATCCCTTCCCTTTTTAAAGACTGCCCAATACTAAGACGCTACACTAAAAACCTAATCCTTATATTACGCGGGACTTTATTTTACATACAATTAACAAGTTCCCTATCCGTAGTTATCGTAAAAGTTGTCTAAGTGATACTATATGCAGGAGAAGGAAAACTCAACTAGAAATCCTATAACACCCTATTTAACCAATGTGGTATATTAGGTAAATTTCCTTCGTGTTGTGGAGGAGGCTCGAGCCCAGCAGTGGGACGTAGAAGAGCTGAGGTGACGACGATGATGAAAGTTTTGCATACGGTGATGTAGTAAGTAGTGGTAAGCTACCCTTTACTCTCCCTTAGGTGTTCCAAAAACCGTCTGAGGGACAGGAGAATGTGCAGCGGTATTTTTATGGGCAACTTTTAACATCAACTAAGATTACTAGTCCGCCTGCCAAGTGTGGTGAATATGTCAATATCTCCTTTTCCTTTTTTTGTTTTTATTGCTTATGGTGGCAAACGAGCAAGCAGCACACCAGATGTTAAGTGTCACTGCCGCCCATGGACCTTTGCAATATCAAGGGTATAGCTTAGGCCGCTGCTTAGCAATAAAATCCCCAAACCCACCCAGTTGTGCAACCGGCTCTCTCGCTCACCGAACGAAGCGCAATAGCACATTGCCACTACTCAGACGTCGATCTTCTGCGATAGTGTGGTACTACCCCGGACGGACCGGCCCGCGGCTGTAGACAGAGAACTGTCAACAGCGTGGTCCTACCACTATTAAATATTAAATCTCCTCCACAGACGTCACTGTTCTTTGTTCAAGATTAGACGTAGATAGAGTGATGACGAGCATACATCCTTTTCTAAGAACACTCTTCTAATATTCAAGTTTATATTATTAAGGAATTCAGGAAAAATTGCAGAAAATAAAATAAATCTTTGTGAATAATCCAGGATTCGAATACGGATAAAGAGTGGTGGCATACCTCTAAACGTGCACGTCTCTGCCGTTTTACTCTTCCTGCGTATGGTTTGCACACAAATGATAATTTTACTACTGATGTAATATACCTAAAACTACTACCCATCATTATCCTCATCATCGTGTCGCCTGTATATAGCCCACTGCTCAGCTCGAGCCCGCTCCACAATAGAAAGGTTGATATAGAGTTATTTGGAGTTATCCTTCTCTTACATAGACGTTATCTGCATATCATATCCTTTCGTCTTCTTTTACGATAATCAGAGTCAATAAATGGTGTGATGAATTGAATTATACCACCAAAAATTCTCTGATGATAATACCTAATAATTACCAATCCAAGTAATTAACCTAATACGCGAGGTGAAGTTGTTTACATAACTTTAAACTTATGTTTATTGTCAGTGTACACTTGGTGGGTGGTGATGACAATAGAGTTTTACAAAAATGTTCACAAAATATCTCGTATAAAACTAAGAGGCACTTAGGTCTTATAAAAGTTAAGGGTCTTATAAAATGTTATTGACTTTTATACAATCATCACTAAATTGTAATACACAGGGAGACAATTTACACACGATAACTTGTTTGTAAAAATATAATTCTATAGTAATATATATGACCACTCAATTGCCTTATTGATCTATGTAACAAACTTGGGTGCTACGTATTGAGATTTGTTGACCGTGTAGAATAAGTTTTTTTTTTTACAGATTCTATCGCGTTTGTATTTGATTTATATTAGTCCTCCCGTGACTCTGAATATTAGAAAGTGTTCGAAACGTCGGGCAAATAAAAATCAAATACAAAAGATACGATAGAATCCGTATAAATACTTTTATTTCAAATTATATTTATGTTTTTTGTTTACCTGAGGGTAAGAACTCTACCTACCGCCTAAGTTGGGCGCGAACACGTCAGATACAAGTGGCACAGCACCTTTCTAAGTGACATTCTGGTGGAGAGGCCTATGTCCAACAGTAGACGTCTACGGGCTGGTGGATGGATGGATAAATGGATTTTATTAGATATCATAATCAAAGCATCGTCTAAGTACATATAGATATGTCCCACTGCTGAGCTCGATCCTCCCCCCACAGTGGGAGGGACATTGTACTACTACACCGTGCTGATCAGATCAGTGTTGGCGTTGGGTTTTAACTTACTTTCTGCATACATACATACATATCATCACTCCACATCCCTTGCAGGGTAGGCAGAGAGAACAGAGTGCCAGAGAACTCTATCCTTGCATACTTCACTCGCTTCCTCAACATTCATAATTCTCTTCATACACGCTCGCCGGTTTCGGAGACTCTTGACTCCACCTTCCTTCAGTACATGACCGATCTGGTCTAGGAAGGTTAGTCTCGGTCTCCCCCGGTACCTGCATCCTTCCACTTTCGCATTGTATATCTTCTTAACCAGACGTTCGTTCGGCATTCTTTCCATATGTCCGAACCATCGGAGCATTCCCTTTCGCATCTTTACACCAATACTCTCTTTCATACCTACTCGCTCTCTTACGTCGTCGTTACGAATGCGATCGATCAGCCTTTTTTTTTTTTTTTTTTTTTTTTTTTTTATTGGTAGGCTATGGGTGCGTCTCGCCCCGCCGAATCGGTCCGGGGTGACGGAGAAGGCGGCGCGTGACCCCATAGACCCACCGTAAAATCCTCTCTCTTCGCCGTGCGAGCGGACCACCGGTACCCGATCTTTGTCTTCGGTGGTCCGCTCGGCGGTTTACCCTCGCGGGTTCCTCTCGTCGGCGCCCCGACAGATTTCGCCGTCGGGGCGTCGCCCTCACGCGGTGGCCTCGCGTCGGGTGACCGGACAATTCCCCGGTCCGATCACCCGAGGCCTGGGTTAGGGCGGCATCAGGCGCAGGTATTCGCGCCTGCGCCGCCCCGGCCGCTGGCGGCGGCCCGGGTCGCGGGAGTCCTCCCTGACTCGTTCCGCCGCCTCCTTCCGCGAGATGACAGCCTCGCAGAAGGCGGCGACCGCGTCCCAATTCCTGACGCTGTCGACCATCGCCCTCGCGACAGCCGGCAGCGCCAGGTCGGCACCGATAATAGCGACGAGGTCACGGCGCTGCCCGTCCCAGCCCGAGCATTCCTCGAGCGTATGTTGCGCCGTGTCCTCGTCACTACTGCAATGATGGCAGCCTGGAGTCCACTCCCTGTACACGACCGTGTGCAGGTATTTCCCGAAGCACCCGTGCCCCGTCAACACCTGCACCAGTCGGAAGGTGAGGACCCCGTGCCGCCGCTCCATCCATTTCATCAATACGGGCCGAAAGGCCTCGACGGTCACGATACCGTGTCTAGGCCTCTCCAGCCGCGTAACCCAACGGGCGATGACGTCTCGGCGGGCGTCCTCGCGCCAGGTGGCTATCTCGCTCAACGATGGGGAGCCACCCTCCTCGCGCACTGAGGTAACCCGCCGGTAGAGGTCGGAGAGCATCTCCGCCTCTAGGTCCCACGGGGGTGTCCCGGCCAATAGGCACGCCGCCTCTGTCGACACCGTGCGGTACCCGCGAATGGCTCTGACCGCCATGGCTCTCTGTGGCCTCCACAGAACCGCCCTGAGCTGGGCGTTCAGAGCCCTCGCCCACACGGGTGCGCCGTACATGGCCATCGAGCGGATGACCCCCGCATACAGCCGTCGGCCCTCGAAACTGGGTCCGCCCACATTCGGCATGAGCCGAGAAAGGGCGGACGCCGCGCCGACCAGCCGGGGAGCAATCTGTCGGAAATGCTCCCGGAACCACCATCGCCCGTCGAGCACCAGACCCAAGTACTTCATATGGGCCTGGATGTTGATCTGGATGGAGTTGACGACTAACGAGGCGCCGGTTGGCAGCCTTACGCGTGGCCCATGGAATAATAGGGCCTCCGTCTTATTTAAGGCCACCCTGAGCCCCAGCGCCTCGATTCGCCTGACCATCTCCTCGGTGCCGAGAGTGGCCAGGCTCGCCGCCTCTTCGAGTGTCCTGCCCCGGGCTGTGACGAGCGTGTCGTCAGCATAGCACACCAAGCTCAGCCCGGGGGGGAGACTCCCTCTCAACGCCCAGTCGTACCCGATGTCCCACAGAGTCGGCCCCAGAACCGACCCCTGTGGAACACCGCACGACATGGGCGTCCGCACAATGTCCCCTGCGGGACCCGCGCAGAGGATACTGCGCCCCTCCAAATAGTCTGCCACCAGCCGCCTGAGGTACAGGGGCACTCCATGGAACCGGAGCGCCTCCCTGATGCAGCTGAATGGCAGACTATTGAATGCGTTGGCGATGTCCAACGACACCGCCAACAGCACTCCCTTGCCGGCGACAGCCTCCGCGGCCGTTTGCCTCAGGCGTAGCAGGGCCCCGATGGTCGAACGCCCCCTGCCACCGAAGTTAAAATCGAGTACCGGTGGTCCGCTCGCACGGCGAAGAGAGAAGGTTTTACGGTGGGTCTGTGGAGTCACGCGCCGCCTTTCCGTCACCCCGGACCGATTCAGCGGGGCGAGACGCTTCCATAGCCCACCAATAAAAAAAAAAAAAAAAATGGTCGAACGCCCCCTCCTAAACCCATATTGAGCGTCCGACAGATCGGGCCCCACCTCCTCCAAGTGTCGGACGATGCGGGCAGCGAGGACACGCTCCAGCAGCTTACCCACATCGTCGAGAAGCACGATGGGCCTGTAGGCCGACGGCAAATCCGGGGGCCGTCCCGGCTTTGGCAGGAGAACCAACCTCCCCTCCTTCCAGCACTCAGGGAACCGTCCAGACGTCAGACAGGCGTTGAACAGTTGCCTGAGGCGAGGCTCGAAGTGCTCGAGGAGCGACGTCAAGACCCGGACTGGTATTCCGTCCGGGCCGGGGGCCGTGGTGGCGGAGCGAATCCGCGCTACTGCCGCCCCCACTTCCGACTCCGTCACGGGTGGAACACTCTCGTCGTCGGCCTCCCGGTCTTGATTTGGCGAAGCCATGACCGGGGGCGTGTGTCCCGACTGCCGTGGAAATAGCTCCTCGATCACCCTACAGAGGAAGTCGGGCTGGAGGGTCTCGGTGAGGGGGGGCCCTGCGCGCGAAGCTTGTTCAGCGACGCGCGATACGGGCGACCCCAGGGGTCACGGTCGAGACCGTCCAACATCTCCTGCCAACTCGCATCCTTGGCGGCTCGGATGGCCAGCCGAAAGGCAGTCCGCGCACTGCGGTACGCCTCGTACAGCTGGCCCTCCCGCTCAGCGTCGCGGTGACGCCGCCGGCTGCGGGTGTAGGACCTTCGGGCACTGATACACGCCGCGCGAAGGTCCGCCAGTCTTGGGGACCACCAGTAGACCCCCTGCCTCGGAGGTAGACGCCGCACCCTGGGCATGGCCACATCGCAGATCTGCGTTAACGCACTGCGGATGCGGACAGCCTCAGCGTCCACTCCGTCCACTGGGGGCGGTGAGGACAGCCACGTGTGAACGATGGCCGCCTCCGCCAGTAGGTCCCTATCAAGACGACCCACAGCCCACCGCGGAAACGCGGGAGCTCCGTCCGCCCTATGACCCCTACCGGGTTCCCGGGGGGAGACCTCCATCCGGATGTACCGGTGGTCCGACAGGGTCTCCGCCTCCTCCAGGACACTCCAGTTCCTCACCCGTGGCGCGACAGCGGGGCTAGCGAACGACAAGTCCACTATCGACCCGCCCTGCTGCCGCACACACGTGTTCACTGAGCCCCTGTTAACAACACAGAGGCCCAGTGAAGCCGCCCACTCAACGACCGCCCGCCCGCGGTCGTCCGTCATAGGGGACCCCCACGCCGTGGATTTGGCATTGAAGTCCCCCAGGACCAGGACGAGGCCCGGTGCCAGTCGCCGTATCGAAGCCTCCAAGGTGGTGAGGGAGGCCCTGAAATCGTCCATTCTCCTGTTAGGGGAGAGGTAAACACTGTAGAGTGTGACCACTCCCCATTCCGCAGCGACAAATTCCTCGCCCCTATCCAAAAGGGATAAGGACGGGAAGTGCCGCTGCGTTGAGACGACGATTGCCGCAGTTTCCGTTTCGGCTGACCACCCAATTGGGGCGATCAGGCACGACGTACGGTTCCGCGACTACGGCTGCACCAATCGACCACTCCGCCATGGATTGCAGGAGGAGATCCTGCGCTCCGGCGGAGTGGTTGGTGTTGGCCTGCAGGAGGTGAATGGATTCTGTAGCCATTAGTGGGCCGTATCCATCACCTCCGCCTCGCCAGTGGGCGATCGGGCCGCGCTAGGAGCGGGAGCGGCCGTGGTCGAAAGGCCGCCCCGACCCTTTGGGGCCGAAGCAGGAGGTCTGCACGCCCCAGAACCCATGCGGTGCTTGGCGGGCTTATTGCCCGCCGCACACGCGGGGCAGTGGGGCGGGGCGGCGCAAGATGCCGCCACGTGCCCGGTCTGACCGCAGCGGAAACACAATCCGCCGCAGTCGAAGCAATTGGTGCACGTCGGTCGAGTGTGTCCGACCGCCATGCACTTATAGCACCTCGCAGGCCGGTGCTCAAGCACGGTTACCCGCGCCGAGCTCCAGCCCACGAGGAGCCTGCCTGAGCCGGCCAGTTGCCTGACCGACTCCACCGGGCACTGCGCCCAGGCAGCACCTACGCCACCCGGACCGGGACGAATGGCACCGACCCGGACGGTGTCTATGGGACACCCGGTTTTCGAGGCAATAGCCTCCCGGATGTCTTCCACCGTCACGGAGTCGTCCAGACCCGAAATGCGCATTTCGGCGCACTTGACGGGCCTGGCGATCCTGATGCCACCCTCCTCGGCGAACAGACCTCGCAGCTTCTCAGCTACGCTGTCAGCCGTCTTGGCGATCGATCAGCCTAACTCCACAGATTTGCCGCAGAGATCGCATTTCGACCGCATTAATTTTACTTTCATACTCTTTTCTGCATACCCAACTCTCGCTTCCATACAGTAATGTTGGGACAAGCACTGCGTTATATATTGCTACACGTACCTTCTGGCTGAGGTAGTGGCTACCGAGAAGTTGCCCCAACGCTCCGTTCACTCTATTTCCCGCATTCACTCTTCGCGCTATATCAGTGGTGCACCTTCCATCTCGGCTAAATCCACATCCTTAAACTTACTTTCTCTTGTACTGATATTATACTACTACTATTACGTGTATAAAATTTTACAAAACATTGACAAACATGACATCCGTGTGGTGACACACCAACAACAGTACCATTTACAGCCTCCTTCACTCGCCGCGGATGTCGTAAAGAACCACTAAAGTATGTAAGAACAACATTTGAACAATAAAATTCAACATAAACCTCGTGGAAGTTAATTTTCCATCTCAGTAGAACACCTCTTGCCCATCATCATCATCTTGCTCTTATCCCAATTACTTGGGGTCGACGCAATATGTCATCTTCCTCCATACAGTCCTATCAGACGTCATCTCTGCAGTCACTCCCTGTCTATCCATGTCATACCTCACGCAGTCCATCCATCTTTTCTTTGGTCTTCCTTTACCCCTAAAGCCTTCAACATTCATATTTAAAATTTTCCTCACAACATTTCTTTCATCCCGTCTCATCGCATGTCCATACCATGTTAACCTTTCACTCCTTAACTTTTCCGTCATTGGCGCAACTTTCAAACTTCCTCTTATATGCTCATTTCTTATTTTATCCAATCTCGTCACACCACACATCCATCTCAACATTCGCATCTCCGCTACATGCGGTCGTCTCTCAACCGTCACTTTTGTCGCCCAACATGCTGATCCATACAGTACAGCAGGTCTTATTAGGGTTTTATATATTTTACCCTTTAATTTAGGGGGTACTTTGGGGTCGCATGTTGTACCCGTGACCTGCCGCCATTTCATCCATCCCGCATCCATTCTGTGTTTCATCGCACGATCCAGGTCGCCATCGCTTTGGATAAGAGAACCGAGGTATCGAAAATTCGAGCATACTGGTATAGGTACTCCATCTAGGGATATGGGTGTAAAATTGGAGAGACCGCCGAAATCGCAATCGCGTTAGCAATTCAAGTTTAAATTTATTTATTATGTATAAACCCCTCGAGTGCACTTACATATTGTCAGTTTTAATATTTTATATGATTACAAAAAAACTACCATCCGGCAAGAAACTCAACGGGTTTGTCTATTATTATTGTAAAAAGAAAATATAGCATGGTCAGTAAGAATGAGCTCCAGTGTGATGCGTTACGTTTTACCTGCTTATTTTCTGTTATAGTAGAAATACATGAATAAAATATAGCCTATGTTAATCGCTGATAATGTAGCTTTCTATTGGTGAAAGAATTTTTAAAATCGTTTCAGTTGTTTAGGCTTACAAGCGAAACAAACAAACACTTGTGCATCGCGACTTTACTAAATCGCGGTACAATAACAAACTGTTGAATCTGTCGGTAGAGTGTGACAGAGGGCGCCACACGTACACGGCCACCTCTGCACTGTATGAATACACATGAGTTACACTTCGCTGCTCATTTACTTGTACAAAGTGTTAGTAGTACGAGGTGTCGGTGTGTTCAGTAACTACTAAGTACTGACGTCAGTACTAACGAGCTTTTCCTCGCATTCATGATAACTTTACCAACTCATTAAAGAATTTTAATGAAAGTATTAAACCTTACCCGCAATGCGAATGTATAAAGAAACTTTTAATGAAAGTATTGTACACTCTCGCATTGTCATTGTTAAGGATTCCAACTGGTAGCACAGATGGCGCAGCGGTTTATATATCTACCTACTATGTAGAGAGTTCGATTACAGTTCTTTATGATTGCATATGTGGATTGCCACATATATTGTTGTGATAGTCTGAGTGTAACTTGCGTCCGTTAATTGCATCTCGTAGATTTGTAAAGTCCCCCCGAAATATGATGATTATATCATTAGTACAAAGGCACCGTGTGGTGACAGTTACCAGTACTACCTTCCCTTGCATTGTTCGTGGGTATTGCAACGCAGTTAATAGATAGAACCCAATAGTGCAATAGGTAAGCTCATCAATGTACACAATACAGTTGAAGTAAATACACATTTGTGTGTGTGTGACTGCGTGCCTGTGTGTGCGTGTGTATGCGTAACTGCGTGTGTGTGTGTGTGTGTGTGTGTGTGTGTGTGTGTGTGTGTGTGTGTGTGTGGGTGTATCAATTAAATAGTGACATCAACACATTAATGATTAATATCTCAACACTACGCTCATTAACAACGTCAAAACGTTTAAATATAACATACCGATCGAATAGATTGACGTTGGATTTTATTTTGAGTTTTCCTTCTATTTCTAAACTGAAGTACACTATAAATATGCTTTTATATTATTATGTGATATTTTATAAAACATAAAACAGCGTCTTTTTACATAAAAATGAAATTGTGGCGTTTTCCGTTTCACAGTAATGTTATTCGTCTCGTCTCATCCGTGAATTGCTATTTTCCCCTTTTACCGTAAAACGTTAACATTAGGTAAATGCAAATGTGTTTGCGGTATTCATAAGGAGCGTCACGTACGTTCGCCCCTGTTTGCTCGTAGCACGTAGCCGCGTAGTGGTGCTACGGCGTAGTCTCGTAGCACGCCTGACGTCAGAGCTGTTAAAATATTTTAAAGAATATGTGAAATATGTGCGGTATACACTTGTGATGTGAAACATTACAAATAAAACTATATATTGTAAAATACTATAGGACTTATAATCACATACTAACCGGAGGTCAGTCGATCAAGTATTTTAAGTTATATTCTAAAGGGGAATTTGTTATCCCTACTAATATATAAATGTGAATATAAGTTTGTTTGTTACGCTTTCACACTAAAACTACTCAACCGATCATCATGAAACATTGTACACATATTCTTGGAGGTATTAAAAGTAACATAAGATATTTTTTATTAAAAAAAATCAAAATTTTTATATGAAAAATAAAAAAAATTGTTTCTCAAAAAATCTCAAAATCTAGGTTCTTCAACGCCATCTAGCAGTCCAGTAATGAAGTTCCAACCCTGAGTATTGTAATGCCGTTGCACTGTATTACCGACGGCCAAAAATAAAAATAGGGGATCAAAAACTTTAGGAAAGTAACCTTTTACGCGGGCGAAGCCGCGGGAGAAGCTAGTATTTTATATTATAGTAGGTCATATGTAACACTACTAATCTACTACTACTGTACTACTCTCTACTAATGTCTACTAATCTCTCTTCCATTGTGGAGGGAGACCAATAGTGTAACAGTGTGTATATATGGTATGGGCCTCAGCCCATGATGATGATAACATGTTGAACGCAATACATTTGTTTAGTTCTAGATTACAGTGCTCACTGAGCTACTGGGTACTCAATACTGTCTAGTACATCGTACACAGTCGGAACACGTAGACTATTGCAATAGACAGCTACACGATCGTGTGTGTCCGGCCGGCTGCGGCTGTACGCACATGTGACCAGATATACGGACAAGTTTATTTCTATTGTGATATTAAATATAACAGAAGGGCACCTCTCACGCACTCACCGACCGCACACAGCGCACAGCGCACACTACTACGTGAACACGTGTATGTGTGTAAATAAATTTACATAACATCCCCGAGCCCCCCACACGGAGCCCTCTCACCCAACACTAACACTCACTCAACTATAACATTATAAGTATTAAGATATAACAAGCTATGTACTCGTACTATGTACTCGTATGTAGTTAATTACAATAATTATCGTTTACGATATCTGATATTTAATAGAACATTACACACGTGTTCTGTTAGCGGGACTTATCATATATAATATCTGAATGACCGAGCCTTACTCAGTATTTCCTTGTTAGTATGTTTTGGAAGATGTATTTAAATATAATAAAAATAGTAAAAATAATTTAAAAAGGCAAAAAGTAAAAATAGAAACTAAAAAATATATCGAGCAAAAAGGAGCTAAAATCACTTTTTTTGTAAGATATAAATATTTATTTTATTTCGTTTTTTAGTATTTGTCGTTATAGCGGCAATAGAAATACAGCATCTGTTAAAATTTCTGTCTGACTGCTGTCTAACTATCATGGTTCATGAGATAGCCTGGTGCTAGACAGATGGACGGACGGACAGCAAAGTCTTAGTTATAGGGTCCCGTTTTATGCTTTGGGTATGGCACTCTGAAAAGGTTGAACTCACATAAAAGCTAGGGGCAATGGAAATACTCTTTAAAATTGGAATGTCTCGAAAGTCACAATACTATATTAATACGGCATTTGAAATTTCTAAGCTATAAAGAGGTCATACACTTTTAGGACATGGCGTCATACGAACGTAGAGTTTGAAATTTTAAATTGTTTGACAGCAATTTTTTAAGCCGAATATCGTAATAGAGAGCCATGATAACACATTGCACCGAATAACTGAAATCCATCGCTAATAAGGGTATTTTTACCGCATAATGATTAGGAAAGAGAGACAGTCATTTGCTATATTTTTGTTCGCTGTTTAGCCAGCGTTTAATCAACATATTTGTGAAAATTGAGACGGAAACGCTGAGTTATATTAGGAACAACCATTAAGATACGATAGGGAGACAGGATATACGTTCAAAACGCCATGACCTACCTATATGCGCTACTACGGTCGTTTCGATTTCTTTATACCATAAACGGTATTTGCAATTAAACTTGCAAATATTTTAAATCATTTGAAGGGATTGAATATCAAAATAAATCCTTTTATTAAGTGATAAACCCCGAATCCGACAACCGGTCGAGTTCCTGAATACTCTGAAGACTCCTGGTCTTCCAACTCATACCTTTAAATTGAGACCTGTCGCGCCAAAATTATACAATGCCACCAATTTGCAAGAAAAAACTTTGCATTTTTTTTTTTTTGGGGGCGGGCTACGGTCGGCGCACTCCTCGCACCACTCCATCCGGGGTGACAGAGGGGCGTAAGCACGCATACCCGTAACCCACCCGTGACGTCGCCTTCGACGTTGGGCCGACCACCGGAGCAGAGTGACTTGACGTCAGTGGTCGGCCCGACGGAATACCCCTGAGGAGTACCCTCTCCTCGACCGACATCCCCCCCCTCGGGTAGGATGTCGGTAGAGGCTACCCTTCCGTCGCCTTGGTCGGAATGGAGGCGGGGTGTTGAAAACATAGCCTGCTAAGAAAAAAGCCTCGTGTCTAAATAAAATAATCATCATCATTCTCCTACTCTTATCCCAATTACTTGGAGTCGATACAATATGTACTCGTCTTTCATAGTATATATTGGAAAAGTTATTGGCAAAAGTTTTATGACCGGCCGCCTGACAGACGTCAACGCTCCTTGGAAATGTAATTGTTGACCAAACAGCATCAGATGGAGTTGGCCTAGGTCGTTATAAGGCTCTTAGTCGTCTTTTACGACATCCACGAGCAAAGTAAGGGTTGGTAGTATTCGTAGCCGCTACCACACAGCTAAATAAAATAAATAAAATAATATATAACAGAATTTCATTTTATTTTTATGTTTATTAAACTTCCCTACACTATAATACAGATTGTTATACTATATGAGTATATAAACATTTATACATAATAATTTATAAATAACAATAAAATGAATAACGTAAAAAACAAACAAAAATTCTATTAGAACCATTTTCGACTTTTACGCAGACAAAGATGTGGACAAATGATAAAAATTATCAAAAAAAGCCCAAAAAGTAAATAAGAAAAATTAAGGATCCGAACCGAGCTCCGGTTTGTTTGCATTAGACTACTCGATTTTCCAACTGAGCTAAATGTCTATTCTTAATGACAGCGTCAAAATTTGAAAACCTTCATATTCTAATAGTCTTAAAATATGGGAAAATATATTTTTTGTTGCCGAAAAATACTGTAAAATCTATATTTTCTATAAATGAAACCTAGCTAGATCGATTTATCGGCCCTGGAATTCTTTGTATGCTAAATTTCAAGAGAATCGTTGGAGCCGTTTCCGAGATTCAGATTACATATATATATATATATATATATTGACAGATGATTGTAAGAAAAGGGGTCTACGCGTGAATGTGAGCAAAACCAAAATAATGGTCTTTGAAAGAGATGAAACCAGAACAGATGTAAGAGTAACAATAGGTAATGATGTACTAGAGCAAGTAGATGAATTTGTATATCTTGGATGTGGATTTAGCCGAGATGGAAGGTACACCACTGATATAGAGCGAAGAGTGAATGCGGGAAATAGAGTGAACGGAGCGTTGGGGCAACTTCTCGGCAGCCACCACCTCAGCCAGAAGGCACGTGTAGCAATACATAACGCAGTGCTTCTCCCAACATTACTGTATGGAAGCGAGAGTTGGGTATGCAGAAAAGAGTATGAAAGTAAAATTAATGCGGTCGAAATGCGAGATCTGCGGAAAATCTGTGGAGTTAGGCTGACCGACCGCATTCGTAACGATGACGTAAGAGAGCGAGTAGGTATGAAAAAGAGTATTGGTGTAAAGATGCGAAAGGGAATGCTCCGATGGTTCGGACATATGGAAAGAATGCCGAACGAACGTCTAGTTAAGAAGATATACAATACGAAAGTGGAAGGTTGTAGGTACCGGGGGAGACCGAGACTAACCTACCTAGACCAGATCGATCATGTACTGAAGGAAGGTGGAGTCAAGAGTCTCCTAAACCGGCGAGCGTGTATGAAGAGAATTATGAGTATTGAGGAAGCGAGCGAAGTATGCAGAGATAGAGTTCTCTGGCACTCTGTTCTCTCTGCCTACCCTGCAAGGGATGTGGCGTGATGATATGTATGTATGTATATACAAGAATTGGTCGTTTAAAGATATAGTGAGGTTATAAAGACTTTAACCGATTACATCATTACACTAAAGGGAAAATACAAACAATATCTAATATTTTTGACTACTTGTAACTATTAAACATTTGAAATTTGTACGCCATTAAAATACCAAACCGATAGCTTTGGTGTTATATTTTTAATTTCCTAAAGATTTTTATTTAATCGTAAATGTAACTACACCTTTAGCCATATAGTGTACCGTAAAATAACCCATAAAGATGTTGGACGGAGATTTTCACCACCCCCCTTCACAGTTAGCTAAATCTTTGTTCTAGAGAACACGAAGAATTTGTGAAGATGAAGATATGGCTAAGGAGGTGCATATCAGATTCATTATGTATAGAATCGGCAAGTTCCTCACCTCCGTCACAGAGAACGTGTGAAACCACCAACAGTTGAACGTCTCCCTGCAGTCCTACCTTATGTAAAAAGAGTCACTGACAAGATTGGCTATATCCTAAAACGTGCTTCTATAAAAACTTATTTAAGGCTCTGAAGAGGATTACTAAATTTTCACCACTTTTCAAGTGCCAGATCCCTCTACAGGATGCAAAAGTCTATAAACTAGACTGTAATTGTGATATCTTTTATAAAAGCCAAACAAAGAGATCTATAAGAACACGGCGCAAGGAACATATAGCTGATATGCAACACCGCCGTCACACTAAGTCTGTAGTCAGTGAACACTGTCAGGATCACATCCGACATTATATTGAATGTAATAAACCACAAATCCTTGCGAAAAACCACACGAACTACCCAAAATTCTTCGTGAGGTTATGGAAATTATAAATTTTCAAAAATTCGATATAGAATATATCTAGGTTAGGTTAGTATCAAGCAGGAATCCTGTTACTGACCTAATTAAAAAATAAAACCAAGAAGGACACCTTTATTAATAATATTGACCAAAAACAATACATAATTTTTATATGTAGAATTATTTTCTTTTTGCCAGTAGGAAATGAATTTATACCAAAATTTGGGTCAAATTTAATAACTTATACTTTAACATATATAACGATGACCTGTTGGACGTGAGATATCGTAGTCCTCCCGCGACCATGGATGCTGTAAAGTGTTTGCAACGTCGACAAATTTAAAAATCAGACACAAACGCGATGTAACCCGTAAAAATAGTTTAAGAAGTAGTTAACTCTAAGATGTAACAAATCTATTCAAGCCATGTTTACGATTCCACTATACGCCTACAGTAAAACATTTCGCATGTTGTTACTTTACGATACAGTTGCATGTGGTGACTGACGTGACTGACGCGGTAACCATACAATGTGTTATAAATCCTTACTCAACAGTGAGATTATTTTTATTATTAACATCGACTATTCTGTCTCTTTTGATTTTATTAGTTATTATTAACATTCACTTTGAAGTTTTTATTATCATCATCACAACTTGTTTGTATTAATACTCAAATATTAAACTATTATATAAAATGAAAAAGTTAATGAAGATAATTAATTAACATGTCTAAATATATACATAATAATTGATCGTCATCCAGCTCTTGCCCAATTAATTGCAGTCGACGGCAATATGTACGGCTCTACCATCGTACATATTGTAAAAGTTATTGACAATAGTTTTGTGATCGGTCGTCAGCCAGACTTCAACTCTCTTCCTCGAAAGTAATTCTTGACCAAGCGGCATCAAGTACAGTTAGTTCAGGTCGATATTAATAGCTTTTAATTGTCTTTTACGACATCCACGAGGAAAGTAAGGGTTGGTGGTATTCGTAGCCGCTACCACACAGCACTAACTATATTACATCATCATCATAATCATCGTTTGCCTGCCCTCATCCCACGCTAAGTGGGGTCGGCACAGCATGTTCTTGCCTTCCACAATATTCTATCAGCCGTTATATCTGCACTCACAACGTTCATACACATATCCTCGTTTACACAATCCACCCAGCTCTTTTTGGGTCTCCCACGATTAATACTGAACTAAATATATTACAACTATACTTAATATATTTTATAATGCTACTTACGAGTATATAAAATTGATATTGAAGAAATACATAAATAATCAATGTTTAACATTAGCTAGTGTAATATAAGTGACACAGTGCCGCAGTACACAATACGTTCGCTCGTCCGTCGATGTAATGTCTAAAACAAACATGTGTCGTGAAACGACTTCATTGCGGACATTTTATTACAGAACTTATAATATTATGGGACGTCGTGTCGTCGCACAAACAGACAATATAACTTAACCTATCTATCTACTATAAATGTTATATATATACATATCATCATCATCATCTCAGCTTATATATTTACGTCCCACTGTTAAGCTCGAGCCTCCTTCGTAATTGGATGGAAATTGATCTACTATACCGCGCTGGTCAGACGTGTTGGTATAGGGTTGCGTTTCGAGATTTCCTTCTCTGGCATAGATGTTATATGCGTTTTATGTCCCTTAGTAGTCACGTAGGATCACCCACAGGTAAGGTAGGAGGTGGTGAATTGTATTCTTACTCTGTCACCACACGGAGATATTTACCGCTTCGGTAACGGTCGCTCTGACCCACGTTTTCAATCTCCGATAGGTACCTTCAGTGATATTTATTTTAATGAATTGCTCTAAAAAGTTATTTTGTTCTATATTAAATTTATCACGTGCCTAATGTATTAAACTGCATAAGAAGTAATTCTGTATTGTTTAAAGTAGTTACGTAAATATCCCATTATTTTTGAGTAATACATATATTGAATGATTATGACATATATAGGTATAAAAGATGGCTTTCGCCTGCGACTACATCCCCGAGGAAGTCATCTCTGACAAAGTTAAATAGAAAAATCAGTGCAGAGTGTTGAAGGTTTGTCGCTAGGGCGAAGGTCGACAGCGTCAGGAATTTGGACGCTCCACCTTCTGCGAGGTTGTTATCTCGCGTTAGGAGTCGGTAGGGCCAGGGTTCAGCGATTAGAGCTGGTGTTATAAATTTAAAAAAAAAATTAGAAACTGTTGGTGATTTATAGATTATCTCCTTAATGATATGAAATATATGAAAATTTAAAGTTTTGTATCTCCTGAAGTGAAGATGAGCTCGTGCCGTAGACACATTTTAGGATAACTTCCAGGAGGTGAAACGGGGATAGAAAATTATGACAATCTTTTATATGTTTAATACATTATAAAAAAAATAAAATGTATAATATGATTTTATATACTAGAAAACTTTGGCTCCCACTGTATACTCTAACGGCTCCTCCACAGGGAGTGCTCTGAAGTAGTCTAACTTGTTATTACTGTCGGCGTTCTACCAGTTGACCACTCGACATCGATACGGTAACAACTGTACATTGTCTACCACGTATGTGCAGGTCACAGGTCGCTGCTGCCCATGGACCTGCTATAACTAAGGCTGTAGAGAGGCCGCTGCCTACCATTACAATCCCAAACCCACTCACTTGGGCTTCCGTCTCTCTCGCTCACCGAACGAAGCGCAATAGCACATTGCCATTACTCAGACGTCGTCCTTCTGCTCAGTGTGGTACTACCCCGGACGGACCGGCCCGCGGCTGTGGACAGAGAACTGTCAACAGCGTGGTCCTACCACTAATATATCAACAACAATCCCTACAGTACAAAGTCATCACCAACAACAAGACCACCAGCGCCAAGAAGAAACCCCAAAAAGACATGTAGTCACTTAACATGTATGACACATGAATTGCGCTCTTAAAGCTTTAACCAACTGTTATAAAGTCAGTTAAAATTTATTTTGTAAACAAACCACCACAATGATTAAATTAAATATAAAAAGAGCACGGACAAAAGTCTGTGGAATAGCTTAAAATGAAAAAAAAAACGACTGCAGCATTCTTTACCAAGCGTTATAACATATTCAAGATTGTATCTTGAGACGAGTTATACGTAAAGCACTTACTTCACGGTGGGCAGCGATATAACTGTGTCTCTAGTATTGCTAAGGTCCACGAGCGGCAGTATCACTTATCATCAGACATGTCGCTTACACGTTTACCATTAATAGGCAATAAAAATTCTAAAAGAGTAATAATAAATATGAATGTTATAACGTATAACAATATCGTTACGACTCTACATAACTAAGTGGACAATACGTTTATTCAGCAATTATTTATAATGTATTGATGCGATATAAATGTTTATAATGCCGCCTCAGGCTATAATTATAACATTAATTACACTTGAATGGTTCTATGAGCGCACGTAATGGCCGCCATAAAGCCGAGGTAGTCCCCTTAACGACTGATATCAATTTGCACTTCATATTGGTTTATAACAACGAATTGACAATATATAACGACTTTATATTGTACAACATACAATTTTTATATATAAATTAGAAGATAATAATATTTTATTTAATATTTTATATATATTATTATTTTATATTTTTTAGGCTTTAGGGGTAAGGGAAGACCGAAGAAAAGATGGATGAACTGCGTGAAACATGACATGGATAGACAAAGAGTGACCACAGAGATGACGTCTGATAGAGTTGTATGGATGGAGAAGACATATTGCGTCGACCCCAAATAAATTGGTATAAGAGCAAGTTGATGATGATATTATTATTTTATATATATTATTTTTCTATATATTAGAAGGCCCTATAGCCCCGTATAAAACGGACAAATTAATATATATTTATAGGTAGATGTCTCGCCGTCAAATCCTACAGCGAGTCAGATATATGTGTATTACATTTTAAAATATTTATTATGTTTGTGAATATACTCGTACCTACTATCGCTATGAATCTTAAGGCTCATATATACTCGTTGGTCTCGTTAAGATCTGTTGCATCCGTGATGATGTACTGCTGTGCTTATGGTAGCTGTACAGCATAACTTTTCTAATCACATTTGTTTCAAGTTTCGAGACAATCAAAAGCTAAAATTGCCTCTAGGTCTAACCTGGGTATTGCCTGTGGTGACCTGGGTATTGTCTGTGGTGACCTAAATGTCAAACCTGGCTTACATGAGTTATAATGATGAGAATTTGTGCTTGGATTATTGTTTATTGTAACTATGAAGATTGGTATCGTGAGAAATTTGGGTGACTAAGAGTTCAAAAACCTCGAATATGTGAAATCATTTCGTATCTCTCAGAATATTATTATCTTTTTGTTTTTTTCTGTGTGTTCCTAACGTCTCTCCTTCGTGGCACAAAATAAATACTTTTCTATGTTTCTTTCTCTTGTGGTTGTGTGGATCTGTTATCTTTCTTTCTCTTGTGGTTGTGTGGCTCTGTTATCTTTCTTTCTCTTGTGGTTGTGTGGATCTGTTATCAATCGCCACACAAGAAAACAATATTTTTTTGAAAGTTATTGGACTATAAACCTGACCACAATACGATTGGTAACGAATTCATTATCTTTATATTTGTCGCCATCATAGAAAATAACAAATAATTGCAGTTCTGATAGTAAGTAAAACAAGACGAGAAACGAAAGTTAAAGTGTATTCCCGTCCGACCAAAGGTTAGATCAATGTAGCTATAGAGGTCACAGCGGTACGAGGAACACTAGCACAGAGCGTTTCTGATATATAATCTATCTCTTAAATTAAATTCGTTTGAAATAAAACTACTTTAGACATACTAAATTTTAAATATTTTAAAATACTACCATTAAGTTGTCTCAGAAACGAGTGATAGCTGATACAATTTAAAAAAAAATAAAGTACAGATGTAGCCGCTGAGCTTGACTTGAAGTCTCAGCGAGTCTTAAAATATACATTGCCAACTTTTTCTTAATTTACAATGCACATTATCCTGTGTGTAGCGATAAGTTATTGGACATCGTCGACGAGTTGATTGACCCCAGTCGCTGTAATGTACACACACACACACACGAGTGGTATTTGTTATGTTAATATCAATAATCGATATACTACTCGAATGTAAATGTTGAACAGTCTCCAGTACAATAGTTTAGTGCAGAGCGAGGGAGAGACTAGTGTTCATTGTACGCGTAAAGGTCAACAGCTGTGATTGATTGTTGAGTGATGCCGGCGGACCTTGAACTATGCCAAATGTTACCGGCGCAATGTACTGACCTCACCTCGATACGTTCATTAGTACATAGTGGAGACATACCTGTAAACAATACGACGAGCTCGTGTTGTTACTGTGGTGAAGGGCGAACAGTACGTGGTATCACCTTTTAATTACCCCTCTAATATCTACTCTCGAGTAAAACTATATATTAGTATTATTTTGAATTATCATGTCCTACTACTCCATCTATTTTTCGTGTAGTAACGGAGTAAGAATAGAATACACCACCCCCTATTATACCAATGGGTGATCGTAACAGACGACTAAAAGATATGAAATGCATATAACATCTATGCAAGAGAAGGAAAACTTTTTTTTATTGCTTATAGTGGCAAACAAGCAATCAGCATACCTGATGGTAAGTGTCACTGCCGCTCATGGACCTTTGCAATACCAAGAGTATAGCTAGGCCAATAGAAACCCCAAACCCACCCAGCTGGGCTTCCGTCTCTCTCGCCCGCGGCTAGAGACAGAAAACTGTGATCCTTTTTTTTTTTTTTTTTTTTTTTTTTGCGGTGGGCTATGGACGTCGCACCCCGCCAAATCGGTCCGGGGTGACGGAAGAGGCGGCGCGCAACCCCATTGACCCACCCTGCAAGCACCTCTTCTTCGCCGTACGAGCGGGCCACCGGTACCCGATCTTTGTCTTCGGTGGCCCGCTCGGCGGTATGCCCTCTTGGGCTCCTCTCCTGTCGACGCCCCGACAGCTTTCGCCGTCGAGGCGTCGTCCTCACGCGGTGGCCTCACGTCGGGTGACCGGACAATTCCCCGGTCCGATCACCCGCAGCCTCGGTTAGGGCGGCATCAGGTATTCGCGCCTGCGCCGCCCCGGCCGCGGGCGGCGGCCCGGGTCACGGGAATCCTCCCGGGCCCGTTCCGCCGCCTCCTTCTGCGAGATGACAGCCTCGCAGAAGGCGGCGACCGCGTCCCAATTCCTGACGCTGTCGACCATCGCTCGCGCAACAGCCGGCAGCGTCAGGTCGGCACCGATGACAGCGACGAGGTCACGGCGCTGCCCGTCCCAGCCCGAACATACCTCGAGCGTATATTGCGCCGTGTCCTCGTCGCTACTGCAATGGTGGCAGGACGGAGTCCACTCCCTCCGCACGACCGTGTGCAGGTACTTGCCGAAGCAACCATGTCCCGACAAGACCTGCACCAACCGGAAAGAGAGGACTCCGTGCCGCCGCTCCATCCACTCCATCAGTACGGGCCGGAGGGCCTCAACGGTAATAACACCGTATCTAGGCCTCTCCAGCCGCGTAGCCCAACGGGCGATGACTTCTCGGCGGGCGTCCTCGCGCCATGTGGCTATCTCGTTGAACGATGGGGAGCCACCCTCTTCGCGCATTGAGGTAACCCGCCGGTAGAGGTCGGAGAGCATCTCCGCCTCTAGGTCCCACGGGGGTGTCCCGGCCAACAGGCACGCCGCCTCTGTCGACACCGTGCGGTACCCGCGAATGGCTCTGACCGCCATGACTCTCTGTGGCCTCCACAGAACCGCCCTGAGTTGGGCGTTCAGAGCCCTCGCCCACACGGGTGCACCGTACATGGCCATTGAACGGATCACCCCCGCATACAGCCGTCGGCCCCGAAAACTGGGTCCGCCCACGTTCGGCATGAGCCGAGAAAGGGCGGACGCCGCGCCGACCAGCCGGGGAGCAATTTGACGAAAATGCTCCCGGAACCACCATCGCCCGTCGAGCACCAGACCCAAGTACCTCATATGGGCCTGGATACTGATGTGGATGGAGTTGACGACTAACGAGGCGCCAATGGGCAGCCTCACACGGGGCCCATGGAATAAAAGGGCCTCCGTCTTGTTTAGGGCCACCCTGAGCCCCAGCGCCTCGATTCGCCTGACCATCTCCTCGGTGCCGAGAGTGGCCAGGCTCGCCGCCTCTTCGAGTGTCCTGCCCCGGGCTGTGACGAGCGTGTCATCAGCATAGCAAATAACGCTCAGCCCGGGGGGGAGACTCCCTCTCAACGCCCAATCGTAACCGATGTCCCACAGAGTCGGCCCCAGAACCGACCCTTGCGGAACACCGCACGACATGGGCGTCCGCACAATGTCCCCTGCGGGGCTCGCGTAGAGAACACTGCGCCCCTCCAAATAGTCTGCCACCAGCCGTCTGAGGTACAGGGGCACTCCGTGGAACCGGAGCGCCTCCCTGATGCAGCCGAATGGCAGACTATTGAATGCGTTGGCGATGTCCAACGACACCGCCAACAGCACTCCTTTGCCGGCGACAGCCTCCGCGGCCGTCTGCCTCAGGCGTAGCAGGGCCCCGATGGTCGAACGCCCCCTCCGAAACCCAAATTGAGCATCCGACAGATCGGGCCCCACCTCCTCCAGGTGCCGGACGATGCGGGCAGCGAAGACACGCTCCAGCAGCTTACCCACATCGTCCAGAAGCATAATGGGCCTATAGGCCGACGGCGAATCCGGGGGCCGTCCCGGCTTTGGCAGGAGAACCAACCTCCCTTCCTTCCAGCACTCAGGGAACTGTCCAGACGTCAGACAGGCATTGAACAGTCGCCTGAGGCGAGGTTCGAGATGCTCGAGGAGCAACGTCAACACCCGGACTGGGACTCCGTCCGGGCCGGGGGCCGTGGTGGCGGAACGAATCTTCGCCACGGCTGCCCCCACTTCCGACTCCGTCACGGGCGGGACACTCTCGACGGCCTCCCGGTCGTGATCTGGTGAAGCCATGACCGGGGGCGTGTGCTCCGACTGCCGCGGGAACAGCTCCTCGACCACTCTACGAAGGAGGTCGGGCTGGAGGGTCTCGGTGAGGGGGGGACCCTGCTTATTCAGCGACGCGCGATACGGGCGACCCCAGGGGTCACGATCGAGACCGTCCAGCATCTCCTGCCAACTCGCGTCCTTGGCGGACCGGATGGCCAGCCGAAAGGCGGTACGCGCACTGCGGTACGCCTCGTACAGCTGGCCCTCCCGCTCAACATCGCGGCGACGCCGCCGACTGCAGGTGTAGGACCTTCGGGCACTAATGCACGCCGCACGAAGATCGGCCAGTCTTGGGGACCACCAGTAGACCCCCTGCCTCGGAGGTAGACGCCGCACCCTGGGCATGGCCACATCGCAGACCTGCGTTAACGCACTGCGGATGCGGACAGCCTCAACGTCCACTCCGTCCGCTGGGGGTGGTGACGACAGCCACGTGTTCACGATGGCCGCCTCCGCCAGTAGGTCCCTATCCAGACGCCCCACAGCCCACCGCGGAAATGCGGGAGCCCGGTCCGCCCTGTGACCCCTGCTGGGGTCCCGGAGAGGGGAGACCTCCATCCGGATGTATCGGTGATCCGACAGGGTCTCCGCCTCCTCCAGGACACGCCAGTTCCTCACTCGTGGTGTGACAGCGGGGCTAGCGAACGACAAGTCCACTATCGACCCACCCTGCTGTCGCACACACGTGTTCACTGAGCCTCTGTTTAGGACACAGAGGCCCAGTGACGCCGCCTACTCCACGATCGCCCGCCCGCGATCGTCCGTCATCGGGGACCCCCACGCCGTGGATTTGGCGTTGAAGTCCCCCAGGACCAGGACGAGGCCCGGTGCCAGTCGCCGTATCGAAGCCTCCAAGGTGGTGAGGGAGGCCCCGAAATCGTCCATTCTCCTGTTAGGGGAGAGGTAAACGCTGTAGAGTGTGACCCCTCCCCATTCCGCAGCGACAAATTCCTCGCCCCTATCCAAAAGGGATAAGGACGGGAAGCGCTGCTGCGTGGAGGTGACGATTGCCGCGGTTCCGTTCCGGCTGACCACCCAATTGGGGCGATCAGGCACGACGTACGGTTCCGCGACTACGGCTGCACCGATCGACCACTCCGCCATGGATTGCAGGAGGAGATCCTGCGCACCGGCGGAGTGGTTGGTGTTGGCCTGCAGGAGGTGAGTGATAGACGGTGTCGATAATGGCGCGCAAGGCCTCATCCGACACACCCCCCACCGCGGGCAGCGGGGTCGGTGTCACCGGCTGGACCTCTGCCGTGGCCTGCTCTACGATGTTTCGCGGGCTGACGCTGGTCGGCGGCACACGCTCCGTGGACGGAGGCGTCTTCGGCGCGGCGGCGATCGCAGGGCGGCCAGCGCCTTGGGGCGGTTTTGGAGCGGCGACAGCTCCTCGAGGGCCAGGACTGGCCGGCGGCGCAGGTGGCGCGGGCGGCACGAGCCGCGCCATTTGGGCCCTCAGCTCGCCCACATCCTTTGCGAGGACGCGGTTGGCCCTCCGCACCGCGGCCAGCTCCGACTCCAGCCGGCGGTTCTGGGCCCGCAGGCCTGACACCTCGCCACCAAGGCGGGCGTTTTCGGCCTGCAGGACCTCTATATTTGCGGCTGGGGCGCTCGCGCGGGCACCAGCGGCCGCCACTTCGGTGGGAGGGATGCCGGACAACACCCCCAGCACCCTCGCGGCGGCCGC
Organism: Lymantria monacha; assembly: GCA_905163515.2. NCBI lineage: Eukaryota > Metazoa > Arthropoda > Insecta > Lepidoptera > Erebidae > Lymantria > Lymantria monacha. Next base: position 29,029,998 of record LR991101.1, read on the forward strand.
CTCGTTATCAGCCCGCCTGCCAGCCTCAGCCCCTCCACGCACTCCGCCGGCCGGGGAGTGGGTCGCCCTTCCCGACGCCGCGGCCCCTCGCCCTCTGCGAGAGGCCGGCACTTTAGGAGGAGGCATGATGACCACGCTCCCCTCGGAATCGGCACCTGAGCTGCCCTCCCTATTTAGGGGGCGCTTCCGCACCTTCGAGGGGAGGGCCTCCTCCCTTGCTGTCATTATCTCGGCGACCTCCTTGGACGGCTCCGCGGAACCACCGCACTCGTCCATTTTTTCGGCAGATCCACTGCCCTCATCTTTGACGGCTCTGCGACACTACTGTCGCCCTCGTCCATTGACGGCTCTGCAGTGGATCTGCCGCCGTCTTCCTCCAGTTTGGCGGCAGCGGCGTCCTCCTTCTGCGCCCTCCGCTCCGCCATACGCTTCCTTCCTGTCGAAGAAGCCTTTCCCGTCAACCAGTTGGTTCGTTTCCGGTACTTCCTCGGCTTCTTCTTTTGGGCCTCCGTGGTCTGTGCCGGGCCCTCGGCGGACGCCTCAAGTCCTGAGGACGAGGCGTCGTTGTCAGTTTTACGTTGGCTTGACAAGGCCGTGATGTGGGAATCCGCTGGATTCCCGTCTGGTGTAGGTAAATTAGGTAAATCCATATGGTTCCCACGAGTCTGGGAGAAATAAATCGTCGACCCGTGCAGAGATCCCTGTACCCGGGCAAGCCTACATTTACCAACCAGGGGGTCGGCCGGTACCCTGGCTGGAGCGTGCTAACGACAGAACAACCCATCTGCCATCCATCTTCTCGCCGCACGCCAGAACTTAAGATTCTGGGTGATTTCTGAGTTCGAATGTTAATTCGAACTCTTTATAGAGGTTGTCTTCCTCGCGGTCCGGGCGGTTAAGCCAAGACCCTCGCTCCTGATACTACGCCTCACGACAACTTGTCTTGAAGCAAGATATCAGGTTTACGATATGTCGGCGGTGGCATAAGCCTGCCCAGCCCTCAAATGAGTGACCGGGCCCGTCCGAAATTTCGCCTCCTGTACCCTCTACAAATAGAGGGTCGGGAGCGAATTGGGGCTCAACCCATCGCTGGGGAACCCCCCCTCGCGCCAGAGATTCGCTACGGGCGACAATTCGACAGAGGGATCTGGGGGACTGTCGCCCGCACCCAGGGTACACCACGCGGAGGTTTCTGGCGTCGTACCCCCAAAACTGTGATCCTACCACCTACAGAACTTAAAATAAAACCGTATACCGACACGTTTGATCAGCGTGGTATAGTAGGTCAATTTCCCTCCCATTATAGAGGAGGCTCGAGCCCAGGAGTGGGACATATATAAACAGAGATGATGATATCCCACTGGATTCGAACCTGCTTCACTATAAAGACCACCATACGTGTTCGTATATAATTATGTTTTAGTTTGCCTTCAGTTACAGAAATGCTATTTGTGTACTATAATATAAAGTCCATATTGTATATGAAGCATGTATTTTGGTCGTCTCTTGCTACACACGAAGGGGTTGATGAATTTTATTTTATAGTTATAGGAGTTTATGAATAAAAAAAAACTAAAAGATTTCTTCGCTTTATTGCCATAATTTGAATTGGCACACTACTGACTGGCGGCTGGAGATGCTTTAATTTTTGAATTTATAAAAGATGTGACCTGTGATGAGGCACTAATTTGTTTCCTACTTGCGCAGAGAGTCTGTACCTGTCACAAGTGTAGAACGAGCCACAAGCGAAATCCAATCTATGTTAGGTACACGCAGGAACTGCAACGCGAAATACTGCCTAATTGAAGATTTCATTACTGATTTTTGTCAATATTTTAAGTTCTTTAGCCTCGGCAGTAAAAAATAACACAATAATTGTATACATTTCAGCTTACTTTGAAACTTGAAATCCGTAACATGCATACGGTCCTCGCTTACCCAGAAATTTTGTTTAGTACTCGTCCATTGTATATTAACATTTTTCATCGCCATCCAAAATAATGTATTCTAATAAATTATGGATGTAAGTTCGACCTTGTGCGGGTCATAATAGTGTGCCCTGAGGTAACCCTCGCAGTTAACGTGACTAAGGGATTATTAACAGAAAGCTGCGGGCGCTGCCGCGGCGCGCGCTCGTCCATCGACCTGCCACACGAACTAATGAAGCTACCTCGTAGTCAAATTATAACGTGCTTTGATGTTTATCGCAGCTCTACGTACATATACAGTGGAAAGTTGTTACGTCAACAATATCGAGAGCCTCAACAGAGTATATATTTTTTTTGTTATGTGAACAAAGCACTTTCACTGCTCGAATGCTGTAATGATTTCAGTACCGACGTACCAATCCAGTGTTGTGGATTCGATTCGATTCCCGTGCAGGTCAGTTTTGTACAATCCACAAATAATTGTTCTGAGAAACTGCAAAAGGTTTTACGTATGTTTTATTTTATATGTATATTGAGAATTTCTTATTACTCGTTCTTGCTTGTCTCCAATTAAAAACAATAAAATAATATACTTACAAATCAAATAGAAGTGACAAATATAGTCGTTCAGTGAACAGTAATATCATAATCTATACCATTGTAAACTATTTATGTAGTACTGAGAGAGAGTTTAAGCAAATCGCACATCAGATATTCATATTCGGCGGCATACAATTTTTATCTAAAACGAAAGTAAACACTAACGATCCTTCATACACTTGTTTGTTTATACATATTATACTATATTTACATTCATACTGTGTAGTAGCGGCTACGAATACTACCAACTCTTACTGTACTCGCGAATGTTGTAAAGGACAGCTTAGAGATTTATATCGACCTGAGCCAACCACTCCTGTTACCGTCTGGTCCACAATTACATTCCCAAGGAGGGATGGCACCAGGTGAGCATCCGGTCATTAAACTATTGCCTTACCTTTGCAATATATACGATGAAAGAGATGTTACACATATACGTATTGCGTTGTCCATTAGTAATTGGGATAAGAGCCGAGTGATATTGATTTTTCAAATAATACTATAAAGAAAATATCGAGTTAAGCTCGATCATACAGACATTCTATAATTAAATTAAATAGACACACAGCAGGATAGCACAATACACCTATACATTATTAGCTACCTATAGCAAATATAATTACGTTATAGCTCTGGCCCATATTGGCCTCATAAATAAGCTTAAAATTGCCCGACGTGCTATGTAGAAGGCTTTGCTCGATATTTCTCTATGCGATAAAAGCTGTCATACTTCACAGCTCCAACTTATATAGAAAGGGCTTGTATTATATATTAACTTAGCACGAAAAATTAGTATGCTGAAGTGGCAATGGGCAGACTACATCGGTCGTTCTGCTGGCAACCATTTAGTTAGTCCTCGCGTGGTGGCTGCATATAGCACGACACCGTCTAGTATGGTCTAGCTATTGATGACGTCATCAGGTGAACTGATGTCATCATCAATAGCGCAGGAAACCTTTGGATGCAAGCAGCACACGATATTTCTATGTGGGATTCATGGGAAATTGTTTATAACGTCGATAGGCTGATGGATGAATGACATCTTTGGTACTGTTGATCACAATCTACTTTCATTATGCGTAAGAAACTATCTATTTCACTTATAGTTTTTTTTTAAATTCTTTATCATTTGAAATAAAACTACTTTTACGGATTCTATCGCGTTTGGTTTCCCGACTGTAAAGTGTTCGAAACGTCGAGTAATACTCGCGTAAACATTAGAATTCTTTATCAGTTCAGATAAAATCACTATGTTATCTGATTACATCCTTTAATATCTTTTACGGCAGGTGTCACAGTTTGACTCTCGTCTCACTGAGTCATCATGACAAAGTATTAAAATTTTTATTTATTTATTAGATTAACAATTACAGCCATTATTACAGGTTTCCCCAATGCAATAGTGTAAGTCATCAATTTACAAAATTATCCGTTCATATCAACATATTACAAAAATAAAATTCTACTAAACAATTTAATGTCATAGGTACAAATCAAAAAATCTTTTCTAATAGTAAGTCAAAATAAGTTAGTCAAATTAAGAAGATTACAAAATTATCTACATTTGTCACATTATAAAATCACATATCACTATAGCATAATTCAAATAGCATTATCTTTTTGAATTCCGCAATCGAACAAATAAATAGGTCTATTTTGTCGGCAAGCTGATTTAATGCTCGTAACATACGTGTCAACGGCGCGGTAGTCAAAAGGTTGGTTCTCGCTCTTGGCACTTTAAAAAGCTGCGGCCGGCGACGTCGCGTAACGTATTCGTCCGGTACACACAGCCCCATCAACCCCAGTATATTTGGATTCGAGACACTGCCCCGGAATACTCTCATCATATAACATGCGAGAGCCAAATCCCTTCTTGTTTCCAATCTGTTGTATCCAACCATGCCCAGTACGAACAGGGTTGGATACATCAAAGGATAGAAAGGGTAAACACCATATAATTTTAAATAAAAGTACCGTGTGAATTTGTTTTGTATGCGCTCAACATTTGACTATACTTAGCTTCATGAGGTGCCCACACAGAGGCGTTGCATTCAAGCTGGCTCCGTACAAGGGCGTCATAAAGTGTGGTTATGGTCCTTAAGTTAGTGAATTCACCAGCTCGACGCAGCATAAATACTAAATTTCTGTAAGCCTTTTTACAGACATTTGTAATGTGGTCTTTAAACGTTAAGTCCATATTCATACGGCCACCAAGATCTATAATTGTCCCCATGCGCTTCAGTATTTCACCATTGATCTTATAGGGAATATTCAGTGGAGCTTTTGCCCTACTAAATGATATAACAGAGCACTTGTCGTTATTAAAATACAGTTTGTTCTTTTGACTCCACTCGACCACTCTATCCACGTCCCTCTATAGGCGCTGGCAGTCCTTTTTATCTTTGATTGCCAACAATAACTTGAGGTCATCCGCAAACAATAAGCAGCGAGCTTTGCGGATGACATTCGGCAGTTCATTTATCATAATGATAAATGCTAAAGGGCCCAGGTTCGAACCCTGGCTCACGCCTGTTCTTGTAAAATACGGCTCAGATTTGCATCCAGCATATTCCACATATTGCTTCCTGTCCTTCATGTAACTCGCAAAGAAATGTAATAATTTCCTTGTGCATCCAACAGCCGCCAACTTCGAAAGTAGTATGTCATTATCCACTTGTAAAATGCAATTATGTAAGACTATTAAACAAATAATATCGAGATTGCAGAGCTTAGTTTGGTATTTTCGGAAAATATATTTTTAATTATAAAATCCGATTACGAAATGAAAAATGATGTCACAAGCGGGATTCGAACCCGCGTCTATTGGGATTCCGGCCCAATCGTGCTTCCGGCCAAAACATTGTCGGGTAGATAGCATACCGTCACCTTAAGACGTAAATATAATACGGAGTGAAATTTGCATGTCCTACAATTAGTCGCGGTGGTGCAGTGGCAGCACGATTGGGCCGGAATCCCAATAGACGCGGGTTCGAATCCCGCTTGCGACATCATTTTTCATTTCGTAATCGGATTTTATAAATAATTAAGCATATTAAGTGCTAAATTTCAGTAATTTAAATAACAAGGTTGTGTCATCGTTTAATACAATTCTAACTGTAAAGTTTGAAGTATTAAGCCTATAACAATGTGTAAACATTGTCGGTTAGATAGCATACCGTCACCTTAAGACGTAAATATAATACGGAGTGAAATTTGCATGTCCTACAATTAGTCGCGGTGGTGCAGTGGCAGCACGATAGGGCCGGAATCCCAATAGACGCGGGTTCGAATCCCGCTTGCTACATCATTTTTCATTTCGTAATCGGATTTTATAAATAATTAAGCATATTAAGTGCTAAATTTCAGTAATTTAAATAACAAGGTTGTGTCATCGTTTAATACAATTCTAACTGTAAAGTTTGAAGTATTAAGCCTATAACAATGTGTAAACATTGTCGGGTAGATAGCATACCGTCACCTTAAGACGTAAATATAATACGGAGTGAAATTTGCATGTCCTACAATTAGTCGCGGTGGTGCAGTGGCAGCACGATTGGGCCGGAATCCCAATAGACGCGGGTTCGAATCCCGCTTGCGACATCATTTTTCATTTCGTAATCGGATTTTATAAATAATTAAGCATATTAAGTGCTAAATTTCAGTAATTTAAATATTTTTAATTGTTAAAGAAATATAAAAATTAAAAGAGGTTAAAAAAATGAGAAAATCAATGATCGAACTGGAACTGACTAGATTAGACTGTTCGATTTCTCAACTGAGCTCTGCGCATTCTCAATGACAGCGTCATTTTCCCTCATTTTCTAACAGTTTTCAGCCTACGACAAATTATATTTTTTCGTTGGCTGAAAACACTAACAAAATAATACTTTCTATTAATTTAACCTAGCTAGATCGATTTTTCGTAGAAATTGTTGGTGTCCTTGCTGAGATTCTGAAAATATAGCAATATATTTATCTAAAATATACAAAAATTACTTATTAAAAAATATTAGATATATAAACTGGTACATATAAATTACACGTAATTATAATTCGGTCCACTACTAAATTTCATATAACGAGGATAAAACGGAACGGTTAGTATTGAAATATGGCGGGCGGTGCGGGTCGAGTACATAAAGCATAAATGTGTCAGTTGGTAATGTCCGTGCGGGGCCTGCGACTTGATAAGGGATCAGCTACACGCGCATCAACATATAGTGCAAAAGGTGGCACACCTTCTTGATAACTTACCTCTTTTTACAAAGAAGGTTTACACGAATGGCTGCCGGCGTCTAGTCTAACGTACCCTCCTCCCTTGATCTACACCCACTATGCTCGCTTACTGCAGCTTTTCGCGAGCACGTCAGGCCATATCACGTCATGCCACATCACGTCAATATTTCTCTTCTTATTTCATTTAAAACATACATGTTCAAGTTATCACCATAAATCTAAAGACTCTATCTATATTTTTTATATATTTGTCTACTCAAATTGCGATCTGGTATAAGTAACAAATGGGTTAGACGTTTGATACTCACGCAAGTCTCAAGTCAAGTTACGTCTCTGTTAATTAAAAAGGCCGCTATTACCTTAACCCGAAACATTTCGTCGTTATCTTGAACTCTCATAACAAGGAATGGTAGCTTTTTTTCGAGACTTAATAGAGTGGTTTTGCGGCCAACTTCAACCTGTCTTACTTTTGTGTTACGGTGATGCGCGCGTAGCTTATTTGCGGCCAACTTCAACTTGCATCTTATCTTCTTCTACATCTTAAAATTTCACTATCGTCATTTTTCCATAACGCGCCTAAAAGAAGTATAACTTCAAAAACAAAAGAATTCTAACACTGGCAACTTTTACTTCCACGACCCTTCACACTCGGGGATGGAAGTATCTATGAGACTTTCGCAAAATATTGAAGCTAGAGGTCTAAAAATTGATAAAGGAACTCCTTGTTATAGGTTATGAAATACACCCTAAAAATAAGTAAAATGAACAAAATAAAAAACAATGTCATAAGCTACTACAAAAAGAAGTAAAATCCAACCAAAATTATTTTCATGTATAATGTCACCAAAATGAGAGCATACGGCTCGCACTGGCAAAAAGTTATGAGATTTCATGTATATGACCTAACCCTATATGACCTAACTCTACCAACCCTAACTTTACATACTATACACCTTAGTTAAAATATGTGAATTGGCTGTTTCGTTACTACAAGAATAATTTTATAATAGAAGAGTATTAATGTATGCCCGCGTAATGGTAGCGAAACATCCGAGAGACATATTTTGACTAAGGTGTAGAGTTTATGAAGTTAGGGCGTGTAGAGTTAGAGGCTTGGCTCTACATCTGATCTGATAACTTTTTAATATTGCGAGCCACATGGTCTTGTCTTGGTAACATTTTATAAGAAAATGTTGATGAAATAAATATGTAATTATATATTTTAATATATATAATTCTTTTGTACGTGTCTATTTCACTGAACTCTTCTTCAACGGCTGGACCCATATAGTTATTTTTTTTGTTGTGTATGCTCAAGTGAATTCTAGAACCATTTATACTAAAAGTTCACAACAACCGTATCAATCTATCAGCGATAATGTTGCCACTGTCTCCATCGAGTACGATACTGACAACAATATTATGTATAACAACAATAGTTAACAACACACCTACAGTTGTAAACATATAATTATCAAAGCTTGAATTTATCGCGTTTTATTTCATTTTCTCTTCGTGATTGTTAAGTCAGTATTCCGACTAAAGTCCATACTTAATATGTTACGCAAATAAATGAGTTCCCTAGTTTTTACCGTCCGACGAACGTGAAGCTGTATATTTTGCGATTGGCGGTTACACTCGGTCGAACAAACGACGGCTTGTTTTAATAAGTGGACCCCCCAGCGGTGTCTGCGCCATCCACAGCGTCCGGGTCCGGTACTACGAGACGCAAACTGTCGCACGGATTGAATAAATAATTCATGAGTAGCGAACAGCGACCGGCGCGGCGGCGACCAGTGAGCGGGCGGCGAGCATCGAACACAACGATGTCGTTATCATTACATGGTGTCACATTCAACACATAAACGTTCTATTACGTTACGTTAACTAATTATTAAATGTAACAATTAATTTGTTAAGTTGATATATTAATGTTTGACTAATCGAGTCCACCAAAGTATTTGTTAAGTCGATATTAATATTTTTCTAATCAAGTACGCCGAAAACATAAATTTGTTAGTTGATATTATTATTTGGCTAATAGAGTCCAACAAAATATAAATGTGAAAATGTGTACCATGTGCAATATTGTGATAATTACTGTATGATTAAAAAATATTTGTTGACCTCATCCGACAAAATACTGGAGCCAAATTCTGTAAACCATACTAAAACTTATTTATTGAAAACGTTTGAAATAAAAATTTTAAATACAAATGCGATATAAGTAGTTTTATTTCAAATGTGTAATACTCGTACATGCGTCTACATCAGAAGTGACTATTTTCTAACTTATTGTGTCCATAGACTCTTATAGAATTATTATCAGATTTAACAGAAAATAAAATTTACAGAAAATATAATATTTTAATTTTTTTTCCGTGCGATAACGGAGTAAGAATGCAATTCACCACTCCCTATCTTACCCGAGGGTGGTTGTAATGGACGACTAAGGGATATAAAACGCATATAACATCTATGCGAGAGATGGAAAACTCAAAATAAAACCCTATATCAACACGCCTGATCAATTTAGGTCAATTTCCCTCCTAGTGTGGGCTCACACCATGTCCCGCTGCTGCGGCTCGAGTTCAGCAGTGGGACATGGCGTGAGCTGAGATAACGATGATGATGCTATGAGTAGAACGTATAACATTATTAACTGAATTTAAAACACAACTGTCTTTTAAAGTTAGTAATTAATAAATCTGTGTCTCAGACTGTATATTCAGTTACAAAGATGTAATCATAACTTTAAATACCAGTTGTATTATTTACGTAAATCGTATAACTTATGTTCAAATAAACATTAAACATTTTGTCTTCGTTAATGTTTAACGTTCGCTATATTTAGTTAATTAATTTATCATCTTTATGTTATACGAAAGTATTTTTTTTATTGTAAGGTTGTAAACGACTTTTACTACGTATACTAATGTTTGTTTTGTTTATTTACAAACTCGGCTATCAATCAAGTCGAGCCAAATGTTTTGGTACAATAATGTGACAACACACATTCAATAAACGTTGAATCTTTGTTATAATTATATAGTTCCTTTACAATAGTTAGTGTCAGCACAGCGCTCGTCGCTCGCGTCGCCCTCACCAACACCCACCACGGTACGAGTACATTCAACACTTTTATCTTTGTATAGGATTTATTTTATCAAATATTTATTTCAGCGGTGTGACGTCATCAATCTTTATTATTCTCATATAGTCTCACTCGCTGACAACGTGGACGCGGCGCGCCAATCTGTGTAGTGTGTTCGCACCGGCGGTGGCGCCCCCTTGTGACGTCATCACAATACCATTTGCGAGGTACACTCACACACGGACAGTGCGTGCACACCTAGTGGGTACGTTTGATGTAACGAGTGCCGAGTGTACAATACAACGAGTGCCGAGTACAATACAATGTATTAATTGTACCTCGGAGCCTCCCCCCTTCCCCCTCCACACTCGCGCTGTCGACACCTCTAAGATGTAAACAGTTGACGTCAACATTATCATTTATCAATGTACAAAAGTCTACTGTCAAACACAGTCCTCCTCAGATCAGATGATGTCACAATCGCCGCGCGTGGCGGGCAGGTTGGCGATCGCAGTCGGAGCTACAAGTATCCCAGGACAGTGTTGTGCTTTCTCGTTCCCTTGGTTGTCTCACAAACTGACTCCCAACAACAAATATAGCTGGACTAAGTTCACTAACCGCGGTATGTTAAAATGTTGTGGAAGTGAGATTCAACTGAACACAATACAAACATATTGTACCTTCATCGCCTCAGCTCAAACACCTATATCCCACTGCTGGGCACGAGCCCACTATACAATGAGAGAGACACTTACTGCACCACGTTGGTGAGACTTGTCGATACAGGACTTAATGTCAAACTATCCTCTCCTTGCATCTATGTAATTTGCATTGCATATCCCTCAGTCGTCTGTGACGTCACCCGCGTGCGAGCGACGAGCTGGTGAACTGTATTGTTAGCGCGTCACCACACGGCACAAACACACTGTACACTAACGTAGTACTGGAACTGTGACACGAGACCACCATCAGTCACCTTCAGTAGTTCGTCAGCGGCAACAAGGTCGCCCGGGGACGCTGAGACTACAACGGGACCGCTTGGAGCACAAGTACTGCAGACACACTAGACAGCGACTAGTGTAAAACCGATACCTATGAAGATATCAAAAACTTTTTCATTTCATTCACTTATGTAATGCCATTACACGCCAATTCGTAACGACGACGTAAGAGAGCGAGTAGGTATGAAAAAGAGTAATGGTGTAAAGATGCGAAAAGGAATGTTCCGATGGTTCGGACATGTGGAAAGAATGCCAAACGAACGTCTGGTTAAGAAGATATACAATGCGAAAGTGGAAGGATGTAGGTACTGGGGGAGACCGAGACTAACCTACCTAGACCAGATCGATCATGTACTGAAGGAAGGTGGAGTCAAGAGTCTCCGAAACCGGCGAGCGTGTATGAAGAGAATTATGAATGTTGAGGAAGCGAGTGAAGTATGCAGAAATAGAGTTCTCTGGCACTCTGTTCTCTCTGCCTGCCCTGCAAGGGACATGGCGTGATGGTATTTATGTATGTATGAAGTAAGAATTGCTCTACCACTGATGCGGGTGTAGAATTGTTAAAGAATATATTTGCAGCCTGGGAGGAATCGCGTAAAGCCTTGGGTATATTTTGCGATTTGTCTAAGGCATTTGATTGTGTGCACCACGAAACCCTTATCGGAAAATTATACCACTATGGGATCAGGAATAACGCTCTTGAGCTTTTAAGTTCCTACCTAAACAACAGAATTCAGAGGGTCGATGTTAATGGTGCACGATCATCTGTTTCTGTTATTAAGATGGGCGTTCCACAAGGGTCCATTCTGGGGCCATTTCTGTTTCTTGTATACATGAATGACTTACCCTACTATATAGGAGACAGTCAAAACATTGTGTTGTTCGCAGATGACACATCTTTGCTATTTAAAATCAAAAGACAAAAGCTTAATTATGACGATGTGAACAACGCACTGTCAAACGTTGTTCATTGGTTCAGTATAAACAATCTAGTTCTTAATGAGAAGAAAACAAAATGTATTAAGTTTACCACACCTAATGTGAGACAAGTGGGAACCAATGTTCAAATGAATGGTATGGCTCTAGACCTTGTGGAATCAACTGTTTTTTTAGGTATCACTATAGATGCTAGACTCCAATGGGGCCTTCATATTGATAAATTGTCAAACAGACTTAGCTCAGCGGCTTATGCGGTCAAAAAAATTCGAGTATTGACTGATATTGAAACAGCTAGAATAGTTTATTTCGCTTATTTTCATAGTCTTATGTCATACGGCATATTACTGTGGGGATGCTGCGCGGATCTGAGTAGTATCTTTGTTCACCAAAAAAGGGCTGTCCGCGCAATTTATAATCTAGGCCCAAGAGTTTCACTTCGAGAGAAATTCAAAGAAGTAAATATTCTGACTGTTGTATCACAATATATATACGAGAACGTATTGTATGTAAAAAGATATATCAGTAATTTTGAAAGATATTGTGACATTCATTGTGTTAATACTCGGAATAAGGACAAATTAGTTGTACACAGTACTCGTCTTGAACGAATTAATAGGTCATTCATGGGGCAATGTATACGCTTTTATAATAAATCACCAAGAGATATCCGAGACATGCCCGTGAATAAATTTAAAAGGGCTGTCAAAAACAGACTCTGTAAAAGAGGTTATTATAAAATCGCGGATTATCTAAGCGATACTACAGATTGGCTATGAGCAGCTCCTCATTCAGCAATTACTGTATCTTTGTAAACTGTTCGTTTTTATTGTATAATATTTTACATACTTGTAAAGCGTAGCGTGTTTTGCCCAACGAATTTTGACTTTGGTTAGCGTTTGTAGCTCATGGTATTGGTCATGCTCACTGAAATGTCTTCTTGCGGTAGCTGCGTGGGGCGGGTCTCTCCCTTCCCTCCAAGGTGGTTGAGGGGAGTGATGGCTGCCCTAGTAGTTAACTCGTGATCGGGTGCCGCCTGCGGGATCTGGTCCAGCCGTGGTTATTTTACATTCTATTTGAACTAATGGATTCGAAGGGCATCACACTGGAGCTATTTCTTATTAAACATGTTGTACCATTATTTTATAAAAAAATAATTGAAATAAATAACAATAATAGACTAACCCGCTGAGTTTCTTGCCGGATCTTCTCAGTAGTGGTCTACTTCCGATCCGGTGGTAGTTTTTTGTATTAATTTAAAATGTTAAAACTGACAATATGTAAGTGCCCTCGCAGGGTCTATGCATAATAAATGAATTTGAATTTAATTTGATGTATGTAATGCCAATTAATGTTACGATACAAATACAAATTTATAATTAATTAATACTTAATTAGTGAGATTAAAGTTTTTGTAACAGTGACGTCATGTCGTACTGGACACTCATACATTAGTTGTTCTACATATAACTACTTGTTCAGTGTTTGCTCTTGTAATATATTTACTATGTAATTTCTTGATAAAGTATATATAGGTGCTCCCTATACCTCCCTATGCTCCCTATACCCTCTTACCTTTTACAGAACCTTGGGCGAACGGTAATGGGGCTCTCATCACTCATCGCTTCACATTTTAAACTGTGCACACACACATACAGATGTGTGTGTGTGTGTGTGTGTGTGTGTATGTGTATGTGTGTGTGTGTGTGTGTATGTATAACTAAGTGTTACGTCACAAACGTCACTGTGAGCGCCGCGTTGATATGAATTGATGTAGTAGTGTGAGCGCACCATACCAACCGCGACAATTAATGTAGTAGTGTGAGCGCACCATACCGACCGCGACAATTGATGTAGTAGTGTGAGCGCACCATACCGACCGCGATAATTGATGTAGTAGTGTGAGCGCACCATACCAACCGCGACAATTGATGTAGTAGTGTGAGCGCACCATACCGACCGCGACAATTGATGTAGTAGTGTGAGCGCACCATACCGACCGCGACAATTGATGTAGTAGTGTGAGCGCACCATACCGACCACCGACCGCGCCAATTTGTTGCCATGTTTTTCTAACATTTATTTATTTATTTATTATCAAAGAAACATACAGTATTATAATTAATTACAATAAGAAAAAAGAAAATTAAAATAATTAACACTGTCACCAATGAAGTTTCTAATATTAATTAAGAGATAAGTAATTAAAAGAAATAAGTATTAGATGTTATATAAAATAAAAGGAAAAGTAAAGAAGTAGGTAAAGAAATACATGAAATTACAATTTATACCGTAAATTTGAAAAGTTGAGATCTAAAAGTACTAAGAGTTTCTTTAAAAATATTTATGTTGTTATACTTAATATTGTAACAGCTACAAGCACGTTTTATAAATACATTTGGTCCATACGAAGTTCTTGAATAAGGTATATTAAAAAGAGACAAAGAACGAGAAGTTTGCCTTTTACAACGTAATCCTATTTGGCTTAATAGATACGAAGAATCAGCTAAATTATTAGTAATTTTATATAATAACAATAAATCTTTGTGAGTGCAACGAATTTCTAAGGAAGTTAATTTATTTAAACAAAACTTAAAATCGCCATCTAAAATATTTTTGTATTCCATGTGCTTTTTGAATTTATTTTGTATTTTCTCAATATTTAAACTGTTAATTTTGTAATGGGGATTCCAAACTGTCGAAGCGTATTCAAGCTGTGATCGAACATAAGCATTATAGAGTAACATATACGTATGACCTTGTCTAAATGCCCGGCCTTGTCTCAGGATGAATCCCAGCATTTTATATGCTTTTGTTATAATTTATTGTGATTTATGTCGCCATTGCCCCTTTGGAATTCAAACATAGTAATATAAATATAACTACATGTATGTACATACATACATACATACATATCATTACGCCATGTCCCTTGCAGGCTAGGCAGAGAGAACAGAGTGCCAGAGAACTCTATCCTTGCATACTTCACTCGCTTCCTCAACATTCATAATTCTCTTCATACACGCTCGCCGGTTTCGGAGACTCTTGACTCCACCTTCCTTCAGTACATGACCAAACTGGTCTAGGTAGGTTAGTCTCGGTCTCCTCCGGTACCTACATCCTTCCACTTTCGCATTGTATATCTTCTTAACCAGACGTTCGTTCGGCATTCTTTCCACATGTCCGAATCATCGGAGCATTCATTCTTTCGCATCTTTACACCAATACTCTCTTTCATACCTACTCGCTCTCTTACGTCGTCGTTACAAATGCGGTCGGTCAGCCTAGCTCCACAGATTTTCCGTAGAGATGTATGTATGATGTACTACATGTATATATAAGCAATATTTTGTTTGCTTGATATATGTAAATGATAATTTAAAATCCGTGTTTCGTAATTGACTTAATTTATCGTGCAGTGTTGGAGTAGAAATACAATATAACGTCTTGCCCGTCTTACCCGTGGGTGTACTAATAACTTCTTAGAAAATATAATATGCAAACAATATGTTTGCAAGTGGAACAAATCTCTGAATTAAACTCTGCCACTATTTCTCCAGGTTAATTTTAATTTAGGTAGTTTAATTTGATTATATTCTTAGTTTCAGTTTTCAGTCAGATATTTCTTTTATTTTTTTTTTTCAATCAGATATCTGAGATGGAAATTTTATGTGTAAAACTTTTTAAATAGTAACTTATTTTCCTTTGGCACCACCGTCAATTCGAATGTTTGTGTATTTGAATCATGAAATAGGATTGACTTGGGATGGACAAACGTTCAGGAATCACTTGAAGGAAACCTTAATATTTTAAATATAACAAGAACGAGACAGGTCACTTCGTACAACCCACTAGAAGTCCACTGCATACTGTGGCGAGATGCACGTGCCGTTGGTAAATGTATCGTTTTATCACATTTCATGTTCATGATAAACACTTTTAAGTTTGTCGATAAGCTAATAGTTAAAACAAATACATAACAATTTTACATTCCCGCCAAGACTCTTATGCCAAAATAAGGACGAAAAGTGAACAGATGAGAATATCCATTCTTTCATCTCCATCCACTTATTTATTCGAAGTGCTAAAACGAAACACATTTAGTAAATAGATTCGAGCGTCTCTCTACAGTATGTACTTGACTGCTGACATTGTTTTAGTAAACATCACATCCGCCGTAACGCGTTTCCGTTCTAAAGTATTCAGTTATCTCCCAGTCGCACCTACATAGTGAAGTTTCACTTAAACATGACGCCGCAGACGGGACACGACAACTGTAGAGCGCTGGTACTATACAATGTACATACATACATGAATGAGTACACTCGTCAACTGTCAGCCAACAAATAATTACATTGAAAATATTTAATTATAAACGAAAATTCAATTGAAAACTTACGTTAAGCTTGTTGTGTATTTTATTTAATTAATGCTAAAAAAAAAAATAATAAATATAAATTAATGCTGTGTTAATGTTTCATGATGCACAGATTTGTAGTTAGGTTCATATGTTTTAGTTGTTACTGAATGTTGTGAGACCAATAGATACTACCCACTATGAGGGCTAATTATTTTATTTTTTTATTTATACACTTTATTGTACACCATATTACATAAAAAGAAGAAACTAGAAATAACTACAGTAGGTACAATGGGCGGCCTTATCGCTAACACCGATCTCTTCCAGGCAACCTTTGTATGGATAAAATTAGCATAGAGAGAGAGTGGTAGATGATGGTGCAGTAATACTAAATAAATATATATACACACATACACATACACACATAAACAATATATAAATACACCTACATATACATACAACCATAGAGGCACATATATTCGCATATACAACATATAGATATATCCAATTAATAGCACAACAGGTATAAGTATGTCAATATAAACTAATATACAATATTGAGTGCATAAGAAATGTGTATAATATTTCACAATAAGGTGACTAACGACAAAGTCCTACAGTGTTAGATAATGCGATTTTAGCAACAACTTAAACGCAGACAAGCTTTTGGCTTGACGAATTTCCAGCGGCAGTTCATTCCACAAGCGTACTGCTGTGACAGTGAAGGAGTTGGCGTAAAAAGTTGTGGAATGGAGTGGAGTTTTTAGTTTTCAATTTTCTGATGATCGTAAACATTTTTCATGGGTTTCATGGAGATATACGAAACGGTCTTTGAGATAGGAACGAGCTGAAGGATTGAATAAGATATTGTAAAGTAAGGAGAGAGTGTGAGTATTCCGGCGAAGGCGTATTGGTAGCCACTTGAGCTGAGAGCGGAATTGTGAGACGTGATCATATTTACGAAGACCAAATATGAATCTTATACAGACATTTTGAAGGCGCTCAAGTTTGTCTAATTGGTTTTCGGTGAGATCAAGATAGCTGACGTCAGCGTAATCAAGGATAGGAAGGAGTAAAGAAGTTGCAAGCGTAATTTTAGTGGCAATAGGCAGAAAACTTCGCAATCTTCTAAGTGATCCTACAGAAGCAAACAGTTTTCGACTTATTTCCTGAAGTTGCAAATCCCAACTAAAATTTGAATCAATAAATAATCCTAAATTTTTTACATTTCGGCTTATAGGGATAACAATACCATCGAAAAAAATCGGAGGTAAGTTCAACCAATCGACCTTCGAAAGCAGTCTACTACTACCCACAAGGCATACCTGTGTTTTTGCAGGATTCACATTAAGTCCATGACTTTTGCTCCACGAGTTAATTTTGACTAGGTCATTGTTAACTTGAGCAACAGCATCTGATATTTGCGACAAAGGAGCCTGCGCGTAAATTTGTAGGTCATCTGCATAAAGATGGAAGGAAGAAGTAAGATTATTGGAAATGGAGTTAATGAAAATTGAGAAGAGTAGAGGGGATAAAACGCCGCCCTGGGGCACACCGACAGTTGTATTACACCAACTGGAGCAGTTACTTTCAATCTGGATACGTTGTCGGCGGCCACACAGGTAACTACGAAGCCAATTTAAAGCAATGGGAGATAGATTAAGTGAGCGAAGTAAAGTTATCAGAATGTCGAAATCTACAGTATTGAAGGCATTGCTGAAATCTAACAGTGCTAAGACTGTCAATTTTCCACACTCCATGCCAGATCTAATGCCATCCGTTATGTTGGTTAGGGCTGTGGTGGTACTGTGTCCAGGACGGAAACCGGATTGGAGGGGATTGAGGAGATTATTTGTAACAAGGAAATTATTAATCTGAGTATGGACGAGACGTTCAAGGACCTTGGAGAGGAAAGGCAATATGGATATAGGGCGGTAGTCAGTGAATGATACTGGATTTCGTTTTTTAGGTAGAGGAGTTATTAGGGCATCTTTCCACGCAGAAGGAAATGTGCCATTGGTTAAGGAAAAGTTAAGGATGTAACAAATAATGGGAAGGATTTCATCAAGGATAGGTAGGATCATTTTACGGCTGACAGAATCAGTGCCAATAGCATTGGATGTGATCGACATTATGCATTTCTTGACGTCACAAGCAGTTCATAAATTAAAAGCAAATTGCGGGTAACCTGGAGTTGGAAGAGATGATAGATATTTTATCGTATTATCCTTAGTAGAAGTGGGAAAGTTGGAAGAAGCGGAGAAGTGAAAATTAAGGAGGTCAAGGTTGATGTCTTTTGGATTTATTTCTTGACGTATTTTTCCAATTCCTAAAGTTCTGAGCAATTCCCAGACTTTAGCTGGACTTCCATTTTGGACAGCATTATGAATATGCTGACGCTGTGCATCTCTGCATACCTTATTGCAGTGATTCCGGATTGAGATGTATCTTTTCAAATTTGATTCATTTGGCTTAATTTTATATTTAAATTTTGCCGAAGCTTTTTGTGTCATCAGAGCTTTAATATTGCTTGTAAGCCACGGTGCAGGAGAATGCTTAATTTTTACAGCTCTAACAGGTGCATGTTTGTCATAAAGTCGCATGATGTTAGATGTGAGAATATTAATTTGTACATCGGTAGAATCAGAATCAGTTAGTGGCGTCCAGTCGATACTGTCAGCATCTGCACGCAAATTGTCTAGATCCATGCCAAGAAAATTACGCTGCATCATGATTTTAGATTTATGTTTAGGAGGTCGGAGTTTATATGATAGAAACAGTAAATCGTGATAAGAAAATACATCGGCTGGGCATTGTCCATACTTGGCAACATATTCGTTTGAGGAAACCATAATAAGATCAAGAAAAGAGGGTGTACAATTAGGAAAATTGTGAGTGGCATCAAGAGGCAAAATAGACAGGTTACAAGAGTTAGTAACGGCACAAAGCGATTTAGAACGGTGGTCATTTTTTAAGAGGCATGTATTAAAATCACCCATTATTACAGTATGACTATAAGGCAGCATCAGATTAAACAACAAAGTTTCAAAAGAGGAAAAGAAGTCTATGCGTAAGGAAGGACAGTAGTAAACACCAAGGAGAAGTTTAGTGTGGTTGAGTTCAACCTCCAAGAACAGACATTCACCACAGCTCGAGGGTGGAGGCTGCGGAGATGTGTGCAAAATTTTAAAATTAATGAAAGAGCGGAGATAAATGGCGACACCACCTCCACCGCCGACAGTGCGATCATTTCTAATGAGATTGAACTCAGGAAGGCAGTATGAAGTAGAGGGTAGACAAGGTTTTAACCAAGACTCCGAGATAAGGATAGCATGTAAGTTTTTACAGTCAAAGTTAGTCAGCATATCTGGGAAATGGGCTGGAATACTCTGGGCATTGATGTGAATAACATTAAAATTCTTAGGAACATCAGAAAAATTGGATTTAATATTGTCATCCAACGCTGGAAGACTTGCAAAACTATCGCCAGAGTTATTGCTACATGCGGAATAAAAACTTCCACTGTCGCTAACATTGTTAATTAATGTTATTTTTCCATAATAAGTATTGTTTTAATTTGTGATGCTGTAATACTAAAGCTAACAATAAGTTTTAACCATTAAGTAGCAATATTCTCCCATAATATTCAAATAAACTGTGATATTTTGTTTTTGTGCATTCAGCAGTGAAAATGTTTTTGTGTTTAACGATATTGTTAGAAAAAATAGTAAGTTTACTTATGATTTTGTTTTTCTAGGATACATATGTACACTATAAAAACAAATGTTATATTTATGATTAATAAAGATATTTTGAAATCAGTTGATGTCTGTGATTGTATGTTTGTGAGCAGTATGCTGTGTACGTGTGCGTGTGTGCGCGTGTGTGTGTGGACGTCAACGTCACTTTTTTCAACATATATGTACCACTACTATTTAGCTCTCAAACGCTGTATCTACTTATAAAAAGAGTGTAATATATTTCAGCCCTCCCCATATTTGAACTCCATCGTCAGCTAGTTTCATATCATATCGTTGTTGTATTATCTTATAAATATCCGCTGCACTCAATTTATAATGACGTCACCTCACTTATTGTGTTTCGCTCATCAAGCCCTTCCATTTGATACCCATATAACAAAACGTTACTAAGAAAATTATAAATCGCCATTTAGTGTCACTACATAATGGATGGACCGCGCCTGGTGAACCTGTGAACTATAAATATTGATTGTAAAATGTCACGACATACGTACAAGGGAAGTTAAATAAATGGTGGTCGTGATGACAAACTAACATAACAATATGTGCACTAACAATAAAAAATATTTAAAACAGTCGAAGTATACCTTGCAATGAGGTTGGTGCATCACAGAGACACACTTAACAAAGTGTACTTGCAGCGCGGTGTGGTGCGGTAGCGGCTCTACGAAATGGGCATTAGTTACATTGTGACAAGTATATATAGAGACACACACACGTACATATCACGAAGGTAACACATAATTGCATAGTATTGTCCGACCCATCCGGACCCTCGTCTCAGATAATACGACGCGATACTTCCACGCGACCGAGTTGATACCTCTAACATTATTGTACTGAGCGCGAGACCGATGCCCTAATGATACTTTGTTAATGCTATCTGACACTCGCCCGGTACACTCACCTTGTACACACAGACACACAAACACACACAATGATACATTACATTTAGTGGAAAGCTTTGTTTGTTGTTGATGGTGAAAAACGGGCAAGCAGCACACGTAATGGTACAGCTAGGTCGCGGCCTGTCAAAGAAAACTCCAACCCACCAAGAAGTTCGACGGCCGGCTCTCTCGTCCCCGGGCGAGAGGCAACAGCACATTGCCACTGCTCAAGTGACTCGCGGCTGTACTGTCGCCAGTTTGGCCCTACCACTGTTATATACCTGTAGAATTATAATATATATGTGGATGTGTGTGTGTGTGTGTCACAGCTAACACTTGTGCTGTTGTTTTATATTGTCATATTTTGTTATTGTAACTGATAATAAAAGAACAAATAGCAATTCATTCACTCTTCCATGACACTTCCTATTCATTCTTTAAGTCTCCAACACTAGCAGAGTTCATCCTTCGTGATAACACAATAGTACTATTAGAGTATAACGTTCGAAGCGCAGATCCAGCCTAACCATAAATTGTATCTTAACGAGCCGGATACACATCATAAATTGGTCCTTCGAGCCGGACGAAACGAGCACTAACATAAATTGCTCAATCGTCCTGGAACACCGTTAGTTCTTTGTTGTTCATGCGTGCCCCGCGCGCATGAACAACAAAGAACTTTATGTATCATTTATTATTAGCACATTTCCAATTATTATTGATATAAATTATTGTACTTATTCTACAAGATGTTTTGATCAAAAATAAAAATAAATTTTCTTTAAATGGTATTCAATGTTTCGCGGCTATATCGCTACTTTTTTGTGTGAACTAAAACTAAACAAACAACAACGATATAAAACGATAATTGTGTTACATTTAAAAGGGTGAATCGACATTATAAGTCGAAACTGGGGAAAATACTTAACATAAAATGAAACATTGAAATTCACGTGTGCTGTGTGCATTATACAGGATTGTTTTTCTAAGAGTACCCAAATTTTTTTAGGATATTCTACGTATAAATAAGGTTATATTAAAAATATAAAATATTTAAAATCACTAGTAATTACCAAATTATTTACATTTGAAAATATCTAAAAATATTCATGTTTTATGGACAAACTTTTTTTTACGCACGGACATTCATAAGTAAGCAATTATCGAACGCACACAAGTTCATGTTAGAAGTTATAGACCTACATTGTAGTGAATACACACACTAATACAACAGACACAACAGTATCAGTTATTGTGTTGGTAATTAACCAATTACCAACACATGTAACATAGTAAATAAGTTTATGATTAAAATTTACTTTCATACTATTTAAAGGGCTTAGAACTGCCATGATAAACAGATACATTAAAATACTAGTTTATTATTTAAAACCACATACATACTAATGTTTGTATTTATTAAGGTGTATTTAAAAAGTGGAATGTACCATTTACAATTAGGTATTAAACTTACCTTTTCAATTAGTTCCATGAAAAAACCCTATCGTGTAGTATGTATAAGTAACATAACAGCAGCAACAGTAATCATTTTGCTATGAAGGGCCTTACTGTACCTACTCACAAAATTGCAATTTTTTTACTTCGCATACCACGTAACTTTCAGCACTAAGAAAGTAGCCAGCACCATACACACATTATTTAATATTCGAATATCTTACATGATTTGTGCTACCATCGTTGGATATAAAAAATAAAAATTAGCACGCGCTCATAATTAGGTCACGGTCAAGACTAAGAGTTCACTGGGGTGAACATCGGCGTGTGCGCAGCGGGTACAAGGGGGGGTTACGAATTTTGCCGAACGCTTACCGAAATACCGACAAAGAAATACTTGAGTACCTATAACTTCGATTTATCGGGAGTGTTTCTTTGTGTGCGTGGCGTGTGTTTATAATTTTGAATAACTAACGTAGTGTCATCAAATTTAGTGTATCTCGGCATGTTTAAAATGTAGAATGTATTTTTTATTGAAAATAAAAACATATGTTTTTATTTCACTAATCAATTATACTATCGAATCTGAACCTCTTATGTAAATTTGGGTACCTCTTGAAAAACAATCCTGTATATTACTATCAAATTAATTATTGTATTACACATGAAACTTTGGAAACATCATAAAATGTCCGAACACAGATGACATTCATCCTCCGCCGCCGCCGCCGCCGCCGCTCTTAACATTACAATAAAATATTTTCACTTCGCATTGTCTGAGTGCGGCTCACCTTTTGATTTATCCCCTCATTGGCACCGGGAGGGACTCAACCCTTTTTACGTCACTGACAGTCTTAAAGGGACAAAGTTTTATCCAGCCCTACAGATCTTTCTGCACGTGAATATTTTTTATTTCAGTTTGTTTACATGTTATTCTCAAGGCGTGCGATGACGTCACCGCCAGTGGTACCTACTGATCACAGTTTGACCAGTGATCACACCACAAATGTATTGTACATACAGAACTGGCGTACGATGTAATTAATCAAATGTGTTCATGATTGTGTATACATGAAAACTATAGAAATGATGTGTATAACGTTAGAGTGCTCGTTAAAAAATATATTTGCCTGCTCTGAAAAATTCTTCCTTTGGACCAAAAAATACAGCCTTTTTCTGTGGATTTAAACAAAAAAAAAACACGTCGCACATGCTGATCCAATCCAAATTCGTTTTTTGATGATTTTTTTTTTCTTTTTAATATCATATTAGTTAGGGTTAAAAACATATGTAAATATTTATGTAGGAAACTAAATTGAGACCACAGAGGGCCATGGCGTTCAGGGTCGTACGCGGGTACCGCACGGTGGCGAAGGAGGCAGCGTGCCTGTTGGCCGGGAGTCCCCCGTGGGACCTGGAGGCGGAAATGCTCGCCGATTTATATCGGCGGGTGTCGGGGGTGCGAGCGGAGGGTGGTGTGGTCTCATTGAGAGAACCCACCGCCTGGCACGTCGACGCCCACCTAGACGTCATTGCCCGTTGGGCAGTCCGGCTGGAGAGGCCTCTGTTCGGTATGCGGACCGTGGAGGCCTTCCGGCCGGTGTTGCAGTGGTTGGAACGGCGGCACGGGGTGCTCTCCTTCCGACTGGTGCAGGTTTGGACGGGGCATGGATGATTCGCCAAGTACCTGCACATGGTCGTCAGGAGGGAGAGTATACCGCCGACCATGGCCAGGGCGATGCTCGACAGCATCAGGAACTGGGACGCGGTCGCAACCTTCTGCGAGGCATAGTCTCGCGGAAGGAGGCGGCGGAGCGTGTGCGCGAGGGGCGTCTCCTCGACGACGTGAGCCGCTGCCGGCGACTGGGGTAGTGCAGGCGCGATTACCTGTGCCAGATGTCGCCCTAGCCGAGGCCGCGGGTGACTGGATCAGAGAATTAGTCCGTCACCCACCGAGAGGCTGACCGCGTGAGTAAAGACCGACATCCTACCCGAGCCGGGGACGTCGCTCGAGGAGAGGGTACTCCTCAGGGGTATTCCGTCGGGCCGACCACTGACGTGAAGTCACTCTGCTCCGGTAGTCGGCCCAACGACGAAGGCAACGTCACGGGTGGGTTACGGGTGTGGGTGGTGTACGGGTGTGCGTGCTTACGCCCCTCTGTCACCCCGGATGGAGTGGTGCGAGGAGTGCGCCGACCGTAGCCCATCCCCAAAAAAAGAAGTGTGAAATTATTTTGTAAACAAATATTTTTGCACAAATATTTGTGTGTTCAACTGTCGTGAACATCTGTCTGAGTCAATAATATTGTTGTGAAATAACGTAGGGTGTGTTGTATATAGTGTATACACGTAGTACGGTACTCGCTACAAACACAATAAATTAGTTTAATATGAAACCTAACGCTGATCGTACATAAAGCGCGCTCTACATTACGCATACAACTCTACCGGAGCTTTTAACTACAAAATATGTATTATATTTATATTATATATTATATTATATATTATATTTAATATTAAATGTACTTCGATTTAAAGTGTATGCGTGTGCATGTACGTGTGTATGTGTGTGCACATTGTGTTTTTAATTTATATCATTATATTGTCCGATACATAAGTGGGATATCATCACTGCGGTAGTTGTGAATTCGAATCCAAGCAAGGTCCCGCAGAATTCAGTTCATACGTATGTCATATGACAATGATTTTTATAATGAAACAGACTCACTTTTTAGTGAGAATTTGTTGCGTATGTGAAACATTCTGTGAAAACTATAATTATATAAATGTAGAGTATACCTTATTTATATTGACTGGTACATATGTAAAGCTTAGGGTTAATAGAATCGGCATGGGGGTTCCCTATGACGGACGACCGCGGGCGGGCGGTCGTTGAGTGGGCGGCTTCACTGGGCCTCTGTGTTCTTAACAGGGGCTCAGTGAACACGTGTGTGCGGCAGCAGGGCAGGTCGATAGTGACTTGTGATTCACTAGCCCCGCTGTCGCGCTACGAGTGAGGAACTGGAGTGTCCTGGAGGAGGCGGAGACCCTGTCGGACCACCGGTATATACGGATAGAGGTCTCCCCCCGGGACCCCAATAGGGGTCACAGGGCGGACGGAGCTCCCGCGTTTCCACGGTGGGCTGTAGGTCGTCTTGATAGGAACCTACTGGCGGAGGTGGCCATCGTTCACACGTGGTTGTCCTCACCACCCCTAGCGGACGGAGTGGACGCTGAGGCTGTCCGCATCCGCGGTGCGTTAACGCAGGGCCGGGACGGCCCCCCAGATTCGCCGTCGGCCTACAGGCCCATCGTGTTCCTTGACGATGTGGGTAAGCTGCTGGAGCGAATCCTCGCTGCCCGCATTGTCCAGCATCTGGGCGAGGTGGGGCCCGATCTGTGGGACGCTCAATTCGGTTTTAAAAGGGGGCGTTCGACCATCGGAGCCCTGCTACGACTGAGGCAGACGGCCGCGGAGGCTGTCACCGGCGGAGGAGTGCTGTTGGCGGTGTTGCTGTACATCGCATTCAATAGTCTGCCGCATCCGCAATGCGTTGACACAGATTTGCGATGCGGCCATGCCCCGTGTACGGTGTCTGCCCCCGAAGAGGGCTGTCCACTGGTGGTCCCGGGAGCTGGCGGATCTTCGGGCTGCATGTATACGCGCCCGGAGGGCCTACACCCGCAGCCGGCGGCACCATCGCGATGAGGAGCGGGAGGGCTGGCTTTATGAGGGCTACCGCAAAGCGCGGTCGGCCTTTAGGCTGGCCGTCCGTACCGCCAAGGACGTCAGTCGGCAGGAGATGCTGGACGGTCTCGATCATGACCCCTGGGGTCGCCTCCATCGCGCGGTGCTGAGTAAGCTCCGCGCGCGGATCACCGAAACCCTCCAGCCCGGCCTCCTCACCAGGGTCGTGGAGGACCTGTTCCCACGACAGGCGGAGCACACGCCGCCTTGGCTTCGCCAGACACTGACAGGGAGGACGACGATGACAGTGTTTCGCCCATCACGGAAACCGAGATGGAGGTGGCGGTGGCGCGCATGCGCGGGAAATCCACCGCTCCCGGGCCCGCCCCCGGGACGGTATTCCCACCCGCGTACTGGCCTTGGTCCTCGACCACCTCGGTCCCTGCCTCAGGGGGTTGTTCGATGCGTGTTTAGCGTCCGGGCGGTTCCCTGGATGCTGGAAGGAGGGGAGGCTGGTGCTCCTGCCGAAGTCGAGATGATCTCCCGAGTCGGCCTCGGCCTACAGGCCCATCGTGCTGCTCGACGATGTGGGCAAGCTATTGGAGAGGGTGCTGGCTGCTCGCATCGAGCGGCACCTCGTTGGCACGGGGCCCGATCTGTCGGACGCCCAGTTTGGGTTCAGGAGGGGTCGTTCGACGATCGCGGCTCTGCTGCACCTGAGGGCCGTGGCGACTGAGGCCGTCGCCGGCGGAGGAGTGCTGTTGGTGGTGTCCCTAGACATTGCCAACGCATTCAATAGTCTGCCATTTAGCTGCATCAGGGAGACGCTCCGATAACACGGAGTGCCAGTTTACCTGAGGCGGCTAGTGGCAGACTATCTGGAGGGGCGCAGTGTCCTCTGCACCAACCGAGTAGGGGACGTTGCGCGAACGCCCATGACGTGCGGTGTCTCGCAGTGGTCGGTCCTCGGACCCACCCTGTGGAACATGGGCGGGAACGACTGGGCGTTGAGAGGGAGCCTCCCACCCGGGCAGGGCGTGATCTGTTACGCCGACGACACGCTCGTCACAGCCCGCGGTGGGACGCTGGAGAAGGCGGCAAGCCTGGCGACTCTTGGCACCGAAGAGATCGTCGGGCGGATCGAGGCGCTGGGGTTGAGGGTGGCCCTGGACAAGACGGAGGCCCTCTTGTTCCATGGGCCCCGTATGAGTCCTCCCATCGGCGTTTCGATCACCGTCAATTCGGTTGACATCAGCATCCGGGACCATATGAGGTATTTGGGCCTGGTGCTCGACGGGCATTGGTGGTTTCGGGAGCATTTCCGTAGGCTCGCTCCGCGGCTCGTCGGTGCGGCATCCACCCTTTCGTGGCTTATGCCGAATGTGGGCGGACCGAGCGCTACGTGCCGACAGCTGTACTCGGGGGTCATTCGGTCGATGGCCCTGTACGTCGCACCGGTGTGGGTGGGGTCCCTGACCGTCCGACTCAGGTCTCTTCTGTGTCGACCACAGAGGGCCATGGCGGTCAGGGCCGTACGCGGGTACCGCACGGTGGCGACGGAGGCAGCGTAAAAAAAAAGGGGCAGATTAGAAATGTGTAAATTCATCCCTCCTCATCATATCTCTATACATATATAGTATGGAGATGTGATGATGAAAAACGGAAGACATATGACAGGAAGGGTCATCAATATGTTTTTGGATAGACGTAAATATCGAGACAGAACCAAAACGAAATCGATGCACAGTGTGAACGAAGATATCTGTATAAATATAATGACTACAGATATGTAGTTCTACATTCGGCCGTCGCGGCACCACCATTGCCGCCGCCCGCTACACCATACCACGTAACCCAAATATGCCTCCCCCTCGTGACTACTGTGCCCAGTGCGTTTGTGTGCATTACTCAGTAATGTACACATAATGCTCGGGCAGCACTTGTCGCAACGCGTAGGCATAATTAAATAACAAACCATCTTCGACACTGCAGATCGCCACACACCTCCACTAACGCCACCCGGGTGCCGCTGGTCGTCTGTAGCTGGACCTCCCACGGGGCTACCGGGGGTCTCAGACTTGACCGCTTCCGGGTGTGAAGAGTAGAAGGGGATGCTGGCCATCAATAATAACCCAAGGACTCGTGGCTCTTAAGCCACGGAGACAGCTGCTGCAGTCAGAGGGCACCCGCCCTGAAACGGCCACTCCCACCCTATACAGGGTGGAGAGCACAACACAGAGCACTTTACGTCGACATATCTAGTCTATATGTCACGGAACGAACGGAACATACAATATTAATAAAGAATTGATGAACATATAATTAACAGTTATTTAAAATATTACTGATACTGCATTTTGTTTTAATTCAAATATCAACAAAAAGTATATTGTTATCTAACAACAAATCACATCAGTAACTCAACGTGTACATTGACATTGTTTATGTTTACCAAATCCCTTTCGTCGTCTCTCCGTAGTTCATTGTGAGAATATTCCTTATGTTAATAGAATCCGTCACAATAGCGCTTCAATAACTTGAAAACTGAAATCCTAACGCGTTTCGTTAACGTTAAAACTATTATAGGTGTGGGTCGCTCGCGGGCCGACGGCGCGCCTCACGCAAACTCTTCCCGCAAATACTATAAATTATTCATGAGGGGGTCGTTAAATTACCAATATTAGAGTGAACGGCTTTTAACCATTTAAAATACATAAAAAGAGCTCTCCCTGGTGACTAGTTAAATCTACGAGTATTGAGTTTGTAAACTCGAATGCGCTTCGAAAGTTTGGCGAATAAAAATATCTATTATTTATACAGATTATGCTAAATGGGGAATTTTGATACATTTCACCTTACTAGGTTACAATAGGGATACAAGTATATATGTGTGTGTGTGTGTCGACATACGTTATATTTTAAGGCATTTGATACGACATAAGCCGATGTATGAATGTGTGGTCACGGTGTGGCTTCACGCGGCGAGGAGTCGTCTACTCTCATGCATATTGCTTATCGATCGTGACACGGAAGTGTAAAGCCAAGTGTAGAGCCATATCAATTTCTGTGAAGGCGAGCGCGTCGCGGGCGACAAAGGCGCGGCGTGACGTCATGACGCACTAATGACGTCATTAGTGAGATAACGACGCTAATTAAGTTGTCGGCGATAAGCCGCAGATTATAATAATTGCAATAACAACGCTTTGAATATTTCACTCGACCGTCGCCGCGCCGTAGCGATTAGCGCTTTGTAAACTCACTTTACACGAATCGTTTGTAAGAGCTTCAATTAGTTAGCGCTAACAGTGAGCACTGTTTATTTGGCTGATGGGTGTGATTAGTCAGTGCCCCGTCAGCGTACTCGATGTCTAAGTAATGAACGTTACTTATTGTCTAATGTGAGCCTTGAAGTGGCCTAAGTATGTGCGCACACAGTCCACATATTGCAGTTAGACGTCGCTGTCGTCAGCTGTGCACAGCCGCGCACTGCATGAGTACTGTTGACAGTATCCTGCCGACAGCGCCACTGACAGTACCGACCGCGCCCACAAACAGCACCGGCGCGGTAATGTCAAATAATCGTATTAGAATATAACTTCACTTCTTGCTACTGACAGCTATTGCAGTATTTATCGGATACTTGGATTGCCTGCGAGTCGCAGAGTGCAGTTTTATCGATACAGCTATCACTAATTATTGTAAAGTATGTACTTATTGATAAATAACTGTTATAATATACCACCTCTAAAGGGGGAGCGAGTCAATAAATATTTAAATGTGTAAATGCAAAGAGAAAAAATATTGTTGTATTCTGTTACTGTTTTATTGATACCCTAATGTTATATAAATATGTTGTATTAGAGTTTGTCTGTGATGGCGGCGCGCTGACAACTACAAGTACCTAGTCGTTATGGTAATGTGTGGGCTCTTACCTTTAATGTCACTTTCGAACAATAACTAATGTGTGTAAACACATCGGTAACGCGCGCACACACACACAGTTTGTATGTGAAAACTTTGACAAGCGAATAGTTTTTATTAGTACTACGTGTAGATACACACATATACGTGTGTGTGTGTTAGCTCGTACACCTGTGTATGTGTGTGTGTTCAGAGAGTGTCGTACTGTTACGATATACCACTTATATGTCAGTAATGTCTTGCACCGCATCTCTTAACACATACCTTGTATACAAAAACAATGGTTTCATTTTACGTAGCACTTTGTGAAATAAACATACATTAATGGTGTAAACAATTGTAATAACACAGTACGGATTGAGAAATATTGTACTGTGTGGGAATCGAATCCGTAATACTCGACACGGTATTATTTATATATACTATCGTACAAAATGTGCAATGTAAAATAACGACAAATGCTTAATACGAAGGAGCGTGTCCCTGTGTGAGGGCCCGGCCCGGGGCACGCGGCTCAGTGTCCCTGTGTGAGGGCCAAGCCCGGGGGCACGCGGCCCAGTATCCTTGTGTGAGGGCCCGGCCCGGGGCACGCGGCCCAGTGTCCCGGCGTACACCGCGCGATGTCATGGCCAGTCTCAACTTGTGTCAGCAACATTCAAACAAACAAACTGCATCACAAACGATACATTCGCGTTCTCACGCGAGAGCTACAACGATACAGACAGACATACTCCCATAGACACGTCAAAACATTCTTTGTGCGTGGGAGGTCTAAAAACACAAAAATAATTTTCAATCGTTATATAAGAATGAATTACAATTTATTTAGTTTCCAACTCGTTCCAAGTCGAGAGTTTTTTAATTGAATTAGAAGAGGATATCAAAATAATTAAAAGCTCGTTCTTGTGAGGTCGTGACGCCCGAACTTTGTTATGATCGAACCGAGAACTGCGAACGAACATTTACTTATTACAAGTACGAGGTGATATTTTAATTACTGGGTGATGTGATCGCCGGTCGCCGGTCGCCGGTCGCCGGTCACCGGTCGCCGGTCGCCGGTCCGGACACTGCCGACCATTACATTGTTCGTGCGCGTTATGTAACACGAGTGAGAGCGTCACACAGACGTGTGTCAACTACATGTGATGTCGTCTCCTCAACAGTAACATTACGTTGGGGGTGTGACGTCACACAGACGTGTGTCAACTACATGTGATGTCGTCTCCTCAACAGTAACATTACGTTGGGGGTGTGACGTCACACAGACGTGTGTCAACTACATGTGATGTCGTCTCCTCAACAGTAACATTACGTTGGGGGTGTGACGTCACACAGACGTGTGTCAACTACATGTGATGTCGTCTCCTCAACAGTAACATTACGTTGGGGGTGTGACGTCACACAGACGTGTGTCAACTACATGTGATGTCGTCTCCTCAACAGTAACATTACGTTGGGGGTGTGACGTCACACAGACGTGTGTCAACTACATGTGATGTCGTCTCCTCAACAGTAACATTACGTTGGGGGTGTGACGTCACACAGACGTGTGTCAACTACATGTGATGTCGTCTCCTCAACAGTAACATTACGTTGGAGGTGTGACGTCACACAGACGTGTGTCAACTACATGTGATGTCGTCTCCTCAACAGTAACATTACGTTGGGGGTGTGACGTCACACAGACGTGTGTCAACTACATGAGATGTCGTCTCCTCAACAGTAACATTACGTTGGGGGTGTGACGTCACACAGACGTGTGTCAACTACATGTGATGTCGTCTCCTCAACAGTAACATTACGTTGGGGGTGTGACGTCACACAGACGTGTGTCAACTACATGTGATGTCGTCTCCTCAACAGTAACATTACGTTGGAGGTGTGACGTCACACTGGCGGTCCGTTATACACTTTAGTCGAAACTGTTACAACATGTATAACGTACTGTGTCGACCACGAGGCATTGTGATGAGAGCGGGGTGATGATGGTGTAATCACGTATAATACGTACCTATATATGTTATCATCAACATTGAACTTGTTACAGTACACTTTTAAACGTAACTATGTTTCATACACAAAGTGATATCGCCGCGGTCGTCACGGTCCGCGGACGGGATACTGTATACAGCCACGTGTTACACGTGTCTCAGGCAATATCTGGTGCCCGATGTTCTGACGGTACACATCCCGAGTCCCATGATAATGATAAGTGAGAATTTACAACAACCATTGTGTATAGTTAGTTCTCGTCAAAGACTGTCTCCTGTTAATTATATTAAATACAAACACATCATGTGTCCACACCCACACACACACACGCATACGCACACACACGCACACGTACACACAAGCACACACACGCGCACGCACACACAAGCACACACACGCACACGCACACACACGTATAGTTTTATATGTTATTTCATATTCGTCATTCCCCTGCTCTTATACTAATGACTTGTGTTGGACGCAATATGTACTCGTACGTATGTACCTGCGCAAAAGTTATTGTCAATAGTTTTATGACCGGCTGCCTGTGTGACGTCAATCCTCCTTGGGACTATAATTGTTCACTACACGGCATCAGATATAAAACTCGGTGAGCAAGGGGTCGTAGTATTCGTAGCCGCTACCGCATTCCGACTGGTGCAGGTAGGACATAGTTGCTTCGGGAAGTACCTGCATACGGTGGCGAGGATAGAGATCACACTGTACTGCCACTACTGAGATTACGACGAGAACACGGTGCAGCAACGCTCGAGGTCCGTGTAGCCTGGGCAGAGCAGTGTGAAAACGTCGCAACCATCGATGCCTACCTGACAGTTCCGACCATCGCTAAGTCGATGCTCGACAGCGTCAGGAACTGGTACTGATATTGGGCGGTTGAATAATGTTACTACTCCATCACTCCGCGGCAAGGAATTATTGATATAATTCCTTGCCGCGTGGTGTGATATGATTATCACTGGAGCATGTCATTGACATCGAGATAGCATCATATTGCATGCAATTGTGTCTCACACGTTAAGTCCTACAGAGCGTATCACGCGGCGCCGCCAGCCGGTAGTTATATGTGTAGTTGGTACAATAAGTTACGACCGCGCTGTTGTCTCCTATCACGGCGACCATTCATCAAGCACCTTCAGCAATTAGCGCGTGCGGCGGTCGATGTGACGTCACGCGTCATGTGTCGACGCGCGCAATAACTGACGCATCAATCACTGACGCGTCACTCACCGCGGGAGACCTCGACTTCATATTACACTACAATTATGTAAATTCGTTTAACTGGGACCAAAAAGTTGTCACAACTGTTACACGCCTGGGCGATGGTGCAGAGAATGTGCACGTGTTAATGGATGATGATATATTGTGGTAGACCGGTGCACGTCGTTACCACTTCGTCTCTCCCAAAGCATTCATTAACACCCCAGTCATATGTTGAAATTTACATTAAAGTATCAGTGGAACGTAACTCGTAGAAGTTGCTACGCCTCGTAGCACTAAGTTCGTAGCACACGCGTAGACACCGAGCGGGACGATGCACCACGCGTCACAACTATGCGTATTATATCAGACAATAAATTCATTGATGAATAATAGGTGATGTCATCATCGTGGGACAACCTTGCTCCCTGTCCTGTCCCTGTAACGTGTATAAAGTGCGCCGGACAGACTGCACATGGCGACACGCTCCGCTCCGTCTGTGTCCCACATACAATGTAGTGTAGTACACGTGACACATGCAATGTATAGTGGGCACCACCTCAGCTCACACACGTCCCACCGCTGGGCTCGAGCCGGTGTACAATACAAAGGGTGAGATATTGCCCTAGCCGAGGCCCCTGGTGACTGGACCGGGGAATTAGTCCGTCACCCGCCGAGAGGCTGACCGCGCGAGGAGGGATCGATGTCCGGGGGACGTCGCTCAAGGGGAGGGTACCTCTCAGGGGGTATTCCGTCGGGCCGGCCACTGACAAGTTCACGCTGCTCCGGTACCAGGTCCAACGACGTAGGCGAGGTTCATGGGTGGGTTACGGGTATGCGTGCGGACGCCCCTCTGTCGCCCCGGACGGAGTGGTGCGAGAAGAGCGCCGACCTTAACCCACGCCTAAAAAAAAAAATAAAAAAAAAAAATGGGTGAGATATTGACATACCATACCACGATGATCACGAGTGTTGATATATATTCATTCTACATTTTACATTGAAATATTGTGCGTGGTTTAAATATCTATCTTAATTTTCTACAGAATTTATATTAATTATTATAATTTTATAACTAAATATAACATAATATTGTATTCACTAAGTATTCTGTGGAAGTTTAAATAAATGTTTTTCTTCTATCTGTGTGTTATCGTTCTAGTTCATAGTAACATGTGTTGATAAGAATATGCAAAACAAATTGTATATATTTGCTTATCTATCAAGTTTAAGCGGCTCGGTTCGGCTCGGCTCGGCCCAGCTCGGCTCGGCTCGTATCGGCTCGGCTCGGCTCGAGTCCGCTCGATTACATACAACTAAATGGTTTTGTATAAAAAATCATATCGCCCTCGTGTCGCTGCCACATACGTAAAGGTATCACCACTGTTAATGCAAGGGAAAAAAAATTAAATACCACTGCGGACACGTGGTACCATTTAGGTAAATAACTTCAACATTACACACTTGACACTCGTCACTAACCTCCACATGACTTTATCGGTAACTGTATCTGTGGCTATGGGGCATTCCGTGTCAATTCATCATACCAATTGAATTTGCATCTCGGATTTGGCTGAAGCTTGGACATCTTTTTGTACCCTTCGAAAAAGGTCTCTGTGATTTTTTCCGAATTTTTTTATCCAGCCATTCCGGAGATATGATTTTTTTTTAAATTTCAGGCTTTTAGGGTTCCGTACCTCAAAAAGAAAAATAGAACCCTTATAGGATCACTTTGTTGTCCGTCCGTCCGCCCGTCCATCTGTCCGTCTGTCTGTCTGTCAAGACCCTTTTTCTCAGGAACGCTTGGAGGTATCAAGCTGAAATTTATATCAAATACTCAAGTTTACTGTTTTTCTCACTCTTTTACATTGTATATATTGCAAAAAAGAAAAAAACATAGCACATAACTAGTAGTATTGTTGTATATAACATACTGCTCTGTATACTGCGCTCTGTATACTGTACTCTGTATACTACTCACTGTATACTGCGCTCTGTATACTGTACTCTGTATACTACTCACTGTACACTGCGCTCTGTATACTGTACTCTGTATACTACTCACTGTATACTGCGCTCTGTATACTGTACTCTGTATACTACTCACTGTATACTGCGCTCTGTATACTGTACTCTGTATACTACTCACTGTATACTACTCACTGTATACTGCACACTGTATACTGCACTCTGTATACTGTGCACTGTATACTACTCACTGTATACCACACTCTATATACTGTGAACTGTATACTACTCACTGTATACTGCACTCTGTATATTGTGCACTGTATACTACTCACTGTATACTACTCACTGTATACTACTCACTGTATACTACTCACTGTATACTACTCACTGTATACTACTCACTGTATACTACTCACTGTATACTACTCACTGTATACTGAACTCTGTATACTGTGCACTGTATACTACCCACTGTATACCACACTCTGTATACTATGCACTGTATACTACTCACTGTATACTACTCACTGTATACTGCACTCTGTATACTGTGCACTATATACTACTCACTGTATACCACACTCTGTATACTGTGAACTGTATACTACTCACTGTATACTGCACTCTGTATATTGTACACTGTATACTACTCACTGTATACTACTCACTGTATACTGAACTCTGTATACTGTGCACTGTATACTACCCACTGTATACCACACTCTGTATACTATGCACTGTATACTACTCACTGTATACTACTCACTGTATACTGCACTCTGTATACTGTGCACTGTATACTACTCACTGTATACTACTCACTGTATACTGCACTCTGTATACTGTGCTCTGTATACTACTCACTGTATACCACACTCTGTATACTGTGCACTGTATACTACTCACTGTATGCTGCACTCTGTATACTGTGCACTGTATACTACTCACTGTATGCCACACTCTGTATACTGTGCACTGTATACTACTCACTGTATACTGCACTCTGTATACTGTGCACTGTATACTACTCATTATATACTACACTATGTATACTGCACTCTTTAGACAGATATAAAGACGTATAATATAAAGATAACTATTTAATACATAAATCTACACTATGTGCACTATAAATAATTGTAAACAGTTTCACTTTAAACGGATCCATTAAAATGTTAATGTCTATTATCTCACGTCACTTGTATTGTATTAACGTTAAGTTAACAACATCTGACCCTTTGTACGCGCATCCGACAGGCTCCCTAACCCTCACTAATTGCATTGTCGCTGAACGTTTAACGCGTGTGTAATGTCATTAACACTGATACGTCATCGCTCACTGTACGTACGCGACCGCACAGCGAGCGACCTAGTAGTATGTGTCAGAGACACTGACCCTGTATATATATATATATATATATATATATATATATATACGTGTGACGTCGATACAAGAGATGAGCACCTCGATTTAAAATCATACGTCAACCTATCTGTCTGACCCACGTGGTCCGTTGTCCGCAAGAAGGAAAATGTATGTAGGATGCCAAACTAGTGTGCCAGAGACATATATAAATACATAACCAATACCTAATATATTTTGAACTTGAATATTATATAACAAAATATTGTGAGCGCGTCTCTCCCGCTGGGCGCGACCTGGCTTACGGTAAATATTTGCTATGATATATGACATTTAATTTAGTGCAGGCGAAGGTGTTACGAGAGACCATCTCGCGCGTGCGCACGTGGTGCTCATCACCACTCATCGCACGAGCACACCGTCCCCACATCGTATGTATTTTCACTATTGTTTGCAGACATAGTGGTTATACTAACAGAAATTGAAAACATTACCTAAACAATACATAATGTTCTATCTCAGCATCTAGTGGGAGGAAAGCACTATCGCCCACACTTTAATCATTCACCTGCACTCACACACTTTTCAAGTTATTTGTGCGACATTTTTCATCGAATAGAAGCCTGGCTAATTACAACATAAGTGTAACATAACAGCGTCAAAACTCCTGCCACTATCGTATTATGATACTTGCGACACACAAAACACACAAAACAAGTGCTTAAATGTTTATAAAACGCTTTTACCTCATAGCTGAGCGGCTCGCTACGTAAGCGCTACGTGATCAACCATCGAGTGCTACGAGTGTGCTATAAGTACGCTACGAGAGAGCTACGGATGTACGATAAGAGACGATCCGACACTTCATTGTTGCGGCGCGCTACACTCAAGCCGGGGGTAGCCGCCACGGCACCTTATCTATTAGCAAATTGTGATTCGCCTTCTCTTCACGGCCGTGTTTGGAGTATCGTCTTAGAGCTGCCGAGCTTTAGCCGGAGTACTTTAGTAAGATAAAATATTGTAACTTATTTAATAACATTAATATTGAAAATACCATTGTTTAGGAGTCCACATACTTATTTGTAGTAGTTACAACGAGTTTGGTTAAGTTACGGATGTAACTGATTCATACATTCATTTGAAATATTCAACACGTCAATTTAACGCAATGAAGAAAACGGGCCTTACTTAATGTGATAGGTGACTGCTTACGTACACATAATGCAGTTAGTAAATAAAAATTTTATTCTTAAAAGTAATTAAAAATATTAAAAAATAGGACTTCATAATTTAAAAAAAAGGAATTTCACTTTAAAAAATGGAGGAGTTCGACTCTTAAACGATTTTGAATCAGCTGACGATGTCTATGGTTTCAATTGGTCACCCCAGAAACTAGCATTTTTGTTTATCTTATATGGTGTAATCCAAGTAACTGTAATTCTCGGGAATAGTCGAAATGTAACACATATGCAGTTTCTCATAACACTTACAGCCCTCGTAGTGGCGCGTAGCAGGGGCGTAGTGCGGGCGTAGCGTTGTCGTAGCGGCGGCGCGTTGTTGCGCATAAAGTGATTTGCATAAAGCCACTATCAAAACGTTTATGTTTACATACCGCCGCCGCGTGTCGATGGGAGTAGGAAGGACCGGGGGTGGGGGTGTGTGCTCAGAGACTGCCCCCACTCCCTTCGCGGATATTGCGTGTACGTTATTATTATATTGAACATTGATATTTTAATCATTAGAGTGTGAAGGAGCGCGTCGACGTAAGGGTATAATATTTTACAATTACTATACAATATGTTTACATCTGTAGAGTTGTGTGCACGTGTCACTGTAAGTAGCGTGCGAGCGCGTCGCCATCGCACCGCGTACATTAGCCGTAACGAGCAAACACTATTGCGCTCATTGTCGCTACGACTGTCGTTTGACTTTGTTGCGAACAACACTTAGTTTTAACGAGATTGTATTTGAAATTATACAACCACGTACCGGCCCGCCTCGTTAGTACTAGCCACGTATACGACGGGGCGCTATTGTAGCTACATGCAAGGGCCACTGTAGCTTAATTGGTTAGTGTGATTTTACCATATAAGATAAAGATATTTTTTTTTGGCAGGCTATGCTCTAGACACACGCCGTCTGTTCCGTCCAAGGCGCCGAAAGGGCGGCGCGTAGCCTCATTACCCACCGTACTCCCTTCCCATCGCCATTGGGCCGGCCACTGGTACCGCTTCCTTGACATCCGTAGCCATCCGGCAACTTACCCTTTCGGGTATTATCCCCGTCGAGACTCCGGTCTACTGCCAGAGCCTCCAATTCCCACGGGGGAGTTTCAGCCAACATGCACGCTGCTTCCGGCGCTACCGTATATTATTCGCGTATGACCCTGACCGCCATGGACCTCTGTAGTCGCCACAGGAGGACCCTGAGATGAGCGGTCAGAGACATCGCCCATACGGGTGCGCCATACAGAGTCATGGACCGAACCACCCCATGTACAGCTGTCGGCACTTGGCGCTGGGTCCACCCATGAAAGAGCGGACGTCACGGCGACAAGCCGCGAAGCAAGTTGACGAAAATGCTCCTGGAAACACCATCGCCCGTCGAGCACCAAACTTAGATATTTCATCTGAGCCCCGATGTTGATGGAGACTGATTTGACGGTGATCGAGGCATCAGCGGGTGAACCGTTGCGTGGGACCGTTGGAATAACAGAGTATCCGTCTTATTAAGGGCCACCCTATGCCCCAATGCCTCAATCCGCCTGACAATCTCCTCGGTGCCGAGAGTTGCCAGGCATGCCGCCTCTTCTAGCATCCCACCCCGGGCTCTAACGAGCGTGTCGTCAGCGTAACAAATTACGCCCAGCCCGGGAAGAAGGCTGCCACGCAACGGCCAGTCGTAGCTGATACTCCACAGGGTCGGACCTAAGACCGACCTCTGTGGGACACCACACGATATGTAGTTAAAGATATTATGATGTCAAGGCGATGTGATAAAAAAAATCAATAAATTTTTGGCTGTAGCGATAAGATATGATATCTCCATTTTGATCGTCGTGAGTGAAGACTCATTAAACGAGTTCACTGACAATTGTAATATTTAAATTACTGAAATTTTTAGCATTTAATATGCTTAATTATTTATAAATACCCGATACGAAACGAAAAACTCGTTTAATGTGTTATATGTTCGTTTCGTATCGGGTATTTATAAATAATTAAGCATATTAAATGCTAAAAATTTCAGTAATTTAAATAACAAGGTTGTGTCATCGTTTAATACAATTCTAACTGTAAAGTTTGAAGTGTTAAGTCTATACAATGTGTAAACATTGTCCGATAGATGGCATACGTCACCTTGAAGACGTAAGATATAATATGATTCAAAATTTGCATGTCCTAAAATAGTTCACAATGGTGTAAGTGGCAGCACGGTTGGGCCGGATTCCCAATAGGTGCGGGTTCGAACCCCGTTTGTGACATCATTTTTCGTTTCGTATCGGGTATTTATAATTGTAATATTATTTACGCGTTCGTTGTAAGCGAGGCGATGCACACCAATCGTAAAGAGTATCCTATACTTTATATATAATTAGTTCGGTGCTGGCTATTGTTAGAGATAATTATTATTGATGTGAAACATCTCCAGGCGAGTGGTAAATTGATTGCTGGCGTGGCGATACAGGCCGTTGCGACGGATAGCCACGCTGTATGATGCAATATAGTTGCCTACTATACGTAGTAGTGTACGAGACGCGGCGACATGTCATGAGCAAGCGACATTGGGCAATCTCTCTCGCCCACTGAGCTCGCGTAATAATATAAATTAATTACTAATTAAAATATTTAATATTTTCTGTTAATTTAAATATTTTATTTTTGTCATTATGATCATTATTTTAATTTATTTAAAATATTTTTATAATGATAAAGTCGTTTAAACTGACGACTAAGAGCCTTATAACGACCTAGGCCAACTCTATCTGATGCTGTTTGGTCAATAATTACATTTCCAAGAAAGGTTGACGTCAGTCAGGCGGCCGGTCATAAAACTATTGCCATTAACTTTTACAATATGTAGGTACTATGAAAGAAGAGTACATATTGTATCAACCCCAAGTAATTGGAATAAGAGTAGGAAAATGATGAATGATGAATGATAAAGTTGTTTACATAATTATTTCTAATTTACAATATTATTAATAATTATTTATTTATATTATATTATTAAAATACATATGTATATATAAATTTTAATTAATTTATTAATTTTATATAGTTATTTATTATATACATATTAAATCTATTATATATTTAATATATTTAATCTATTATTTTAGGGGGGCATAGTCCGGAGCGTGCTCGTTCGCGTCCCCTGCCAGTCTAATAAGACTGCTAATCTGGCTCGATATACGTACCGCAATGCGGATTAGGGCGTCCCCCGGAGGCGACGCGTACCGACCCGCCCCCGTCGGTACGAACATCGGCAGTTGCGGCGATCTATCACGCCTTGACCAGTCAAGCGAGTCGAGGAGAGCAGAGTGCCGGGTGGGCACGTGGAATGTAAGAGGTTGTGTGGAAGGTAAGTTGCATGAGCTGATATCCGTCATGGCAGACAAACAGCTAGACGTGCTCTGTGTAACAGAGACCAAGCGAAGGGGCAGCGACGCCTGCGATCTTCCTGGTGGCGGGATGGCTCTGTGGTCAGGTGTACCACAGAGCGATCGAGCCAACATCGCTTGGCCTCAGGTGTGAAGGATTACGGAATGTATGATCCCAGACTTCTTTGGGTCCGTATAAAACTAGGTGTCACCAAGGTATTCATGGTTGTAGCATATGCTCCCGTAGGATCCTCGGTAGCATCAGACCTAAAAAAGTTTTGGGACAATGTTAGGGAAGTTATGGATATGGCAGAAACCAGTGAACGCGTGATTGTATGCGGCGATTTGAACGGATGGGCGTCCCGACTATGAGGACGTACTTGGTCCATTTGCTGATAAGAGAGTGAACGACGCAGGTAGGCTCATTGCGGATGTATGCATGGAGAGAAACCTTATTGTGTCAAACACATTTTTCCAACATAAGGACATCCGTATGTATACATGGAGAAGGAATGAACAGAAAAGTATAATAGATTTAATTTTGGTAGACAGTCGCCTCCGAAGCAAAATATTGGACGCAAGAGCCTACAGGGGCCCCACAGTCGATACGGACCACTATCACGTTATTGAGAGATTTAGTGGTCTGTTCAGAAAGTGGATGCACTGGCTAGAGCGTGTCCACTTGGGAGGGCTTGAAAGAATAAAGGTTGAAAAGTTGCAAGAAGAGTGTGTAAGAGAAAAGTATGCAGAGGGTGTCCGAGAACGGCTGACGATGGCAAACCAGCCGCAATCGGACATTGCAGAATGCTGGAGAGTATTGAAAGAGAATATGGTAGATACAGCGAAAGAAGTATGTGGAAGTTCAAAGAAGCATAGAAAAACAAATGGTGATGCATGGTGGAATGCGGAAGTGGCAGCTTCCGTAGAGCAAAAGAAGAAAGCGTGGCTGGACTATGTCTCTTCTTTGAATCTGAATGACAGTATGACTGAACAGAAGAAAGAAATATATCGGCAATGTAAGAATGACACCAAGGCCTTAGTGAAAGAGAAACGTGATAGAGCAAGTATGAGTGCAGAAGATAGGCTGACTAAAAACTTCGAGGGTAACAACAAACTCTTTTGGAGGGAGGTGAAGAAGTCTCGGGGTGGTTGGTCAGCCTTCAGAATGAATAAAATAAGGTCTAAAGGTGGAGACATTCTTACACAAACACAAGACGTGTTAAGCCGATGGAGTGAATATTTTGGCGATATGTATGCGGATGCTACGGTTGTCGCCGGTGTTGCATGTGGTTTAGTAGATCAACATTCGACAACGGCGTCCTCCGATGGCATCAGTATGGATGAAGTTGAATGGGTGATAAGAAGTTTGAAAAATGGTGAGGCAACGGGCATTGATATGGTGTCTGCCGAGATAATCAAGCTTGGTGGCTCCTGTGTCTGGGAGGCGTTCCTGTTGCTCCTCAATTTATGTTGGAGCTCGGGAATGGTTCCCGGGGACTGGAATAGCGC
Source organism: Lymantria monacha (assembly GCA_905163515.2). Taxonomy (NCBI): domain Eukaryota; kingdom Metazoa; phylum Arthropoda; class Insecta; order Lepidoptera; family Erebidae; genus Lymantria; species Lymantria monacha. Next base: position 29,072,521 of record LR991101.1, read on the forward strand.
AGTCATCGTGCCTTTGTTTAAAAACAAGGGTTCACGTTATGACTGCGCAAATTACAGAGCCATAAGCTTGACCAGTTTGGCAGCAAAAGTGTATGGAAAAATTATTGAAAGGAGAATGAGGATGGTGTCCGATGGTTTACTGTGTGAGACACAAGGAGGTTTCAGGAGTGGAAGGGGATGCATGGATCAAGTGTTCTCTCTGCGCAACATTGTGGAGAAGCATCTGGCCCTAGGTCAGAGGGTTTTCTGCAGTTTGGTGGATCTGGAGAGAGCATTTGACACGGTTGTACGAAAGGAACTTTGGGACATTTTACCGGAGTATGGTATTAACGGTAAACTGCTGCAGGCTGTGCAGTCCAGTTACATGGGCTATGGAGCCTGTGTGCGGCTGGATGATGGAATGTCGCCTTGGTTTGACGTCAATATCGGCGTTAAGCAGGGGTGCGTTCTGTCAATCCATTCACCTCCTGCAGGCCAACACCAACCACTCCGCCGGAGCGCAGGATCTCCTCCTGCAATCCATGGCGGAGTGGTCGATTGGTGCAGCCGTAGTCGCGGAACCGTACGTCGTGCCTGATCGCCCCAATTGGGTGGTCAGCCGAAACGGAACTGCGGCAATCATCGTCTCAACGCAGCGGCACTTCCCGTCCTTATCCCTTTTGGATAGGGGCGAGGAATTTGTCGCTGCGGAATGGGGAGGGGTCACACTCTACGGCGTTTACCTCTCCCCTAACAGGAGAATGGACGATTTCAGGGCCTCCCTCACCACCTTGGAGGCTTCGATACGGCGACTGGCACCGGGCCTCGTCCTGGTCCTGGGGGACTTCAACGCCAAATCCACGGCGTGGGGGTCCCCTATGACGGACGACCGCGGGCGGGCGGTCGTTGAGTGGGCGGCTTCACTGGGCCTCTGTGTTGTTAACAGGGGCTCAGTGAACACGTGTGTGCGGCAGCAGGGCGGATCGATAGTGGACTTGTCGTTCGCTAGCCCCGCTGTCGCGCCACGGGTGAGGAACTGGAGTGTCCTGGAGGAGGCGGAGACCCTGTCGGACCACCGGTACATCCGGATGGAGGTCTCCCCCCGGGAACCCGGTAGGGGTCACAGGGCGGACGGAGCTCCCGCGTTTCCGCGGTGGGCTGTGGGTCGTCTTGATAGGGACCTACTGGCAGAGGCGGCCATCGTTCACACGTGGCTGTCCTCACCGCCCCCAGCGGACGGAGTGGACGCTGAGGCTGTCCGTATCCGCAGTGCGTTAACGCAAATCTGCGATGCGGCCATGCCCAGGGTGCGGCGTCTACCTCCGAGGCAGGGGGTCTACTGGTGGTCCCCAAGACTGGCGGACCTTCGCGCGGCGTGTATCAGTGCCCGAAGGTCCTACACCCGCAGCCGGCGGCGTCACCGCGACGCTGAGCGGGAGGGCCAGCTGTACGAGGCGTACCGCAGTGCGCGGACTGCCTTTCGGCTGGCCATCCGAGCCGCCAAGGATGCGAGTTGGCAGGAGATGTTGGACGGTCTCGACCGTGACCCCTGGGGTCGCCCGTATCGCGCGTCGCTGAACAAGCTTCGCGCGCGGGGCCCCCCCCTCACCGAGACCCTCCAACCCGACTTCCTCTGTTGGGTGATCGAGGAGCTATTTCCACGGCAGTCGGGACACACGCCCCCGGTCATGGCTTCGCCAGATCAAGACCGGGAGGCCGACGACGAGAGTGTTCCACCCGTGACCGAGTCGGAAGTGGGGGCGGCAGTGGCGCGGATTCGCTCCGCCACCACGGCCCCCGGCCCGGACGGAATACCAGTCCGGGTCTTGACGTCGCTCCTCGAGCACTTCGAGCCTCGCCTCAGGCAACTGTTCAACGCCTGTCTGACGTCTGGACGGTTCCCTGAGTGCTGGAAGGAGGGGAGGTTGGTTCTCCTGCCAAAGCCGGGACGGCCCCCGGATTTGCCGTCGGCCTACAGGCCCATTGTGCTTCTCGACGATGTGGGTAAGCTGCTGGAGCGTGTCCTCGCTGCCCGCATCGTCCGACACTTGGAGGAGGTGGGGCCCGATCTGTCGGACGCTCAATATGGGTTTAGGAGGGGGCGTTCGACCATCGGGGCCCTGCTACGCCTGAGGCAAACGGCCGCGGAGGCTGTCGCCGGCAAGGGAGTGCTGTTGGCGGTGTCGTTGGACATCGCCAACGCATTCAATAGTCTGCCATTCAGCTGCATCAGGGAGGCGCTCCGGTTCCATGGAGTGCCCCTGTACCTCAGGCGGCTGGTGGCAGACTATTTGGAGGGCCGCAGTATCCTCTGCGCGGGTCCCGCAGGGGACATTGTGCGGACGCCCATGTCGTGCGGTGTTCCACAGGGGTCGGTTCTGGGGCCGACTCTGTGGGACATCGGGTACGACTGGGCGTTGAGAGGGAGTCTCCCCCCCGGGCTGAGCTTGGTGTGCTATGCTGACGACACGCTCGTCACAGCCCGGGGCAGGACACTCGAAGAGGCGGCGAGCCTGGCCACTCTCGGCACCGAGGAGATGGTCAGGCGAATCGAGGCGCTGGGGCTCAGGGTGGCCTTAAATAAGACGGAGGCCCTATTATTCCATGGGCCACGCGTAAGGCTGCCAACCGGCGCCTCGTTAGTCGTCAACTCCATCCAGATCAACATCCAGGCCCATATGAAGTACTTGGGTCTGGTGCTCGACGGGCGATGGTGGTTCCGGGAGCATTTCCGACAGATTGCTCCCCGGCTGGTCGGCGCGGCGTCCGCCCTTTCTCGGCTCATGCCGAATGTGGGCGGACCCAGTTTCGAGGGCCGACGGCTGTATGCGGGGGTCATCCGCTCGATGGCCATGTACGGCGCACCCGTGTGGGCGAAGGCTCTGAACGCCCAGCTCAGGGCGGTTCTGTGGAGGCCACAGAGAGCCATGGCGGTCAGAGCCATTCGCGGGTACCGCACGGTGTCGACAGAGGCGGCGTGCCTATTGGCCGGGACACCCCCGTGGGACCTAGAGGCGGAGATGCTCTCCGACCTCTACCGGCGGGCTACCTCAGTGCGCGAGGAGGGTGGCTCCCCATCGTTGAGCGAGATAGCCACCTGGCGCGAGGACGCCCGCCGAGACGTCATCGCCCGTTGGGTTACGCGGCTGGAGAGGCCTAGACACGGTATCGTGACCGTCGAGGCCTTTCGGCCCGTATTGATGAAATGGATGGAGCGGCGGCACGGGGTCCTCACCTTCCGACTGGTGCAGGTGTTGACGGGGCACGGGTGCTTCGGGAAATACCTGCACACGGTCGTGTACAGAGAGTGGACTCCGGGCTGCCATCATTGCAGTAGTGGCGAGGACACGGCGCAACATACGCTCGAGGAATGCTCGGGCTGGGACGGGCAGCGCCGTGACCTCGTCGCTATTATCGGTGCCGACCTGGCGCTGCCGGCTGTCGCGAGGGCGATGGTCGACAGCGTCAGGAATTGGGACGCGGTCGCCGCCTTCTGCGAGGCTGTCATCTCGCGGAAGGAGGCGGCGGAACGAGTCAGGGAGGACTCCCGCGACCCGGGCCGCCGCCAGCGGCCGGGGCGGCGCAGGCGCGAATACCTGCGCCTGATGCCGCCCTAACCCAGGCCTCGGGTGATCGGACCGGGGAATTGTCCGGTCACCCGACGCGAGGCCACCGCGTGAGGGCGACGCCCCGACGGCGAAATCTGTCGGGGCGCCGACGAGAGGAACCCGCGAGGGTAAACCGCCGAGCGGACCACCGAAGACAAAGATCGGGTACCGGTGGTCCGCTCGCACGGCGAAGAGAGAGGATTTTACGGTGGGTCTATGGGGTCACGCGCCGCCTTCTCCGTCACCCCGGACCGATTCGGCGGGGCGAGGCGCATCCATGGCCTACCAATAAAAAAAAAAAAAAAAAAAAAAGGGGTGCGTTCTGTCAGCCAGGCTGTTTATCATATATCTGGATAAATGTCTCCAAAGATTGAACGATATGAATGTGGGAGTCCAGATGGGTGACTCAGTGGTCTCTGCTCTGCTTTATGCAGATGATGCAGCCCTGCTGGCACAGTCAGTGACTGACCTGCAGACCCTAGTCGACACAATGACAGAAGATTGTAAGAAAAGGGGTCTACGCGTGAATGTGAGCAAAACCAAAATAATGGTCTTTGAAAGAGATGAAGCCAGAACAGATGTAAGAGTAATAATTAATAGGTAATGATGTACTAGAGCAAGTGGATGAATTTGTATCTCTTGGATGTGGATTTAGCCGAGATGGAAGGTACACCACTGATATAGGGCAAAGAGTGAATGCGGGAAATAGAGTGAACGGAGCGTTGGGGCAACTTCTCGGCAGCCACCACCTCAGCCAGAAGGCACGTGTAGCAATACATAACGCAGTGCTTGTCCCAATATTACTGTATGGAAGCGAGAGTTGGGTATGCAGAAAAGAGTATGAAAGTAAAATTAATGCGGTCGAAATGTGATCTCTGCGGAAAATCTGTGGAGTTAGGCTGACCGACCGTATTCATAACGACGACGTAAGAGAACTAGTAGGTATGAAAGAGAGTATTGGTGTAAAGATGCAAAAGGGAATGCTCCGATGGTTCGGACATGTGGAAAGAATGCCGAACGAACGTCTGGTTAAGAAGATATACAATGCGAAAGTGGAAGGATGTAGGTACCGAGGGAGACCGAGACTAACCTACATAGACCAGATCGGTCATGTACTGAAGGAAGGTGGAGTCAAGAGTCTCCGAAACCGGCGAGCCAGTATGAAAACAATTGTGAATGTTGAGGAAGCGAGTGAAGTATGCAGAGATAGAGTTCTCTGGCACTCTGTTCTCTCTGCCTACCCTGCAAGGGATATGGCGTGATGATATGTATGTATGTATGTAATCTATTATACATTATGTTATACTTGTACATTATCGGGATTACTTAATAGTACGTATATTTTACTCTTTTATATGTTTAACGTTATATTATACGTTTTATTGTAATACTATTTTATGTTACTTGTATTTGTCCTACTCTTGATTTGTACAACCAGAATAAATAATATTATAATTAATATTTAAATAAATTATTATTTTTGTATTATAATAATGTTATTTTTTATTAATTATCTTAATATTAATAATTTACATTTATTTTTTCTTAATGATTTCATTTATATAAATTTTAATTAATTAAGTTGTTGTCTAATACTTTTGTAACATACTTCAGTTATCATCAATTGTCACAGTCATATCGTCAGAGGCAACATCGAATATAACTATTACAGAAGTCACTAATGAAAATTATTGAGCTGTCGCGATTTTAAAGATCTTTTGAATTTTGTTTTGTATATAAATTAAAAAAAAAAGTTTAGTTCGTAATATTGTATTTATTCATCATGCTATATTTAGTTCCTGTCATAGTCTGTACTGGTACAAGTAATAGGTATACCTATTACTCGTACAACAACACTGTAATACTTGTACAAAATAATTTCAATGCTTCACATCTGCCAGCAGTAACGTGACTGCTCATTTTTTCACTGTCGTTCTGTAAATATTAACTTGTACAATTTTTTAGCGAATTCTAAAATACATTAAACCATTAATCGCATCTCACTCAGTGAGTGCTCTGTGGGCTCCGCTCACGACGGGGCGGCCGGGCAGACGTGTACCTACTGCGACGGGCAGACGTGTACCTACTGCGACGGGCAGACGTGTACCTACTGCGACGGGCAGACTTGTACCTACTGCGACGGTCAGACGGACGTCGTTGTAATTATTTAAAGTCATCTTTGTCTTGCGCTCTTGAAGCTTACGTCACTTTGTTAACTTTTGTAATGTTCGTAATTAAAGAAGAAATGGTGAATGAGAGAGCCGTGGCTCTAATGTGGAAACTATAAGAAGCCCCATCGCTGATGGTATTGGATATCTCATCACTTCTATCTAGTTCTAAATTTTGTTGAGAGCTTTCCATTCTGTTCCCACGAGTATGGGAGAAGCAACGGTCCACCCGGGCAGAGATTCTGATAGCCGGGCACGCGTACATTTGTATCCCAACACAGAGGGGCCGCAGGTACCCTGGCATGGGGGCTTCACTACCGACTGAACAATCCATTAGCCATGCATCCGCTCGCCGCGCGGCAGAACTTAGCATTCTGGGTGATTTTTTATAGAGATTTTCTTCCTCGCGGTCTGGGCGGTTAATCAAGACCCTCGCTCTTGAAACTGGGCTTCTAGACATAATGTCTTGAAGCAAGAGTCAGGTTTATGGTTTGTCGCGATTGCCATTTGCCTGCCCATTCTTCAAATTAATGAGTGACTAAACCCGTCGAAGTTCGCGTCCTGTACTATCTACAAATAGAGGGTACGGAGCGAATGTGGGGTTCATCTCATAAATGGAGGCCTCCTCACCAGATATTTGACACGAGCGACAATTCCTCAGAAGAGGCCAAGGAACTGTCAGCCGTGCCCAGGGTACACCGGCCCGATGTCTGAAAGCAGTGACCGGGCAGACGGAGAGGTTTCTGGCGTGCCCCACAGCACACAACGTGACGTGTTAGATCAGACACACCACTCCACGTGACGCACGTTACGCCATACACAGCAACTGCAATGTTGTTGTATCGCTATATAGAGCCGTCTGCACCATTATATAGAGCTGTCTGCACCACTATATAGAACCGTCTGCACCACTCGCACCACTACATAGATCCGTCTACACTACTCGCATCACTATAAAGAGCTGTCTGCACCACTCGCACTACTATATAGAGCCGTCTGCACCACTCGCACCACTACATAGATCCGTCTACACCACTCGCACCACTATATGGAGCCGTCTGCACCACTACATAGAACCGTCCGCACCACTATATAGAGCCATCCGCACCACTATATAGAGCCGTCTGCACCACTATATAGAGCCGTCCGCACCACTATATAGAGCTATCCGCACCACTATATACAGCCGTCTGCACCACTATATAGAGCCGTCCGCACCACTATATAGAGCTGTCTGCACCACTCGCACCACTATATAGAGCCGTCCGCACCACTATATAGAGCCATCCGCACCACTATATAGAGCCGTCTGCACCACTATATAGAGCCGTCCGCACCACTATATAGAGCTATCCGCACCACTATATAGAGCCGTCTGCACCACTATATAGAGCCGCCCGCACCACTATATAGAGCTGTCTGCACCACTCGCACCACTATATAGAGCCGTCCGCACCACTATATAGAGCTATCCGCACCACTATATAGAGCCGTCTGCACCACTATATAGAGCCGTCCGCACCACTATATAGAGCTGTCTGCACCACTCGCACCACTATATAGAGCCGTCCGCACCACTATATAGAGCCATCCGCACCACTATATAGAGCCGTCTGCACCACTATATAGAGCCGTCCGCACCACTATATAGAGCTATCCGCACCACTATATAGAGCCGTCTGCACCACTATATAGAGCCGTCCGCACCACTATATAGAGCTGTCTGCACCACTCGCACCACTATATAGAGCCGTCCGCACCACTATATAGAGCCATCCGCACCACTATATAGAGCCGTCTGCACCACTATATAGAGCCATCCGCACCACTATATAGAGCCGTCTGCACCACTATATAGAGCCGTCCGCACCACTATATAGAGCCGTCCGCACTACTATATAGAGCCGTCCGCACCACTATATAGAGCCGTCCGCACCACTATATAGAGCCGTCCGCACCACTATATAGAGCCGTCCGCACCACTATATAGAGCTGTCTGCACCACCCGCACCACTATATAGAGCCGTCCGCACCACTATATAGAGCTGTCTGCACCACTCGCACCACTATATAGAGCCGTCCGCACCACTATATAGAGCCGTCCGCACTACTATATAGAGCCGTCTGCACCACTATATAGAGCCGTCTGCACCACTATATAGAGCCATCTGCACCACTCGCATGTAAATTTATTGCTTATTCATTCGCTTTTCATTTCTTGTTACTTACAAAGCTAATTTACGTGCCGACACAATGGGAGCGCTCCCCGACCAGACGTCGAGTGCTCCCTCACGCGTATGTTCACGTCGACTTTACCTTTGAAACATAACTAATTATAAAAAAAAGTCGCGTTAATCACAAAAGAATAATTGATTGAATTAGGCGATACATGGCGGAAATCCATTATTATTATAAAATGGAGGAGAGGAAGGCAAACCCACCACTTTCCCACGGTTAATCAATATACCGTCCACCTCAAGAAAGGAAGGAATACGGGATGGGATCAAGGTGGAATAGGATATAAGGAAATCTTACTCCTGTGATGAGCACCGCCTTTAGAACTTCTACTTGCAATTTGCCGCAGAACTTCGAATAAAGATTCGACATGTGTTTCTCCTCTAAACGAGGCATCCTCAGGACGTTTCGGCTTCAAATGTCAGCATTTGAAGATACCAGCGATGTCATAGAAGTTCTAGAGGCGGTGCTTATCACAGGAGTAAGATTTCCTTATATTCTATTCCACCTTGATCCCATCCCGTATTCCTTCCTTTCTTGAGGTGTACGGTATATTGATTAACCATGGGAAAGTGGTGGATTTTCCTTCCTCTCCTCCATTTTATAATACAAAAGAATAAGTAAACTGATATTTCATTCGTGTCATTGCGTCGCCATTGAAGGTTGAAGTTATCGATAATAAAAAATAACACAAACCAGTTTTAGTATTATCAGTCGATCGATATATAGAGATCATGATCTTTCATCTGCATAGGTCTGAATGAAAACTTCTGCGGAGTTGTCAAAGTTAACTCACCTTATTTTTTTTTTGTCAGTCTATGGTTTAGACACATGCCGTCCATTCCATCCGGGGCGACAGAAGGACAACGCGTGCTACGATAACCCACCGTATGCTCTCTACATCGCCATTAGGCCGGCCACTGTTACCGCTTCCATGACATCCGTGACTAGCCCGGCAGGAAAGTTAACTCACTTTTTTTTTGCGTCGGACTATGGTCTGTTCACAATCCGCTAAATCCGTCCGGGGCGACAGATGAAGCGGCCCGCGATCCCATAGACCCGTCCCGCAATGTACCTCCCCATGTGCCGGCCCGCGGCTTTAGACAGAAGTATGGTCCTGCCACTACTAAACGATTTACCTCCGTCACTGCCATGAAGCTCTACATGATGCTACGCAGTGCTACGACGCGCTACGACGTCCCAAACACTGTAATGTGTACACGTGTCACGCAACACTGGTCACACCTAGTGATGCTAGCGTGAGTTTTATTAACTACTTATTTCATCACAACTAAAGAAATAATGTTATTTTTAAGTAACGAAATGTACTTTTCAATCAAATGTTTTTTCAATCATTTAATTTACACATATTTAGTGCTTATGTAATATGTTTCGTACGCATCGAACGTCAATGCCAGCTATAATTTGCTTAGTTGTTAGATAGCTGGTTATGTACTTGTGTTCTGTTGCAGGTATTTTTTAAAAGTCAGAACAAGCACATTTGAGTAAATCGCGACACTTGCAAACCGAAATATCACATAAAACTTTTTTCTAAGGCGAAAATCTTACAATTTATTTTTAGGTATTTTGCGATAAGACTGAAGTAGATTTTTGCATTTTCAATCCTCTTTCGTTTTGGTTTTACTCCAGGAATAGAAGACTTCGCTCATATTTTTATCAATGTTGAAACGAATAACTTCAATTTCTTTACACGTTGGTTTTTTTTAGTTGCCCTCTTATGTTTTACCTTGTATCGAGTCTACTTATAAAATTTCACCACAACGAATGAAACTTTGGTAAAACGTTGTCTTTTAAATCACGATACCTACATCACCAAACAAGGAAATCTTCCAACTAATGTAAGTGCATTTCATTTTTATGATAATGCAAAATAAATGACTGCCTTCTATAAATCAACGTGCTATACCAATGTTCTAGAGGTCTGTCAAGTATAATTCTCTTAAGAAAAGTTCACCCTCACCGTTCTTCCTAACGTATAACCTAATTGAACTAAAGTAATGAAACGTTTTTAAACGTCGTTAATAAAAACGATTATGCATAAAATAGCATATCAATAACTGAAAGAAGTATGGACAACACGACGTTAAAAATCTACATACATATATACATACCATCACGCCATGTCCCTTGCAGGGTAGGCAGAGAGAACAGAGTGCCAGAGAACTCTATCCTTGCATACTTCACTCGCTTCCTCAAGATTCATAATTCTCTTCATACACGCTCGCCGCTTTCGGAGACTCTTGACTCCACCTTTCTTCAGTACATGACCGATCTGGTCTAGGTAGGTTAGGCTCGCTCTTCCCGGTACCTACATCCTTTCACTTTCGCATTGTATATCTTCTTAACCAGACGTTCGTTCGGCATTCTTTCCACATGTCCGAACCATCGGAGCATTCCCTTTCGCATCTTTACACCAATACTCTCTTTCATACCTAATCGCTCTCTTACGTCGTCGTTACGAATGCGATCGATAAAAATCTTCTCGTTCAAAAATTTCTTTCACAATCCGGAGGCAAATAACAATAAAAGAATGAATTGAAATTTTACATGCTAATTAACTAAACCATTTAGCACCTCTTTAACGCTGAGTTCTATTAAAATTCGAGAAAAATAAGAACGACCCACCCCAATATAAATATTATATATGTTGATATGTGATAGAAATTTAATAATATAATTAAGTCCATCCCAAATATAAGTAGTTATTCTTTTTTTCTCAATTTATCAATCTAATAATTTTAGAGCAAAAATGATTACTACACGTGGAACTGGAACCCACCTGTTAGAAATCTGAAGAATTATGTGTTACGCGTTACCAATACTTGTGGGTTCAATTTCCGTATGTGGTAATCACTTTTCGCTCGCAACTAAGTCCGTGTCATTATTATCATTTATTATTATTATTAAACATTTGCCGACAGATGGCGCGCGGGGCGCCGCCGCAGACGAGAACACGAGACACAATTATCTACATCATTATAATCTTTCGTTTCAATAAAACCGTTTATCTCTTTTTTTTTTGTATTTTATATAAGCATTGTTTCACGGTATGATGGCAGGAGATAGCAGAATCAGTTCAGTTTTTATACTTTTAGTTATACCTTATCCACTAATAGTTAAAGCATTCCAGGAAATGAAATGCTCTGTCTGTTGTTTCACAAGTCGATAGCGATGACCTCATACGTCGCATGACTATTACAAGTCCCAGTAGCTCGCGGGGCTCACACTCATAAACACAAATATATATCTTCCGTTCTCCGTCATAATTCTCAGCGTAACTTTATTTCCCACCAAATATAGAAGCGAAAGAAGTGCTAAATATACTAGCATTGTTATATTCGTTTAAAACTACCTATAGTAATTATATATTCATCATCATTCTTATGTATCATTCATATATATATATATATATATATATATATATATATATACTAGCTTTTGCCCGCGACTTCGTCCACGCAGAAATCATCTCTGACAGAGTTAAATAGAAAAAGCAATGCAAGGTGTTGAAGGTTTGTCGCTAGGACGATAATCAACAGCTTCAGAAACTGGAATGCGGTCGCCGCCTTCTGCGAGTTAGTCTAACGGAATTAGGCAATAGGGTGGGTTCGAGAGAAAATACTGTAGGTTGACACGCTCTATCGTCGGTGCTTTGGGCGGCGTAAGCGTAAGTATCTGTATTGAGGTTCACTGCATGAGGGCTTCGACTCGAGATGATACCCGGTTGCGGTGGCCCGCCCGCACAACGTAGATGTACGTGTACGGCGCGCGTGTGTCTATATACTATAGCCGGTCACTAAAGAAAAAGGTGGTTCAAAAATCTATTCATTCTACAAATTATATTGCCATTAATATACTATTTACGGTATGACCATGGGATAAAAATATAATTATCGCCACCAATTATTTAACTGTTTTGTTTCACGAGCAGAGTTGCGACCTCGTTAGATATGATTTATTATTTGAGTTATAGAGTGAACATTTTTGAAGCTAAACTTAACCTGTATCTTAAACTATTAGGCAAGAACCTATTGCCGCCCACTATGTGTATCGTGTGAGCTCTCACGTCGGCACTGGTCGCCACAAAGGCACTGGTGCGGGGTTGATGGAGAGGGGAGAGAAACACGTGTTTAAATTTAATTTCAAAAGAATCGATAAGGAAATTTTCTCCCCATACACACTTTACTGCTTTGTTACACCCCCTTAGGGGTGAATTAATGAAATCCTTTCATATTGAATCTCTATGTCATAAATAAAAACGTGCTTCAAAATTTAATGTTTCTAGCTTTAATAGTTTCGGCTTGACGGTAATGTGTCGATCAACCCGTTTCACAGGCCTAATTTACACAACCAGAGGGTGAAAATTGACAAATGCCGGATATTACCCTAGAATATTTGATTCGACTCATAATTTGAAAAGAATCAGTAAATTTTTTTTCTCCCCATACTTTGCCACTCACACACTCTAAATCGGATAAGCCGTTTCTGAGATTAGCGTGCACAAATACACAGATAAACAGACAAACAGATAAACAGACAAAAATTTTAAAAATCATTGTTTTGGGTTCTATTAGTGTTGATAAAGGTCCCAGTAATATTTTTCTCATATATCTTACATGTACAGACAGCGATCCGTTACATTTTTATTATATGTATGATATATATATATATATATATATATATATATATATATATATATATATATATATATCATACATATCATCATTATTCTTCTATATATGTATTCATCATCTTGCTGCTATCCTAATTACTTGTGGTCGCTGCAATATCTACGCGTACATATTGCAATAGTTACTGTCAATAATTTTATGGCCGGTCGTCTGTCTGATGTCATCCCTTCTTGGGAATATAATTGTTGACCAACGGCATGAGGTGGAGATGACCCATGTCGATATAAAGCTCTTAGTCGTCTTTTACGACATCCATGCCCAAAGTAAGGGTTGGCAGTATTCGTAGCCATTACCACATACGAGTATATATAACATCCTATCAAAACATTAATCTAAGGATGCGAGCCGCGGACGCATGGGAAAAATAGATAGAGGTGACGGTCCTTCGATGATGAATCCCATCTTTTTTGCCATTCAATTAAAAGTTCTTCATACACAACGGATTGTGGTGCAAACAATCGAGCGATTTTACGAAATAATCTGGTAAAATAATATGAAAAATTTGTGTACGTGTGTGTGTGTGTACGCCGTCGTTCCGTCCGCGGTAACGAAAGGGCGGCGTGCAGCCCCCGTATTTCTAACGCACCGTATTCCTACTTCATTGCCATTTGGCCAATCACTACCGGTAATGGCTGTGCTATAAACTCTAAGTTTCTGACTCGCAAAACACAGGTGTCACTTAGTTTGTGAGTCAGTTGTATCGCACAGTGAAGTGTTACCGCAGAAGAAACAATGCAGCCACGTGTATTCAATTATAAGAGCTATTTATGGAACATGATTTTTTTTTTTTTTTTTTTTTTTATTGTCTACGGTGACAAACGAGCAAACAGCACACCTGATGGTAAGTAATGCTGCTGCACATGGACCCAGCAACACCAGGGGTACAGCCAGGCCGCTGCCTACCGTGAAGGAAGAGCTCTTCTTAAACCTCGTTTGAAGAAGGACATGTCATAGCGCTCGGGAAACACAGCAGCAGGTAGTTCATTCCAGATCTTGCATGTACGTGGGAGAAATGATCGCTGAAAACGTACGGTCGAGGACCATATCGTTTCCAGGTGAAATGAATGAACCCTGCTACGGTGTCGAGTGGTACGGTGGTAAAATGGTGACGGTGGTACCAAGTCAAACAGTTCCTCAGAGCACTCCCCGTGAAAGAGCCGGTAGAGTACACAGAGTGACCCAAAGTCTCTCCGCCGCTCCAGCGACTCTAGTCTGTCCGTGAGATTGGGATCGCCGACGATTCGAACTGCCCGCCTTTGTAGGGAGTCAAGTGGGTCTAGCTGATATTTAGGCGCGCCTGCCCAGAGATGAGAGCAGTACTCCATGTGAGGACGAACTTGTGCTTTATATAGCACAAGACGTTGACTCGGCGTGAAGTACCGCCTGGCCCTGCTCAGCACGCCCAACTTTTTGCTTGCCAATTTGGCTTTGTCCTCCAAATGACTCCCAAACTGGACTTTGTTCGATAGCTCGACGCCGAGGATCCCAATACTCTCGGAGATTTGGAAAGTTACTCCTAGGAACTGAGGCGCCATGATAAAAGGGTCCTTCTTCGCAGTGAACGCGCAAACTTGTGTCTTAGTGGGGTTGAACTGGACTAAATTCCGTTCACCCCATTTTGAGGCCCGCCCTAGAGAGCGCTCGACTTCAGACACAAGTTGAGCCCGTCTTTCCTGTAACATACTCCGAGGGACATTCTGATGCTCGGTGTATCGCTCGTCACCCGTGCTGTCATCCGCATAGCAACGAATACTCTCTATGGAGAGCATGTCATTTGTTCGGTACCAAACATTTTTATTAGAGTTTAATTAATACCATGGAGGGTAGTTCATAATTTTTTAGTTCGCGGTTGGCTCGCAGCCGGCAAAAACTTGCGTTGGAAGTAACGGTCGCGTATGCATATATTTTTGTAATTGCTACGCCTTTTGTTAACTAAAGCCGTGAAATCTTAGTATTTATAATATCGCGCGCCACCTTTTGTTTTGTGTGCCGTTAATGTACGCGAGTTGATTAGAACTACATATATATTCGTGAACATTTATAATAAGTTGTGTGTGCAAGTAGCAAGCCCGAAGCCCTGAGTTGTACGAGGCCGCTGTTGTCACCGCGCCTTTGGATACAGAGCTAAGTGACCCCTCAGTTAGGTTCTATTTGTCTGGCCAGACCGAACGCTGAGTTAGGTTACGTTATAGCTATCGCCGCGGTACCTACTTGTAAGTTTTACAATTATCGGTTTTTGTACTATTATATTTAACAGAACTTTAAATAGCCTTGTGTAATCGCAAGCCAATGTTATTACCCATTTTGTTACCCTCACTGGCCTGGTGTTCCCTTCCACTGCACATCCTAGGTCACGGGGGACGGTAATGAACATCATTGATATGCAGAATAAACAACGTCGGGGAGAGCACCGAGCCTTGTGGTACACCAGCATTAATGGGCATGGTCTCGGAGCAGGAGCCATCGACGACTATTTTTATGCTCCGACCATCCAAAAAACTGGTGATCAAATTACAGAGGCCCTCGGGGATTCCATATGATGGTAGCTTCGATAGAAGGGCCCTGTGCCAAACCCTGTCGAACGCCTTCGCGATATCTAGGCTGAACGCTAGCGCCTCACCCTTGCCCTCCAAGACCTCCGCCCAACGGTGTGTGAGGTACACAAGAAGATCACCAGCCGACCGGCCATGACGAAACCCATATTGGCGGTCACTGATCAGCTGATGATCCTCAAGGTACTGCAGAAGCTGATGGTTGATTATTTTCTCCATTATCTTGGAGAGCAAGGATGTAATCGCAATCGGCCTGTAATTCGACGGGTCCGACCGGTCTCCCTTTTTCGGGATCGGGTGGACATGGGCTATCTTCCACGAAGATGGAACCCTACAAGTATCATA
Organism: Lymantria monacha; assembly: GCA_905163515.2. Classification (NCBI taxonomy): domain Eukaryota; kingdom Metazoa; phylum Arthropoda; class Insecta; order Lepidoptera; family Erebidae; genus Lymantria; species Lymantria monacha. The sequence continues at coordinate 29,088,120 of LR991101.1, forward strand.
GGAAAGTCGGTATAAGCGCGTGAGGACGGGGTTCAACTCGGGGGCGCACGTTTTCAGGACCACTGCAGGGATGCCATCCGGCCCGCTCGACTTATGTACGTCTATTAGCCGCAGCTCCCACCTCACCGCTCGCTGCGTAATGCGGATTTTAGGCAGAGAGCTTTCACACCGCGGGATGATAGGTGGTGTGGCGGTTCCAGCGTCCAAAGTGGAGTTACAGGCAAAGAATTGACCTAAAAGATCGGCCTTCTCCTTTGCACTGTGGGCTAGACTGCCATCATTTTTCTGCAGTGGTGGGAGATTGGACTGGCAGAAGTTGCCTTGGGCAGCTTTGGCGAGCGACCAGAATGCACGACTCCCGGCGGGATAGCTCTCCAATCGCTCGCCGATTCTGGCAACACGTTCCGCCTTGGCTCTGGCAATAGCCTTCTTACTAGATCTAGAAGCAGCATTAAATTTTCGCTTCTCCTCCCTGACATTTGGGTCCCGACAGTTTTGGGCCCTATTCCAGGCCTGGTATGCGGACTGCTTTTGCTGTGCAGCCGTCCTGCAGGTTTTATTAAACCAAGGCCGGCTGCGGCCACCGACCGGTATTTTGGTGTTGGGGATGAATAATTCCATCCCCGTAATAACGGTATCGGTAACGCAATCCGCGCAAATGCCAGGGTCCCTAGAGGCGAAGCAAAGCTGCTTCCATGGGTAGGATGCGTAGAACTCGCGAAGCCTATCCCAATCTGCTGACTTATATTGCCAGACTCTGCGAGTCCCAGTCGCTTTAGAGCGATTAGGCCTCGCAATAGGGGCTTTGCTACGGACCAAGCAGTGGTCAGATGACCCAAGAGGAGCTTCGACCACTACCCGGTATCCGTGCTGGTGTGTAGTTAGCAGAAGATCCAGTAGAGACGGCTCATGGCTCTCAATGTCTGGAACACGGGTGGGCTGTGTTACCAGTTGTGAGAGACCATAGGCCGAGACCATATTGAAGAGATGCCTACCCAAGAGGTTAGTGGTTCGGGACCCCAACCACTCTTTATGATGAGCATTAAAGTCTCCAAGAACCACCACCTCCGCTGCTGGACACTGCTCCAATATTTCGTCAATCCCCCATTGAACGTTCTCGAATAACTGAGTTGACCCTGAATCACTGCCATGGGACCTGTAGAGGCACGCGTAGATGCGGGTATACCCTCCATAGTCTACGCGTAACCATAAAATTGACAGGTCACCATACTCGAGGGCCCTAAGGCGGCGACAACAGATGTCATCCTGGACGAACACGCACACCCCAGCTTTACGGTGGAAGGAGTGTTCCAACTCGTAGCCTGGATAATTTAGGTACGAAATATCATCCGGGGCACTTATCTGCGTCTCCGTTAAAAAGAGCAAGGCAGGCCGCGCCGTCTCGAGGTGTTGGTGGACGGCGTCGAGATTGCTGTGTAAACCCCTAATGTTACAAAAGTCCACGTCAAATGTGGATAGAGGGACCGCCGTGTAAAACCTTCTCTTTTTGTGTTTCCTTTTCATGGGTTTTGTATAAGAAGAGGAAGGGAGAGTACTTTCGTGGAATGGGGTCCGGTGATGCCAAAAAAAAAGGTGCGGGGCATAGTACATGGTTGGAGGGTGGGTTTTGTGAGGAGCTGACACGAAGCACGGAAGGGCCCCCGGTGCCCCCCCGCCCGTAGTCGTCGGGCTCCACTCCGGTTTCCCACTCCGGCAAGACGACTCCGCAACGGGATTTTCGCCGGTTGGCGGGACAGCCTCCCAGGGGGGATAGTCCTGGGCTCGGGTCCCCTGCTGACCGGCAGGTGGCCGGCGGTGACCATTCCCACCGGGTCTCCCTGTACCCCATATCAGCCCCTCACGCCCAATGCCCCAACCAAGACCTTACCACCGTAAATTTCAAGCATCACCAGAACTCACCACACGAAAACACACCCGGAAAGTTAGGCTCCGGCTCTCTCGCTCACCGAACGAAGCACAGCGGCAAAAGCCACCATTCATACGTCGATATTCTGCGAGAGTGTGGTACCACCCCGGTCGGGCCTGCCTGCGGCTGTAGATAGAGAACTATCAACAGTGTGGCCCTACCACAATAGATGATGATTCTGTGTGTTGTGTAATTGTTCCGTGTGGTGACAGACTAATAATTCAATTCACCGTCCCACATGTTGTCCGTACGTGCGCCTGAGGGACAATGCACATATAATATCTATACAAGAGATGGCATACTCTAAAGAAAACCCTATCGCAACTCTTTTGACCGGCGCGGTACAGTTGGTCAATGTCCCTCGTATTGTGGAGGAGGCTCGAGTCCAGTAGCGGAATGTATACGAGCTGAATGTGTATAGCTATTCTTGAGTTATAATGAACAAGTTGTGCGACTCAACACATTGCACCAACAACACGTTGTTCTCCCCAACCTCCCGCACTCAAACATTTGTAACTGACTTCAAACCAATGAGATATGTCACAATTCGGTTGCATGTTCTATGTATGTAATATAATCCCGTTTAGGCATTATATTCTGATGATGAAATTCACATGCAATTAATGAAAATACAGATTTTTTGTAAACATGAATGAATTTTGATAATTTAGCAACATGTAAAGCATTTATGTACCTTCTGAATATATAATTTGTTGAAGTGCAAATGATGACATAACGTGAATCATCAGATGATCAGTCTGTTTGATTTACGACAATAACTATAGTCTCACCGACTGTCACTTGTGTGACCCAAACGGTGTCAGAGTACTGGCCATGGGAAGTGTACCCAGCAGTGGACGCGATAGTATAGACTAGTTCGTAAGTATCTGTAAACCAACAACAGACACACACAAACAGTTCACGTTTGATTACATCGGCGGTGTTATGTTGTCCAATGACTCGCTCGACACGAAGGTTGGCCCTCTCACACAAACATGAACAACAAACGAATTAAGGTGGTTTGGTATGATTGGATCTCATTCATGTAGACAGGAGCGGATTGTGCGTTGGTTAGAAAACCATACAACGCAAATTACCTGCTGCCATCATGGAGGCAGTTATAAATTCGATCATTTATCGTTTAAATAATTAAAAATTACGCACTAATAATAAGTTGAACTAAAAAGTAAGTTTAAGTTTTAATTTGGTATTTAATATTTCTCATTCAATGTATTTTGTCTATTTCGTGGCTCGTCATTACAAAGTTTGTTGCCTGATTATTTGTTACAATCTAACTCCTCAGTACCCTCTAGAATATCTCTCCAAACACTACTACACAACAAGTACGCACACACACACACACGCACACACACACGCACACACACGCACCCACGCATACACACACACACGCATACACACACACACACACACACACGCATACACACACACACGCACACACACACACACACGCACACACACACACACACACACACACGCACAATACGACACAACGTCTTGGCTTGATTGGGAGTTCCTTACTTGAATCGCGATTCTAGGTTGTAGCAACCCTTTTTATTATATATTTAAATTTCATTTAACATCTATGCAAGAGAAGAAAAACTCGAAATAAAACCCTACACGAACCAGCGTCTGACCAGCGTGGTGTATTAGGTCAATTTCCCTCCATTAAGGAGGAGGCCCGAGCCCAATAGTGGGACATATATGGGCAGACATGATGATAGGGCGTATCTTTTATTTCCTATTTTAATTATTAAAATATTGCTACTGCTAGTGTTTCAAATGTATTATAATGTGACAATTGACCTTAAATATTGAAGTAAATACATAACGATATTACTTCACGAATATTTATCGAATTAGTAAATACTAAGTAATGCAAATTTCAATATAGTTCTCTAAAAGTCAGATATACTATTATATTGTACGTGGAGGTCACCGTCCGCGCTGGCGGCACTGCGCTGGTGCGCGCTGTCTGTCACGTCGCACGTCGGGACGATGTATCTTGTACCGCGTCACTGCCGAGCTGCTGCTAAATTACAAGTAAACCTACCTTTTGCGTCACTTTTTACTATTTTAATTTATTGGTTCTTTTCAATTTATAAAAACAACAATTTCATTTTAAAATAATATCGCTTCACACACGTGTCCAATCATCCAAAGTGAAAGGCTGCCTGAACCTATGACTTATTGTACTATAGTACTTGTACTACAGTAACAAACAAGGGGACCGATGTCAAGTGCCGTCCGCTCCACGTTACGCACATCTAAAATAATACTATTCGAGTTTGTTGAGAAAAGTAAGGTGATCAACTTTGTCAAAGGCACTTGAGTGGTCGTCGTTCGTTACAGGTACATGACATGGGACACACACGGGGAGACATATATTGTAACAATTGATTTGTGAGCTCGAACATGTTCTGTTACGAATGTAGTATTTGTCTCTAACTTGATGCTCGCTATGGGAACATATAACTGACAGACTAGGGATACATAACTTTGGAAACGTGGATATTATAGAGAGCGACCTGTAACATCCGCAGTACCTTTTTGGGTGTAAGTATAACTACGGGTGCTTTCGTAACTACACGTTTTCTTAACACGGGCATTGTGAGAATTTTATTAAAAAATGATACAAAATCCTATAAAACTTCGTATATTATTATATAACAAACCACGTCCAAACGTACAAGTCTATGTGCGAACGAGGGCGCCACTGTCACATGAACACGTCCACGTCCGCGGGGGCGGGGGGCGCGCCCTCCGCCCCCGCTTCATCCTCGAACGTCACCATCCTATCGCGCGCCCGCGTCGAAGCCCCACCGCCCTGCGCTAGGGGCGCCGGAGGCGTCAGACGTGGTAGCCCGCACAACTCAGGCGCGGCGGCGCTCAGGTCAAACTCGCTCAGGCTGCGCGGCACAAAGTACTCTAGGCAGCGTCCGTGCGGAGCCGAGCGGCGCGCCGGTGCGTCGCGCGCAAAGCTTTCCTCGCCATAAGGAGCCGGCTTGCGCCGCGGTAGGCTGTTAAACTTGGTCGGGTTGGCGCCGTCGATACGGAACGACACCTGCGGTCGCTCGTCAGGGGGCGCGGGGGCGGCCCCCGCCCGTGGTCAGGACAGCACCGCTAGCGCGAGCTTGTCGGCCGGCGCGTCCGCGCTGTGCACGGCGCGCTCGGCGCCGGCGGAGCGCAGCACTCGCACCGCTCCGCCCAGCTCCTCCTGAATGAGATTGAAGCACGTGGCGACGACCGCAACACCGATGAGTATGTAGAGACAACACACGCCGACCGCAAGCTCCTCGGCGCGCGGCGACACGGTGCTCGCGTAGAGGCCGGGCCGCAGCTCGCCGAAGCCGATGGTGGCGAGACTCGCGAAGGCGAAGTAGCACCCGTCGAGGAAGCTCCAGCGCTCTGTGGCGCGGAATACGAGTGCGCCGAGCGCCACGTAGGCGAGGGCGACGAACGCACTGAGCGCAGCGGGCACGCGGGCGTGCTCGCGGCACTGGCGGCGCGCACCGCCCAGGGCATCCAGGTTGAGAGCTGCCTGGAAAGGAGTGCGCGGAGCGGGGCGGGGCGGCGCGCGTGGCGGCCGCAGGCGTGCGTACAAGGAGCGCGCGCGTCGTGCCAGCGCCGCGCCCACGGTGGACAGGTACAACATGACCAGCGGTATGCCGACGCACGCGTACGCCACGGACGCGAGCTTGCCCGCCGACGATCGCGGCACCGCGTTGCCGTGACCTGCGCCCAACGTAAGGGTTTGGTAAAGTCAAAGTCCAATACAATTTTATAAAGTGAATGAATAACTAAATAACCTGTAGGTATATGTATTGTATAAAATCATCACAATTATCAATTTCAATTAATGTGAGCCTCGAGCAATCACCATTCAAACGATTACCAAAATGCCAGCTTCTTCAGCATAAAGAGTAATAAATATCATCTGTTCGAGTTTTAATAAATGTTGTATGTACGTATATATATATATACGGTCCTAATATAGAGCCCTGTGGGACACCGCACAGAAATTTGAGAGGATCAATTTTAAAAAACTACCTGTTTTTTAATGTCAAGACATTAATCAAAATTTTCTGAAGTAGTTATGATTTTTCCACCTCCTAAAGTTTATCTAATAAACTGATTTACAATATCAAATGCTCTTTTAAAACCTAGGAAAGCACAAAAAGCAGCTCCCGTTTTATTGATGAAATCTCTTATTTTTCTATTTATAACTTGGTTTTAGTTAGTTTATACGTATGTCAGGGTGAGAATACAAGGGTAAAAGAAAATTAACCTAAATAGATAACATCATCCACTAAACATCATTTATCATACATACATACATACATATCATCACGCCATATCCCTTGCAGGGTAGGCAGAGAGAACAGAGTGCCAGAGAACTCTATCTCTGCATACTTCACTCGCTTCCTCAACATTCATAATTCTCTTCATACACGCTCGCCGGTTTCGGAGACTCTTGACTCCACCTTCCTTCAGTACATGACCGATCTGGTCTAGGTAGGTTAGTCTCGGTCTCCCTCGGTACCTACATCGTTCCACTTTCGCATTGTATATCTTCTTAACCAGGCGTTCGTTCATTTATCATCATCATTGTTATCGACATCATCATCGATCCATCAACCCGTAGACGTCCACTATTAGACATACGCCTCCCTACAATAATTCCACTCAGAACGATTCATCTGTACCGAACGGCTGCCTGTTACTTTCAAAATGTCGTCAATCCATCTAGAGGGCAGTCGTCTTACCCTGCGACATCCGTTTTGTGGTCGCCACTTAAGAACCTTTCTTCCCTAATGGCTGTCGGTTTGACGAGCGATATCACCTGCTCATTGCCACTTCAATGTGCTAATTCTTCAGTCTATGTCGTGACATTCGTGCTTCTACAGATACTTCTTCCATATTTTGGCTTTTATCAAGTAGAAAAATACCTTGGTATTTCTCTACTTGTGTGATGAATTAGAGAAATACCAACGTATTTCTCTACTTGGTTACAACCTTCTCCATATCACGTAGAGAAATACCAAACACAGCCTTCTTCATAGTACGCTGAACCTTTTTATGAGACCGGCATTTAGAGACAATGCCGTAAGTCATCGCTGGTAACATACACTGGTTTTAAAGCTTTGTCTTCAGACACTACAGAATATTGAACGTAAACATCCTCCCAAGTTCTCCGAACGGTGCCTAACCGAGTTGAATCACTTCCTCAAAATTGGATCTAACTAATTGGATTATTTGTCCTACGTAAACATAGGGATCGACAATTTCGAAAATCACATTCCCAAGCAGGACCGGTACAGATATGACATGAGCATTAGACATGAGTTTCTTGTCCCTGTTCAATTGCAGAGCCACTGTTGAGGTGTGTGAACATGGTGCCAAGGATAACATCACTGCAAGAGAATAAAAACTTGAACTAAAATCATTTATCAACCCGCGTGACTAACGTGATATTCTATGCCGTAGTGAAGGAGACTCTAGCCACACCTAGTGGAACGTATTCCACTTTCCACTACTAGTGGAACGTATAAGCGTGGAAATGATGATTTTGGTGTTGGCATAAGTACATAATACACGTTATTTATTTAATTAGAGACAAGAACGATTTTGTTGCTAAACGACTGCGCTGTAGCAACTAACACATTGTTCATGAGAACCTGTTTACGAATGAAAAGTGATTGTCACACGTGGGACTCGAATCCACTTGAAATTCGTTCAAAACGTAGGACCACTTAAACTAACGTGGGTTAATGTTGGCCATAAAATATATAAATTTATGTATTTTTTATAAAAACCCAATTGCACTTACCCTGATTACGACTGTATATATTTTACTGTCGTTATGATAGACGTACGCCGCCTATCGCACAACGTGTTCCGATCTTAATATTCTAACTTTTTAGTTAGAATTGTATAAAACGATGACACGGTTTTATTATTTAAATTGTAAAGATTTAGCATTTACGAGCAAAAAAGGATGAGTGGAATGGATATCTTATAGGTATGAATTCAAATCCCACATGTGGCAACCAAGATTCACTCGTAAACAAGTTTTTATAGATTTTGTTTATAAAAGAAATATTTGATCAAAAGTTCAGACATCAGTAGTTCGAGTACATAGGAACACGTCTACATCTACCCGAGTCACTGTTGTTACTACTTCAGTAGTACATAGGAACACGTCTACATCTACCCGAGTCACTCTTGTTACTACTTCAGTAGAACATTGGAACACGTCTACATCTACCCGAGTCACTCTTGTTACTACTTCAGTAGTACATTGGAACACGTCTACATCTACCCGAGTCACTGTTGTTACTACTTCAGTAGTACATAGGAACACGTCTACATCTACCCGAGTCACTGTTGTTACTACTTCAGTAGTACATTGGAACACGTCTACATCTACCCGTGTCACTCTTGTTACTACTTCAGTAGTACATTGGAACACGTCTACATCTACCCGAGTCACTGTTGTTACTACTTCAGTAGTACATTGGAACACGTCTACATCTACCCGAGTCACTCTTGTTACTACTTCAGTAGTACATTGGAACACGTCTACATCTACCCGAGTCACTGTTGTTACTACTTCAGTAGTACATAGGAACACGTCTACATCTACCCGAGTCACTATTGTTACTACTTCAGTAGTACATTGGAACACGTCTACATCTACCCGATTCACTGTTGTTACTACTTCAGTAGTACATAGGAACACGTCTACATCTACCCGAGTCACTGTTGTTACTACTTCAGTAGTACATAGGAACACGTCTACATCTACCCGAGTCACTGTTGTTACTACTTCAGTAGTACATTGGAACACGTCTACATCTACCCGAGTCACTGTTGTTACTACTTCAGTAGTACATTGGAACACGTCTACATCTACCCGAGTCACTGTTGTTACTACTTCAGTAGTACATAGGAACACGTCTACATCTACCCGAGTCACTATTGTTACTACTTCAGTAGAACATTGGAACACGTCTACATCTACCCGAGTCACTCTTGTTACTACTTCAGTAGAACATTGGAACACGTCTACATCTACCCGACTCACTGTTGTTACTACTTCAGTAGTACATAGGAACACGTCTACATCTACCCGAGTCACTATTGTTACTACTTCAGTAGTACATAGGAACACGTCTACATCTACCCGAGTCACTGTTGTTACTACTTCAGTAGTACATTGGAACACGTCTACATCTACCCGAGTCCCTATTGTTACTACTTCAGTAGTACATAGGAACACGTCTACATCTACCCGAGTCACTGTTGTTACTACTTCAGTAGTACATATTGTGGTAGGACCACGCTGTGGACAGTTCTCTGTCTACAGCCGCGGGCCGGTCCGTCCGGGGTAGTACCACACTCTCGCAGAAGATCGACGTCTGAGTAATAGCAATGTGTTATTGCGCTTCGTTCGGTGAGCGAGAGAGCCGGAAGCCTAACTGGGGTGGGTTCAGGGTTGTATTGGTAGGCAGCGGCCTAGCTATACCATTGGCAAAGGTCCATGGGCGGCAGTGACACTTACCATCAGGTGTGCTGTCTGCTCGTTTGCCGCCATAAGCAATAAAAAAAAAAAAAAAAAAAAAAAAAAAAAAAACATAGGAACACGTCTACATCTACCCGAGTCACTGTTGTTACTACTTCAGTAGTACATTGGAACACGTCTACATCTACCCGAGTCACTGTTGTTACTACTTCAGTAGTACATTGGAAAACGTCTACATCTACCCGAGTCACTGTTGTTACTACTTCAGTAGTACATTGGAACACGTCTACATCTACCCGAGTCACTATTGTTACTACTTCAGTAGTACATAGGAACACGTCTACATCTACCCGAGTCCCTATTGTTACTACTTCAGTAGTACATAGGAACACGTCTACATCTACCCGAGTCACTGTTGTTACTACTTTTATAAATTGAACTGTTACTTTAGCTGAGTTTAATTCGGCGTTTGGTTCAATGATCGAACATATATGAGCTAACAAGAAGATAAAGAAAATAAATCGTCCAGCCTTAAATATACATATTTACCAATAGTCGTGATGAGCGTGAGCGCGTACAAGAAGCTGCCGGCGAAACTCCACCGGTAGGGCGCGTCGCGCGACGGACCAGCGCGCGGCTCAGCCGTAGCGCCGCGCATGCTCTTCATGAGCACTCTCTGAAAGTCCATCAGCTCCTTGGCCGCCAGCTTGGTCCAGTTCTCTTTGTAGAGGATATTGAGGTCCTCGGTGATGGCCCAGAGGCGCTCGACTGTATGCGAGCGTAGATCCGACGGGCCGAGATCGGGCGCCGAGGCGGCCACGGCGGAGTCCGCAGGCGCGGCTCCCTCGAGCGCGAGGAACACGAAGGCGCCGAGCAGGCTGTAGGCGAGCACGAGGCAGCACACGGCGAGACAGGCGAGCGGCGAGGCGCGGCGCCGGCGCGCGCACCGCCCGCAGCGCGACATCCCGCGCTAGCGCCGCCGCCGCGCCGCGCCCGCATGCTCCACCCGCCTGCACACCAGCACGTGCCGCGTCACCCTAAGCGCGAGTGCACTGCTGTTGTAATATAGTTTTGTCCTGTCACCCTCAGGATACCCGAAGGTTGTTACCGCATTACTGCACGACCTTATCGTGCCCGACTTACACAACACCGCTCCTATACGACAAAATACTGTACATTGAAATGTGAACTTCTGACCGTCCTCTGCAGACATACTTTACATTGACAACATAATTTAGCAGACAGCTAGCTGTTAGCGAGCTTACCGCCATCGTATCTCCAGATATTTGACGTCTCGTTTACAGCATGCTTGCCACAAGCTTCAATGTATGCCCGGAGACTACTCGCTTGAAGCACGTAGTTGGCTTGTACGTTTTTGCTGTTCTATATTTCCTCTTCCGTTAGGTCAATTTTTAATAAACGATGATGTGTAGACGAATCAGTGCTGATCCATATGAAACTATATGAGGATTTTTCTTAAAAATATGAGTTATTTCAATGAAAACTGAATGCAAACGTGTTTGTCTCAAAAATCGCTAAATGACTATCTCTAAAAGCCCTAGGCGCTGCGACAGCTAGTTACCTGCTATTTGTCGGCGTGTGGACAGCGAGTACTCATCTCCTTATAATGTGGTGTTGTACGGGAGCGGTATCGGAGCGGGGCGGTGTAAGTGGGCTACGACACTTTATAACGTTAATTCGACCACCTTTACAGTTTGCAATAGTCAAACATGTGTGTTATATGACGACGTAACTATATCTAACGTCAGACAGCAAACAAGCAAGCAGCACACCTGATGGTAAGTGATACTGCTGCACATAGACCTTAGTAACATTAGGGGCACAGCCAAGCCGCTCTTGTTAAACCTCGTTAGAAGAACGACATGTCATAGCAGTCGGGAAACACAGCAGCAGGTAGTTCATTCCAGATCTTGCACGTGCGTGGGAGAAATGATCGCCGAAAACGTACAGTCAAGGACCGTATCGTTTTCAGGTGAAATGGATGAACCCTGCTACGGTGTCGAGTGGTACGATGCTAAAACGGCAACGGTGGTACCAAGTCAAACAATTCAAACAATCCAAGTCGTTACTATTAGTCAATGCCATAAATGAAAATGAAAGAAAAAAATCCTTTGGAAATTTCGTGCCATTTTCGACTTAGTTCTAAACATAGCTGTACAGGCTGTATGGGATTTGTTTCCTTTGCTTGTCCAAATGGACCAACAAAAAAATGTAAACGTACCAAATTTTCATAAGATATACATACATTCAAGACTAAGCATTTTAGTTTTTTATTAATTGCAACTAAACGACAAAGAATTAGCAAGCCATTTTCGAAAGGAAACAGCGCGTTACAATTATGAAGCTTTTAATAAAAGAAAAACTTCGACATTTACATATTGTATAATATACATACATTTACATGATACATTTAATCATACATTTACACAATGCCCAGTCAGGCGAGTCGAGGAGAGCAGAGTGCCGGGTGGGCACGTGAAATGTAAGAGGTTGTGTGGAAGGTAAGTTGCACGAGCTGATTTAATGGTTCGGACATGTGGAAAGAATGCCGAACGAACGTCTGGTTAAGAAGATATACTATGCGAAAGTGGAAGGATGTAGGTACCTGGGGAGACGGAGGCTCACCTACCTAGACCAGATTGGTCATGTACTGAAGGAAGGTGGAATCAAGAGTCTCCGAAACCGGCGAGCGTGTATGAAGAGAATTATGAATGTTGAGGAAGCGAGTGAAGTATGCAAGGATAGAGTTATCTGGCACTCTGTTCTCTCTGCCTACCTTGCAAGGGATATGGCGTAAAGATATATATCCATGTATGCAAAAACTTCGACACATTAATTTATACGGCCGTGAGGCTGCCAGATCTTGACAGAAACATCCGGATGTTCTCGAATATTTTTTTTATCAATTTTTTTCTTACTTTAAACAAATAATTGCTTTTTAAAAATATCAAATACGTTTAAACGAATATTTTTTCTTGACATAAATATATCTATGAGAAAACTAGTAATTTTTAGGGTTCTGTACCTCGAAAGGAAAAATCGGAACCCTTCTAGGATCACTTTACTTGCAAGGGAATTAAAACTTAAAGGGTACTTCCAGGCAACCTAGAATCTTGAAATTTGCCATGAAGTAATGTTCTATAGCACATATAAAGGAAAATTTCCGAAACCTTAAATGTTTAGTTACATCACATATTTTCTTATAGTTTTACGGAACCCCTCGTGCGCGAGTATAACTCCCACTTGGCCAATTTTTAGTTTTGAAATGTCTTTGATTTTCATATATTGAGAGTAGAGCAACACCTTACGTCTTCGTTTATGAGGCGTGCAATACATTATACGCAATAAAAAAAATAAAAGATTAAAACCAGTTGTAGATAACGATATCTTTGTTTCCGACACTATACGAAGATATGTGCACTGTTACTGGCTACGAAAGGAATATCCGAACATTGCCAAAATTGAAATATGTCAATATGCTGTGTTCGTCAATGAAACATGGCATTTGAAAAAAAAATACTTTAATGGATTCTATCTCGTTTGTATTTGATTTTTAATTTCTTAACGTTTCTAACTATTTACAGCGTTTATGGTCACGGTAGAACTAAGGTGTCTCACGTCCAACAAGTCCACGTTATTACAGAGATTGCAGCAGGCAGGCATATAGCAGTATATGTAATACTGCTATATGCCTGCTACAATATTAGTTACTAAAATTTCACCCACATTTTTTTTTTATTGTGTGTAGTCTATCTGAACTATTTATATTGATTTGGACGAAGCCCCACACCCCCTGATTCAAATTTGATAAGCTATGTGTCCAACCTCAAAAGAAAGTTGACCTCGTCGCCTCGCTTCAAAAAAATAGAGCACAAAGTTTTACGGTTGATGCCTTACGGCCGTAAATACAATCCAATCGCCTCGGTGCTGACTTAAATCAAACGATGTGCAATAAGTAAGACGAGTATTGTAGCGACAACTAACAATACAGAATCCCCATTTACTACAACAACAAAAATTAAAACTATTAAAAAACGCTTGAGTTAAAGTGACTAATGGAGCTTGTGAATACAACTGTTACAGTTAACATGGCCATACATTAGATTTATTGCTATTTGTTGATTTAACATTTTACAAATGAATAAATATATAACACAAAAACAATCATTATAGTTGTGTGGCTCGAGTGTATTCAGCAATAGGTCGCTCGCAGTAACCACTGAGAGTACATCACATTATTGTTAGATGCTGTTTATGGTTCAGGGCGCGAGCACTCCCCGCGGTCCGTCCGATTGGACTGGATGGATCGGCGCTCGCCGACAACCGTTTTTATACGTTTTAATCGTTCTGTCAGAAACACTCGATTGTTATTCATTTCTCATAACTCCGGCTCGAAATAACAAGTTTTCACTCGGGTTGGAAAATAGCGAGAACGATCCGCGCTGCGACCGCACTTTGGCACCAGGAAATTCATTAAAAATCTCATCGAATCATCTCGGAGCACCGCCAAGCGTACACCTCTCACGTTAATCGCTATGAGTCTGTGTTCAGCGATAGGTTGTTGCCGTTCGCAGCACGCTGCGTCGTTCACTATCGCAGTCCAACCACTTGAAGCTGTCCCCGCAGAAATATCATTGAAATTGTCATTTTGCAACATATGGTACATACTGTAAGAGACTTGAGTCTGAACTATGCTCGAAGCCCGCGTACGGACTTATCCTAATGGCTTCGTCGTCATCATTATTGCCATCATCCTGCTCTTATCCCGAATGCTTGATGTCGACGTGACGTAGTATGTACTCCACTTACATCGTAAATATTGTAAAAGTTATTGACAATAGTTTATGACCAGCCGCCTGCCTCACGTTAACTCTCCATGGAAATTTTTACTTGAATTGAATTTGGCAATAATTTAATCGGGTGGCATCAGGTGGAGTTGGGCCATGACAAAATCTCTTAGACATCTTCTACGCTTTTACGACACCCACGAGCACAGTAAGGGTCGGTAGTGTTCATAGCCACCACCACACAGTACCCTATTGGCTTAGTATGTTATATAAACATCAACATTTTACAAAAGTATAATTATTTTTGTTGTTTTTCGAATTAATCTCCGTTCTTATTTAAACACCGCCGATTGAAGCAGAAGGCCTACTCTTGTTCAATAATTTATTTTCTCGTTTTATTCAGTTGCACATACAGCATCTTCAGGGCTCATAAAACGCATTCCTCTAGAATTCGTTTTTATTTTTGGAAATATGTAGATAAAATAATGTCTTTTTGTATATCATATTGTGGCTATCAGAAATGTAAGGTGGATGACTCACTCACTAACGCCACACCTTAGATAGACAAATGTTCAACAGTCCACCTGGCGGTGTGAGCTCGAGCGTTGTCGTGGTGGAAGAGGACCCTCTTCCTTGGGCGATTCTGTCAAACATATTTTAAGACAACTGGTAAATAACGACTATACTCGTTCCAACCATTTATTTTACTTTTGGCAGGTCGAATTCTGATCAATTAGTGTTGTACATACACATAGTATACGTAATACATTATTACGGATACTATGTTTTGTAATAATCGATTTTAGTCAGGAAGAACTTTTAATCGATTTAACACGGATATTTTATTTTTGCTTAAATACATATTTCATATTATTTAAAAACTTCACTTCTGTAAATATATTTGTTATTTGGGCACATTAATTTTTGCATAACCACTAATTCAGTCCTCCTAAAATATTTTACTTTGTACTTTGCAAAATAAAAAATAACTACTTTATGAAGCATTTTTCCATTAAGCGGGGTCCGCTGCTCCAAACTTTACTTAGAGACAATGGCGTCCTCGTCTGCGGTAGTAAATCACTAATTTTCTCATCCAGCCTACCCCTTTTTTTTAAGCCGAATTGGCAACACTGAACGCCGGCGACGCCATTTTGTTGTATTGTCTGTCACTCGCAACAAGACTCCCGTGAGACAGAAATGTGACTAGACATTTCTGTTCGCTGAGTGATCTTTCATATTTTTCATACGCTGTGTTGAGTATTTATATTCCACCGTATTGATTTCATTGTTCTTACTTTGATTGAGTTGAGCGTATTGTTCCTCCCAGTAAGATTTTACTTGCAAAATGCCGAAAGGTATGGTGCTTAAAGAACAATCCAGAGAGTTAGTGCTGCGGCTTCGTGAATTTTATGACAAGGAAAGCCGCAATGGCGGATTCCTTATACCAGTAACCCAAGTTAGAGACCGTGTTGCAGCAGCATTAGGTATTAGTGCTCCAACGGTGGCGAAAATCATTAAAGAAGCCTATGGTAGTAGTGGTATTGAACAGAACAAGCTATCTACGCCTAAGAAAAAACGTCAGCCCCGTAAAGTGACAGCAATTGACAGTTTTGATACTGATGCTATTCGTCGTCATATATACAATTATTACACAAGCAAAGAGATTCCTACTTTGAAAAAATTAGTAGCGTCTCTACGAAATTGTGGCTTGTTTCGTGGTCAAAAATCTTCTTTGTCAAAGGTGCTGCACCAAATCGGGTTCTTGTATAAGAAATCCGACAAAAGAAAAATTTTAATGGAACGTCGTGATATAGCCTTGTCTCGCTGTGAATTTTTAAGACAAGCGAAGAAAATAGAAGACTGGTCGAATGTCGTTTTCACAGATGAAACTTGGCTCAATGCCAATCATTCCATACCAAAAGGTTGGACTGACGATACTGCTGCTTCTACTTCTGCAGTGCCAATGGGGAAAGGTGAACGCCTCATCATTTGCCATGCGGGAACTACAAAGGGATTTGTACCAGACACTCTGTTAGCGTTCAAATCAAAAAAAACAGGAGACTATCATGAGGAGATGAATGCGGACGTGTATGAAAAGTGGTTCAGAGAAATGCTTACATCACATGAAGAGCCATCAACAATATTTATTGATAATGCACCCTATCACTCTCGCCAAATTAATAAAATGCCAACACAGGCTAACAAAAAACACGAGATTATAAACTGGCTTCGTGATAATGGGAAAGATGTGGACGAATCCCTACTAAAAGTAGAATTACTTAAAATATTAAAAAGTAAAAAGCAGCCAAAACGATATGTCATCGACGAAATGGCAGCAGAATATGGGCATGTTGTAATCAGAATTCCTCCGTACCACTGTCAATATAATCCAATTGAAATGATCTGGGCACAAGTCAAAGGACACGCCGCAAGAAACAATACAACTCCTCCTTTCACAGCAAATAAAATGCTTGAACTTTTAAAAAACGCATGTGCTAGTGTGACGCCTGAAAACTGGGCGAGTGTCGTCAACAAGACAAAAAATATAATATTCTTTGATTGGGATCGGGAAATTGAATTTGACAACATACCTACACAAGAGTTAATAATAAACACTGCAGATGATTCAAGCGACGATTCGAGTTCGTATGAAGAATCCGACGATTCGTTATAATAAAATAATATTAAAATATTTTGGTTGTTTTATTTCATGTTATAGGTATGATGAGAAGATTTTTATATCTCCCTGATACAATTTTAACGTGTTGTCTATTACAACAATTCAAAACTCAGTTGTCAGCTGACTTAACTGCAAATAAGTGTAATCGATTATTTGCGATTCATTAGTTTGCACCGAATACTTTTGATCCTGTCACTAGATGCGATAGAACGTAACTTTTTTTATAACGGAAATGAATTATCACTTAAATTTTATGAATAGAGCTATTTACGGCATATTAATGTATTTAGTGGGTAATAATTAAGATATATAAATATTATTGGGCAGTTTATATATTTCTCTGTTCACTCGTTTCAAAGTTAATAATTGCGTATAATGAAACAGTTACGTCCTAAAACATGTGTCAAAAGTAAAATAAATGGTTGGAACGAGTATAATGTACAGATCTGCACCAAGATATTTTATCTCGTCAGATAATTGTTGCGAAATGATTCATTCTTTCAAAGAATGAGTAATTTTTCTTTTGAATTCTGTACTACTTTACTTTTGTCGGGTTCTCTTCAAATGGAAACATCCATCTCGTAGTTTGTCTTTAAGGTTCAGATACGTAACGATATGTCTAGCGCTCATCATCGGTGACGACTGTACACAGCACTCGAAACACATTGTTTCAGTCCTTTGTCCCGTCAATGCAATCGAAGACGTTTTTAATTGGCCGTCATATTCTGAGGTACCGTTCATTTTATATTACACCAAGAAAGTTCCTCACTAGACATTTAAATATATTCATCATTTAAGCAACAGTTTACTCACTGGCCTGTTCTAAATATGTTCGATGTGGTTCACCTCGTGTGTTCATACTAGACAGTTGACTAGACACGTGCGAGTAGGGGGTCTATTACATCAATGAATGTAACCAAACAACGTTGTGCAATGTGTGTGTGTGTGTCGTTATGTAAACAGCGAGCCACAACAACTAACACATAGCCCGCCAGTCATCACGCGCACTAACTATTAAATCCAACTCGTCCGTTACATTTTTATAGTCGATTGTATTAGTATCATACTACGTATACCTACATACGAGCAGGCAAGCACCGAGATGAAAGATCCGTCTGGAGAACATGTTGATAGTGGTGCACGGGCCGACCACTCGGCGGTGGGAGGGCTGCGGCCCCACATTCATCATCACATACAAACCGTTCTGTAGCAACAAACTACAGACATACTGTTGACGAGCACAAACTGTTAGTGACCAACTCGGACCGAGTCCGACCCGTGCGTGACACTCGACCGAAGAGGTCGCCACTGTCGACTGTCTCTGCCAAATGTTATTTCGTTCTGTTGCGAGCACGTAATACAAAGTTTTGTTTCAGTTAAGGTATTCATTTACAATTTGATGCAAGCCATGTTGTGTCGGTCGTTGTTGAACGTTGACGCCCTCCACATGTGTAATGATGTCCGTACGCAGCCAACAGACCGCCACCGATACTGTGTTTAACGTCACCCTTGACCTCGCACAGCCTCCCAGTAGGGGGCGAGCGCGCACCGCTCGTCGTGTGCACAGTAGTCACAGTGCGAGCTCTCACAGGTATACAGTGACATAACGTCGTACACGACACACGTTAGGTACTAGAACGACATCCCGAAGGGGGAGTCATTGTTGACAACCACTAGACCATTTGCTGGGTATATTTAAATTTACAAATTACAGGGAGGCTATTTTTAAATCATAACTGAGGCAGCAGTAGTGGTAGTACCTACTGGGGGGTTAGAGATAATAAACATACCCCCATCTAACACGTTTACATGGGTACGTCTGTGTGTGTGTACACGCGTGTCTGTACACACACGCGGTGAGCTGGTGTGTGTGTGTAGCGGTGGCCACCCTCCCTCACGCCGGTGTTGGTGACGTCGTCGCAGGCGCGTCATCAGTCGCGAGCACGTGTTGTACGTGCTGCGGGACATACCTCGGACAACTGTCACGACTCCAGGTGCGAGTGTGGAGTGCGGGTGTGTGCTACAGTAACAACGTGTGCGCGTATGACTGTACTGCCAGCGCGTCCCACATTGTACACCGCGACGTGTTCAGTGACGACACAGGACACGTCGTCACAACTCTATTGTGATTACTTTGAATTTTTTTTATATATCGAAGTAGATATTGATCTGAGACCCGAGTACAGTAGCGTCGTACTAAGTACATAGGGGTCGCTGTTTGGGCCGGCACTAGCGGGCCGAGCACACACACACACACACACGACTCGTTGGTCACAGCAGACGGCGTACTATCACGACTTCCTGTTACACACTTCCATCCCTTGAATGAAACTATAGCCACAGTTTGCAAAAATGCGGGAGAAAAGACGTTTATGCATCAATATTTGCATATAGAGAAAATTAAAAAAAAACATATAATTGTCTGTAAGTACTACAGATGTAAACAAATAAACTTTATCGGAATACGTTTAAAGCACTTATTGCTAACAATATATCTACGAACTGTACATGTGTATGTGTGTCGGCGGGACGAACTATCACAACAGCAGCTCGCGGGCCGGCAGGGGCGGGTGGCCGCGCGGAGGACACTTACAGGCGACAGGCGAGGGCGAGGGCGAGCCGGCTCACGCGGCGCGGCGCCCCCACACCGACACCGGCGCACACATCACTCAACCAGTAGATCGCGAACGTACAGCGACACGCGACGACCGAGCACACCACGCGTACAACCGCGGCAAGTGACGCGCGCTGACTGACGCGAGCGGCGCCGCGTCCCCGCACCCTGCACCGCGCGCCCCCCACTCCCCCACACCCACCACTCACTGCCATTCACTAATTAAAGTGCAAGAGTGCAGCAACAGACAAGCCACTGAGTACCAAACCACGTCTGTGGGCCGGGCTGGGCCGGGCCCACAGACGTGGTGTCATTCGGGAGGTACTGCGCGGGTTGTTACAATAACACACAATATATGTACGTAGTCAACATTAACCAATAGAAGTGGGACAATGTTAGAACATAATGAACACACAACTTTAATGACAAACAGTTTTATG
This sequence comes from Lymantria monacha, assembly GCA_905163515.2. NCBI lineage: Eukaryota > Metazoa > Arthropoda > Insecta > Lepidoptera > Erebidae > Lymantria > Lymantria monacha. The sequence goes on from LR991101.1 coordinate 29,108,132, forward strand.
TTAGGAACATGGATTAAGTAAGTCACCGGCCGCGGATGTCCGGTATAAATACTGCAGATAGCAACAAAAGTTCCATGAAAGTATATGTTATCAGGTAAACCAGACACGTGGTAGCGATGTGCACCACGTGTATATTTACTGGCACCATTTGAAACTACTTTTGTCGTACTAACTAAGCTACGAATATCTCGTAGTGCTCGGTCGACGGCCTCTACTGTTTATTTACCAAACAGCGACCCTAAGACACTAGTACCTAGTGGTAGAGCCGCACTGTCGACAGCTATAATAGTGCTACACATACTGTAAATATTTTAAGTAAATTGTATTGTAAAATGTGTAATGTGTTTACTTAATTAATTCTTCTTATTATTATTATTCTGTCTACAGCCCAACCACGGGAGAGTCCGACTGGGGTAGTACCCCACTCTCGCAGAAAACCAACGTCTGAGCAATGTGTTATTTTCGCTTCGTTCGGTGAGCGAGAGAGCCGGAAGCTCAACTTGGGTGGGTTTTGGTGGGCCCACAACCGTCTAGTTGTAGCCTTGGCATTACAAAGTTTGATGAGCGACAGTTACCGTGCGCGTTACACACCGTAAACAGTAAAACAAAAAACACTTTGAATTTGTCGCAGTTGCGTGTGAATGAACGTCTCGGTGTTTTATTGCTCTCTAAATCGATCGAGTTTCAAACACTGTGCGATCTGTTTGACCGCCAGGAAGTAATGGAGCTGCAGTTTCTGACAAAACCACTACCAAGGCTATTTTATACTATCTCCTGATTTTGTTAAGATTGCTCTGCTCAGATAAGTCTTTTAGAGCTACCTGGGGTATTAAGGAAAAATGGCTTTCATTAGGACAGAATTAGAAAAAAAATGTGAGCCGTCATGGGACGCCTGGCAGATGTGAAACATCGTGTGTGTACAAGTAATATGCATAAAAGATAATATTATTACAGGAATTAAATATAGCCTAATGAAAAAATGAAGTATTACGAATTTCTTACAGAAAATGGTAACTTTATTTAATAAACATTTATTTACATGTGATATAAAAATTCGATATTAATATCAAGTGGCTACAATTTAAATATTTAAATATTGATCCCTGTGATGATTGTTGGGAACTGAAATATTTAAAAAAATATGATATTAAAATACACAAGAAAAAGAAAAAAAATTTTGAGTGTGGCTTCAATATACTCATGAACTCAAATCTTAGTTAGTTATTGCAATATATGACTAAAGATTTGCAAATATAAATTTTATTAGTAAATTTTTCCATATTAATTCCTTCATGAATAATAAAAAAATAATTAATTGAAGATAATATAAATACAATTTATATAATTATTAATCTTAATATAATTTATATAATTACTAATATGATTAATATGAATATAATTAATTAAATATCGTCGAACTGAGTGAGAAGCCACACCGTACACTCTACTACACATAAAATATATATATGTATACCTCAGTATAGCGTGGCGACCCGTCGCCACACAGTTCACTCTACTACACATAAAATATATATGTGTATACCTTAGTATAGCGTGGCGACCCATCGCCACACCGTACACTCTACTACACATAAAATATATATATGTATACCTCAGTATAGCGTGGCGACCCATCGCCACACCGTACACTCTACTACACATAAAATATATATATGTATACCTCAGTATAGCGTGGCGACCCATCGCCACACCGTACACTCTACTACACATAAAATATATATATGTATACCTCAGTATAGCGTGGCGACCCATCGCCACACCGTACACTCTACTACACATAAAATATATATATGTATACCTTAGTATAGCGTGGCGACCCGTCGCCACACCGTACACTCTACTACACATAAAATATATATATGTATATCTTAGTATAGCGTGGCGACCCGTCGCCACGGCAAGCGTCGCCACGCCAACAATTCGGTTTACAAGTGAGCCTATAGATGTTTCACATCAAAATGGATTTCTTGGTACATGTCACGCTTTAGTAGCGTAGGATATCTTTAGAAGGATATCTCTTGCATTTTTATAATGATGTCATAGGATTTCAAAGGCTACAGAACACTAAAATGATTAAAAATAAAAGATAAACGAATGAGGCTGTTACTGTTATAATCCTCCTTAAGGGTGTTTATATTAAGTAATACAAATATTTTTCTTACATCACAAATGAATTAAATAACATACACATACATATCATCACGCCATATCCCTTGCAGGGTAGGCAGAGAGAACAGAGTGCCAGAGAACTCTATCTCTGCATACTTCACTCGCTTCCTCAACATTCATAATTCTCTTCATACACGCTCGCCGGTTTCGGAGACTCTTGACTCCACCTTCCTTCAGTACATGACCGATCTGGTCTAGGTAGGTTAGTCTCGGTCTCCCTCGGTACCTACATCCTTCCACTTTCGCATTGTATATCTTCTTAACCAGGCGTTCGTTCGGCATTCTTTCCACATGTCCGAACCATCGGAGCATTCCCTTTCGCATCTTTACACCAATACTCTCTTTCATACCTACTCGCTCTCTTACGTCGTCGTTACGAATGCGGTCGGTCAGCCTAACTCCACAGATTTTCCGCAGAGATCGCATTTCGACCGCATTAATTTTACTATCATACTCTTTTCTGCATACCCAACTCTCGCTTCCATACAGTAATGTTGGGACAAGCACTGCGTTATGTATTGCTACACGTGCCTTCTGGCTGAGGTGGTGGCTGCCGAAAAGTTGCCCCAACGCTCCGTTCACTCTATTTCCCGCATTCACTCTTCGCTCTATATCAGTGGTGTACCTTCCATCTCGGCTAAATCCACATCCAAGATATACAAGTTCATCCACTTGCTCCAGTACATCCTTCTGCGAGATGACAGCCTCGCAGAAGGCGGCGACCGCGTCCCAGTTCCTGATGCTGTCGACCATCGCCCTCGCGACGGCCGGCAGCGTCAGGTCGGCACCGATGACAGCGACGAGGTCACGGCGCTGCCGCTCCCATCCCGGACACACCTCCAGCGTGTGTTGCGCCGTGTCCTTGTCACTCCTGCAGTGGTGGCAGGCTGGAGTCCACTCCCTATACACGACCCTGTGTAGGTACAACCCGAAACACCCGTGCCCCGTCAATACCTGCACCAGCCGAAAGGTGAGGACTCCGTGCCGCCGCTCCATCCACTCTATCAATACGGGCCGGAGGGCCTCAACGGTCTCCACACCGTGCCTAGGCCTCTCCAGCCGCGTAGCCCAACGGGCGATGACGTCTCGGCGGGCATCCACGCGCCAGGTGACTATCTCGCTCAACGATGGGGAGCCACCTTCCTCGCGCGCTGTGATTACCCGCCGGTAGAGGTCGGAGAGCATCTCCGCCTCTAGGTCCCACGGGGGTGTCCCGGCCAACAGGCACGCCGCCTCTGTCGACACCGTGCGGTACCCGCGAATGGCTCTCTGTGGCCTCCACAGAACCGCCCTGAGCTGGGCGTTCAGAGCCCTCACCCACACGGGTGCGCCGTACATGGCCATCGATCGGATGACCCCCGCATACAGCCGTCGGCCCTCGAAACTGGGTCCGCCCACGTTCGGCATGAGTCGAGAAAGGGCGGACACCGCGCCGACAAGCCGGGGAGCAATCTGTCGGAAATGCTCCCGGAACCACCATCGCCCGTCGAGCACCAGACCCAAGTACCTCATATGGGCCTGGATGCTGATGTGGATGGAATTTACCACTATCGAGGCGCCGATGGGTAGCCTCACACGGGGCCCATGGAAAAGTAGGGCCTCCGTCTTGTTTAGGGCCACCCTGAGCCCCAGCGCCTCGATCCGCTTGACCATCTCCTCGGTGCCGAGAGTGGCCAGGCTCGCCGCCTCTTCGAGTGTCCTGCCCCGGGCTGTGACGAGCGTGTCGTCAGCGTCAGGTGCGGGACCCGCGCAGAGGATACTGCGGCCCTCCAAATAGTCTGCCACCAGCCGCCTGAGGTACAGGGGCACTCCATGGAACCGGAGCGCCTCCCTGATGCAGCCGAATGGCAGACTATTGAATGCGTTGGCGATGTCCAACGACACCGCCAACAGCACTCCCTTCCCGGCGACGGCCTCCGCGGCCGCCTGCCTCGGCCGTAGTAGGGCCCCGATGGTCGAACGCCCCCTCCGAAACCCATACCCCTGAGCGTCCGACAGATCGGGCCCCACCTCCTCCAGGTGTCGGACGATGCGGGCAGCGAGCACACGCTCCAGCAGCTTACCCACATCGTCGAGGAGCACGATGGGCCTGTAGGCCGACGGCAAATCCGGGGACCGTCCCGGCTTTGGCAGGAGAACCAACCTCCCTTCCTTCCAGCACTCAGGGAACCATCCAGACGTCAGACAGGCGTTGAACAGTTGCCTGAGGCGAGGCTCGAAGTGCTCGAGGAGCGATGTCAGCACCCGGACTGGCATTCCGTCCGGGCCGGGGGCCGTGGTGGCGGAACGAATCTTCGCCATGGCCGCCCCCACTTCCGACTCCGTCACGGGCGGAACACTCTCGTCGTCGTTGGCCTCCCGGTCCTGATCTGGCGGAGCCATGACCGGGGGCGTGTGTTCCGACTGCCGTGGAAACAGCTCCTCGACCACCCTACGAAGGAAGTCGGGCTGTAAGGTCTCGGTGAGGGGGGGGGGGGGGGCCGCGCGCGAAGCTTGTTCAGCGCCGCGCGATATAGGCGACTCCAGGGGTCACGGCCGAGACCGTCCAGCATCTCCTGCCAACTCGCGCCCTTGGCGGCTCGGATGGCCAGCCGAAAGGCAGTCCGCGCACTGCGGTACGCCTCGTACAGCTGGCCCTCCCGCTCGACGTCGCGGTGACGCCGCCGGCTGCGGGTGTAGGACCTTCGGGCACTGATACACGCCGCACGAAGGTCCGCCAGTCTTGGGGACCACCAGTAGACCCCCTGCCTCGGAGGTGGACGCCGCCACACTCTGGGCATGGCCGCATCGCAGATCTACGTTAACGCACTGCGAATGCGGACAGCCTCAGCGTCCACTCCGTCCGCTGGGGGTGGTGAGGACAGCCACGTGCTGACAGTGGCCGCCTCCGCCAGTAGATCCCTGTCAAGACGACCCACAGCCCACCGCGGAAACGCGGGAGCTCCGTCCGCCCTGTGACCCCTACCGGGTTCCCGGGGGGAGACCTCCATCCGGATGTACCGGTGGTCCGACAGGGTCTCCGCCTCCTCCAGGACACTCCAGTTCCTCACCCGTGGCACGACAGCGGGGCTAGCGAGTCCGGGGCTAGCGAGTCCACTATCGACCCGCCCTGCCGCCGCACGCACGTGTTCACCGAGCCTCTGTTCAGAACACAGAGGCCCAGTGAAGCCGCCCACTCGTTGACCGCCCGCCCGCGGTCGTCCGTCGTAGGGGACCCCCACGCCGTGGATTTGGCGTTAAAGTCCCCCAGAACCAGGACGAGGCCCGGTGCCAGTCGCCGTATCGAGGCCTCCAAGGTGGTGAGTGAGGCCCCGAAATCGTCCATCCTCCTAGTGGGGGAGAGGTATACGCTGTAGAGCGTGACCCCTCCCCACTCCGCAGCGACAAATTCCTCGCCCCTATCCAAAAGGGACAAGGACGGGAAGTGCCGCTGCGTTGAGACGACGATTGCCGCAGTACCGTTTCGACTGACCACCCAATTGGGGCGATCAGGCAGGGCGTACTGTTCCGCGACTACGGCTGCACCAATCGACCACTCCGCCATGGATTGCAGGAGGAGATCCTGCGCTCCGGTGGAGTGGTTGGTGTTGGCCTGCAGGAGGAAGTGCATGGATGGTGTACCCATTATCGGGTTGTATCCATGACCTCCTCGCCAGCGGGCGATCGGACCGCGCTAGGAGCGGGAGCGGCCGTGGTCGTAGGGCCGCCCCGCGCCTTTGGGGCCGAAGCTGGAGGTTTGCACGCCCCAGAGCCCATGCGGTGCTTGGCGGGCTTATTGCCCGCCGCACACGCGGGGCAGTGGGGCGGGGCAGCGCAATATGCCGCCACGTGCCCGGTCTGACCGCAGCGGAAACACAATCCGCCGCAGTCGAAGCAATTAGTGCACGTCGGTCGAGTGTGTCCGACCGCCATGCACTTGTAGCACCTCGCAGGCCGGTGCTCAAGCACGGTTATCCGCGCCGAGCTCCAGCCCACGAGGAGCCTGCCTGAGCCGGCCAGTTGCCTGACCGGCTCCACCGGGCACTGCGCTCAGGCAGCACCTACGCCACCCGTACCGGGACGAATGGCACCGACCCGGACGGTGTCTATGGGACACCCGGTTTTCGAGGCAATAGCCTCCCGGATGTCTTCCACCGTCACCGAATCGTCCAAACCCGAAATGCGCATTTCGGCGCACTTGACGGGCCTGGCGATCTTGATGCCACCCTCCTCGGTGAACAAACCTCGCAGCTTCTCGACCACGCTGTCGGCCGTCTTGGCGCCCTCGGCCCCTGGGAACTCGAGAATTCGAGCCCCCGTCCGGGCCTTGCGGGTCCTGGCTTCAACGCCTCCAATATCGGAGACGTCTAGCTCCCGCCGGGCCTTCCTCAAGACGGCCTCGTAGCTGAGGCCCTTCTCGGTTGCCTCGGGCAGCACAGTGATCACCACTGCGGCCGTCTTCGGCGACTTGAGCCCCTTGCGCGGTCTCTTCTTCCGTCCGGCTCCTGCCTGTGGAGCGGGGACCTCAGCGGCGCGCTTGGCCTCCGCTCTCCTTCTTTGGCCGCGACTCCTTCTGTCGCGCTCGGCCACCTGCCAACCCTGTTCGGGTACGGCAGTCGTGCCAGACGCGGAAGGTCTCGTTGCAGCCTCGCTGGTCGTCGCCGGCGGTGTTATTGCGGGCGACTTCAGCGGTCCGGCAGGAGCCGGAGCCGTCTTCCTCCTCAGGGCGGGTCCCTTCGGGGCTGGGCCGGGGCCTTTGGGCTTAGGCCCGGCCGCGACCGCGGCGTAGCTCCCCACGCGGCCACCCTGACAAGGCAGCGGGGCGGGGGCTGGTGCCACATGCGGCCGCTTGTCCGCGGCGAGAGGTGGTCGGACACGTGGTTCTGGAGGCAACCTCGCCTCCAGAACGGCGAAGCGCGCATCGACGAGCTTGCCCACTGCGCCGATGATTTTGGCGAGGGCCTCGTCCGATATGACTCCCACCTCAAACGGGGTCGGCTGAGCCTCCTCAGGGGCCCGTTCTACGGCGCCTGGCGGCTTTGGCGCCGCAGGGGCGTCAGCCGGCGACGCGCGCTTCGCGGCGGCAGGCGTCTTCCTCGCCGCGGGGACGGGTGTGACGGTGACGCCATCACCCATCGTCGTCGGCGCCGCAGCGCGAGGCGGCTTTGGCGCCGCAGCGGCCGCTGAGTAACCGGCCCTGGCCGATGGCGCGGCTGGCGCAAGTGACACAAACAGCGCCACCTGCGCCTTGAGGTCGGCCACGTCTATCAACAGCTGGCGGTTTGCCCGACGCATTTCCGCCAGCATGTCGCCCAGGTTCCGGTTTCGGGTCCGCAGGCCTGACATCTCGCCTCTAAGGTGGATATTTTCGGCCTGCAGATCCGTGGCCTCGCCGGCGCGGACAGCGACCGCCGCCGCCCTTTCCATAGCCGAGGTCCCTCGCCCTCTTCGGGAGGCCTGGATCTTGGGTGGAGGCATGTTGGCCACGCTGCCCTCGGTTTCGGCGCTCGAGCTGCCTCCCTTACTCAGGGGGCGCTTTCGCACCTGCGAGGGGAGGGCCTCCTCCTTCTTAGTCGCGGTCGCCGGCGGCGTCTTTGCTGCTAGACGCGCCGACAACCTAGTGGGGCCTTCACCAGCCGACCCGCTGTCCTTTTTGGACGGCCCTGCGGGAATATCACCGCCCTCGTCCATTCTGACGGTAGATCCGCCGCCCTCGTCTTCGGACGGCTCTGCGACATCGCTGTCGCCCTCGTCCGTCGACGGCTCTGCTGCGAGTCTGCCGTCCTTCTTCTCTTCAGCGGCGGCAGCCTCCCTGCGCGCTCGCCGCTCCTCCAGCCGCCTTTTGTGGCTCAGGCCGTTGCCCCGAGACTTTCGAGGCGACCTCCTCTTCTTCTTCTGGGCCTCCACGATTTGTGCCGGGCCCTCGGCGGACGCCTCAAGTCCTGAGGACGAGGCGTCATCTTGGTCAGTTTTGCGTTGGCATGACTGGGCCTTGGGGTGAGAATCGCTTGGATTCCCGTCGGTTTTTTGTATTAAATTTAGAGTATCCATTAGATTCCCACGAGAATGGGAGATACATTTCGTCGACCCGGGCAGAGATCCCTATACCCGGGCAAGCCTACATTTACCAACCAGGGGGTCAGCCGGTACCCTGGCTGGAGCGTGCTAACGACAGAACAACCCATCTGCCATGCATCTTCTCGCCGCACGCCAGAGCTTAAGATTCTGGGTGATTTCCAAGTCCGAATGTTACTTCGAACTCTTTATAGAGGTTGTCTTCCTCGCGGTCCGAGTGGTTAAGCCAAGACCCTCGCTCCTGAAACTAAGACAAGCAAAGAATCAGGTTTACGATGTGTGGGCGGTGGCATGTGCCTGCCCAGCCCTCAAATGAATGAGTGACTGAGCCCGTCCCGATATTTCGCGTCCTATATCCTCTACTACGACTGTAGTAGAGTAAGGAGCGAAATCGCGCAGATATTCGCTACGGACGACAGTACAACAGAAGAACTGGGGACCGCCGTCCGCACCCAGGGTACACCGCGTGGAGGTTTCTGACATCGTACCCCAAGGTAATTATCATTCTTGTTTCGTAAATAAACATAGACACCCTTGACCTTTTTTCAAAATTTTATGAATAAAGTTCCTGCAAAATATTATTATTTTTTGGCTCATGACATGAGAGAAAAAATAATAATATTTTGCAGGAACTCTATTCATAAAAAAATATTATCTTTCTTATCTTACCAATTGTAGTAGGTCTACTTTCAGATAATTTATATTGTTTTCAGAGTTTTTGGATGACCCGTCCTTTCCTCCACAATAAATCCACAAACTAACAGAAAACATATTCATAAGTCTGCTTCAAAATTGATAAAGAAATAAATTAATCCCTATGGGGTCATAGCTGTATTGGGTTTAAACTATTGTAACCCCATATGGATTCATAGGATTTCATTTTTACACAATATGGTTCTTTATTTCATCAAGCATCACTTGTTTCAAGTTATAGACCACAAAAAAATATATCTCACTCAATTTTCCTCCGCCCCTGCGACGAAAATGAAATAAATAAAATTATGTCACATTTAAAAAGTGACAGTGCTCCTGGCCCAGATGGTATTAATTCATGATTATTAAAAAAATTAAGCATGCCATCGTAAAACCTCTTACGTATATAATAAATTTAAGCATAGAAACGGGTACATTCCCTAACTGTTGGAAAGTTGCGGTGGTAAGACCGATACACAAAAACGGACCAATGTATGTTCCTAATAATTACCGTCCTATTGCGTTACTGAACATTTTATCCAAAGTACTTGAAAAGATCGTACACAGTCGCTTATCACATTTCTTGGAAACACACAACCTGATCTCAGACCGACAGTTTGGTTTTAGAGGAGGAAAGTCTACAGAAGATGCGGCGATATTACTAACTAACTCTATATCTTCATATGTAGAAAAAGGAGAACGCTGTTTGGGGGTACTTTTGGATTTAGCCAAGGCCTTTGACACCATTTCGATAGACCTCCTCCTCCAGAAACTGGAGGCGACTGGAGTGAGGGGTATAACACTGGACTGGTTCAAAAGCTACTTATCAAACCGTAAACAGTACGTAAAAATAGGTAACCATTCCAGTGAGGTGCTTCCCGTCGATTTTGGCATTCCTCAAGGCAGTATACTCGGCCCAACTCTATTTGTGCTTTACATTAACGATATACTTAATCTTCCAATATCTAACGCAACAACTATATCATACGCCGATGATACAGCACTTATATTCCACGCCAAAACATGGAGACAAGTATATCGTCTTGCAGAGGATGGCTTAATGGAAATATCCAGTGCTTTAAACAGAAACCTACTCACCTTGAATGCCTCTAAGTCTATGATTATACCTTTTTGTAAAACTTCTGCATCCAAACCACCCCAACATTTGTCAGTTAAACTACACACTTGCACGATCCACGCTCAATCTCTTCCAAATAACTGCAGTTGTACGCCTCTAATTCTTACTAGTGCTATTAGATACTTGGGAATAATGATAGATGAAAACTTATCTTTCAAAGCTCATATCCATCAACTTAGTAATCGAATACGAAAAATCATCTTTATCGCAAAAAAATTGCGAGCCCACACATCAAGCACAATTATCCGCATGGTCTATCACTGTCTCTGTCAGTCTGTTCTTGAATATGGCATCGCAGTCTGGGGGGGCGCTGGCAAAAGCACATTCATCGAAATTGAAAGGGCTCAAAGAGCAGTTATAAAAGTAGCTTTAAAAAAGCCCTTCCATTTTCCTAGCGACTCTCTCTACAAGGAATTTCCTGTACTGAGAGTAAGACAACTCTTTATTCTAAAAGCAACGTTGCTTACCCATAAAAAGATTAAAACTGCACCCTGTTACCAGGCTATGGCACTAAAACGTACCTTTAGAGTCCCTTGCCCCCGAGCAAATTCTTTTCTCGCTGGTCGCTGCTCCGCTTACTTACACCCTCACATTTATAACAAAGTCAATAGATACTGTAACATACATAATCAGTCCAATTACTGCTGTCGGAAATTAATCAAAGAATGGTTGTTGTCTCTCACATATGACGAAACAGAATTAATTATGACCAACTAAAATACACACGCACACACACACACAAACGCGCGCACACGCACACACACACACACACACTTACCCAAAACTTACACCAAGTTCAGATAAGCCACTTTTTTTGTAGTTGATTACTATTTCTGAAATGAAACGCAACTCTGATTCTCAAGATACAGGCCACGGCCTAGTTTGAGAATCGCAGCTTAGTTTTACATAAATTTGTATTAATATTTAAAGTTTAAGATTGCAAATAATCTGTAAACAAACATTGTAACTAACAACTTGGCAAATAAATAAACTATTATTATCATTATTTTTTTTTTTCTTACATTGTTTTATTTTATATCAAATACAATAAAATGATTTTTAAATTTAGTTAAGAATATTGAAAATTAAATTTAGTTATAATCCTTCTTATAAATAAATTTCAAGATTGTTTCCAGAACTTGGCACCCATTTAAATCGCAACTGTTTGGTCGGTGCAGTTAACAACATAGAACTTGATTCACCTTCTATTCTCTACGTGTTCTTGTATACCGGCTACTTCAGTCGTAATTAAGATTTACTTACATCTCTTGCGAACTATATAACACAGCCTTGACACAACCAACCAGCACGAGCGCGCCGCGCGCTGTTTGCATCACAGTTTATTAGTTAAACTACTTTCAATATGTATATGAATTTTTTGTAAATAATTAGTATTAAAGTACTTATATAAAACGATAAAAATAACCTTCCATCATAGAATTTAATCTCCTGTAAGGGCGAAAAACAGTTCTTTATTTTTGTTCTTATAATTTTGTAAACCATAAAGTTTTATCTAATAGAATAGCTAATAATCTCATGTCCCGTCATCTCATGTTTGTCCTAGAGACATCTCCAAAACGACGCGAACAATTTAGAGTTTTTTTTTCTTTCTGCTTTAAGTATTCGTGGAACATCCACGAATACGTAAAGCTAAGTGATAACTAAAAGCCAGAAGTGAGCCAAAACCACCTGATGCTGTTTAGGCAATAATATTTCCAGGAGGGTTGACGTCAAGTAAGCGGCCGCCCATAAAACTATTGTCATCTTATAATATCGTATATATTGAATGTTATTATTATAATATCGTACATACTGCGTCGACCACAAGTAATATGGATGAGAGCAGGACAACGATGGTGACGATGTATAACTATGTAACAGTTTTAGTACATACTGCGTCGACCACAAGTAATATGGATGAGAGCAGGACAACGATGGTGACGATGTATAACTATGTAACAGTTTTAGTACATACTGCGTCGACCACAAGTAATATGGATGAGAGCAGGACAACGATGGTGACGATGTATAACTATGTAACAGTTTTAGTACATACTGCGTCGACCACAAATAATATGGATGAGAGCAGGACAACGATGGTGACGATGTATAACTATGTAACAGTTTTAGTACATACTGCGTCGACCACAAGTAATATGGATGAGAGCAGGACAACGATGGTGACGATGTATAACTATGTAACAGTTTTAGTACATACTGCGTCGACCACAAGTAATATGGATGAGAGCAGGACAACGATGGTGACGATGTATAACTATGTAACAGTTTTAGTACATACTGCGTCGACCACAAGTAATATGGATGAGAGCAGGACAACGATGGTGACGATGTATAACTATGTAACAGTTTTAGTACATACTGCGTCGACCTAAAATTGGTGCGTTTATTTTTTTAACAGTTTTTATGTTATCAAAGGGTCAAAATTGGCTCCAAGTGGTTCCTATCTACATTTATATCAAAAATATATTCTTTTGCCATTGTCTCCAGTCAATACTCCGCCGACGCCGACGTCGTTGTGTGACACTTCAGTTATATACGATACGGTCTAGCGTTAGTATTGCGTTCACATAATAATAATTATATTAACAACATTAATTGGTAGGTCTCCATATGTCGATATAGATAGTTAAGATATTCATAACGTATTATATAAGAGACGTTCGCTGCACGAGCTCGTTCGTTCAGCTGTAATGTTGGTACTGGTGTGTTGCGCTGTCACACGTGTAGGCTCGATACAGTCAATATCGTTACTGGGTGCCCACATCGCTGTAAATGTATACACAGTGTATACACATTGTGTATACATACACAATGTGTATCCGTGTTACATCGAATACGTTTATATCAAACGAGGAGTCATTGTCCACGAGTCGCCAGGTGTCGGTCACATGTCTAGGTCTACTCAAATTTAGTATGAATTGAAATACATATATTAATAGTTATTTCTTTATTTTTTATATAATTATTTGAATGTCATTACAATTTAATGAAACACAGTCTGCAACTGCTTCATGTGTTCAATGCAATTTACAATCACATAAAAGTTTTAAAAGTTGTCGTTACCGATTGCAAATCATCTTACAATAACAATTTCAATGACATATTTCATATATAATATCTGGATGACCGAGCTCTCGCTCGGTGTTTTCTTTTTAGTGTGTTTTGAAGATATATTTGAATATAATAAAAATAATTAATTAAATAAAAAAATTAAAACTAAAAAAGTAATAAAAAGAGAAACAGGATCCGAACCGGACTCGATTAGACTGTTGGATTATCCAATTGAGGGTCTATCGTGTGAGGTGAATGACTGCGTCAAAATTTGCTTTCATATTTTAGTAGTTGTCAGCCAACACAAAATTACATTTTTTCATTGTCTGAAAATATTAACAAAACAATATTTTCTACAAATGAAACTTAGCTAGATCGATTAGTCGTCCCTGGAACCCCCTGAATGCTAAATTTCAAGAATATTTTTGGTGCCGTTTCCGAGATTCAGAAGAAAAAATATATATATATATATATATATATATATATATCTTATCTTAATATATATAAGTTACGCGTCACGTTATTTGTCCGCGATGGACTCCTAAAGTGCTTAACTGATTTTAATTAAATTTGCACAGCATGTATAGTTTGACACAACTTAAGAGGTAGGATAGCTTCCATCTCAATTTATAGTAGAGAATAATAATATATAATTTTATATTTTTTATATCTAAAAGAATTTATTATTTAAAAAAATACAATAGTTGCCAAACGGCGCTTTATCTATTTATTTCACAAATTTAACTTTTATAATAAGAAAATACAGATATAATAAAAGAAAGTTCTAAAATATAGACGACCAGTAGGCTACTCTATCGGACAGAGTTTCCTCTTTGTCGAGTGTACTGTGCGATGTTGCTCTCCGACCGGTACGTGGTCTTCACAGCACACCTGGTGTGGGCGCGTGGATACAGTTCCGGGGCTGGGTGGCCCCTTGCCTGTGGTCATCTTCGCAACGGCTTACGAGCCGTCGGTGTTTGGGGTTGATGTAATATTAAGTGCGCACAAATGCCATGGAGAGGGGGGGAACGCAGGCCCAGGACTTCCGCTTTATGCAGGAGATTGTGAGTCTCCCTGAGGGCGCGCTGGGAGGCGAGCCTGGAATCTTGGTGGGAAAAAAGGAGAGTCTGCCTCTCCATGGCATGGATGGGTTGAAAGAATGAAGTGAGAAGAGAAAAGAGATGAAGATCGAAATGAAGGCTGTGGTTGCATCGACACGCCGTAAAGCGAGATTACGGCGGCGAGCTAATTAGGTCCCTAGGGAGACGGTATTTGTCCGGGAGGCGAGCGTGACATGGCGCAAGGTCCCGGATATGGGACCAGACTGATGTCTCAGCCCGGCGAAATAAATTTGTGGAGAGACGCTTTATGTGGTCGTCTACTGACTGAATTTTGAGGTCGCGGGCGATGGTGGCATTTCTCACATAGTTGCTCTCCGAATGACTCATGTACGCGCTTATATGGGCTCGTCCCCGCCACTCGGTATCCCCACTCCCAACGATTCATCGTTGAATTGTCCTAACAATAATATAATAATATAATAATAGTAATAATATTCTAGTCTATATATTATATATATATATATATATATATATATATATATATATATATATATATATATATATATATACAAGATTATTTTTCTAAGAGTACCCAAAGTTTTTTATTATGTTCTACATATAAATAACGTTATATAAAAAACTAGCTGTTTCCCACGACTTCGCCCGCGTGGATATGTATATATTAAAATATAGCTAGTTGTTTAGTGGTAAAAAATATCAGGTCGGTGTAATATATATTCCTTTTCCGTCGTATAAATTGAACAAAATATTGGCAATAGTTTTATGATCGGCCACCTACTTGACGTCAATGCTCCTTATGAATTTATTTACAGTTAAGTGACGATTTTCATATGAAATATAACCTCTAGTTTTGTTCCTGTAGGGTAGATTTAAAATACTGAGACATGCCTTTCTTTATTTTTATACAACAATATTTTACAAATAAAAATAAGTTTCTTACAAATTTCAAACCTCACATCCTTGTTGATATTGCAGATATACTGAAGCACGTATTTTGTCTTTAATACCATAGAGCCCAATACAAATTTTCATGAATATAGCTTCAAAACTAACAAAATTTAATAAAAATCTTGGAACCCCTATTTTACACCTTTAGGTAAGTAATTACCAAAAACGCTTAACACACGCAACTCTTTATTTATTATTAAATTTGTCAAAACTAACAAAGCTAGCTAGCTGCTGCAGAAAAGCTAACAACGCTAGCAAAGGTAGCTGAATAGTTTTATTAGTTTTTCTAAAATTGTAAATTGCCACAATAATAATTATCATAAATTAAATACTTTAGTAATAACAAATCATAAAAAATATAAAATTTTATATATAGATTCATTTTCTTTTTGTACTGGCAATGAATTTGTATTAATAATGTGGGTCAAAATTTAATGAAGTCAAAATTTAAAGACACTTTAGTCCTCTCGTGGCCATGATCACTGTAAAGTGTTCGAAACGTCGGGAAATTAAAAATCAAATACAAACTCGATAGTATCCATAAAAGTAGTTTTATTTCAAAAGTGAAAAATTCTTTAGCGGCGATGTGCACTTTTTTTTGGATGGGTTGTTACGCTTGGTATAGGTAACATAAAAAAAAAATTAAATAGAATTAAATGTTTAATTAATTAAAATGAAGAGAAGGTAAAATTAAATAGAATTAATTATTTAATTAATTATAATGAAGAGAAGGTATGCAACGGGAAGTGGGTTCGTTGGCCTTTCTAGCTATTCCCTAGGCTCTGCACTGACATGAACAGGAAAACAGTAGGTACTCTCCTGACGCTTCTTTCCCGCAGTGATCCGTAGTGAAGAAGATGAGCAACTGCGAGTCTGCTTCAGAAGATTGACTGTTGAGTCTAATCTTAAAACCCTGTAATCATTTTAGGGTGCCCAATAAGAATATATCCTCCATACGATCACCTTGACTGTAGCCCAGCGATAAGCGAGAAGCCACTGATTCCGTCATAAAGTGTTTGTACATCAGTAATCTAAGGTGAGACAGTCAAGGTGTATAGCAAAGCGGAAGGACATAACAAGCAAACAACACAATTAAAAGTAATTACACTATATGTTTAACAAAATTTATAACATGAACATATGATAAAAATATTCTACATATAATGACTGAGCAAATATGAATGATGTAGGTATACGTTAAATGATTGCTAAGAAACTATTAATATACAATAAGAAAGGATTAGTTACATTTAAAATCTACATACTGCTAATTACTCTATGGCTAGGCAGGGCTTAGTTTCTAAGATTACCTATTTGCATTAACTATTAAACCAGTAAAAGCACAACTCACCCTATAACGGGGTTTTAATATCCACACACACACACAATTAAATATAATGATATTATTATCTAGGGATGATCTAGCAATTACTGACTTTAAAATAAATAATAAAATTATATAAGGATTAATATTGAAAACATTTGTTAACGGACGCACGAGTCGTTCAAGCGTTCGTTGGTGTGAAGTGAGCGACGAAGCGGCCAGCGCGGTAGGTGTAACCAACGTGAAGTTCTCGCAGCCTCTGCGTTTAGTTCCTACTCACGAATATGATTATTACAGCAATGTAACAGTACTCCCCTTCCCAGATGAGGATTTTTCGTGCTAGAAAAATCCGTATTATTGTAGAGAGAAACGTAATAAAATTGAAATTTAAACTAAAGCTATGGCGACATCAATTTTAATTTGAGATCCTTTATGTGCCAAACTCCCAGATCACGACCGTTCAAATCTTCTAAGACGTATACTAGTGGCGACCTTTTTTCTTTCACTTTACATTTTTCAAATTTAGGTGCAAGCTTTTTACTAAAACGTGCACCTTTATCACTTTGTAAATAGCAGCGCTTCCATACAATGTCGCCCACGCTAAATTCGACGTGTTTACGACGTAAATTGTAACGCTGACATGATTTGTGATGATTATGCCAAAGAGTAGCCTGCACTTTATTGAATATTTCAACTAAAATACCTAAGTTCTCACCGTATATATCACGAGGCAGGAACAGAATCTCATCACTATTATCATTATCGACATAGTGGATCCCACAAGTAACCAACTCTCTACCATGCACTAGGAAGGACGGTGTGAAACCCGTCACTTCATTCACTGAATTGTTAATTGCGAACTGGATCTTAGGTAGCATTATATCCCAACTTCTATGATCGTCATTCACAAAGGTCGATATAGATGTTACTATTGTCCTATTATATCTTTCTACGGTGTTAATTTGAGGAGTGTACTTAGGTGTGAAATGCACGTTAGGTATATTATATTTTTTCAATAGTGTGTCCATCTCACGGCTTGCAAATTGTGTTCCGTTATCCATAATGATGGTTTGAGGAATTCCATGTACGAGGAAAACATTATCCTCCAGTTGTCTACAGATAACGGCAGCAGTAGCTTGTCGTAGGGGAAATATAAGACAGTATTTTGAAAAGCAGCAATTAACGACGAGAATGTAATTGTTCTGCTTCCTACTACTAGGTAAGGGACCTACAAGGTCTATAGAGAGTGTTTGAAAGGGACGGGAACAGTGTTTAGGTCGACCCATCTTCCCTAGAGTAGTATGAGCTGGATATTTATAAGCTAAGCAAGTGTTACAATTACCTACAAATTTAACTACATCGGTATACATGCCTGGCCAATGATATTTTAGAAGAAGCCGTTTATAAGTCTTAAATATTCCTAAATGTGCTGCTGTCGGCGTTGAATGATTTTTATAAATAACCTCGGCACGCAGTTCTTGTGGAACGACTTCTTTCCAGTTAAATTCTGATGTGAGGGGATTCTTACTTTTTATATGTCGGTATAATATATCTGTATATCTATCTATATATCTGTATTGAGAGTTCATACATCCATCAAAAATATTCTGATACCATGTGTCCGTAGTAGTGGGAGGTGTAACCAACGAGGTACTTAAGGCAGCCACAGGTACACCTCTTGATAATGCATCAGGTATAATATTTTCTTTGCCTCGGCGGTGTTTAACTACAAAATTAAAAGAAGCTAGTCTTACTCCCCAACGCGCAAGGCGACCGGTAGGATTTGTGAGAGATAAAAACCATTTAAGAGCAGAATGGTCTGTGTAAACGGTAAAAACTTTACCATTCTCTAAATAACAACGCCAGTGTTCTAATGCGGATAAAACTGCAAGGGCTTCTCTCTCAGTGACACTATAGTTGCGTTCAGGTCCCGTAAGAGACCTGCTCATATAGGCTACTGGATGTTCCTCACCATTTATAGTTTGTGAAAGCATGGCACCTACACCAAAGTCACTTGCGTCAGTATGGACGTCAAAGCTATAATTAAAATTAGGACAGGCCAAAATAGGTGCATTTACCAGACAAGATTTAAGTTTTTGAAAAGATAAATCGGCTTCAGGAGTCCATTCAAAGGGACGCGCCATTTTTCCACTAGTGGTCAACCTATTAAGTGGACCAGCTATCGTGCTAAACTTTGGAACAAAACGTCTATACCATGACGCTGTACCGAGAAATCGCTTGACTTCCTTTTTTGTAGTAGGGGTAGGGAAATTTAAAATGGCTTCGACTTTATTAGGGTCAGTACGAAGACCATGTTCATCTACGACATAACCCAAGTAATGCAAATTTTTTCTAAAAAATTGGCATTTGGATAGGTTTATAGTGAGATTAACACTTTTTAGTTTCTCCAGGACGCGACCTAGTAATGTCACATGTTCCTGAAATGTATTGCTTATGATGACTATGTCATCAAGGTAACAAAAGACTTTAAGCTCAAATTCAGGTCCAAAAAGGGCATCTACTAGTCGCTGTTGCGTAGCTGGAGCATTAGACAAGCCAAAAGCAGTTACTTTAAACATAAATGTGCCTCTACCAGGTACATAGAAAGCAGTTTCTTCACGATCAGCTACACTAATTGGAATCTGCCAAAAAGCTTTGGATAAGTCTAAACTACTTAAGAATTTTGCATCTCTAAGGTTGTCAAGGATTTCTGAGACATATGGTAAATTATAAGCGTCTTTTTTTGTAACAGAATTTAATTGCCGACTGTCTAAGCAGAAGCGAGGTTTACCATCTTTCTTATCTACCACAAGTACAGGGGAAGACCACGGACTCTCACAGGGTTGCAATACGTCTAACGCTAACATTTCATCTACTTGCTCGGTTATTATTCGTTTCTTTTCAGGAGACAAACGATAATATCTTTGTCTTATAGGTTCCGCGTTGCCTGTATCTATTCGGTGTTCGATTAAGTGGGTTCTGCCAAGACCTCTCAATTCAAAGGAAACTTGTTTAAATTGATCGATAATATCATCAATTTGTATTTTTTGAGAAGGCTCTAGATCTATGTAAGACCTTATCGTGGGATTAGATGATATGGGTAGAACAGTAGATTCAGAAATATTGAATAAACTAGTAGTAGTACTAGTAAGTAGTTTTATATCCTTGATATTGTTAGGAAATATCTCGAATTTGGTCCAGAAATCAATACCCAAAATTAGTGACGTTTTTATTTCTGGCACCACATGAGCCTTAATAACACTATGCTTATTATTAAAAGACATAGGTAAAAGCATAAAACCTAATGATTTCATAGAGTGACCACCAGCAGCAGTAATATTAATAGATTCAGCATTGTCGATCTTTATACCGTATTTGTTCAATTGTAAATGTAAATTATTACCTATGATACTCACAGCGGAACCGGAGTCTAACAATCCATATAAAGTAAAAGAATTATTTTGGATAGTAATTTTAACATATGGACAAGGATCCTTTGATGGCACGTAGTTTTTAATTGCAGCAACAGTATTGTACGTGTTAAAAAAGGTATTAACATAATTAAGCCAGTCGTTCCAATCCTTACGGTTAAATTTAGAACTGTTGCTGCAATAACCAACTAGTTTTTTGAACTAGATTCGGTTGAACTATCGCAGTTAGGGCACTCTGGGTAGCGAAAATCTTTTTTACCACATTTGAAACAAATAATTATTTTGGGTTCTTTACACTGCCGTAATGAGTGAGAATTGGAACGACATCTTGGACAGTATAAAGAATTAGCGTGCTTAGCGCGAATACTAGGTGTCTCAATACTATTAGTGTTGTAGTTTCTAATATTTCTGTTCACAGTATAAGGTGTAGCAGAATAAGTGGCAGGTTTAATATACGCGAATTCTGGTGCTAAAGTATCTTGTGTAACTTTTGGGGGTTCTCTAAATTGTAGAACGCGTGCTTGGTAGTTCTCATAATTACAACAGATAGTACGTAATTCCGAGATTGATCCTATTTCAGAGCGACAGGCCAATGTGTTAGCGTAACATGGTCTGATGTTATGCAACAAAATCTCGAGTTTATCCTCTTCACTGATGCTTTTGGATAACCTCGAAAACATGCCTTCCATTATAGCAAAATAAATAATAATGGATTCGGATTCACCTTGAGTTCGTGAACGTATTTCATTTAATAACCTATAATCGTAATCGAATTGACCAAAGTCCTTTTTAAGATAAGCACTTAATTGTTCCCAGTTGTCAACAGAACTACGAATGCTACGGAACCAATGCAAGGCGTCACCAGTAAATATTTCAGTAGCAAAAGCTAAAACGCGGCTGGATTTTATATCTCGAGCTTTTATGCGTTCTTCAACTTCTTGAATGAATGCTCGGACACATGACTTTCCATCGAATTTCAACTTACCTAATTCCGCAGCGATACTACGTTCGCAATTAACTATAATATTTGAAGTAGGCATACCCGTATCCTGCTCATTATAATGAGCTTTAGAAGACGTTGTAGTACAAATAGAAGTTAAGTCGTCATAGAAGCTTTGTAATTTTTGCAGACAATCCTTGAACTGTAAGGATTCTTCTGACGTTTCAGGTTGAATTCTATTAAGCCGGTGATATATATGGTGAGCAAGGTTTTCCGATCTATTATATAAATTCTTATCATATTTAGATTTAAGACCATTCAAATTAATTTTCAACTTTGACAGACCATCAATAGCACCTTTAATATCATCGGCAGCATTTAGGTGTGATTCTAATATATCTTCAGAAGGAAGACTTCTTGTCTGTATGATAATTTGCTTTCTAAGATCTTTAACATTATCGGCCGGTACTTCACCTCTAATTTCAACTTCATATTCAAGTTCGGTTTTTTGTAGGGAAAGATATTTAATTTGCCTAGACATAATTAGCAATTTTAAGGAAATTTAATAATTTTCTTTAATAATATTCCTAAGTATTCCGTGTAGGTAGGTTGTGCAAATATTAGGCTTAAGATAACAAAACATATATCTACTATAATAAAGAAATGAAATGCAGAACATACACATAGACAAAAGAAGGCAATGCAATTTACTATTTAAATATAATTCTTTAGAAAAAAATTGTCCATTCCGTTACAGATGAAAATTTAAAAGTAACGATTTTGTTTATATAAATTAGGGTAGGTATTTATTAAAAGTGAAATAGACAATTTCCTTTCGTTTAAAAAAACTTATTCAATATGTTGTTAATAATTTACAATTTACAATTTTAAATATTGCTGTAAGACAATTTTATATATTGCAAATAAACAACATATTAAATAATCAAACAATACCGTTTTACAAGATTAAAAAAACACATGACCTTCACCCAAGAAAACTAACTACAAATATCATGTACAGGCCAAAGAAGAACTAAAATAACCACGATCTGGGCGCCAATGTTACGCTTGGTATAGGTAACATAAAAAAAAAAAAATAGAATTAAATGTTTAATTAATTAAAATGAAGAGAAGGTAAAATTAAATAGAATTAATTATTTAATTAATTATAATGAAGAGAAGGTATGCAACGGGAAGTGGGTTCGTTGGCCTTTCTAGCTATTCCCTAGGCTCTGCACTGACATGAACAGGAAAACAGTAGGTACTCTCCTGACGCTTCTTTCCCGCAGTGATCCGTAGTGAAGAAGATGAGCAACTGCGAGTCTGCTTCAGAAGATTGACTGTTGAGTCTAATCTTAAAACCCTGTAATCATTTTAGGGTGCCCAATAAGAATATGTCCTCCATACGATCACTTTGACTGTAGCCCAGCGATAAGCGAGAAGCCACTGATTCCGTCATAAAGTGTTTGTACATCAGTAATCTAAGGTGAGACAGTCAAGGTGTATAGCAAAGCGGAAGGACATAACAAGCAAACAACACAATTAAAAGTAATTACACTATATGTTTAACAAAATTTATAACATGAACATATGATAAAAATATTCTACATATAATGACTGAGCAAATATGAATGATGTAGGTATACGTTAAATGATTGCTAAGAAACTATTAATATACAATAAGAAAGGATTAGTTACATTTAAAATCTACATACTGCTAATTACTCTATGGCTAGGCAGGGCTTAGTTTCTAAGATTACCTATTTGCATTAACTATTAAACCAGTAAAAGCACAACTCACCCTATAACGGGGTTTTAATATCCACACACACACACAATTAAATATAATGATATTATTATCTAGGGATGATCTAGCAATTACTGACTTTAAAATAAATAATAAAATTATATAAGGATTAATATTGAAAACATTTGTTAACGGACGCACGAGTCGTTCAAGCGTTCGTTAGTGTGAAGTGAGCGACGAAGCGGCCAGCGCGGTAGGTGTAACCAACGTGAAGTTCTCGCAGCCTCTGCGTTTAGTTCCTACTCACGAATATGATTATTACAGCAATGTAACAGGGTAAAAAATATTAAACTCGCGACAAGACTCGTGACCTGACCAAAAATGATCGCAATCTTAGCACATCGAAATACAAAACTACTATTGATGCGGTCTTTATTAGACATTTAAATAGATTCGAATCAAAATTGTTCGTTTCTTACTTCAGCTACCATAAACATATTGTATCAGTTTTAGAGATTGGCGATGATGATGCTGGTAATGATGATGGTGAAAGAGTTTTTTGATTGTTTATTTATTTAATATTAAATAGCTAAAAACAAAATTTCAGGGATCCAACTTCAAAACTGACGCAGTTTCATACAAACTTGCATGTCCTATTTTTCACCCTTAGGGGAGCAATTTACAAAAATGCTGAAATAGGTAAATTTTTAATTAACATTATATAGCGAATAACAAATTTTCAAGGATCTAACTTTAAAACTGACGAAGTTTCATACAAACTTGCAACCTCTTATTTTTCACATTTCGGGAAAAATTCCAAAAAAGCTGAAATACGTGTTTATTTATTTAATATTAAATCTCCAAAAACTAATTTTCAGGAATCTAACTTCAAAATTGATGAAGTTTCATACAAACTTGCATGTCCTATTTTTCACTCTTAGAGATAAAATTTCCAAAAATGCTGAAATAGGTCTTTGTTTATTTAGTATTAAATAAACAAATACAAATTTTAACGGTTCTAACTTCAAAAATGACAAAGTTTTATAAAAAAACTTGCAACCCCTATTCCACTTCCTAAGGGGAGAATTTCCCAAAATGCTGAGATAGGTAAATTTTTATTTAATATTATATAGCTAATAAAAAAAATTCAGGGATCTAACTTCAAAACTGACGAAGTTTCATACAAACTTTCAACTCCTTACTTTACACCCTTTTAGGAGAAATTTTCAAAAATGTTGAAGTACGTTTTTATTTATTTAATATTATATAGACGAATACAAAGTTTCACGGATCTATCTATAAAACTGACGAAGTTAGATACAAACGTGCAACCCCTATTTTCCACCCTTAGAGGAGAAATTTCCAAAAATCCCTTCTTAGTGAGCGCCTACAATACAAAAGGCAGCAACTGTCAAAATTTCATGTAATTACCCCCAGCGGTTTAGGCTGTGCGATGATGAATCAGTCAATCAGGACAAGCTCTTTTATATATATATATATATATATATATATATATATATATATATGTAGGGAAAATGTCAGACATAAGGAACAATAATGTGGATACAAAGTCGTAAATTCTCGTACTGCAAGTAATCACAATTACTTTCACAACTATATACCAATTACAATTTTCACTAAGTGAACACACAAAGCAGTCCCAGGCAATCGCCTTTGCACAAACGACTACATGGTACTGGATGACACAGTAAACTGCTATCAGTTCTGTAGTACTAAGGATGACATAGTAACTGATAGATAATACTTCCCCGTGTGACTACGGGACAAGATCACAATTGTCACTACTCTTTTACTTGCATGTGGAATCCTTGGCCAGGAGTTCACCAAAATAATGAGCAGCAGTTCTTCCTTTGGGAAATACGGCAACAGATAGTTCACTACAGATCTCGCACGTACGTAGGAGAAATGATCGTCGGAAACGTGCAGTCGTGGACCGCATCGTTTCCAAGCGAAATAGATGAACCCTGCTACGGTATCGGAAGACGCTCGATCTTAAACTGATTAAACAGACCAACAAACAAATAAATTACACAACTAGCGCACGACATGTGCACCGTGGCACGCGCGGGCTTAGACTGACTAAACCGCGCGCTCGCCTCTTTTTATAACAAGTTTGCGTGGCGGGGAATGCATGACGCGCTAGGAGGCGTGGTCAGTGAATATGTTAACACGTTGTAACATGTTTTAGCACGTGCAATAAACGCAAGTGCCGTCATATATATATATATATATATATATATATATATATATATATATATATATATATATATATATATATATATATATATATATATATATATATATATATATATATATAGATTAGATAGATAGATTTTCATTTATAGCAATATTCATTTAGATTATTGTATGAAAAAGCAATGAAGGCAAAGTGTTTTAATTTGTGACGTCGAATGTAAACAGTTTTATGTGCGGCTTATGGCGGCGCCTGGCCTTTATGTACACGTTCGTACTTAACGACATTTTTATGGCAAGCGCGAGGTGCGTAAGCTACGAGGCGCCTCGGCGTCACCCACCGCCGAACCCTCCGCCGCGTCCGCTCCGCTCGCGATGAGAGCTCGCCCTTGACGGCTCGTAAACTCTCCAATCACATTAAGGGCGTGGAGTGGCCGCGCTCTCGCACGATGCGACCGCTTAACGTCGCTTTATGGACTTTCATTTAATGTACAGTCGCACGCACTGACAACAAATACTTCGTTTGTGCCCCCACTGTTTGTGTGCAGCGCCCCCAACGTGTACTGTGCTGTCGCTGCGTCACACTCTCGTGCGCCATCTACCCTACATACGTTACGCGGTACGAAAATTAAAAAAAAAGAACTACTCGAGGTTGAACGATTTTGTCTTGTCTGTTTGGACTTGGACAAGCATTACTGCCATTACGTGTGGGTGACTCACTCAATTAGATATGTAAAGATTACAGTAAGGTAATGATTTACATTATCCGTGTGGTGACGGAGTAAGAATATAATTCACCACCCCCTATCTTGCCCATGGGTGATCGTAAGAGACGACTAAGGGATATAAAAAGGAAATAACATCTATGCGAGACTAGGAAAACTTGAAACAAAACCCTATACCAACACGTCTGACCAGCGTGGTGTAGTAGGTCAATTTCCCTTCCATTACGGAGGAACCTCGAGCCCAACAGTGGGACATATATACAAACTGAAATTACAATATCCATATACATAAAAAAGCTGGTTGACCGAAACATCAACGTTGCGCCGACATTACTTCAATAACTTTTATATACCTATTTTAATAATTTCAGTAATTTAAAAATTTTGTT
The DNA here is from genome assembly GCA_905163515.2 of Lymantria monacha. Lineage (NCBI taxonomy): Eukaryota > Metazoa > Arthropoda > Insecta > Lepidoptera > Erebidae > Lymantria > Lymantria monacha. Next base: position 29,134,079 of record LR991101.1, read on the forward strand.
TATAGCTTAAAGCTAAAAACGAAATTTTGACAGTAGTATCTTTTTGTGACGTATGGACCCACAAAGTAAAGGTTTTATGAAATTCTTACCCAAAGAGGGTGAAGTGGAGTAGCAAAGTTTCTATGGGGAGAAAAATCGTTCGATTCTTTTCAAATTATGCATAAATACTCTCTAGTAAAAACAAATAACCTGTTTCAGCATTTGCCAATTTTCATGTTCTCAAAATATACCCTATTTATGGTACTCTGGAGGAGACTCACTAGTATTTTACAAAATGCCACCCCAAAGGGAGGAAACGCATTGACAAAGTTTTATACAAACTTTCATTCCGAAGTTTGTAATAAATATGGCTACTTAAACATTAACATTATACAACCGAGTTTCGTGACCTAGAGACTCTCTAAAATCCAAAACACAAAGCAGTCATGAGGACTGCCGACAGAAGTGAAAGCTTCAACCTATGAACAAAAAAAAACAATGCGTGCGTACAAAGTGCATATCAGAGTGAACTTTGGCAACTATTTATTTTTATTTTTTGATGTGAAACGTTTATAGGCTAAACTGATTGTGGGCGTGGCGATACGGGCCGTGGCGAGTGACACTTGGCCGCGCTATATGATGCAATATATGTACCTACTATACGTAGTGTGTGAGACGTAGTGGGGCGAGGTCATGCGCAACCCACTGTGCGCAATCTCTCTCGCCCCACTGAGCTCGCGTAATAATATAAATTAATAATTAAAACGTTTAATTATTTTCTTCTTTTTTATCTCTATATTATGATCTTTATTTAAAATATTTTTTATAATGATAAAGTTGCATATATAAATATTTCTAATTTACAATATTATTGATAATTATATATTTATATTAGATTATTTGATAAAATATTTGTATATACATTTTAATTAATTTATTTGTTTTATATATATGATGGCACTTGTGTTTATTACGCGTGCTAAAACATGTTCACTGACCACGCCTCCTAGCGCGTCATGCATTCCCCGCCACGAAACTTGTTATAAAAGAGCGCGCTCGGTTTAGTCAGTCTAAACCCGCGAGTGCCACGGTGCACATGTCGTGCGCAAGTCGTATAATTTATTGATTTGTTGGTCTGTTCAATCAATTTAAGATCGAGCGTCTTCCGATACCGTAGCCTGCTACATTTTTACTGTTCATCCATTTCATCTGGAAAACGATACGGTCCGCGATTGTACGTTTCCAGCGATCAGTTCTTCCACGTACTTGCGAGATCTGGAATGAACTACCTGTTGCTGTGTTTCCCATAGGAAGAACTGCTGCTCATTCTTTTGGTGAACCCTTGGCTAGGGATTCCACAGGCAAGTAAAAGAGTAGTGATAATTGTGATCTTGTCCCATAGTCACACGAGGAAGATTCTCTTGTAGCATCCTTTAATCCTTTATCATGTAGTTGCTTGTACGTGTTGTGTGTGGGTTTGCTCTGTGGGTCCACTTAGAGAGAGGTTAGGTTAGGTTAGGTTTTTTTTTTTTTTTTTTTTTTTTTTTTTTAAGTTTTGTCCGGGTCTCAGACCCGGCCCGCGAGGCCCCTAACATAATCAGGGATTTCATGACTCGAATATAGTGACAGCTTAGGGAAATTTTTATGTCAAAAAAGAAAAGTTTTCAATATTTAGACTATCCTATTGATGCTGATTTAGTTATAACTTAGATACAATAATTATCGCGTTTAATTTATATATTTTATCATTATTGCACGAGTTACCTTTTGGGTAACTAGTTTGTATTTTATATTGATTTTCTATATTTAATTTGTGATTTTCTATACTTAACTATATTTTGCAATTTAATTTAGGATTTAAGTTTTGGTAAAACATGTTTAACGGCAAATTACGTTTGATCATTTGGATGGTCGGCGAGTTTGTATTGTGTTTTGTTTTAGATGGTATTATTGTATGTTTTGTGTACTGATTTGTGTTGTGTGTTTATCTGAGTTTTTTGTGTGGGTTGATTTGTGTATACAATTGTTTCGTTTTATTTTACGTAGTTAAGGTGTATGTGGAAGTACATTTGTGTTTCGTGTGTATTGTTTGTGCTTGTGTATTGAGGTTGTATGAGGTGATTGTCTACTACTTAAGTTGGGTTGCTTGTTATTTTATGATACGTGTATTTCGTTATTATTTGCTTGCATAGAAGGATATTGTGTGTGCGTTTTATGTATGTTCCATATAATTTATACCGGCTTCAGGCAGGATAAATTATGTTGTGTGCGCATAGTGCATGTGTGTGTTCGAGCTGCGGTAATTGCTCGGTTTTTAGTGTAGTACTTATTTCATTTGTTTTGTGTTTTTGTATTACTGTGTTTATAGTTTTTTATTATTACAATATAATTATTATGCTTAATGCATATAATTATGTTTTGTGTTAATTGTTTAGTGTTTCGTGAAGTTTGTTTTATGTTGTAGTAAGTTTACAGTGAAGTAGTTCAGAGAAGTGTGTATGTATTGTATTGTTGTGTTATATGAATGTTTTATTTAAGTTCTTTATTTAAATTTACATAATTTATTATGTAGCAAACATAATAAATTATTGATGTGTTTTATGTCAGGTGAATTTAATGGGGGTGTGTTGTTGTGTGTGTGTGTAAGTATTCGTACTATGTCATGTGTGTGTATCGTTCATGTGTGCATGACACAGTCACTGCGTCCGCTCACATGATCTCGTATGTTGTGTGTATGAGATGTGTTGTGCAATTCATTGTTGTTGGTGTTGTGATATTGGGGTAATACGATGAGACATGGTGATGTATGAATGTTGTGTTAATGTGTGCCTGATGTTGTGATGTGTGGTGTTTTATGTCTTGGTTATTACTGGTGTTAGATTAGTGTGTTTATGTGGTGATGTGTGGTTAGTGTGTTGATGTATGGTGTTTTGTTGGGGTGATGTTGTGGGGCTAGTGATGTAATGTGTGAGGTATAGTAATGTAAATCGTGTAGTGAGGTGTGGCTAGAGTTGGGTTTGGTGATGTTTAAGTGTGGTGTGGGTGTTGGTAATGGTGTGTGTATATGCCGACGTCGCGTCGTGATACGCGCTATTCATACGCGACGGCCTCCCTTGCTAGCGCATCCGCCCGTGTTCTTATTGGACACTCAGTAGCGAATACATCGTGACGTTCGCACGGGAGCTTTGCCTTATTGCAGTTTTGGCAGCTGGTGTGGTGGTCACAGTTCTTTCGAATGTGTCCCGGCTGTCCACACTTAGTGCAGCGGTCCTCATCCTCAGTGGTGCAGCTCTTACGGCCGTGACCATAGCCTAGGCAGCGCATGCACTGTATAAGGGGCGTCTGATCTTGGACCCTTACACACTGCACGTCGACGAATAGTCTGCCGGCCGCGGTCAGCCTCTGCCACAGTTTTGGCGACACTTGGAGGACGACGTGACACTCATCTGGGTGCCTCGCCCTCCTCCGATATCGCTCCGCGACAGTGGCCTCCTCGGCCGACAGACCCTCCGCCAATTCTGCGTTCTGCTTGGTCAACGCTGTTTGTATGTCAGCCTCCGTGTTACGCTTGCACATATTTTTTAATATTATAAGCGGGTTCTTGAACCTCGCTTCCTCTACCACCAGCTTTGTGTTTGTTGTCAGCTTTGCCGCGACATGATCAAGTTCTTCCTTCGTGTGGCATGAGAGGACGAACTTAGGTCCCCTCACGCGCTTCATTTTCTTGATCTTGATGCCGTTTTCCCTAGCTTTAAGGGTGTCTCTCATCTCATCTATTAGGACGTCGCTGCTTAACATATCGACCGTTGACACCACTATGGCGTGTGTTTTCCCCTCCGTTTGTGGCCTCGGTTTGGCCACCATTTCAGCGTAAGTACGCGGGCCGCAGTTAGCTTGTTCCACGCGTTTGCTGAGCTCTTGCGTAGTGCTTTTCAGCTCCCTGACCTCTTGCAGTAGCTCAGCGCTCGCTTTAACCGCGGGGGTGGTAGTAGAGGTGTTTTCCCTGGTCTTCTCGAGGGTTACAGCGTGATATCTCACGACGCCTTCAAGATTTTTGATATGCACAAGACTCTGCTGCAATTGGGTTTTGTGCTGGTCAACCCCCTCCAGGAGAGAGGCGTGGTTTCTGAGGACTTCTTCGAGTCTCTCGTTTTGCTCCCTGTTGGAGCTGAGAATCTCGCTATGAGCCTGGATCATAGACTTGAGACGCTCCAACTGGGGTATCTCCATCCTTGTTGGTGGTGCCACGCTCTCCCCCGGTGGTGCATTTTGCCCTACGTTTTCCCTCTCACCCTCCCCAACGTATTGCACCAGCTTTTCCAGGATTTTAATGACCCCGTTTTTGACCTCGGTCTTCAGGTTGCGGGACATACCAAGGAGTTCCTTCGCCTCCTGAAGCCTTTCCTTGGCGTCCGCATACCTAGATCTGATCCTTTTGTCGTTCTGGCCGTCACCTGCGCTCTTCCTCACTATAACAGTGTGGTTGAGCGCAGGCGGCGGTCCCACTTTTTGTTTCGAGGCCACTGGTGGGGAGCGTTGAGTGGTGGTTCGGGAGTCAGCAGAGGTACGGTCAAACACAGCCCTCTTGGTTTCGAAAGTCCCCCTTTTCGTGATGTTTGAGCCACTAGCTTTTGGGGTGTTTTCTATGTACATAGATGTTGTTTGTACTTTTTCATTATGGGACTGTTGTGCTTCTTGTTCCATGTCCGTCGTTGGTGGTGGTGTGCGATACATTGCGGGGTACGCGGGGTGTCAGTTATCACCGGTCGAGTGTATATGGCTCGACACGTTGGTGAGTATGTGTATATAATATAATTATAGTTGAATAAAAATAGTGAACAATTAAATAAATCAATAATAATAATTTGTATAGTCAATTTTGGTTTAGTCAATAAATTGTATATATATAATAACGACTGATTATCGATAGTAGTCAAATGATTGTTATGAACCGTATGGTCCACCGATCAGTGACGACACAAAATCCTTTGTTGTCAGTACAACGAGGAATTGCTGCCGCCGATGAGGGGCAATCCTCCCGGTCCGGTCACAATTACTTAACTAAACTTAACTTTAAATTATCCTAAAAAATTTTAAAACATGTATATGCTTAAGTCTATGGTCAATATGTTATATATAATTAAATTAATCCCCAGTGCTAAGAGGGCTGTATAAGGGCCCTATAACGCCTAAGGTTATAATGTATATTTTACAAAAGTATATATGTCCCTAATGTACTAATAATAATTATTGGTATATTGCTGTGATTATTGTTTTAATTGTATAAAAAGTGTATATATTGTATAGATAAAATAATAGAAAATTTGAATTTAAAAGTGAAGTATATGTTTTGAATTAATTAAAGCTTTGTGAATTTATTGTGGGGGTTTTAGGCGTCGCACCGAAAAGTTAATTATTGGTCAATTACCAGTTAAAAATAAAGTAAATTAATTGATAATAATAATTTTACAGGAATTTTCAGAGCCTTGTCCCTCTCTCTATATATACTGGATAAATTAACTATCGCAAGTAGGTAATTGCTATCAGGGTGGGCTTGGGTGGGCAAAAAATCCGGGAAGGAGGCTTCGTAGGCCCACGTGTGGGGTGTCCAGAGAACCGCCTCGTCGCGGGCTATAACCTCAACTTGAAACCCGGAACTGGTTTGATACTAAAATTTCCAGAAAACTTGGGATGACTGTAAAATTTTTGAAAAATTTGCTGTTTTGCCAAGGAAATGTCGAGATTTCCTGAAGACTATTGGTCAGATCGGGGAGTTAATGAGTTTGAAGGTAGGTGGATAAATGGCGCGCTAACAACAAGTGTCAGCACGGCGGTCAGCTATGGATCAGCGTCACCAGGTGAGCTGGAGTGATATTGTTTTTATTGAAAAATATTCTAAGTCAATATTAATATGTATATTTTTGTTCCAGGTGTTCCTGGGGAGATGGTCGTCCAGAAATGTTAGTATATAGTTGGTCTAGCCAAAACTAATCGATCTCGATCAAATTCGACCAAAAACCAGGCAGAATGACTGTTAATTTAGAAAATTTCTGTTTGCCAGTACTAAAAAATGTGCTATATAGGTAACCTCGGTTGGGCGTAAAGCGTTAAAATTTTGATCGACTGGGGTGCAGCAATCGGAGTCCCGTACCGTTCCCGTGCCAGGAGGACCTCAAAATGAGGTACTCAGACTTTCGTCTTTTATTGGGCTATTTGGTGGTGAAAAAATTTCGGGTGTAAATATCGGGTTTCGGGAGCTGTATGTACCCAAAATAAGATGTTGGTATATAAAGTCGAAAAATTGGGGTTGCGGGGTGGACAAAATCCGGGAAGGAGGCTTCGTAGGCCCACGTGTGGGGTGTCCAGAGAACCGCCTCGTCGCGGGCTATAACCTCAACTTGAAACCCGGAACTGGTTTGATACTAAAATTTCCAGAAAACTTGGGATGACTGTAAAATTTTTGAAAAATTTGCTGTTTTGCCAAGGAAATGTCGAGATTTCCTGAAGACTATTGGTCAGATCGGGGAGTTAATGAGTTTGAAGGTAGGTGGATAAATGGCGCGCTAACAACAAGTGTCAGCACGGCGGTCAGCTATGGATCAGCGTCACCAGGTGAGCTGGAGTGATATTGTTTTTATTGAAAAATATTCTAAGTCAATATTAATATGTATATTTTTGTTCCAGGTGTTCCTGGGGAGATGGTCGTCCAGAAATGTTAGTATATAGTTGGTCTAGCCAAAACTAATCGATCTCGATCAAATTCGACCAAAAACCAGGCAGAATGACTGTTAATTTAGAAAATTTCTGTTTGCCAGTACTAAAAAATGTGCTATATAGGTAACCTCGGTTGGGCGTAAAGCGTTAAAATTTTGATCGACTGGGGTGCAGCAATCGGAGTCCCGTACCGTTCCCGTGCCAGGAGGACCTCAAAATGAGGTACTCAGACTTTCGTCTTTTATTGGGCTATTTGGTGGTGAAAAAATTTCGGGTGTAAATATCGGGTTTCGGGAGCTGTATGTACCCAAAATAAGATGTTGGTATATAAAGTCGAAAAATTGGGGTTGCGGGGTGGACAAAATCCGGGAAGGAGGCTTCGTAGGCCCACGTGTGGGGTGTCCAGAGAACCGCCTCGTCGCGGGCTATAACCTCAACTTGAAACCCGGAACTGGTTTGATACTAAAATTTCCAGAAAACTTGGGATGACTGTAAAATTTTTGAAAAATTTGCTGTTTTGCCAAGGAAATGTCGAGATTTCCTGAAGACTATTGGTCAGATCGGGGAGTTAATGAGTTTGAAGGTAGGTGGATAAATGGCGCGCTAACAACAAGTGTCAGCACGGCGGTCAGCTATGGATCAGCGTCACCAGGTGAGCTGGAGTGATATTGTTTTTATTGAAAAATATTCTAAGTCAATATTAATATGTATATTTTTGTTCCAGGTGTTCCTGGGGAGATGGTCGTCCAGAAATGTTAGTATATAGTTGGTCTAGCCAAAACTAATCGATCTCGATCAAATTCGACCAAAAACCAGGCAGAATGACTGTTAATTTAGAAAATTTCTGTTTGCCAGTACTAAAAAATGTGCTATATAGGTAACCTCGGTTGGGCGTAAAGCGTTAAAATTTTGATCGACTGGGGTGCAGCAATCGGAGTCCCGTACCGTTCCCGTGCCAGGAGGACCTCAAAATGAGGTACTCAGACTTTCGTCTTTTATTGGGCTATTTGGTGGTGAAAAAATTTCGGGTGTAAATATCGGGTTTCGGGAGCTGTATGTACCCAAAATAAGATGTTGGTATATAAAGTCGAAAAATTGGGGTTGCGGGGTGGACAAAATCCGGGAAGGAGGCTTCGTAGGCCCACGTGTGGGGTGTCCAGAGAACCGCCTCGTCGCGGGCTATAACCTCAACTTGAAACCCGGAACTGGTTTGATACTAAAATTTCCAGAAAACTTGGGATGACTGTAAAATTTTTGAAAAATTTGCTGTTTTGCCAAGGAAATGTCGAGATTTCCTGAAGACTATTGGTCAGATCGGGGAGTTAATGAGTTTGAAGGTAGGTGGATAAATGGCGCGCTAACAACAAGTGTCAGCACGGCGGTCAGCTATGGATCAGCGTCACCAGGTGAGCTGGAGTGATATTGTTTTTATTGAAAAATATTCTAAGTCAATATTAATATGTATATTTTTGTTCCAGGTGTTCCTGGGGAGATGGTCGTCCAGAAATGTTAGTATATAGTTGGTCTAGCCAAAACTAATCGATCTCGATCAAATTCGACCAAAAACCAGGCAGAATGACTGTTAATTTAGAAAATTTCTGTTTGCCAGTACTAAAAAATGTGCTATATAGGTAACCTCGGTTGGGCGTAAAGCGTTAAAATTTTGATCGACTGGGGTGCAGCAATCGGAGTCCCGTACCGTTCCCGTGCCAGGAGGACCTCAAAATGAGGTACTCAGACTTTCGTCTTTTATTGGGCTATTTGGTGGTGAAAAAATTTCGGGTGTAAATATCGGGTTTCGGGAGCTGTATGTACCCAAAATAAGATGTTGGTATATAAAGTCGAAAAATTGGGGTTGCGGGGTGGACAAAATCCGGGAAGGAGGCTTCGTAGGCCCACGTGTGGGGTGTCCAGAGAACCGCCTCGTCGCGGGCTATAACCTCAACTTGAAACCCGGAACTGGTTTGATACTAAAATTTCCAGAAAACTTGGGATGACTGTAAAATTTTTGAAAAATTTGCTGTTTTGCCAAGGAAATGTCGAGATTTCCTGAAGACTATTGGTCAGATCGGGGAGTTAATGAGTTTGAAGGTAGGTGGATAAATGGCGCGCTAACAACAAGTGTCAGCACGGCGGTCAGCTATGGATCAGCGTCACCAGGTGAGCTGGAGTGATATTGTTTTTATTGAAAAATATTCTAAGTCAATATTAATATGTATATTTTTGTTCCAGGTGTTCCTGGGGAGATGGTCGTCCAGAAATGTTAGTATATAGTTGGTCTAGCCAAAACTAATCGATCTCGATCAAATTCGACCAAAAACCAGGCAGAATGACTGTTAATTTAGAAAATTTCTGTTTGCCAGTACTAAAAAATGTGCTATATAGGTAACCTCGGTTGGGCGTAAAGCGTTAAAATTTTGATCGACTGGGGTGCAGCAATCGGAGTCCCGTACCGTTCCCGTGCCAGGAGGACCTCAAAATGAGGTACTCAGACTTTCGTCTTTTATTGGGCTATTTGGTGGTGAAAAAATTTCGGGTGTAAATATCGGGTTTCGGGAGCTGTATGTACCCAAAATAAGATGTTGGTATATAAAGTCGAAAAATTGGGGTTGCGGGGTGGACAAAATCCGGGAAGGAGGCTTCGTAGGCCCACGTGTGGGGTGTCCAGAGAACCGCCTCGTCGCGGGCTATAACCTCAACTTGAAACCCGGAACTGGTTTGATACTAAAATTTCCAGAAAACTTGGGATGACTGTAAAATTTTTGAAAAATTTGCTGTTTTGCCAAGGAAATGTCGAGATTTCCTGAAGACTATTGGTCAGATCGGGGAGTTAATGAGTTTGAAGGTAGGTGGATAAATGGCGCGCTAACAACAAGTGTCAGCACGGCGGTCAGCTATGGATCAGCGTCACCAGGTGAGCTGGAGTGATATTGTTTTTATTGAAAAATATTCTAAGTCAATATTAATATGTATATTTTTGTTCCAGGTGTTCCTGGGGAGATGGTCGTCCAGAAATGTTAGTATATAGTTGGTCTAGCCAAAACTAATCGATCTCGATCAAATTCGACCAAAAACCAGGCAGAATGACTGTTAATTTAGAAAATTTCTGTTTGCCAGTACTAAAAAATGTGCTATATAGGTAACCTCGGTTGGGCGTAAAGCGTTAAAATTTTGATCGACTGGGGTGCAGCAATCGGAGTCCCGTACCGTTCCCGTGCCAGGAGGACCTCAAAATGAGGTACTCAGACTTTCGTCTTTTATTGGGCTATTTGGTGGTGAAAAAATTTCGGGTGTAAATATCGGGTTTCGGGAGCTGTATGTACCCAAAATAAGATGTTGGTATATAAAGTCGAAAAATTGGGGTTGCGGGGTGGACAAAATCCGGGAAGGAGGCTTCGTAGGCCCACGTGTGGGGTGTCCAGAGAACCGCCTCGTCGCGGGCTATAACCTCAACTTGAAACCCGGAACTGGTTTGATACTAAAATTTCCAGAAAACTTGGGATGACTGTAAAATTTTTGAAAAATTTGCTGTTTTGCCAAGGAAATGTCGAGATTTCCTGAAGACTATTGGTCAGATCGGGGAGTTAATGAGTTTGAAGGTAGGTGGATAAATGGCGCGCTAACAACAAGTGTCAGCACGGCGGTCAGCTATGGATCAGCGTCACCAGGTGAGCTGGAGTGATATTGTTTTTATTGAAAAATATTCTAAGTCAATATTAATATGTATATTTTTGTTCCAGGTGTTCCTGGGGAGATGGTCGTCCAGAAATGTTAGTATATAGTTGGTCTAGCCAAAACTAATCGATCTCGATCAAATTCGACCAAAAACCAGGCAGAATGACTGTTAATTTAGAAAATTTCTGTTTGCCAGTACTAAAAAATGTGCTATATAGGTAACCTCGGTTGGGCGTAAAGCGTTAAAATTTTGATCGACTGGGGTGCAGCAATCGGAGTCCCGTACCGTTCCCGTGCCAGGAGGACCTCAAAATGAGGTACTCAGACTTTCGTCTTTTATTGGGCTATTTGGTGGTGAAAAAATTTCGGGTGTAAATATCGGGTTTCGGGAGCTGTATGTACCCAAAATAAGATGTTGGTATATAAAGTCGAAAAATTGGGGTTGCGGGGTGGACAAAATCCGGGAAGGAGGCTTCGTAGGCCCACGTGTGGGGTGTCCAGAGAACCGCCTCGTCGCGGGCTATAACCTCAACTTGAAACCCGGAACTGGTTTGATACTAAAATTTCCAGAAAACTTGGGATGACTGTAAAATTTTTGAAAAATTTGCTGTTTTGCCAAGGAAATGTCGAGATTTCCTGAAGACTATTGGTCAGATCGGGGAGTTAATGAGTTTGAAGGTAGGTGGATAAATGGCGCGCTAACAACAAGTGTCAGCACGGCGGTCAGCTATGGATCAGCGTCACCAGGTGAGCTGGAGTGATATTGTTTTTATTGAAAAATATTCTAAGTCAATATTAATATGTATATTTTTGTTCCAGGTGTTCCTGGGGAGATGGTCGTCCAGAAATGTTAGTATATAGTTGGTCTAGCCAAAACTAATCGATCTCGATCAAATTCGACCAAAAACCAGGCAGAATGACTGTTAATTTAGAAAATTTCTGTTTGCCAGTACTAAAAAATGTGCTATATAGGTAACCTCGGTTGGGCGTAAAGCGTTAAAATTTTGATCGACTGGGGTGCAGCAATCGGAGTCCCGTACCGTTCCCGTGCCAGGAGGACCTCAAAATGAGGTACTCAGACTTTCGTCTTTTATTGGGCTATTTGGTGGTGAAAAAATTTCGGGTGTAAATATCGGGTTTCGGGAGCTGTATGTACCCAAAATAAGATGTTGGTATATAAAGTCGAAAAATTGGGGTTGCGGGGTGGACAAAATCCGGGAAGGAGGCTTCGTAGGCCCACGTGTGGGGTGTCCAGAGAACCGCCTCGTCGCGGGCTATAACCTCAACTTGAAACCCGGAACTGGTTTGATACTAAAATTTCCAGAAAACTTGGGATGACTGTAAAATTTTTGAAAAATTTGCTGTTTTGCCAAGGAAATGTCGAGATTTCCTGAAGACTATTGGTCAGATCGGGGAGTTAATGAGTTTGAAGGTAGGTGGATAAATGGCGCGCTAACAACAAGTGTCAGCACGGCGGTCAGCTATGGATCAGCGTCACCAGGTGAGCTGGAGTGATATTGTTTTTATTGAAAAATATTCTAAGTCAATATTAATATGTATATTTTTGTTCCAGGTGTTCCTGGGGAGATGGTCGTCCAGAAATGTTAGTATATAGTTGGTCTAGCCAAAACTAATCGATCTCGATCAAATTCGACCAAAAACCAGGCAGAATGACTGTTAATTTAGAAAATTTCTGTTTGCCAGTACTAAAAAATGTGCTATATAGGTAACCTCGGTTGGGCGTAAAGCGTTAAAATTTTGATCGACTGGGGTGCAGCAATCGGAGTCCCGTACCGTTCCCGTGCCAGGAGGACCTCAAAATGAGGTACTCAGACTTTCGTCTTTTATTGGGCTATTTGGTGGTGAAAAAATTTCGGGTGTAAATATCGGGTTTCGGGAGCTGTATGTACCCAAAATAAGATGTTGGTATATAAAGTCGAAAAATTGGGGTTGCGGGGTGGACAAAATCCGGGAAGGAGGCTTCGTAGGCCCACGTGTGGGGTGTCCAGAGAACCGCCTCGTCGCGGGCTATAACCTCAACTTGAAACCCGGAACTGGTTTGATACTAAAATTTCCAGAAAACTTGGGATGACTGTAAAATTTTTGAAAAATTTGCTGTTTTGCCAAGGAAATGTCGAGATTTCCTGAAGACTATTGGTCAGATCGGGGAGTTAATGAGTTTGAAGGTAGGTGGATAAATGGCGCGCTAACAACAAGTGTCAGCACGGCGGTCAGCTATGGATCAGCGTCACCAGGTGAGCTGGAGTGATATTGTTTTTATTGAAAAATATTCTAAGTCAATATTAATATGTATATTTTTGTTCCAGGTGTTCCTGGGGAGATGGTCGTCCAGAAATGTTAGTATATAGTTGGTCTAGCCAAAACTAATCGATCTCGATCAAATTCGACCAAAAACCAGGCAGAATGACTGTTAATTTAGAAAATTTCTGTTTGCCAGTACTAAAAAATGTGCTATATAGGTAACCTCGGTTGGGCGTAAAGCGTTAAAATTTTGATCGACTGGGGTGCAGCAATCGGAGTCCCGTACCGTTCCCGTGCCAGGAGGACCTCAAAATGAGGTACTCAGACTTTCGTCTTTTATTGGGCTATTTGGTGGTGAAAAAATTTCGGGTGTAAATATCGGGTTTCGGGAGCTGTATGTACCCAAAATAAGATGTTGGTATATAAAGTCGAAAAATTGGGGTTGCGGGGTGGACAAAATCCGGGAAGGAGGCTTCGTAGGCCCACGTGTGGGGTGTCCAGAGAACCGCCTCGTCGCGGGCTATAACCTCAACTTGAAACCCGGAACTGGTTTGATACTAAAATTTCCAGAAAACTTGGGATGACTGTAAAATTTTTGAAAAATTTGCTGTTTTGCCAAGGAAATGTCGAGATTTCCTGAAGACTATTGGTCAGATCGGGGAGTTAATGAGTTTGAAGGTAGGTGGATAAATGGCGCGCTAACAACAAGTGTCAGCACGGCGGTCAGCTATGGATCAGCGTCACCAGGTGAGCTGGAGTGATATTGTTTTTATTGAAAAATATTCTAAGTCAATATTAATATGTATATTTTTGTTCCAGGTGTTCCTGGGGAGATGGTCGTCCAGAAATGTTAGTATATAGTTGGTCTAGCCAAAACTAATCGATCTCGATCAAATTCGACCAAAAACCAGGCAGAATGACTGTTAATTTAGAAAATTTCTGTTTGCCAGTACTAAAAAATGTGCTATATAGGTAACCTCGGTTGGGCGTAAAGCGTTAAAATTTTGATCGACTGGGGTGCAGCAATCGGAGTCCCGTACCGTTCCCGTGCCAGGAGGACCTCAAAATGAGGTACTCAGACTTTCGTCTTTTATTGGGCTATTTGGTGGTGAAAAAATTTCGGGTGTAAATATCGGGTTTCGGGAGCTGTATGTACCCAAAATAAGATGTTGGTATATAAAGTCGAAAAATTGGGGTTGCGGGGTGGACAAAATCCGGGAAGGAGGCTTCGTAGGCCCACGTGTGGGGTGTCCAGAGAACCGCCTCGTCGCGGGCTATAACCTCAACTTGAAACCCGGAACTGGTTTGATACTAAAATTTCCAGAAAACTTGGGATGACTGTAAAATTTTTGAAAAATTTGCTGTTTTGCCAAGGAAATGTCGAGATTTCCTGAAGACTATTGGTCAGATCGGGGAGTTAATGAGTTTGAAGGTAGGTGGATAAATGGCGCGCTAACAACAAGTGTCAGCACGGCGGTCAGCTATGGATCAGCGTCACCAGGTGAGCTGGAGTGATATTGTTTTTATTGAAAAATATTCTAAGTCAATATTAATATGTATATTTTTGTTCCAGGTGTTCCTGGGGAGATGGTCGTCCAGAAATGTTAGTATATAGTTGGTCTAGCCAAAACTAATCGATCTCGATCAAATTCGACCAAAAACCAGGCAGAATGACTGTTAATTTAGAAAATTTCTGTTTGCCAGTACTAAAAAATGTGCTATATAGGTAACCTCGGTTGGGCGTAAAGCGTTAAAATTTTGATCGACTGGGGTGCAGCAATCGGAGTCCCGTACCGTTCCCGTGCCAGGAGGACCTCAAAATGAGGTACTCAGACTTTCGTCTTTTATTGGGCTATTTGGTGGTGAAAAAATTTCGGGTGTAAATATCGGGTTTCGGGAGCTGTATGTACCCAAAATAAGATGTTGGTATATAAAGTCGAAAAATTGGGGTTGCGGGGTGGACAAAATCCGGGAAGGAGGCTTCGTAGGCCCACGTGTGGGGTGTCCAGAGAACCGCCTCGTCGCGGGCTATAACCTCAACTTGAAACCCGGAACTGGTTTGATACTAAAATTTCCAGAAAACTTGGGATGACTGTAAAATTTTTGAAAAATTTGCTGTTTTGCCAAGGAAATGTCGAGATTTCCTGAAGACTATTGGTCAGATCGGGGAGTTAATGAGTTTGAAGGTAGGTGGATAAATGGCGCGCTAACAACAAGTGTCAGCACGGCGGTCAGCTATGGATCAGCGTCACCAGGTGAGCTGGAGTGATATTGTTTTTATTGAAAAATATTCTAAGTCAATATTAATATGTATATTTTTGTTCCAGGTGTTCCTGGGGAGATGGTCGTCCAGAAATGTTAGTATATAGTTGGTCTAGCCAAAACTAATCGATCTCGATCAAATTCGACCAAAAACCAGGCAGAATGACTGTTAATTTAGAAAATTTCTGTTTGCCAGTACTAAAAAATGTGCTATATAGGTAACCTCGGTTGGGCGTAAAGCGTTAAAATTTTGATCGACTGGGGTGCAGCAATCGGAGTCCCGTACCGTTCCCGTGCCAGGAGGACCTCAAAATGAGGTACTCAGACTTTCGTCTTTTATTGGGCTATTTGGTGGTGAAAAAATTTCGGGTGTAAATATCGGGTTTCGGGAGCTGTATGTACCCAAAATAAGATGTTGGTATATAAAGTCGAAAAATTGGGGTTGCGGGGTGGACAAAATCCGGGAAGGAGGCTTCGTAGGCCCACGTGTGGGGTGTCCAGAGAACCGCCTCGTCGCGGGCTATAACCTCAACTTGAAACCCGGAACTGGTTTGATACTAAAATTTCCAGAAAACTTGGGATGACTGTAAAATTTTTGAAAAATTTGCTGTTTTGCCAAGGAAATGTCGAGATTTCCTGAAGACTATTGGTCAGATCGGGGAGTTAATGAGTTTGAAGGTAGGTGGATAAATGGCGCGCTAACAACAAGTGTCAGCACGGCGGTCAGCTATGGATCAGCGTCACCAGGTGAGCTGGAGTGATATTGTTTTTATTGAAAAATATTCTAAGTCAATATTAATATGTATATTTTTGTTCCAGGTGTTCCTGGGGAGATGGTCGTCCAGAAATGTTAGTATATAGTTGGTCTAGCCAAAACTAATCGATCTCGATCAAATTCGACCAAAAACCAGGCAGAATGACTGTTAATTTAGAAAATTTCTGTTTGCCAGTACTAAAAAATGTGCTATATAGGTAACCTCGGTTGGGCGTAAAGCGTTAAAATTTTGATCGACTGGGGTGCAGCAATCGGAGTCCCGTACCGTTCCCGTGCCAGGAGGACCTCAAAATGAGGTACTCAGACTTTCGTCTTTTATTGGGCTATTTGGTGGTGAAAAAATTTCGGGTGTAAATATCGGGTTTCGGGAGCTGTATGTACCCAAAATAAGATGTTGGTATATAAAGTCGAAAAATTGGGGTTGCGGGGTGGACAAAATCCGGGAAGGAGGCTTCGTAGGCCCACGTGTGGGGTGTCCAGAGAACCGCCTCGTCGCGGGCTATAACCTCAACTTGAAACCCGGAACTGGTTTGATACTAAAATTTCCAGAAAACTTGGGATGACTGTAAAATTTTTGAAAAATTTGCTGTTTTGCCAAGGAAATGTCGAGATTTCCTGAAGACTATTGGTCAGATCGGGGAGTTAATGAGTTTGAAGGTAGGTGGATAAATGGCGCGCTAACAACAAGTGTCAGCACGGCGGTCAGCTATGGATCAGCGTCACCAGGTGAGCTGGAGTGATATTGTTTTTATTGAAAAATATTCTAAGTCAATATTAATATGTATATTTTTGTTCCAGGTGTTCCTGGGGAGATGGTCGTCCAGAAATGTTAGTATATAGTTGGTCTAGCCAAAACTAATCGATCTCGATCAAATTCGACCAAAAACCAGGCAGAATGACTGTTAATTT